>OZ005694.1:1861814-2567116 GCA_963930775.1 Cliona cf. orientalis | reverse complement strand
AGGTGGGCGTGTCTTGGAAGCGGTGGTGACCTTTGAACCCCGCGAGGAGGCTTTGGGGGCGTGGCAGGAGGTCAAAGGTGAGGCCATGTCTGTTAATGAGGCACTGTACGGCGGTGCGATCGAGGGGCCCGTACGGCTGGACGGAAGCTGACGATGGTTTGAAGCGGATGTGGTTGCGATGACGTGTTGTCACTCCGCCCACACAGGAAATGAGGTGAGCTCTTGCGTGGGCGGTGTGGCAGAACGGCCTCCAAGTGTTTGTGTGTGTTTTGGCCTTGAGGAAGCTGTGTGTTTTAATTGGGATTGATTGTGGGCTTCCGGTGGACATCCGGTGGTTAGTAGGCACTTGATTGAGAATGGTGGTCCTTGGGGAACAGGGTGGGGCTGTTTTGGGCGTGGCCTGGCCCCTCCCTTCCGGCTCGGCTTCCGGTCCATGGAGGATATTAAATGAACACTTCCGGCTCTATCAGCCACACCCCTGAGACCTGTGCAATTAAAAGGGCGTGGTTACACAACATGCACCTCACTAATGACTTTGATGTGGTTTAGGTGTCATATCCCCCACCTCACGCCCACGCAATTTAATGGTACCTTAAGTTGGAGATTAGAGCAGCAGAGGCACACGAAGGGCTCGTCACTAGCTGATAGAGATTCGTAACGGCTCGGAGGTATGCTGGCACACCCTCTGTGCAGCCAGAGTCCACATTCGCCCTCACAAAGGAGGGCTTCGTCTTTCCCATCGACAATTGGGGCTTGGTAGATTCCACAAAGAACCTTGCCTGAGCGTTTTGCTGAGATATTTTTTACTGTATTTTTTGCCATACCTTGGTATGCAATTCACTCGATCAGATGCCTCTTATAGAGTCTACCAACTCTATGATAAAATTTAATACTGTTACAGTTACAGCTAGCTGATTCACTGAGTAGCTACATACATCAAGTGCAAGGCGATGGGCGTGACGGCATAGAGTAGACACTTCGTGGAGGGGGCTATCGCATGACAGCTATATTTATACAGCCACGCCTCAACGTGAAATTTGACAGAATTCGGCGCTCGCTCAGGCTCGCCCCCAAATGCCCTGCATTAACACTAGTATATTATATGCACACTACGTCTTGTTAACCCTTGCCGCAAAGCGTAGGCGGAGGGTTACTGCAATCGTTTGGCGATTTTTGTCCGTCCGTCCGTATGGTAAGGGTCGTCTGAGAGAAAGTACGCATCTGAGGATTATCAGGCATCAAGGAAGAGTGGTCACGTAAGTCCTACCCAGTGGTATAATAGTGTGCAGCAGTGGTTGCCATTCTGTGCCTTGCTGGTCAGTTGTCAGTGCAGTGACAGTGTAAACAGGCAGTGGCTCTCAAGTGCATAATTGAGTTTAAGTAGTCACAGAGGCTTTCAGTTATTATAGTGACATAGCAGGTGCCTTCCCTCTAGCCTATATCATGCACTGACTCTGAAGAAAACTGGAGTACCTCAGGTGCAGGGTATGTATAATAGTATTGAACTAGATACATACTACCATAATATTATGGTAGTATGTATCTAGTTCAATATACTC
Source organism: Cliona cf. orientalis (assembly GCA_963930775.1). NCBI lineage: Eukaryota > Metazoa > Porifera > Demospongiae > Clionaida > Clionaidae > Cliona > Cliona cf. orientalis. Next base: position 2,565,557 of record OZ005694.1, on the reverse strand, counting down.
CTTATATTGAGCAGGCATACACACTGAAATAATGCTAGTTACTACAGATCTCTATAAGTCATGCATGCGTGTAGCGGTGAGGGTTTTGCACTCCTGTGCATTCATTATGGCATGTGGTTTATGTGGGAATTAATTATTAGTACACTAATTTTAGTGTAGTGTTGATTCATCATTTAATTCTGTTGCAGCAGGTTTCAGGTGGAGCCTATATATAGTCATCAATGTTAGCTAATTTCGCCTGTCTACCTATAGTTATTATTACGATACTGTGCTTTGCAGATCAGTTGTACAATGCTGAACACTACTCTAGCAATAGGAGTGTCTTTCAAGTACCATTGTGGTTGTTGCATGAAGTATGCACTTGAGTATGAGCATAATATAATTATCATGCCATTTGATGGTCAGAATTCTCGCCCTATTGTGGTGATGAATAATGTGAGCATACGTCATCTTGATAAAGTGCATGAGATCATCACAGCAGTTGGAGCAAAAGTTTTATTTTTTGCTCCCATATAGCCCTGACCTTATGCCAGCGCCCTTAGAGGAAGTATTTTCCAAATTGAAATACTTTCTTAAAGCAAATGACAATGCCTACTTATGTACATCAAGCCCAGAGGACATGGTTAAACTTGCTTTCTCCACAATTACACAAGATAACTCCATTAATTATATCAAAGAAGCTGGATACATGTAAACTAATTTGTGATTACTGTTTGTCCCTGTTACTTATTGTCTCATTAGTTGAACCAATTCCTCCCTTTGCTCTTCATATTCATCTTCTGTTAATACTCCATTGTCATGCAATTGCCTGAGTTCACTGAGTTGTTTCATGTATAATATACTCCTTAATTCAGCCTTTTTCACGGAGGAGAGGGTTGAAACAATATGTTTGAGAGCACTGATGGCACTGCAAAGCTTGTCTATCACTGATACCATCACCGCTTGTTGATCATGTGCACTCCTAGTTTGTGGTTTTGTTTCACGGTTAAACATGGATGCATGTGGGGTGTCATCCAGGGAGTTGTGCCCACCTTTAGCGTACACTTCGGCCCACAGCTTGTATTGAAAAGGGGCTGGTGCAAGACAAAAAAACTGTTGTTTTTTGTTGTGCGTGTATGTAGCTACACCTGAAGAAGCCCTAAGTGCGAAACGTGTTCAGAATTTCATTTGAGTCTGAAGAGTAAGGGCACAATTTGATAGCTACATTTCATCTATGGAATTCCTCAGAAGAGCATTAAGATCTCTAAACAGTAGTCCTTCAACCTTTATGCATGTAAGTTTACAGTAATCCAGTAATCTTATACAAATTACAGCATATTGAGAATATGCTGATAGATTAGTTGGTTACTGATTCCTGATTCAAGCCTTTGAATGTCTTCAATCACAGGGGAGAGTATCTTCTCAAATCCATATTTTTTTATCACACTATACTTTGCTACGCATAGTAGAATCTGATGAATGCTCTTTAATGTTGAACGTAGCCTATAGCTAGGGTCAAGATTCCCAAGAGCGTACGTAATAAACCAAACCTGTAATTAAACGGTGATGGGAAAAATATAGTAATTCAACCTCTGGCTCGCCATACCTAGCTTATGGGTGTTCACTTTAGAGCCACTAGAATTAACAACTTCAACTTAGTCATAGAGTTGAATCTGAAGTGCACATGGGTGTTTCTGGAATGGCTCAGATTGCAAGTAATTACTGAGTACCATCAAAGTAATCACCCATTAAATCTCCACCCAGACAGTGGGAGTTCACAACCTGCAGTGTTGGATGCATATGCAATAATATAAAGAAGAGTGGGGAGTGGGGCTGTTTCGGAGTTGAAAATTGAGTACGTACACCAATCTAGGGGTCTGGGGGCATGCATTCCCTTGGCTTAAGTAATCCAGTATTGTACATTATACTAGCTATATGCAGCAAGCGTGCGGTCTGGGGATCGAGGAAATATTCCGGAGAATAATTATCCCACATTGTGGACAACTGGCTTAGTGTGCATGCTCGCGCGATCCTTTAACGAGCTAGCTACTGGGTAACTTTTTGAAAAATGAGTGTTCCAATTTGAACTTCACTGCATGAATGACTGCAGTGCACAAGTGTTTACATTCCTTGCCAGTTCACTTGTAGTTTCCGACTTTGGGAAATGAACTCAGTCATTTCCCAAACTTGGAAACTGGTTGGAAACAATCAGTGAACAAACCATGGAACTCTAATTGTGCACTCAACGAGTCTTTTTTGCTGTGGTTATAATATTATTATTATTCTCAATGAACATGTAGTTGTAATAACTATAGCATTCTGAAGTTGTCATTAATTATTTTAGGATTGGAAGTCAGTGATCACATACATGCACTGTGCATTGAAGTATGGAACATTCATAATATAACTATTATACCAATGTCAAAGGCACCTTGTGCGTTATATTATTCTGTCAGCTATTTGAATAGGATATTAATTTTTAGCTGCATGTTGTTTTACGTGTAGCTAGCTACAAAAGTCCAGGATGTGTCATAAAATTAATAATACATACATGGTGAGATATTAATTAGGTTCACAATTGGAATGTATATCTGTGTTGATAGCAGCTGAACTGTACTAGAGCACCACAGATCTAGATCCTTCGCCCCATCTACATCAGTAAGCCTGCTGGAAGTGAAAAACAAACAAAAACACCAGGCTAGCCGCTGGGGATTGAACATGTTAATTTGAGCTCTATCCTTTGATATCAGCTAAGATTTAGTGTTCTTCAAAATGAGCCAACATTCAACACAAACCCATCACTAGTATTATTCCATATAATAGTTTTGATCAATGACAACATGCATTTGTGACCTGCTATGAGAAAAGGGACCACTCGGGATATTTATTCATAAAAATTGTGTTTTTGGCATGGATTGATAGCTCTGTGTGCTAGTAAATCCAATGATGCAAGTTTCATTAAAAAATATTGATCACAAGCCGAGTTATGACCATTTTTATGCACTCAGATAGCCTAGGTATATTCGTTTATCGGAAAATGCACATTAATTTTGTAATTGAAATTTACAATGTCATTAATTTGTATGCGCCCAAGTAAAATTTAATAATAATAACAATAGTTTGTATGTTGCAACTTTATAATCGTAGCATATCGTTATGAAGCAAAAAAGCTACATTTTCTAGTAGACTAAATAACAGAAAAGTGAAAAATATAATCTTCCACACATTTTAGCAATTATTAGAAAAATTAATGAAATTTTATCCCAAGTGGTCCCTTTTCTCATAGCGGGTCACATTTGACACTCCTGTAATAATTATAGTTCATAGACTAGCACTACTGTGTCCTTGTCCAAGTTATTCTGTTTTTATTACTGCTAACAGTACTGGTATTTAAGTTCATGATTCCATTGTCTCTCCATATCATTATGCTGACTGTCCTTCCACAGCTACTGTGGATAATAGTATTTACTGGAGTCACTACCAGCAGGGTAGTACTGCTGTGGTGGATAGGTAGCATGGTCTGGATAAGGAGGGTCGACTGGATACTCTGAGGGATACTCAGGAAACTGTGGGTACAGCTGCATCTTGTACTGATCTCCAGGGTATGGATATGGATCTTGCTGCTGCGCCGTGGTGTAGCTGGGAGGAGGTGGAACAGCATTCTCTTGAGGAGCTGGAGCAGAAGCTTTAGGAAGGGTGCTTTGAAACTCACTAACAGCAGCAGTTGATGTGATGCTAGACATTTGCATGGATTGTGCATGTGATCTTTTTGTCTTACGATAACAGAAGATAAAGATGACAACACCAATGGTGACCAAAACAACCACTCCACTAATGGCAATGCCAGCACTAGTGCCAACTGAAAAAGAACCACTTGAAAGTGAAGCTATATACAGTGATGTTTATCAGTGAGGTGTTGTAATAATATTGTGTTTGTATGTGATGTGTGTATATGTGTGCATGTGTGTGTGTGTGTGCACGTGTATGAAGAAAGAGAGAGAGAGTTATGTTTTTACTTAATCATACACTGCACATTATCAAATAGGGATGTAGCTATAATATATAATACACAAATTAGTAAAGTTACCTTCCTCTTGAGTGCAAGATACAGCAACGTCTTCACTGTGAACACAATTATTTATTTCATTGAAGCCACTATGAGAACAGTTTGCTAGGAAAACATGACGACTTGTACACCTGACATCATCAAGCCAAATGGTACCAACACCCTCTGTGTACCTATATATGCATTTATCATAATCCTATCAGATATGTAATGTTCATTAATTATCTTACCCTAGATTTCCAACATTTCCATATCTGTCAGCTCTATGATAGCCAAGTTGTCGACAGACTACGTTGGCATCAGTCTGATCAAAATTATCGTCACACACAGTACCCCACCTTCCATCATTGTATATCTCCAGACGGCCTGCTGATACACCAGGGTTAGTGCTCGATACTGTAGAGACTGACACAAGTCTAATAGCTCCAACTATAACAAGGAAATGTTACATTAGCTATAGTCGATAATTAATTTAATTCAGAAAACTTACCAGCTCTACAAGATAGTGCAAGGTCCTCCTTGTGTGTGCAGTTTGTGATTCCAAGGCCATCCCAGTCGCAGTAATATCGCCGATCAATTGAGTGATATGTACAATGAAAATTTTGAACCCACACAGGAGAAGAAACGTGTCCTCGATCAAATCTGGTATAATAATGTAATCAAGAATAATAAATATAAGCATCATTAGTTTACATACTGCAGGTTATCTTGACCAACTCCGCCATAAGCTAGAACATCATTAGAACGAGTCAGGATATGGCAAAGTCCCATAGCATCTGATAGTGTAAAACCATCACTGCAAATAGTCCCCCAGCGCCCTGCAAAGAATATTTCAACTCTCCCAGTAGTAAGTGAGTTAGAAAGTCCTCCATTCTTGGACACAAACCTCACAGCTGAAGCGACTAATGATATTGTAAATTTTAACATCAATCAATTTGTACTGGTATGTGAACTTGTTATAATATTATCTTATCTTGGAGATGGAGATATTTCCCAATGCATATACGTAGCCCCCTTCACTCTTAATCCCTGAATCTAGTTTCTATGTGAGTGCCTCAATAATCGTGGATTGGTTAACGCATGTAGATTCTAGTAATTCTAGTAATCAGCTGATGTGGATTAGAAATGGATTATGCATGTCATTTGTGTAAATCTTGTTTAAACAATTGCATAATATTATTGAAGTGCAGTTTAAATTGGTCCAATTTAATTAGTGCAAACAGGGCCCATGCAGCATAAAGGATTGTATCACCTGTAGTGTATGGTGAGTCACATACGACTGCCACATCTTGATCATGAGTACATGAACTTCCTGATTGTCTTGGGCAATGGTAGAGTGTCAGGTGACTGGGATTTGAACTATCACATGTCAAGTTGCTCACAAGGACAGGAGTAGAGAAAACTGCCTTGGGATAACTGTAACATGTGTACAAATGTACATTTGGGATCAACGATTTTGTAGCTATAGGTTCAAATAGTAACAGTTACTGTTTGTTGTTTTAAGAAGCCTCACTACAAATAAGCCTACTGCAAACCAAAACATGTCAGGTTATTCAGGTATATAATATTATATTTAACCCAAAGGAGAGTAGAAGTATAACTAGTATATATTATTATGTGTAAACGAACGTTAGTGCATGCTATTTCTTGTTGCATCTCTGCATGTTGATTTAAGTTATTCACAACAAATCTTTGGATTGTAATAAACATCTCTCACCTGCAGGATCAAGCCATCTACGGCTCTCATAAATTGATGAGAAATATTCAGACATGCACAGATGTGAATAAATGTTAAATTAAAGCCCCGGTCCACCCATACTAAGCCTTGAGGAACAAGAGTAACTACTGTGTGTAGCATTACCTACCCAAGTTGTCCAACAGTTCCATATCTTTCATATGTTCTGTATCCTAACTGATTACATGCCAGCGTTGCCTCTTCTGCTCCAAATCCAACGCTACAGATTGTTCCCCAGTGACCATCAAGGTAGATCTCAAGACGTCCAGCAAAAGAAAATATGTAAGTAGAGTTGACAAACCTCAGGCGACCCAGGTCATGTTCACCTATAATAACAAAAGCAATAATAGCAGAACAAGTATAATATTATTTCAACACAATGTCACATAATATAGATGTAAGCACATTAAATTTTCATGATCAACACATAATAGGTGTATGCATGCATATCACAGGCGTAGTAGTCCAACTTATTTCTAGCTGTCCTTACTCAGAGAGCAAGAGATAGCAACGTCCTCAGCATGAGTGCAGTCCTCATTTCCAAAGCCTCCATGAGAGCAATTAGCGAGAGTGATGCTAGTTGAATTACATCCAACATTGTCCAGCCATATCGTGCCTGTTCCCTGAGTGTACCTAATTACAGGGTGATGTACATAATTGTAGTATGATTATTGTTTATAAACTAAAAGATTATGCTCACCCAATGTCTCCTACATTTCCAACTCTGTCAGCTCTGCTGTAGCCTAGCTGTTTGCACACCACATCAGCATCAGTCACGCCGAAGAAATCATCACAGACTGTCCCCCACTGACCACTGTTATAAATTTCAAGACGACCAGCAGTGTCACCAGGATCAGTAGTTGATGGAAATGCATTAGAAACTAGTCTTGTTGCTCCATCTGTACCAGAAAGCACACCATACAATGGCCAAGAGTTAATAAAAATGATACAGTATCATAATATAATAACAGTCTAGAACCATAATAAAATCAAACATAATAATATTATCAAAAATGCCTAACTCTGCAAAAATTTTTATTACTGGAATCATGGAGTTGTAATTTATTATGTAGCTATTGGACACTCCTAGAGTCACTGCATGCAACTGCAAAAACCGGTTGGTCATATTACCCTAACATGGGTTATCTGAGTGGCACTTGCTTCTAGCACATGTGAGTCAACAAAATGCTGACAAGAAATCATCAGATCCTTTCCTTCACTTTCCATTGTTACGTGATAGCAATTGTTTTCATTATATTGCACAATACTGCAGTCCATATATTAAATTAAATTTTAGTTTCGAACACACATGTTTACGATAAGTCAGAACTTAGATTAGATAATGCCAAGTATAGAAAGCAGTATTGTGCTTATTGATTAGAAACAATCATTATCATGTAACAATGGTAGGTGTACCAATAAAATTAATTATGGTGACTGCAGCATTTTGTTGATTCACATGTGACTAGAAGTGAGTGCAACTGAGATAACCCATGTTGGGTTAATATGACCCAATAGTTTTTGCAAAGCACGCGTGCACATACATTGTCAAGTACAACTACCGCAATCCTCATAATAATTTTGGTGTACACATTGTGGAATATAGACTTACCAGCAAGGCACGAGAGAGCAATATCTGTACGGTGGGTGCAGCTAGTGATTCCAAGACCACTGTGGGTACAGTAGTATCTTGTTTCGCTTATGCTGTACATGCAATTTAAGTTTTCTATCCACACTGGAGAACTAGACTGTCCCTGATCAAATCTGCAATACAGTAATAATAATAACAACAATAATAATCACCTGACTGCTGCATGCATGGTTTAATATCAATAGTGGGTATCACTGGAGTGTGATATAATAATAGCTTTATACTAGCTATGATGAAGCCAGATATACTTCTGAGGAAAAACCACTAGTACAAAACCCATGTACTCTAGAAACCTCATACACTCTAGGGTGTATGTTATACACACTACTGAGGTTATCAAACATACACGAAGTGATTGTGCTAATAGACACCGGGGCGGAGCCGAGGTGTCCGTTAGCTTAACCACCGAGTACATGTGCAGTAACCTCAGTAGTGCGTATGTTTATCTGGCTTGTACAATAACTGTAGTTTAACTATCTTTGTACTATACTACAGTGTGTGGGTCCATCAAAGGCACCGCCTAGAGTTTATCTAGCATAGACCACCAAGGTGTAGTCTAACTGCCAATTAGGGCAGTTCTACTATGCTTAGATGGTAGTTAAACTACTATAATATCTGTAGTACAAGCCAGATAAACTACACACTAGCTACTGAGGTTATCACACATACACTCACTATAACCTCAGTAGTGTATAGTTTATCTATAACCTATTGCTGACAAAGCATTATGTAACTGGCAGTTATAGGATGGCTCGTGGTCTATGCTAGATAATGGGCACCTGGCAGTGCCTTTGATACACCCACACACTGCAGTATGAATAATAATATGTTTACAGAAAATTATAGTATCAGATAGCTACTCAAAACACACTCTCTCTGCTGAATAGTATGAATTCAAGTTCAACATTCCAGAACAGCTAGGCACTAGCTAGCCACCTTCATTCAACTGCTTCTTTTCCGTCAAACACTACAGTAACTATAGTATAGCATAGTATACTCCAATATTATAAGGCCAATCAAACTACATTGTTAGTTTCTCGTCCACCCGTTTTTATATTTCTATGCGGGCGGGCGGGCGGTCATTATTCATTATTCATTATTCAATATTATGGCATTTTGAGGGTGTGGTTTCCTGGAACCGCCCAAATATTTAGCAAAAAAGAGGTGTGGCTGGTGTTTCAAGGCAATAATGAAGGCAGATGCGGTAGGTAAAAACAGACGCGGGAGGTGACGAGAAACTAATATTCAAGTTTGTGTGGCCTAAAGTGAGAGTAATGGCCCTGGTACCTGGTGGTGTACATTCTTGGTTGATCATTCCATATTAGCCTCGATAGGGGTAGGTAAATTATGCTTTTTTTGGCATATATAATGCTATTCTCAAATGCTCAAAACATCCCTAATAATGCTCAAGAAGTGCACCTATAATTCCCAATACATTGCCCATTATGCTCAAGTTGAATTGACTATAATTTTAACAAAAACCGATAATAATGTTATGAGACATAAGGAGACTCAATTATACTATCATCGAGTGTAGCCATTTCAGTTTTACATGTGCTTGGATTCGAAAGTGGGCAGCTGATTAATCAATTCTTTACCAGTCAATAGTATATCGTCCAGGGGTTGTGACAGGGGTCAATTAACAGCTACTTGCAATTGTGTACCCTAAAATTATCAAGATTATGCCAGTTGATACCTATTATGCTAGCATTTAAATGCTTAACACACCTATAGATTATGCTCAAAATTATGCCGGCATAATTTATCTACCCCTAGTCCTGTGCTCATCCCCAGCATGCAAATTGAAAGGCTGGTGGGGATGATGCTGAGATCTTAGAACAATCAACTTACTCAAGGTTATTATCTCCAACTGTACCATAGGCCAAAACAGATGAAGACCCAGTCAGGATGTGGCAGAGTCCTTGGGCAGCAGAAAGTGTAAAGCCATTACTACAAATGGTTCCCCAGTATCCAGCAAAGAAAATTTCAACACGTCCAGCAGTGAGATATCTGGATATCTTAGCCCCCTTTGATACAAATCTCACTGTAGAAGTACCTTTACAATATTATTATTATTCATGTGATTTAATAATAATTAAGATGATTTAGAAGAACTTACCTACTGAGTAAGGGGATTTACAAATAAGGGCTACATCTTCACTGTGTGTGCATGATACTCCTGGAGATCTACGAGGACACTGATAAATAGTCAAGTGACTTTGATTTGATGTATCACATTCCAAATTACTGACTAAAATTGGAGTTGATGAAATAGCAGGTGGATGTCTAAAAGTAACAGTAATATATATATATAGGTTGAAAATTGAACTGTTGTATTTATTCAGTTTAAGCTCACCCAAGTTGATCAACAGTACCATAGCGCTCGTAGGCCTGATATCCTAGCTGTTGGCAAGCCAGTGTAGCCTCATCTGTCCCAAAGCCATTATCACATATTGTGCCCCAAACCCCATTCAAGTATATCTCCAGACGTCCAGCAATAGAGGAAGTGCCATTATAGTTCACAAACCTCAGTCTACCGGGATAATCTGCAATTAAAATTAATAGCAGCTTACTACCTCAACAGAATACCTTATTAGAACAATGACTGTGCATAATAAATTCTGTGTGTAATAATTAGCTAATATCATGCTGCTTAGCTAGCTATCATGGCATGAGGTGCCAGGCGTCAGTGATTCAAGTTCACTGAGTGACTTACTAATCATGAATCAGCAGCCCACTTTAATATCACAAACTGAGCATAGGCTATAGATCTATCCCGGTTCCGGCATGTAAATAATCCATGTAGCCTCATACAACCAGGCTTAGATACCATGCCTACGTGCATGTACGTCGGCCATTTTGACAGCCTCGCGTATCTTGACGTTCATTGCCTGATTGTGCATATGGCACGTACCTTGTCCACGGACTGCTGTCATACTGATAGCGAAGCTAATCAGCAACAGATCAACGTATCTTCTGTAGTCTAGCATTTTTAGGACTTGGTTCGTCTTCTCGAAATCGATCAACTATGTAAGCACGTATCTACACTCGCTGGCATACGTTTAGTAATGCGCATGCGCAAAGAGAAAGTACTGTAGATTGCATTTGCTTTTGAACATGCGCATTTTGCGCTCCGGCTTGAATCATCCGCGGGAAGTTTAAATTACTGAAACAAGATAATGTGGGCTGAGCCTAATCGTAAGGCGCCTTATTATTATATACATCCCCAGTATAAATTTACTTTTTTGCGGTTATTAGGTAATTATGTTGTAATTATGATGTAACCTATGTCGTCATAGCGCTAAAATTCAGAGCCTTTACAGAACACTTCTGAGACCTGAAAATTCACAGAATCATATATTAACTTACATACATATTCAGCGAATACATTAAAAGCTGAGTGCTACTTTCTCCGACAAGTAACGCTAGCCGAACTTCACGCGTTCTCTTGGCTGACGTAATCCTGTGGATAAATAAAGCTAGGCTTGCGCTATTTATAGCACGCGTCATGCCACGACCGATCTGAAGTTCGGAAGCTCTACTGTGCTGTCGAGTTTATCTCCTTTGATTGAAGGATCGAAATTCGAAGTCGAGAGTGTGCTGTTGAGTTTATCTCCTTTGATTGAAGGATTGAAATTCGAAGTCGAGAGTTGGTCTTAGACTCCATCTCTGCGATTGAGGCCCCAGCATCGAGGTGTATATTGACGACCTTTTACCACATGCACCATTAGAACTATGTAGCTACTGGGGATGTGGTCAAGTTTTTCATTCAAGTGATATGCGTTGGCGAATCATAATTATGGCAAAAACTCGGCATGGATTTGACATATCGCCAAATAGCTCGGAATTTCAGCATATCTATTGGGACCGTGCATATTGCATACCAGTGCCGCACAATTTGTCATACAGTAGCTATCTACTGTTAATATTAATTTGTGAGCATCACAATATCACATGATAGTGTACTAAGCTTGATTTACTAACTTATTACAAAATTCAGTCCACTTACTATCAGCTTTCTATTTACACATGCACTCATTTTGACCACAGGTATGCAAGTGATTAGATATTCATAGTAATACTTATTGTGGTAGCTTATACATAATTTAAATTTTGCGCGATCTTTATAGTTCACAGCCAAATCAATGGTTTAATTAGTCTTAGCACATAAATCATATAGGCCTTGATTGCATGTACTATTATTAAAACTACAGTACCATTATGCTTAAGTTTATCGAGCAATAAAAACCAATTATAAATGTTTAGGTGGGTGTGGCTTATGCACGGCATGCCTGTATTAAATTATAAACTGACGACATTGGCAGATGTACAAATTATTGTAGAAGTGCTGTATAGCGAATTAATGATCAAAATATCTTCGCAAAAAGGCCAACCAAAGAAAAAGAAGCCTCGTCTTCTCCCTAGCCTCGATGATCATGACTTGCATACGGTGGCCCAAAAGGGCCATCCATCTTTGCACCTTTTCAAAATTACATTTTGTAAACTTGTAGTTTTTCAATTTTGCACTTTTGTAAACATGCAGTTTATCAATCAGGCACTTTTGCAAACTTGCTGTTTATCAATTTGCATTCAGTATATACCCCAACAGTAAGGGACATACAGTGAAACTATAATGTGTATGCACAAGAGATGCACATCATATTATAACCGTGGCACACACTACAATGTCATAGCAGCACCATTAGTCACAGTAGCTACATCTATTAATAATTAATTTGTAGGACATAAACCATACCCAACACACAAATATTTTATTTATTGTACAAAATTGAAATTGACTAAGAGTACTAAGTTCAGAATATAATGCCAAGATAAAAAAGTGCAAAATTAAATAATAGAAGTGACATCACTCTAAGTTGCTATCAGTCCGCATAGAAGTAAAGAAATCTATTATCGGTTTATCAACTTGAAATGGGAATGATGCCAAATATTATTGATACAATTAAGACTAGTGCCAGTTGGCCTCGATGTTGATGCAGCCTTGATGACAGGGGGTGTGAGCTTATGTCATCACAATAAGGTTATCAATATTATAGCCAACTTGTGTGTGTACGTGTGTAGGGAATCTCATGGCATAGCTACACTTCACAATTTTAATCTGCTCTTAGATTTATAGTTTGGCAAACTGCATGTTTTCAAAAGTGCAAGATTGAAAAAATATAACTTTGCAAAAGTACAAAATTGAAAAAAAATCCATTTTTACAAAATGTAACTTTGAAAAATTACAAGATGGATATGGCCCTTCTGGCTTCTGGGCCACCGTAGGTTTGTACAATGCATGTGTATCTCCTATACATTATTTTACTGAATCTTAGCTGATCGGGTTTGGGTTGTCAAAAGTAAAGGTTTGTAAGAGTGCATTGTTGGCAAACTGCATGTTTGCAAAAATGCAGGATTGAAAAAAATACAAGTTTGCAAAAGTTCAAGATTGAAAAACAGCAAAATTCAACTTTGAAATAATATTAGCATAGGTGGTAGAAGCATATTGAATGTGAGGGGGCCAAGATGTAAGATGATCCACGCGCTTTACGCGCGCGCAAAATTTTAAGCCATGCCCACTAATTAGCGATAATGCGTCCGTGAAAATGAAGAAATAACGATGGACAACAGGCAAAAAACAGTCAATTTCAAGGAGAGCAACAATGAAACTAGCATGTTTTTGACTCAGAAATGATAAAACGTTATTGCAGATTGGTAAAATTGACAAGTTCATTGTATTGGGCTATTCCAGATAATAGGCGTACACCCCTACGGAGGAAGAGATTTGTGTTCATTACCCTAAATAGCTACCAATTAAAATGCAAAAATAACCATCAAATCTAATCAATTTGCTCATTTCACCCTATAAAACTAATCAATAATCTCGATTTCACCCTGCAAAACTAATAATAATATTTCCTCCATACCCTGACCAGCTGGCTACTCCATCAATACTAATTATTCACTGCCATGCCCCCTCAATACTTCATTAATATCTACAATGATGCCTACAATAGCTACCTCATTAAAATCCACAAAACTACCCTCAATACTTCATTAAATCACCTTAAATCTTGACCCTACAATACTAATCAATCTTCTTCCATAGGGGTGTATCCTCATTATCTGGAATAGCCCATTTTGCTTAGTATAAGGCAAAAGTGGGTGTGTCAGTCTTAAAAGTTTGGGGGGAGGCATGACCCCCGCGGTTCCGCCACCTATCTTATGCTATGAAATGGCCCTTCTGGACCACCGTAATTAGGGCTGCAATGTTGGGTATGGTTTATCTAGATCGTACTGCACATCCCTTACTGTTGGGGTACTGAATGAAAATTGATAATAGCAAGTTTGCGAAAGTACCTGATTGACAAACTGCATGTTTGCAAAAGTGCAAAATTGAAAAACTGCAAGTTTACAAAATGTAACCTTGAAAAATTGCAAAGATGGATGGCCCTTCTGGGCCACCGTACACATGTGCGCATGGTAGCTAAATATTCTGTCTCATGAAGTGAGGTTCCAGAGACAAATTGAAGCCACACTATGGAGAGCAAAGATTAAGGTGTATATTATATAGGATGACCTTAACTGCATGGGCAGTGAAAGAGTTTTGGACACCTAATTAAAATCTCATCAAACTTATTGGACATTAGTCAGGTTCATGTTGTGTAATCATGCCCGTTTAATTTAGTTATCTATGTCCCAGTTAACCTTGTATCCCATGCTTCAATGTAAAACAAAAAAAGTGGATTTTCCTGTGCAATGTTGGAAAAGGAACAATATTAAGCCCAGTAATTTAGTCTTGTACCCGTGCATGCAGACCCTCTCATTTCTATAGCACTGGAAGTACAATATAATATTATATTGCATGACCAGCACATAGAATGATGGTACGTGATGCAGTACATGCGGTCATTTAGATGTTTACGTAAAAGTAGGAAAATTGCCATGATATTCTATCATGGGATGATTTTACGTGACTTCTCCCTTGGGTTAATCATGGGGAGATTTTACGTGACTTCTGCCATGATCTAATCATGGGAGGATTTTACGTCAGATGTAAAGTGTTCCCAGTGTTTACATTTGTTACTTTATATGGGAAGATTTTACGTAAGGTCAAAGTTCTTACGTAAAATCTTCCCATATAGTACTGACTTATCAACACAATAATCAGGGGGCGCTTTATGTGTGACCTCTGACCTCACGTAAAATCTTCCCATGTAATACTGATTTACCAACACAATAATCAGGGGGTGATTTATGTATGACCTCTGACCTCACGTAAAATCTCCCCAGATATATACAATGTATAGGTATGTGGGCTGATAATACTGCAACAACACACTGCTCACTTTAATCTCACGTAAAACCTTCCCAGATATAATATAAATAATGTATTGTGGGATGATAGCTATTAATGTCAGCAAAAGATATGCTGTAAGTGGAGGCTGACCTTTGACCCCAAGCTTCAGATATACACACCCTAAACTCATTGGGCACATTAACATCATAGTATAATATTAATTTCAAATTAGTAAATGCAACAATCATCGGATCCAACTTAGCTATGGCAGCCAAATAAATTTTCATGATTGCCACACCTGAGTCAGAATTAATTTTATTTATTTGTTTCACGGCGTCAGAGGGAATTAAAGGGGGATTTAGCTAGCTAGCTAGCTATATGAGCATAGTTCATATAAATATTATATCGTTTATGGTGACGTGTATGAGGTAGCTATGCCATGGGAGTGGTCTATGAATAATTAAGGCTAGACCGGAGTTGATCTTGAAAACGATGGTGCTCATCTTTATTAGAACTGCTTAAAAATTAATTAATGTAGCTATATTAATTTTACTGTGCATGCACACTTAGCCCGCACACATCTACAACAGTGCTTTCTGATCAGCCCCACCCTCGTCAGAAACATTCAGAAATCTGATTGGTTTGTTGGTTTAAGCAGGCGTGGGATTCTTCCAGTTAGCTAGCTACATTGTCTGAAAGTATTTCAGGTTAGCTAGCTATGACTATTAGCAAGTTCAGTATGTGAATGTTTGTCCTGCATGGTTGTAATCTGCTGGAGTTTGTCCACATGTTCTTTTCAGAACACACAAAAATAATTTCCTTCCAATGAGGAGACTGTATTTATAAGTCTCAGTGTAAGATTTGGAACCAACATCCAAACATTGACTTTCAATTCACTATCAGTATAATAATAATTATTATTAAGCTTTACACAATGTACTTATAGAGATAGCTATTATGTGATTGCAACAGTTGATTAGTTGATTTATAGTATTCCATGATTATCCATGATAGACAATAATAAGTTGGATCATGTATAGCTATATTAGCTATATAGCTAGTATTATGTTATTCATGCTACAACTGAGTCTGTACATGTACCTTAAGGCTACGATTATTTGCAGGTACGAATTTTAGCGGATTATGGAAGTGGAGCAGTTAGCGGGTATTATAATTGCTAAATTTAGTACCCACAAATAAAAGTGTCCTTAAATTAAAGTACATATAGATTAATTACTGGTCATCACTGCATACTAGCTATGACTACAAGCTTGATAGATTATTAGCCTCATACCCCTCCCTTTTTTTGAGCACCTGGGTACGAGGCTCTATAGCTAGATGGATTCATGACAATATTATATAAGTTCAAAGTTCCTATGTAAAATCTTCCTGTGTCTCTATTCCTTCTCTCGACTGCACAATGGGGTCAAAGGTCAGCCTACATATGGCTCACTTACAGCACATCTTTTTCTATCATTAATGTCATCCCACAATACTTGCTTGTTCATATATAGCGTAAAATACCAATTATCGGCACCTATATTTGTCCCGCGCATAACTTACCAGCAGAACAACCTATGATGATGGTTCTTGCACCAAAGGATAGGTTTTTAACTCAATATAGCGTAAAGTGCCAATTATCGACAAACGGTTTTCTCCCGCGTGTGCTGTTGCTTAGGAACATCGCCTGAACTTCGAACTTGGACCAATAGGTAGGGCGTCGCCAGGGCTACAAGTACCTAAAGTATCAGGGGGCTGCCGATCAAAATACGTCTGCACTGGCGATTTTAGCTTATAATTGCGAATGCCAGTTATCAACAGTCGGTACGTATTATCGGCACACCGTATACAATCAATTATCGTCACTTGAAGCTTTGTCATCACAGTGCATGCAATTCAAGGGTAAGAAAATTATATAAAAAATGCTAGCAGGTGCATAATCATGAGCTCTAACTACTGAGACAACTTCATGTTCATAGGTGAGCTTGTTCGATCTTTGTCGTTTTTTCAAACTTGGCAGAAGCGCCTCGGGAACAGCACCATCGCGTCTTTGCCCCTGTATTGAGAAAATAAGACACTGTGAGGGTCATCTTATCACAAATGGAGCAAAATTTACCTTCAAAAGTCCAGCCTGAAGCAGAGAAGCGAGTCGCGATCGACCACGCGAAGTTATTATTAAACGCGCCACGCCCACTGCCTATACTAAGGCCCTATGTCGATAATTACCCCGCGCGCATGCGCAAGGGGTAAAGCAATCGGTTTGTCTGTCTGTTGTCGTCGTCGTCGTTGTCGTCGTTGTCGGCACGAAAATCGCCAGATCTGGCGTTCTAGGCATCTGTGCGTGCTGTAAGTAACACTAGTCGGTAGATATCGGTGAAAAACTGGTATGTACGCGGTTCGAATTGCTCAAAAAGGCTTACTGGTGCTGCAAATCGTGCATTTTCTGTTCAGCTTGTCTGTGGTTTATCGACCACACCCACTCTTTAGCATAAAAGTATGCTGATGCGACTGCGCATGCTCAAGCTCAGTGTTGGAAAGGGTCGTCAAGTCATGAAACAGCTATACCTCAATACTGCGCTACAGTAGCTACAGAGCGCGCGGGGTATGTGCTCTACAGAGCTCTAGTTTTTTTTTTTTTTTTTTTTTTTTTTCAAGGGGACCACACACTAAGCAGAAAAAAAATGGTCCGAAAACCACCTCACAGTCGAGCTGGATGCATATTAGAGCCATACAATGCAAGCAGGCATCCAAATAGCCATATATTCAATGTTTGGTAAAGGGTCGTCAACGTACCCCGCGCGCCCGTAATTTTTTTTATGGGCAAACATTGCAAGTGAATGGCTTCCTATATAAACATATGGGAATACTATAAAGTGCCATAACTTTAATTCTAAGGTGTGAATCAAAATTCCCTGCCATGAAAATTCTAGTTTTGACCCATTCTGCGTGCCCATGTAAAAAATATCTCCCCAAGTGCTCCCAAGTCCTCAGTGAATTACATTAATTATTTAAATTCTTTTTTTTTTCTGCTTAGTGTGTAACAAGCAAGCCTATACACTAAACAAAAAAAAAAAAATTGTCCGGAAACCACCATATAATCGAGCTGGATGCATAGTAGAACCATACAATGCAAGCAGGCAGCCTGAACTTCAATTTTGTCAATAGTTGGTAAAGGTCGTCACGTTTATGTGCGCGCGACGCCCCGCCCCTCACGTAGCGCGTGGGCGGAAAACATTGCAAATGCATGGCTTCCTATACAAACACATGGGGCAACTTCAAAGGGCCGTAACTTTAATTCTAAGGCGTGAATCCCAGGGTCAAATCTCTAGTTTCGACCCATTCTGCGTGCCCATGTAAAAATTATCTCCCCAAGTGTTCCCAACCCCCCAAACATTAATTAATTATTTAAATCTTTTTTTTTTCAAGCTAAATCACAACCTAAGATAAAAGAATTTATCAAGCAGTAATTAGTTAGGCCACTCCAATATGATTCACTGTTTCCCCTTTCATCAGAAAGCCTGGGGCATGCGGGCGGGCGGTTCATTATTCATTATTCATTATCACTGCACGTATTAGAGCGCCAGCAGCATTGACGACCTTTGCCAAAGCTACCGTTAGACAACGAGATAAGAGCGGGCATACTAATACACTATAATGAACAAAATCTGGAAATTGTGGAAAGGATGCGGGCGGGAAATGGGAAACAATTAATCATATTGGAGTGGCCTTAACGGTATGTCACCATTTTCTATCATACATGTCTGCTACAATAGGTTAGGTATGTGGTAAGGCAGAAAATCTCAAGTTGCAAATATATAATACTAATGCGTAACATATCTGAGAGTGACTTGGGGCTTGTATACGTAATCATCCCCTAGTCTAGATCCAACGTAAGGAGCATTGCCCATGGAATGTTGTTGGTGTATGTCAACTGCCTTCCTAGCATCACTGGCAGTGGAAAAAAAGATGGAAAAAAATTGGCCCCGGGTGGGATTCGAACCAGTGCACGCATTTGACACTGGTTGGCAGACACTGAGCTTAACCATTGCACCATCTGGACAGTAGTCATTTCCTTCATATTTTAGTGGTCAGAAACTACTACGACTCTTATTTCAAAATTGAAAGTGAAAATCAAAAATCTGAGACGATTCAATTATTATTTTTGATCCACTCTACATGCTGATATAAAAATTATTGCACAATACCTTTTCCTGTGCTTCGAATGCATTATTTACATTACATTACATTACATTACATTAATTACATTACATTACACGCTCACATATTCTTTTATC
This sequence comes from Cliona cf. orientalis, assembly GCA_963930775.1. NCBI lineage: Eukaryota > Metazoa > Porifera > Demospongiae > Clionaida > Clionaidae > Cliona > Cliona cf. orientalis. The sequence continues at coordinate 2,546,531 of OZ005694.1, read as the reverse complement.
TTAGGTTGTAACAAGCTATATAGCGTGCACACTAAGCAGAAAAGAATGTCCAGAAAACCACATAATACACCTAGGATGCACAGTAGAGCCATACAAAGCAAGCACCAGAAACCACCACATAGTTGAGCTGGATGCTTAGTAGACTCATACAATGAAAGCAGGCCGTCTATGCTCCTAATAGAGAATAGAAAACTCAGAGTATATGATCAGTGTTGAGAGGTTCAGTACCAGTGGCCCCTGCAACATGTTACTTCCTACTAGTACTCAAGATCACCAAAGCACACACACAAGGCTAGGGGAAAAGCACAACAAAACAATTTTAGTTATGTTTCTCAACTCTGAGCTATGTACTTTCCCACACATCCATGCATGTACAATGTAAAACTGTAGCACCTACCTCTCAGCAAACACGGGAGAGTTACTGTTGTGCCTGATTCTTCATCCATTCAGCAAGCCTCTGGATACAATACCAGCTGCATGGTAGCCTATGCATGTACTGGCCTAGCGATTTTCTAAATAACGCACACCGGGACTCAAAACATTGCAAAGACATGGCTTCCCTATACAAACATATGGGTGAACTTTAAAGGGCCGTAACTTTAATTCTAAGGCGTGAATCAAAAATTTCTCATGTCAAATCTAGTTTTTTGACCCATTCTGCGTGCCCATGTAAAAATTACATTCCCAAGTGCTCCCAATCCCTCTATGAATTAATTTTGTATCTTTTTTTCTACTTAGTCTAGCGTAAGTCATCAATTATCGGCCCATAAACTTCCACGATTTGTAGCACTGGCCAGGAACGCTTCCAGGACATGAAACTTGGATCAGTACGGAGGTCGTCAGAAGCACTAGTACTCTGACTACCTTTCATATGATTATCTGCTTACTTGTATGAGCGGCGACCTTCGGTATCGAAGCACGCGGGCTTCAATTATCGTCACCCGACATCCATTATCGGCCCGCTATAGGTGGTACTACATCGATTATCGGCCCCAAGGCAGTATTACTGGCTCCACAGTCAACCGTTCAACAACAGACTATCGGTTTTGCATGCATATGTGTGTCTTATGATCCCTATTAATGCCCAGTGTTGTTTTTATCCAGAATTTAAGAATTATTTGTGAGTTATTTTACTTGAAATAATGGTATATTATAAAATCGGAATTGCTTTAGATATCATAATACACAATAATCCAGTTAAACACAGACACAATAGATCATTGCCATCAGCATCATGGACTATATATATCATAATCAATACACTCTTCATGGAGCCATCTCTTGCATGCACACTGTAGCCAATCAAGGCCGGTGTCTTCGACAACATCCTCTTCGTAAGTCCGGAAACATACACAGCACTGGTTCTCGTCAAAGCTGTCACCACCTTCTTCATGGTCTGCCTTCCTCTGATGACTAGGTTTGGAGGATGATGTAGCTGTCTCTGCTTCAGGTGAAGAGGTAAGTGAAGTCGATGGTTCACCAGCAGTAGCTGGATCACCTGGTGCGTTTGAAGCTACTTTTGTCTTCTTTGTTGTGCTTGGGGCAATTGCTTTGGGGGCACATCGTAAGAGAGACCGTAAGTCGTCCCAGGGACCTCACCGACTGACCACTCTTTGTTCATCGATTTTGCATCCCATATGATAAACGGGGGGACAGCATGTCCAGTCGCACTAACACACCCGATAACAGTAATCTGGCTCTTATTCCCAGCTGTCCGGTATCGCACTTTCTTGTGGCCTCTCTGGGTTACTATCTTGGGCGGGCGGTGATCCAGAGGCATCCCTATTGACACAGTCCATGCGTACATTAGCTGTTGCATCCCCTTTACGTAGTGAGAGCTGAGGCTCTCTCTTCATAAACCTTTCAAACCACCCGCGTGATATCCTACAGCCAGGTTTGAGGGTCCCTTTTTCATGTGCAACATTTTCCGCTATGGTCATAATTTGCCGTCGTGTTTTGCCATAGCCTGCTTGAGCAACATCCACCAAAAACTGTGACAATTCATTCTCTTCAGCTGGAACTAGGTATGGCTTAGGACCAGGATTCTTTCCATGGACTACTTTACCTAGAACACGATCTTGAAGTGTAGACCTTGGGACGCCATACTGGGTGGCTGCTCTTCTAACAGGCATTCCCTTTTTAGCAGCTTCAAGTGCGGCAAGCATGGACTCATTCGACCATTGCTTCCTTTTCTTCTTAGTTGGACTTTTCAACACGGCAGGGGCCGAACTTGAACGCGGTCTCCTTTTGGATCGTTTACCCGATTTACGCCCTCCTGGCATCTTATTTCACAGCCTAACCTATAAAATGACAGAAATGATACCAATCCACGATCGTTTACCATTAACAAACCTTGAAACGACGCGTTAGAGAAGAGAAACAAGCACATCGATATCGAGGAGAGACTCACATGGAGCGGCTACGCGCGCAACTTCGTATTCTTCCGTTTATGGTCCGTTTATGCTTCGGATATGCACGGGCCGATGATTGATGTCGAGGGGGCCGATAATTGAGGACTTACGCTACTTCTTAGTGTATAATTTGTCTATAATACTTCACCCACATCTGACACTCTCATTGATCTAATATTTCTGTCAGCCCCTAATAACCTAGTGAGTTGTACTACCATTCCTGCACTGGCCAACTCAGATCATCTTGGCCTCCTTACCGCCATCTCTACTAATCCCGCCAAGGCCTGTCCGAAGAGGAGCCAACGTAAAGTTTGGAGATATTCACATGCCAACTTTGAAAGTGCCTGCGAGTACCTTGCTGCAGTAGACTGGGACTCCTTGTTCCTGTCAGGTGACGTTAACATTTGCTGGTCTAATTGGAAAGCCAAATTTTTGCAGATCATGCTTGAATGCATCCCCCAGTCCTCACTGAAGTCTCGCCGTAATCTACCATGGCTTACTAAACCAATTGTTCAGGCAATCAGGCGCCGAAATACTCTATTCAAGGCACACAAGCGAACCAAGAGCTCTGCAGCATACCAAAAATATCGAGCTGCAAGGAACAAGGTTACAGCCATGCTACGATTGAGTAAAGCTAAATTCTTCCAAAAACTCAAGTCACAATCTTCGAAGGAGTTCTGGAAAATAATTAAGCTGTTTAACAAACAGGAGTCCTCGATCCCCACCCTTCGCTCGGTGGATGGCGTTGAAGTTACTGATGCTCAAGATAAGGCTACACTTCTTAACTCTTTTTTCTACACCTGTTTCAATAACTCTTCTCCTCCACTCACGAATCAATCTCCCCACCTGGTCTCTTCTGAGTGTCCCCTAGACCTACTCTGTACTGAAGATGAAGTCTACGACCTGATTGTCCAGCTCGACCCATCAAAGTCAACTGGCCCAGATGGGATCTCTGCTAGGATGTTGAGGGGTACAGTCGATGTAATTGTACCAAGTTTAACCAAGCTCTTCAATTTGTCGCTATCTTCTGGTATCTTCCCTGAAGCTTGGAAATTAGCCCGTATCGTCCCAGTCCCAAAGGCAGGTGACTTATCCCGTCCATCTAATTATCGGCCTATATCTATCCTCTCAGTTGTCAGTAAACTTCTTGAGCGTCATGTCCATCATCTACTGCTTCAACATCTTAATGCCTATCCTTGCTACTCCATATCTAGCCGGCAATGGGGCTTTCTTCCGGGTAGGAGCACTGCGTCTGCCTTGCTATCTGTCACCTATGATTGGCTGCAACAACTTGAGCTAGGGAACGAAGTCTGTTCTGTCTTCTTTGACCTAAAGAAGGCTTTTGATAGTGTCCCACACCATCTTCTGCTGCAGAGACTACTCCAGATCAATACTAACCCATTCATTGTGCAATGGGTCCGTAGTTATCTTACATGCAGATCTCAATCAGTGGTTGTTAGCGGTGAACACTCTTCTTCCCTTTCTGTTCTTTCAGGGGTGCCGCAAGGCTCTGTACTTGGCCCCTTATTATTTTTAATATTCATCAATGAAGTTACCTACCAGATCTCCCCTGGAAGTACAATATCTCTATTTGCAGATGACATTGCTCTATATAGACCGGTCTCCTGTATAGAGGACTACACCATCCTTCAAAGCGATGTCACTGCAATAGTGAATTGGGTTGCGAATTCTCTTCTTTCTCTACAACCAGCTAAGTGTTGCTACATGGTCATATCGAGGAAACGCTGTTTGAGACTTCACCCCCCTCCTATCTTAGTCAACAATTCTCCTTTGGTGCTTGTCAACAATGTAAAGTACCTAGGCATCCAGATTAACTCTGACCTGTCCTGGTCTGCACATGTCACCAGTCTCTGCAATAAAGCAAGGCGTCTAATTGGGTTACTATACCGACGCTTCTATAAGCATGCTGCATCGTCCACCCTGCTGCAACTTTATAAATCATTTATTCGACCTCATCTAGAATACTGCTCTGTTGTATGGAACCCCTATCTAGTCTGTGATATTGAGGCATTGGAAAAAGTTCAAAGATTTGCTTTAAGAGTTTGTTTAAAGAACTGGTCAGCTAGCCATGAACAACTCTACGATCAAAGTAATGTTCCCCCTCTTTCGGCCAGGCGTACTAATGCAAGTCTCTGCTACCTGTTCAAGTTGGTCAACAATATGATTGTCTATCCGGATCCTCCTCTCCATTTTAGGGTCATCCGGTACAACAGCAGGCATTCTCACGTCCAGCAACTGCAAGATATTCACTGCAGGACAGCTCAGTTCCAGCATTCATTCTTTCCTGGGACTATTGCTCAGTGGAATTCCCTACCACACTATGTGCTATCTTCACCTTCCCTCCCCTGTTTTAAGTCTTCTTTATCATAAACTCATTAGTCTTATTATTCCTGTTTATCTATATACCTCATACTATATCTGGTTGCGTGCCTGTATTAGCTACAATTTCAGCTATTCACGTTAACCTCTGTCATTTATTGTACAGAAATTGTTATAAAAATAATTAAACACTAAGTAGAAAAAAAAAAAAGATTTTTAATTAATTAATTCAGGGGGGAACTGGGAGCACTTGGGGAAATAAATTTTGCACCCGCGCGCAGAATGGATCGAATGCAGAGATTTGACCTTCAGGAATTTTGATTCATGCCTTAGAATCAAAGTTACGGCCCTTTGAAGTTTCCCCATATGTTTGTACAGGGAAGCCATGCGTTTGCAATGTTTCCGCCCACGCGCTACGTGAGGGGCGGGGCCACGCGCGCACATAAACGTGACGACCTTTACCAATTTTTGACAAAATTGAAATTTAGGCTGCCTGCTTGCATTGTATGGTTCCACTATGCACCCAGCTCGATTATATGGTGGTTTTTTGGACAATTTTTTTTTTTCTGCTTAGTGTTCAGGTCGCCTTGTTAAACACTAAGTAGAAAAAAAAAAAATAACTTTAATTAATTAATTCAGGGGGGAATTGGGAGCACCTGGGGACATAATTTTTGTACCGGCGCGCAGAATGGATCAAATGCAGAAATTTGACCTTCAGGAATTTTGATTCACGCCTTAGAATCAAAGTTACGGCCCTTTGAAGTTTCCCCATATGTTTGTACAGGGAAGCCATGCGTTTGCAATGTTTCCGCCCACGCGCTACGTGAGGGGCGGGGCCACGCGCGCACATAAACGTGACGACCTTTACCAACTTTTTGATAAAATTGAAATTTAGGCTGCCCGCTTGCATTGTATGGTTCCACTATGCACCCAGCTCGATTATATGGTGGTTTTTGAACAATTTTTTTTTTCTGCTTAGTGTTCAGGTCGCCTTGAAAAAAAAAAAAAAAAAAAAAAAAAATGTACTATAATATGTACATAGGATACATGAATAGCTGAATAAGCTAATTTAGAACACATACCCTTAATAATAATAATATTATTATGATGATAAACAAAAAAAAGTGCTATTACTGTGATAATAATATTATGGTGGTATTATAAGCTCTCTTAAATGATGTGGTAGAGGTAGCTGACACCACCTCAGAGGGTAAACCATTCCACAGGCGAGGTGCTTGACAAAAAAATGAGTTATATAGGTATTCCGTACGTGCAAATGGCACATTCAGGGTGAGGCTGTGCGATCTAGTGGCACACAAGTTTGGTCTGAAAGTGATAGGGGAGTTGGGAAAGTCAACCAAATTGTTTACGAGTTTGAACAGAAAAGTAAGTTTCAAAAACTGCCTCCTTGCCTGGAGTGTTGTCAGATTCAATGTTTGAAGCCTCTCACTGTAGTTGGAACCCTCCCAACATTTAGTACACACTTTGGTAGCAAACCTTTGCACTGCTTCTAGAGCTTGAACATCTTTCACCAAATACGGGTCCCACACAGGGACCGCATATTCAAGCAGAGGTCTCACTTGAGTTACATAGAGCATTCTGAGGGTGCTAGGATCAGTATCACGGTAGAAACGACGATAGAGCATACCCATTTGCTTCTTGGCTTTAGAGCAGATGCTGGAAATGTGGCCACTCCAGGACAGATCGGAAGAGATAAGAACTCCCAGATACTTATTGGACTGCACTTTTTCCAGGGGCTGACCATTCACTAACACACTCCGGGAACATACTGGGATGCGTCTTCTTGATACTAAGAGTGACTTACACTTCTTGACATTAAGCTTAAGCATACGGTCAGAAATCCACTGGACTAGCATATTAACATCATTCTGTAGATCATTAAAATCAGTCAGAGTCTGAATAACCTTATACAGAAGAACATCGTCAGCAAACATTATCAGGCTACCACCACTCAGAGGAATTTCAGCTAGTCCATCAATATAGATTAAGAAGAGGAGTGGTCCTAACACTGAGCCTTGTGGTACTCCTGACACTACATCAGTAGGAGGAGACTTGGCACCAAGAACACCAACCTGCTGTTTTCTGTTCCACAAATAGCTTGAGATCCAAGAGACTAGGTGAGTTGGCACATGAAGATCATATAGCTTCAAGATTAGTTTGTCATGGGGAACAGTGTCAAAAGCCTTTTGCAGGTCAAAGAAAACGGCTTGGACTTCCGCACCTCCATCCAATTTGTAGTGCCAGTCGTGAAGAGCAGAAAGAACTGCTCCTGTAGTGGATCTTCCAGGCAGGAAACCCCACTGATCATCAGAGATATGCAGGAAGTCACATAATTTTTCAAATATATGCCTCTCAAGTACTTTGCTAATAATGCCGGGACAATAATGAAACTGGCCTGTAGTTCCCTGGATCGGACGTATGTCCTTTTTTGTAGATAGGGACGATCAAGGATGTTTTCCAGCTCTCTGGGAATACACTACTGGAGATTGACATATTACAAAGACGGGTTACCAGTGGTGCGATAGATGATGCGGTGTTCTTCAGCATGACAGCTGAAATGCCATCTGGACCAGTGGCTTTGGTGGTGTCTAGATCTGACAGTAGAGTGGTGACGCTCTCTTCTGTGCATAATAGATCACTGGGGCACTCTTCTGGTGAGACATTTATCATATTATCATTGGCCGTTATAATCGATACCCGTAGCGTAAGTCATCAACTCTCGACCGTCTAAGACGTTCGGGACTGTAACTCGGGCTCTGTACGTGCTATGAACCTCGAACAAAATCCATTCGGTAGATAATTCATTTGTCTAATAAACGACCACTTACCATGTATGAATCTCGTTTCTGCAGGTCACTATGAGCGAGTATGCTAGACCCATGATTTTATGAATTGGCGACCGTTTCCACCTGTTGTCGACCGCCCAATAATTTGCAACAGCGCTAATGTCGACCGATGGCCGATTTTTATAATAAATGTGCATGCAAGTAGTAGATACTTAAAATAATACGTTCATCATGATTATTACTTACTATTATCATAAATATCAAGTTTTCATATCGAGTGAAACTTTTATATTAGCCTCGTCCCCAGGCCCTTTGAGGGGAGGAGGAGAAAGGGCCTGGTACACACTGTTTGCGCATGCTCAGTTACCCTAAGAATCTTAGGGGATCGGATATTTCCTAGTATACTTGCCCTTTGACCTTAACGCCTTTGGCAAGCTTAAAACGGTTCGAGTTCGAGCGAGACTTCGAGGAAGCTCAAGGAACTTCGCCATATCGATCAACGAAGGACTTCCTCGACTCCAATCAGAGTAGGCGCGCGTTTAGCACGAACGCTAGTGCGAAGGTCAGAAGGTCATTCCGTATTCTGTAGACATATGGATCGTTTCACTAATCAGCACGTGGTAGGGATTAGTGTACGTAAACTTTTACGGACGTTTTTACGGAAAAGTTGACGCATGCGCAAACGGTGTGTACCAGGCCCTTTCTCCTCCTCCCCTCAAAGGGCCTGGGGACGAGGCTACTTTTATATATGCAGGATACACAAAATTAATACCATCGCCATACGTTTATAGTGTATGGCAAAACGCGACCACACCCGAGACCACAGTATAGTAGATATCGGTCGACAATAAAAGGTGGTCTACTAATGATGACTTACGCTACTTCCGATAGTTGGTAGCTACCTGTCGGAAAATTGGCACATTACGCTACTACATCTCAAATCCAAGGCTATAGATACAGTTCTTCACAGAACTATGGGCAGTATAGCCAAGGTATCAAAAAATCAGATATCGGCACCCCGTACGTATTATCGGCCCCCCATAGTACTGCCTATACTCACTGAATTATCGGCACCAGCGAGCTTTCTACAATTACTACTTACTTGGAAAATTCTGAAGAAAATTCCACAGGTTCCTTTCGATATGCTCCATTATCAGTAGCATTTAAAGAGAGCGAATCTTTCCATTCGCTACATAATAGCCGAATTACATCCAAAAATACACAAAATTTTCTCTTAGATATGATCGGCGTTTGTCTGATACTTTGTAGGCTAAACTCTAGCTCCTGGCAATAGTCTGAAGCTATAGAACTCATAAACAGCAACTTTAAGACTCAGTAGAGACTACCAGACAACAAAATAGCTAAAAACTCGATCCCTAAAATTCAGCTAGCGAACAGGAGGTCGAAGGTCACTTTCTTGGGCTCTATGGGTCCGTTGCCACGCCTACATAACGACTGTTGGCCTTAAAACGTCCTGTTTACTTCCTTTCGAGAGATAGCGCGAGTTTTTGTTCCAGGACCGTAAACGGGTCTGTAATTTCCCGTAAAATTCGCCGTAAACGCGGGTGCCGATAATTGATAATTAATAGTGCCGATAATTGATACGTGCCGATAATCGGTATTTTACGCTAATATATGGGAAACGTGAGGTTAAAGTCCATCTATATCAGCAGTGTGTTGTTGCAGTATTATCAGCCCACATACCTATACATTGTATATATCTGGGGAGATTTTACGTGAGGTCAGAGGTCATACATAAATCACCCCCTGATTATTGTGTTGGTAAATCAGTATTACATGGGAAGATTTTACGTGAGGTCAGAGGTCACACATAAAGCGCTCCCTGATTATTGTGTTGGTAAGTCAGTACTATATGGGAGGATTTTACGTAAGAACTTTGACCTTATGTAAAATCTTCCCATATAAAGTCACGTAAATGATCTCCCCATGATTAACCCAAGGGAGAAGTCACGTAAAATCATCCCATGATAGAATCATGGCAATTTTCCTACTTTTACGTAAACATCTGTAGGACCATTTGAGAAAAGTATGCATTAGAGAAAAGTTTTAGCCACCAATAATTATTAACCCTCGCCGCAAAGCGTAGGCGGAGGGTTACTGCAATCGTTTGGCGATTTTTGTCCGTCCGTATGGTAAGGGTCGTCTGAGAGAAAGTACGCATCTGAGGATTACCCGGCATCAAGGAAGAGTGGTCACGTTAAATCCTGCCCAGTGGTACAGAGTAATCTATCGATCATCGGATATCGTCGAATCCCGAACATGCGGTTTTAGATGAGGTTGGTCGGAATCATAGTCATGGTAGGCCATATACTAAATGATTCCATGTTCCTACAACTTTCTTTAGCTTATAAGTGGAGCTAGCCAGTAGTCATCCTCTGTTTGCGTCCGATTCATCGAAAATGATTGGGTGGAGTCCCACTGGTGGGCGTGGCTAAACACGATCGAAATGGTGGACCGGAGTTATCAGCTAGTGCATGTACCTGTAGCAGCGTTGACCGATTCTGATCATCACCAAGATAGAATATGCAAGCATGTCCGAGATTTGAAGCGGAGGTCCGCGGTATATAAATTTGTAACACTGTATCTTTGAGCACAATTTGCACGCGTTGCAACAAAGATTGGGACATACGGTTTGCGTCATTTGTTAGCTGACTGGTAGCTCTATCTACTGAGTACTCTATCATTTAAAACCATTGTTATGTCCGAAAGCTATGGGTTGCTTTATAAAAACCGTCCGGATTTCGATGATCTACTCTAATAGTGTGCAGCTGTAGTTGCCATTCTGTGCCTTGCTGCATGGTCAGTTGTCAATGCAGTGACAGTGTAAACAGGCAGTGGCTCTCAAGTGCATAACTGAGTTTAAGTAGTCACAGAGGCTTTCAGTTATTATAGTGACATAGGCAGGTGCCTTCCCCCTATCCTATATTATCATGCACTGACTCTGAAGAAAACTGGAGTACCTCAGGTGCAGGATATGTATAATAGTATCGAACTGGATACATACTATACCATAATAATAATAATTTATGGTAGTTTGTATCTAGTTCAATACTCCTTATATTGAGCAGGCAGACACACTGAGATATGCTAGCTACTATAGATCTACATGTGCATGAGTCATGCATGCGTGTAGCATGAGGGTTTTGCACTCCTGTGCATTCATTAGCATTTGAGAATTTGTAAGGCACACAACTGCCCTTTTAGTGAACTATTACTTGGCACTGCGAAAATCTTCCAAACACCATATAGGTCATCTGTGTGCACTACAAGCTGTTGTGCATACCATGACGTAGTGCAATTGACTATAATATATTATTGATAGTAGTTGCCAGTGTTAATTCAACCACCATAATGTGCATGAACACCTTTTCATGGCAATTACAATTGAAGGGCTGAGAGCCATAGTGGGCTAACCCACAAATGTTGACTTAGCCCCCTGAATCCTGAAACTATGTTTAAAATTCATTTCATGAGCTGTAGAAAATTCACTTTTTTGAAAATTTAGACAACTTGGTAGAGTGCAATGTATGATTTTTAGTCCATTTTTGAGCTTTTTAGACAATTCCCCACATTCAATTCGGGGTTAGCCCACTATGGCTCTCGGCCCTTCAATTAATAGTCACAATTCCTTTGATTACCTACATTTGATCCCAAATAGTATACGTGAGAGTAATGGGCTACATGCATTACATTGTATTACTTGGGATAATAATAATATGGGCAAACATTGGCTATGAAAAGCCAGAAAGGAATCTTCCTGCATGACTAAATTCTGCATACAGTTGATAGATTGAGATGGAATGATTAACATGATTGTGCATGCATAGCATAGTACAACTGCGTGGTGAATGATTTACTAACGATAGCTTGCACACTTGAATTTTAATTTTATAAGTATAAAGAAATAATTGAATAAAATTAAAGGATGAAGTAGGGATGGCAATGCCAAAATATACATATTAAAACAAGATTAGTAGGAATAATGCATCACATCCACTATACATCCCTACGCTTGCTTTTCTTGATAATTATTATTATACACTTTTGATTCAGTATAATAATATTATATGTAAACTTGGTATTGCTCATTTTGATATCGATCCATGGGTATACGGTATTGATTGCATGTGGCCCATATACGTATAATGTGTGTACACAACTACTCAAAAAGCAAGGAGGACTCAAGAAGATGAGAAGCCAGATGACAAGCAATACCCAGATGGCAAGATGGATGATAATAAATACCAAGAAATATCCAGGTGACAAGAAATATTATTCAGGCCACAATAAATACACAAACCATATCCTTACAAGTATTGGTACAAGCCATACTGGTACAGGGTTTGGTGGTACAAGCCATACTATATACAAACATGGCTATATATGGCAAGCATCATGATGGCTATATAAATTATTATGGCAAGGATCACAGCTATGAAAAAAATACTGAACAACTGAATTTGAACTAATAGAAAACAATTGCTATAATAATATTATTATAGCTTTATGTTGATTTTGGTATAAATAATCATGTATGCTACCGGTATTGTGGTATTACTCTTTCAGAGCTAGTGCTTGAGCATACTAAATGATCGCTATCAGTCTATGAAGTGGACTCCCTCTAGACTATATTATACTAGTGGCACTCTTGGAAGCACACAGTGTCCTAATAATAATTATTCAAAATAGAGACCATGCATACTTTTGTATCAATAGAAATGCATGTGATTGCATAGAGAGGTGTACTAACTTTGGAGATCCCTAGTTAGGAGGTACCAGTGCCACTGTATTAATATTATATGCAAAGCCATTAATTGCAATCCTTTAGTAGCTACCTATTCAAAGAAACTGAGAATACGAAGAAGTGCTTGCTGACTTCACAATAGTGCAGTTAGTTTCTAAGCTGTAATAATAATAATAATATTATTATTATTATGTAATATGAATGCAGAGATTGTACGTATGAATACAATGATTAAACAGTGGGTCTTAAAATTGTAACTGATGATGTCTAAGTGCATGGATACTAGTTTGTAAACAAAAATTTAATACTAAATAACAATTAAATACCACAGTCAGCTAGATGTATGTCTGTATAACCTTACATGGTATTATGGCTTAGTAAACTAGACTGCACATGCATGAAAGGATGCAGTTAAGTTTCAATTAAATATTATAGTTATGAAACGTGCAGGCCAGCTAGAGTACACCTGTATATAATTCCATAATACATAATAGGTATATGCTTATTCAGAATGATGAAATTACACTACATGCATGAAATGTTATAATTCTGAAACCTTGTTTATACATAACATTATTGCTTAAAATTAATGTAATAATAATATATATATCATGATCATATCTCTTGTTTGGCCTAACATTTCAGTAGATTTTATGTTTACATATTAAAACCAACAGTGGTATTGGTACTGAGGTAGCATATATGCATGCAATCACGTTTACTGTACAAGAACATTGATGTATTGCAGTTATGGTATAGCAGTAAGCTTGCTGCATGGGAATAATAGTATCTCTCTTTCCTAGGCTTTATGGCCCCAAGTATACATGGATCAGAATAATACATATGAAACATCGGCATGAATATCATATCACTATCATAATGATGTCTAAGATAATATTATAGAGACCAAATCATTCTATAGCAGTGCATTGTTTTAAGAGACACACCACAGGCAGTGGAGGAAGTTCTGTTTTCACTTGTGGCTAGCTAGCTGAGATATATACTACTACTATCTTGAGCTATTAAGATACCATGGAGAAAAATGTGCACAATTGTTGATTCTTGAAATTACTGATACAGTAGGCAGCTGTATATTGGTCATGATTTATCGATGCTACCATATATGGCATTTGGCTGCATATGCTGTAGCCATAATGCTCAACTCATCAAAGAATATCATAAGCTGTAGCACTTGTATACAAGTCTGGAGATTTTTCCATGGAAAAAGAGATCAGAATTAGGGTTGGGATTGAATCCGTATATAATTATACTATAGTATCTCTGGTGTGATTCTCTACAAATTGAGCTATACCTAGCCCTTGGGAGCAAGGTGGTGGGGAGAAAGGATATAAAATGCTAGTTTTTGGTGCCCATGTATTCCATCAGATAAACTGAACTATCCTGGGTGACTTACATGCTAACATACATACATGGTCATAGCTACATGCTAATGATGTGAGTGTGTGGATTCGATCCCCACCCAAATCCTGAGATTTTTCCATGTAAAAATACAATTGCTATAGCTTATGATCAAGTTAACATGATTATGGATAACTTGCAACGTAATCAGGCTTGGATATTGGGGGTCTGGTGCAGTGTCCCCCCCCCCCCCCTCCAGCTTTCCCGCCAGTGAAGGTGCAGAGAAGGGAGCACTCTTGACTCAATTAAGCTATAATATTTGTTATAGACACTATTTTGGAGGTTTCTATGAGATTTAGGAGACCAAAGGACTCTATATAGAATCCCGAATGAAGCGAGGGTTCTATGAAAGTCCTGAGGTCTTCTAATTATAAATCATATAGAAACCAACAAAACAGTGTCTGATTATATATTTAGTATTGCTAGAGCCAGAGGGCAAAACTCGTAGGTGACTGTGACTATGAGAAGCTTGTAGGTGACTATCACACATACATACCTGTCAGTATAGCCAATCAACTTGCTGTATTTGTTACAGCTATGATCTAAACACATGCAGGAGAAGGTGGGTGATTCGTCAATATTACTTTGTCTTGGGTTCATAATACTAACACCGTGCTAGAGATTGATGAATGAGTTAATTTAACCTCACTATAGGATTGTTAGGATTGACACCATCAGGGGCTAGCTGCAACATGTACTGTATGATGATAACACTCCTGGGACGGGTTAAATCACGTATTCTGTGCTTATGATAACTATAATTATTATGATTTAATGTGAGTCTGATACAGGACATTCCATGATCACCACTCCTACAGTGTAAGGTATCCTGAGCAATCATAACTTTATCAAAATTTAATGCACTTAGACAATATATATTTAATTCATAGACGCACCAAGAGCATGTACAGCTTCTTAAGCTTCTCAGATTGAAACTGCTTCCCAAAATCCATGCAGACCCAGAGAGTATTTAAATGTTTAACACTCCAACAATTTTCAAGTAATTGACCAGATCGAGTAGACATCTTTACAGTGGACAATGAAATTGATTGCTACATCAATTGCAGTTATCCTTTGCATAGGATTGGTGAGCTTTACTACAGGATTATACCCGTGGATAGTTATTACTATATAGCTTATTATTACTTTTACAGGCTGTGCAGGCAGCCCCAGCTGAGGAAGAGAAAAGTGTGCAGGAGTTTGTGGAAGAAAAGAGAGCTGCTGGTGTCTGGGATGGGAAAATTGATGATAACAGTGATGAGATGGATTTAGTAAACGATGATGACAATGATGTTGATGATGATGATGATGAAGATCTATGGGACCTGGATGATGGTGATAATGAAGAAGAAGAAGATGATGATGATGATGATATGGAAGATGCTAAAACGGAAGCGAGAAAGAAGAGGAGCATCTATCGAAAGCCGCACAAATCTAAGAAGCTTTCGTATGGATACAAGCGTTACTGGCCAGTTCACAAGATAAAATACCCAATATGGTACAATTATGGTTACAAGTACCCATATGGAAAAGTTCGCTACAATATACACCACAAGAAGCCATATTATGGGAGGCGTCGTGATCCATACGGCAAATACCATGGCAAGCACCATGGCTACCGCAAGTGGTAATGAGCAAACAAAACATGAACTAAGCAATTAAGATTGTTTATATAGCACTGCTGATTTAAACTGATGATGTAAAGTTTGCATAATATTATTATGTAAGTATTAAGAAGTTTTGGTACGCCATTTTCAAATATGGTATTTCAACTAAACAGTATATCATTTGCAACTCTATGCACATGCAATATGCTTCCTAATACAGCTACAGTTAACTGTGGCTTTGCAAGTAGACTGTATGGTGTCCACATGGAATCTCTAGATCTAATCACTGAACTGCATGCATGCAAGAATTTGCTTAATGAGATTGAGTCATTCTGACACTGACCAAGCTATGTACACAATTTATTAATTATTATTAACATTGATTCAAAGTGTCTTACATTATAGACTGATCAACTCTGCAAGTGGTCAGAGCACCTGCAGCTTAAGCAGGAGTTGAGCGGAGGCCCTGGGTTTGATTCCCGGCATCTGCCTTGAGTTTTTCTTCTTGCAGCTGGCTAGCTACTAATGTTGATTGGTTCATTCGGAAGGATCTGTCGTGCTCTAGAACAGTTTGGCTGCTATCAACATGCACAGATAAAAAATTAATGGGGAGAAACTAGGATCTATGGTGGTTCAGCTGCTGTGCACATAGATGTGAATGGAAGGGTCTGTGGTGCTCTAGTACAGTTCGGCTGCTATCAACAAAGATATTAGTTAATGTATAAAAGTCCCATCTATGTTAGGCAAAAGCCTTGGACTGTCGTGAGCTAACTAACTTAGTAGCTATTAATAAATGGCCATGACTGTATATAAGTTATTAAAAGTGCAAGGATTATCCGAGGCTTCATTAATTTAAATTGTTTAATACAGATACCAGTAATAGTCTTTTGTAACTTAATAAGTTGCTTCATTAAATTATTCATCTAAGATATTGACTTTTGATAAATTTTCCTTGATAATCATGCTCCTAGACTATTAACTACTATAATTAATTTTATTCTATAGCCATCATTGACTATAGCTATAGTGCTGTTAATTGTGAATGAGATTAGTGAGTCCTCTATGCATGCACCTAGCTCTGGCTCTGTCACTGTAAAATGAACTTTCTTTAACACCTCAAATGCATGCATGTATTATGTTCACAGTTTCGAGAAATAATTGTATAGCAGAAAGAAGGCTATATAGCTATAGCCACTAGATAATAATAGTTCAGTATTTTTTGCCATAGCCTCCATGCTTGCCGTACTTGCCGTAACCTCCATACCTGCCGTAGCCTCCATACTTGCTGTGACGACAACCTCCATGCATAGTATCCACCACGATGTCCATATCCACCGTAGCCTCTATGGCCTCAACGGTATCCACCATGTCCAAAACTGTGACGATGCTTTCCATAGCCACCCTTGTAGCTAATGCTTCTCTTTTTCCTGGTACCATTAGCATCATCAACATCACCTTCCGCTTCCTCGTCAGCTTCCTAATCAGCCACAGGTTCCTCATCAGCATCATCTTCTAGCATGTCCCCCTCGTCAGCATCTTCTAGCAAGTCCAAATCCGAATCATTATCGTCTTCCATGCATGACTAGACCAACATCATTGTCATCTGCAGCTCTCTTTTCTTCAATAATATATATACTCCTGCACATTTTTCTCTTCCACAGCTGGAGCTGCCTGCACAGCCTGTGAAAACAAGATCAGTAATTCTCTGCCTGCAATCTAGTTGAAAAAAACCATAGTAGCTAATAAAAGCTCACCAATCCTATGCAAGGAACACTGTGATCGATGCAACAACGAATTTCATTATCCTTCTTTAAGTTGTGATGCTTGAATTGTGAAAAGATTTCCACTTGATTCTCAACTACTTGAAGAGGCCTAGAGTGCTGCCTTTGAACACCCTCTGTCAATTTAGATCCAAGACTTACTAGTTTAGGCTTTAGTGTGCTTGAAATGTCTTTGATGCAATCCATGTTATTGGTTGAACATAATTTGTCTGCTTGATTCATTAAACTGCAGACTCAACTATTGCGTATCTGCAGCATGATCACAATTAGTTTTGTGCTTGTATTAATAGATTTCTTATGCAATTTTACTTCTTGAAATGGGGTTTTCTTCGGAGTCGCTAGCATTATATTCTCTATCGGACACACCCTGGACCACCCTAACTTTCACAAAGACAAACATGATCATGTTTGTCTTTGTGAAAGTAAATAAATAAATAACAAACATCTATAATTATTATAGATGTTTGTTATTTATTTTGCACAGCTATGCTGCTATTATCACAATACATTATAGCTATAGTGCTGATGATAATAATAAGATATATGACTATAATATACATACAGTACTGTATCTACATCATACTAGGCTGTATTATACTATACTGGTCACTACAGTAATTTAAACTACTTATAACCTATGGAAGTGATCTACCTGATTCGCCACATGGCTTTCTAGCTACTTATAACTATTGCAAACATTTTCAAGCCGATTTTTGGCGTGTGAGCTACCTACATATAGGATAGATCTAGCTGAGGGGGGGTGTCATTTTTGAGTCGTAATAATAATAATATTGATTCTGAATGTGAAAAAAATGATAGCTATCAGAGTTCCTGAGGGGAGGGGGTATACATCCTCAGACCGAATTAAGTGCTGGTGTAATGAAAGGGTTTACCCATTGCAAACTACACCTTTTACATTAATATTCAGGACATTGTGTGGTAATTAGCTACACCAAGCACCTGAGTTACTGTAACCAACCAGGCCAGTAGTTGCCATGAGCCTCTGAGCTGACGCTGACGTGCGAGACTGTAAATATGTATCGAAACACTGACTTAGCTAGCTCACAACTGTTAAAATTGAAGTGGCATGGATGCAACATATTGTACTCGATGAGCATATTATGTCAACTAGATCTGCAAGAGTGATATAGCTACTGCCAAAGTGTAGCCTTGCCTCTATACCAGGCTACCTGGCAATCATTCACTGCTCAACAATAATGATTTGGCACATTAAAAAGATCAGGGAGCCTAAGGGTAGGATTCCATACCTAAGCTTATATAGTATGGACATGCACCCACAGTGGATAAATGCAAGGTACTTTAATAATAATATTAGCTAATAGCTACATCCCAGCCTATACACGTAGTGGCTTCCACTTCAAAACAGATCAGCCAAATGAAAGTAGTTAAACCATAGATAAACCTATAGCATTAGAATCTGCATGGATATCTTGCTGATCAATTGCTTTACCTAATAATTATTACCATATCCTGCTTCCTGTTTGGATATCTAGCTAGTCAAGTGCTTCAGTTTCATCAATAGTCAGGCATTCCATGTTGGGTCTATAAGTGAACATTGACTTGGGCCTGCGACTCACCAGTCCAGTCCACAATCACGTATCTTGGATTCTCAAGCACATTGAACAGACCCTTTGATAATGCGTGGACTCTATTTTGGAACTTACTAATTTTCTTGCTGATTTGGTACTTGTTGTACCACTTTTCATGAGTCAAAAATTGAACAGCATTGCATCATATAGCTAATATTTTGTTTGGTTCAAACTAATCAGAATCACCGGGCTGGAACATCATGCACTGACGTGAATATGCCATGAGCTCACCTCATAGGAGGTGCATATGAAGCTCATATGTATATATAATATACATTCACCTAGTGTTTTGTGGGCAGGATTACTTTCACCTGGCGGTGCCTTGTATGATTGCCATGGTACAAGTAGCATAGTAGCTAGCTATAGCTACAGTTGACGAAGTAAAACCACTTAAGTAACAAATTAATTCAAAGATCATGAGTGTTGCATTATAGGCCGAATTAGCTACCTGTAGCTACTTCTGAATCAGTCAAACATTAATACCCATATAATCTAGCCAGTTATATAGAGTGCAATTTTATGTATAGCTAATATGATAGCTACTGGTATAGCTATAGTGGTATTAAATCATGGGTAAGAATATTAATCGGACAATTATTATTTATTATACCCACAGACAGCCATGTGATTTCCAATTCTGAAATTCAGCTAGGCAGATAGCTAACAAAAATCGGTTGGCCACTTTCCAACCTGTTGAAATCTGAAATTTAGCTAGATGAGGTAGAAATATCATTTGGCCACTTTGGTCCAACCTAGTGGATTTTGATATTCTGCTGGGTGAGATAGGGAAGTCAGTTGGCCACTTTGATCCAAATTTAATTCTCAATTCTTGGTTTCTAAACCTACTGAATCACAAAATTGCTTATAAATCTCTTAACAGAAATGCAAATTTTCCTTAAATTTCAGCAAAAAAAGCATGCACTTGGCCACTTTGGTCCACTGACCGTTTGGGCCATTTACATGTTTGTTCCTGCTCTGAATCATCATCATGAAATCTCTTCTGTTCCTCCCCAATCCCTACACACCACTGTGTCACCGTACTACGCCTTTCCTCCATTAGCTGCCATTTTCACCATCACAGTAGCTAATCACCTATTAAATCTCCAGTGGATTGCAGTCTGACTACATTTTGGGTAATAATGGAACGAGACTGGTTTCCACAGAATGATCAGTGGCAAATAGGAAAACTCCAGAACAGGTATTACCATCTGCGAAGAGCTGTGTTCTTCACGAGGGGTTCGAAACACACCCAAAAAACGTACGAGATTTCGAAATCCCGAGATTTTGCTTGAGATTTCCTGATTTCCGTTGGGATTTCAAGATTTCACGTAAAATTTCATATAAGATTTAGGTTTTGATTGTTTACCATCTGTAAATATTATCAAGCTGAGAATCTGTTACCAGAGAAGTGGTATAGCTAGCTAGTTAGCTTTTAGCACACTCCGGCGTAGTCTCGCTAGCCACACCCTTCGATCTGGGGGTGTGGCGCGCAAGACTAACTCGCGTTAGTACAGTATACAGTACGTATGTATAGCTCACGTGATGAACTCGAACGCGGCAATAATATTATACAAGGATATTCTGGTCGATTTTCATGTTTTCAAGATTTCAGATTTGTGAGATTACAAGATTTCAGCAAAGATTTCGGGATTTCACGAAAGATTTCTGAAGTGCTGTACGAGATTTCAGGGTAGTTTCGAACCCCTCGGTTCTTCAGCATCCTCGCGATTTTTGCTCGATGGAGCGACTCAAAACTGGATGCGCCCTTGCCTCCTTCTGTTCAAGGAATTGTTTTCAACAAGTTTGAAGTCAAATTCAATCCGCAATAGGCTTAACTACTTATTATCAACGATATCATAGTTTAGTAATCATGGTCCACTGGACTACATTTGTTATACTCTGCGCTGTCGCTATGCGCATTATTTAGCCATACACCCAAACTTTTAATGGTAGCGATATCCAACCTCAAAGGGCCTCCAGTAAATCGAAAATATCTCAGCTCTGTCTAGGAGTACACTCACGGGAAAAAATGCGCTGGATAGCTCACTGAATGAGCTATCTACTGATGCCTCAACCGTGCAAATCGGTTCCGCGGAACCGCTGCTAGCTTCGTTTTTGTTTGTATTAAGTTTCTATGAGGAAAGTTTAGGTGGGCGTGGCTATGCAACGGTTTTATCTATACGGACACGTTACAAGCACAGTTGGATAGAGCTCGTGGAGAGCTACCTTCTGATACTCGAACATTTATATTCCACTAAAAGATAATCCGCGGAAAAATCAGTAAAATTTGGAGGTTGGACATTCGAGTCGCTATTAATGGGCTTGCCGAATTTTTTTACCATAGCTACACCTAGGTGGATCTACTCAGAAACACTGTATTCTGCCATAAATTATACCTCCAATAGCACTACTTTTTAAGTTAACAATGGAATCACATAGCAGGCACCATTATAATTAGCTAGTAACCTCGTTTTAACAATATCCTAGTGATCAATGTTCATTTAAAACTCAGACCCGATGCCGGGCTCTTCAAATTGTCCCCCTACTCTAACATATTATTCTATTATGCTTATGCTTTGTCTATTAAACGTCATACAAGTCCCCTCATAGCTCTACCATAGATTATAATTATATTCCCCTGGCTCTAGCTACTCTCAATCATTGGAAGCCTTCAAATGTCCGGTGTACGCGTATGATACGGGACCCCAGTGATGCTGGCTACAGAGTGGTGTCCCCATTCATGTTAGTGATAGCTACAGCTACTATGATTTAGTGCACTTGCAGGGATCATCAGCACTGAAGATACCCACCCCCTAGCCGGGCTAGTAACAAAATGGGGGTCACCTGTATCAGCAGCCATGGGGAGGGGGATAGTCTGGTGTGGCTGGGAAAGGCAGCTACCAATAGCTATCTCTTCTATACCAGTAGCTAATAAATTTTGGCCTGATATTATAAAGGCTAGCCTACATATGCAGCCCAAAGAGGCACAATCTGGCCTATGGAATTTGAAGAGAGCCCGGTGGGCAGCATACCAAATTCTTGCACAAAGGGGTACCAGCATGAGATAATTCAATGTTGGAAGCTGAATATATAACCCATTTTGTGCCTATATTTCTTTATTCTTCTCCTGGATCATCTTGTGCTCGTCCTTTCTTTAACTACTACCACTGGCTTGCCATAATTCGAGAAGGCCTGTGTGTCTTATCATAGATAATAATATGCGAACACAATGGGTATAGGAGGTTTCGAGTTTGCGCTAGATGGAATGTTAAACGTTCGCGCCTCTGACGTAAACGATCGGAAGTTAGCTGGAAAGCGCGGAAGTTCAATGTACCACACCCATTTGTGGGAAAGATAGTACGTGCGTTGCTACAGAGAATGGCCTCGTATGAAGTGTCATGCCTGGACTCTTTCGCCCAGAACAGATACAGGGACAAGCTTGAACTGTTAGGGCTAAACAAAGAAGATGAGGACCCCTACAAGAGCACGAACTTTGTGGATGACATGACGCTGTGGCCTCCAGTGAGCTATGGAGACATTTTCTGCTATTTTTATTGACCGACCAGGCGTTTACACTAAGCAGAAGCTACTTCAATGGAGGTCCCTGGAAGCTTATACTTAGTACCAAGTGGCCACGTACGTACTGTGGAGATCTGGGTCATCAAAGGAGACACTTGTGTCTTGATAAATCCTAGCTAAGCCAGTCCAGATAGAGCCCACCATGCTTGGGTTGGTGTGCTGAAGTCAGGAGAAATAGTGACTGCTCACTGCTCCTGTATGGCTGGGTAAGTCTTGTATGACATTGTTAAAGGTGTGTGTGTGTGTGTGTGTGTGTGTGTGTGTGTGTGTGTGTGTGTGTGTGTGTGTGTGTGTGTGTGTGTGTGTGTGTGTGTGTGTGTGTGTGTGTGTGTGTGTGTGTGTGTGTGTGTGTGTGTGTGTGTGTGTGTGTGTGTGTGTGTGTGTGTGTGTGTGTGTGTGTGTGTGTGTGTGTGTGTGTGTGTGTGTGTGTGTGTGTGTGTGTGTGTGTGTGTGTGTGTGTGTGTGTGTGTGTACGTGCCTTTTAACCCCAATATTTATGTACAGCTTAGAAGGGTGCTCACATGTTGTTGCGGTGCTATTCAAAGTCGAGGCAGCTGGTTATACATCTGTGACTTCAAATACATGTCAATGGAATCAAGTTTTCAGCAAAGAGGTATCGTACTGCGTATTATTTTAGCATCAAGTACACTATAACAACATGAAGGCTGCAGTTAATCATGCACTACACTACTCTATGTAGCACAAACCAGTACGCATCATTGATATTGACTTTGCACAACCAAAGCGAGGAAGAGAGTCAATAGAGCCCAACAGAAATAACGAAAATGCAAGAAGAGCTTCTGCCGTTCAATCACCAACAAGTATGACATGATTGAATGTGAAAACCCGTCATGTACATATGGGTGGTATCACTTTTCATGTGTGAATATTGTAACACCACCAACTGGTCAGTGGTACTGTGACGACTGTAAAAATTATGCTGTGTAATACATGTATTATTCTGATACTCAGCAGGTTAACATACAATGTCATGATATTGTCATTTTGTTTTAGTTTTGAAAACATCACAGTTATTAAATTTTATTATTGTACTGATACAACATGTACGTACTTGCATGTGATTGTTGATATCATTATTACAAGACTGCATGTTACAACATGCACAACCAAAATATTATTAAATCCTTTCCTTCAAGCATTCTGAAACTGAAACGGCTTGACTTCAGTTCTAGTTTGAGCTCTTCATTCTCGGCTTGGAGGACGAACAGTTGATCTGGAGGAGTCTGTGTTTCATTGTCCCTACTCAAGTAATACTTAGATCGCAGTCTCTCAATTTCTGCTCTAGCTCTTTCTCTCTCTCTGTTCTTCTTGCTCTGCAACCCGCTTTATCTTCTGCTTGTCTCAATGCTTCTCTCTCACCACAGTATGCCATAACTCTCTCCACTGATTGCTGATACTCGGATATCATTCTGGAATGTTGCTCTGTCAGCTTTTCCACCTCACGACGAGCCACCTCTCTCTGCTCTCAACCTCAACTGTTCTTTCTGCGATTCTATATCCCTTTTCCTTTCTTCTCTTTCAGCCTGTTTGGCATCTCTTCTTACTTTCCCCATCTCTCGTTTTGCTTCTTGTTCTTGTGCCTTTTGTCATTTCAATTGTCTCTCTGCCGATCTCTCTTGCTTTTAATTTTCTTTCTCTTCCCTCTTCTTCTTTTCTTTCAGCATTCCTCTCTTCTCTTTCTCTCTCTTAATGATTCCTTCTCAGCTTGTTTCTTTCCTGCCTTCTGAATACTAGCTTGCTGTACACGTAACTGCCGATCAAATATGTGTTTCATTCTCTCGCTCTGTTCTATACTTGGTTGAGTCTGCTTGTTAACATCAGGAAACTTACTAGGTACATAGCCTGGATGGTATACTGACTTGCATTGGGTTGCCCTATCAAAATAGTATTGTATCATGAATCATATGACATTCAACAAAACAGCTGTAGCATACAAATTAAAGACCCAAGTATAGCTATATATAATAATAATAATAAAGTATAATTATGTAGACAACTTACCAGTGATAAAGTGCTAGTTACAGATACGTGTGTATTCGATAGGTTGCCAGTCTTTTCTCCGCACAGCAGCCACCCATTCCTCTCTCCGCTGTATCAGATGGAAAACTGTAAAAGCGGAGACCTGGCTTCTTGCCTACATAGTTTGTAGCATACAAATTAAAGACCCAAGTATAGCTATATATAATAATAATAATAAAGTATATGTAGACAACCTACCAGTGATAAAGTGCTAGTTACAGATACGTGTGTATTCGATAGGTTGCCAGTCTTTTCTCCGCACAGCAGCCACCCATTCCTCTCTCCGCTGTATCAGATGGAAAACTGTAAAAGCGGAGACCTGGCTTCTTGCCTACATAGTTTGTACACCCCACAATACAACAGTTATTGACCATTTTTAACTTCAGATG
The DNA here is from genome assembly GCA_963930775.1 of Cliona cf. orientalis. Taxonomy (NCBI): domain Eukaryota; kingdom Metazoa; phylum Porifera; class Demospongiae; order Clionaida; family Clionaidae; genus Cliona; species Cliona cf. orientalis. The sequence goes on along the minus strand of OZ005694.1, from coordinate 2,521,783 downwards.
CGAGCGTTCACCTGCCTGGCTGCTCAGAACGAGCACGAAGTAATCTTTCCCACAAATGGGTGTGGTACATTGAACTTCCGCAAAGTGACCGCTGACTTCCGATCGTTTACATCGATCAGAGGCGCGAACGTTTAACATTCCATCTAGCGCAAACTCGAAACCTCCTATAGGTCGCACACTCGGTGGGCGTGGTCATTCCACTATTGCTCGGGGTAGCTCTAAATACTGGTCCTGGGTTGGAAGCTGGTTCAATCCATGCTGTGCTAATAATCGCTTTCGTAGACAGAGAGAGACAATTTTCTTTTGTCTCTCTACATTTGTTAGCTGTTGTTTTGTCACCTTCTGTTTGGCAAATGTATGTAGCTTGCGTTTCTTTCGTTTTGTGTTCTTAGCACTAGATAGATGCAATATGCAAGTCATGACAAACTTTAAGAACTCATGTTGACCTATGTTGCGGAAATCTAGAAGATCCTCCCTTTGCTCTGGGGTAGCAGCTTCTCCCGTAAAGCTATTCCGTAATGTTTTGTTGTCTGGAGTGTCTTTTTGCAATAGGAGTGATGATTTGATTACCTCTCTCATTTTATTTACATTTTCATTTCGTTTTTTAGCAGTAGTGCTATTATCAACAAGAGATTTAGACTTCCTTTCTTCCTCTGTATTCATGTGTTCATGTGACTTTTGATCGTCTACTATCTGGCGTAAATTTTTCAGTGCCTTCGTTCTGTGTGTAAAGTACAGCGATAAGCGAGACATGTATTCAGCATTTGGACGAACAATTGCAGTTTTTAGGTCCTTATTAATTAGCATTTCATGTCCCTCATCAAATGATACACTGTGCCAGTTTCGTCCAGTAATGCTAACAGCAAACCCTCCCTTTGAAAAATTTCTAATAATGGTATCTGGCATTTTTGCACAGTCAGCCAGGTGTTGTGGGATCAGTTTAGAATAGTGCTGTCGGTCGCATGCTGTAAATACAGCTGCCATTTGTTTGAGACTAGCAATGCGTAGATCCCACTCCTCACCACGTACTGCTAAATAGAGATTTATGAAAGCTAGGCAATCTTCCAGTACAAAGCTTGTCCAAAACTTCCAGTTGTCATCCTCTGTCTTCTTTATTTCTAGGTAAGCTATTCCTCTGATGTTGGACAATCTCCTCTGTTGGCCTCAGTGAAGGTAATGTACATGTGTGAGTAGAGAGATTCCCACACTTGAAAGAAAAAATTGGTGGTGATACTAAAATTAGAGCATTTCCCCAGATGAGTGAGAGTTTCTCCTCGATATCCACACTTGCTTGCTATGTCTTTTAGACCAGCATCCCAATAAATTTTCATTAATGCCTCTTGGTAGTTTAGTAGTGTATGAAAGTCACCTGGAAAAGGTATTACCCATTGGAGTTGTTCTGGGTATGTTCGTTTGACTTCTTGAATGTGGTTGTATGTTTTGTAGTCTCCTGCCACTACCAAGTACTGCATTGTATTGGAGACGTCCAGCTCCTTGTGTAGTGTACATAGTGCTTCCAATATAGTTTCTTTGCAGTCTGCATTCTTATTAATGACCGAGAGATAAGTGTAAGCTGACTTCTCTACCTTCTCCTCCTTTGATTGGCGTTGAAGGTATGTTTGTAAGTCACACATATGTAAGGATGAGGATGCTGCTGCTGCTTTTAATGCAATGTATTCAAAATACTTGCTCTTTGCTGTGGATACAGCATGGTAGTCCTGTTCATTTGATTCAAAATTTGATAGAGTCAGGTTTGAAGGAGTGACAGTTGTAGGGGATGCGATTGGGGAATGCTCTATTTCCTTTAGTAAAGGTAGATCATTTATGGGTGGGGGAATTCCCTTCTCCTTTGCTGTCCTTGCCCGATGTTTGAGTTTTCTTGGAATTGTGTCGGTAGTATCTGTATTGAGGCGTTTGAGTCCTAATTGTGAAGGAATACCAGCAGGTCGACCTATGTCTCCTGGGGTTAAAAATAGTGACGAAGAAGTGCCTGCAGGTGGACCTATGTCTCCTGGAGTTTGAAAGTGAGATGAATTATAGCCTGTTTGTCCTTGTTCTAGTGGATGGCAAGTATTCCTAGATTCAATGCCTGGCAAAGACAAGTCTGCAGTTAACACTCCATTGGTATAGCTACTTGTCTCCATAGGTGAGGTCAGTGAGAGTGAGAACTGGCTGACAGGAAAGTGAGGCTGTGAGAGATTGAGTGAGCTGTCAGGAGGTTTGGGTTCTGAGAGTGAAAGCTGATGATGCCCTTCCTTGTGCGTGGTGGTTGAAAGTGAGAGTTGGTGATAGGAATGTGAGAGTATAGGCTGATTGGATGGCCGTATTTCAACTAGCTGAGTGGACGAGAGCAAGAGTTGGTGCTTAGATGGTTGTATTTCCATTGGCCGAGTGTCATGATCAGAAGGGGAACTCTGTGGTACACTAGTTTGTGAGGATGGGAGTTGATGGTCACAGGGAGGTGTATCATTTCGGCTAGATGAAAGGTCATGATCTGTAGCTGATAGTGATGATGGTTTTGGTTGCACCACTTGTATAGTTGTTACGTGTGTACTACGGTGCTGGTCTCCACAATACACAGCAGCGTGACTCTGAATGAAATCGAGATTGTCTAGTGAAGCTACTGTGAATCTCCCTTTTGTCAGATCTTTTAGATGATTCCCCTCCTCATACTGAGTTACTACATGTTCCACATACCTTGCATGTGTGTCCTTAGATGAAACTACACCTAAGCGATTAAATATTCGGATCAAGTCAGTAGATCCTCCAAAGCATTCAATTGCATCAGCCAGTAGAATGTGCAGGGGAAAGTTACACTCACTATTAGCACAGAACATTATGATGCAAGCAAGATTGAAGCATCTCAGCTTTTTTGTGTGTGATTTGAGCATGTCTTCATAGACATTGTCACAGTGGATTCTTTTTTCTCTTTTTGGCTTAATTAATACAGCTAGCATCTTCATAATGTCCTTGTCCATTAGCTCCACCCACTTGTCAATGTCAAATTCACTTATATCAAAAGGCACACCTTGTTGATTATTTAAATTTTTGGCTATCTGATCATGAATTTTTGTGTTCATTTCCTCCCAAATCTTGCTATTCTTGTCAGTGGCAGTAGTGCATGTGGTTATGGCTTGGTTCGTCTCTGTTTCATCCTTTGGGGCCTGGTGGTGGTATAACCCTGAGTGCACTCTATGGAGAACTTTTGTCAGCATCAATAGTGGGTCACTACCTCTCCTGTATAAGAGTGTGCCTGCTGACCTCTGCTTCACTGTGTACTGTAGGTGCTTGCCTACTCGTGTGACCAGGTAACTTAGTAGGTACCTTGTGCTCACCACACTCTCTGGTGCTACTACCAAATTTTGTGACATTGTACGACTACTAGCAGCATCATGAAAGGTTGTGCAGTAGTTTTTGTACACCTGTGGTAACAGCATTGGCTGTTGCTTCAGCAGATTTTGAGCTACGCTGTTTACGGATGACAAAAGTGAATACTCAACAATACTATCTAATCCTGTAATAGTCAATGTGTCCATCTCATTCGTGATTTCCTCGAGTAAATGAACTAGCTCAGCATCGGTGCTTTCTTCTTCCATGCCCTTTAGAATCATTTGATGACAGTTGTAGCACGTACGACATATTATACTTTTATCATCTAAGTGTCCTTCAAAATCTGTGTGCTTTTTAAGGTGATTATTAATAATATCAGGATTTGGGCAGTGACGGAATTCGTGTATGCTCTTTCTGCATGCAGTACACCTATGCTTAGAATGATCGTATTGTTCTTTGTTTTCTGGTAATGACCTATGTATTACTTTATAGTGTTCAATGCACAAATAGATTTGCTCTGATTCATTAGATGAGGGTGGTAATTTAAGTGTTTTGATGATTGTTTCTTTTGTGGTTAACAAACACTGCACAATCCTACTTTTATTCTTGCATGCTGGTACTGCACATTTTGGCGTATTCGTGGAAGTGACCTTTACCCATCTTGGAACGTAATTGCACTTGCCCAAGTTTCTCTTAATGTCGTCCACGCAGGGTTTGCATATATATACTACATCAGATTCTGTACAAAATTGTAATAACCTGTCTTTGTGCTCTCTCCCTAGGTCCCTGATGTGAGTGTACGAGAATTTTTCCTGTTTACATAAAGAACATGGACCATGTTCCTGTCCTTGATGAAGCTGGTCTTTTCTGGAAATTTTGGGCATTCTAAAGTTTAAGTATAAGTCATAGTAGATAGAGTAGGTAGGTATTGATGTGCCTTATGCAGTAGCTTACTTGTTTGTGATGTATGATGATCATGAATTTTGACAGAAACACTCCAAATTGTTGATATTATTCTATTATTATTGTGTTGTGAAAGAGACACATTTGAATATTGCTAACTTTGTTCCGCATTTGCGGATGGTATTATCTACCTGTTGGTTACGTAGTGGTATGGTGTGGGTGTGTGTACTGCGGTTTCCAGGTCTGCCCAAGCAGAGGGGTCCTATTCAGATGGGGATAAGTAGAACAGGCGGGGCTCGAGGGTGGAGCTGGATGTGGAAGTGATCCGATCTACTGCTTCGTATAAACTCCTGGGCGAAACTTCAACTCATCCAACTTGAAACTAGTCCACTGGCGATTGTCTACCGGTACTATCAGCGCTAGATTCGGTATACTCTCTACGGAAACAGCTGCCAACTCTGCAACACTGCATGCAATCCCTCCATGCACCCAGGTTAGCGCGCGCCGCGTGAACCGCGCAATAGGATTCACGTGACTTCGTTGTTGGTGTAACGACTGGTCTGGATACTTTCTAAAGCTTTCCATGAATCATTGATGAACAAGTGCAGAATTAGCTGACAGCAAAATTTAAGGTTTGCACACATTCTATATAATAATAATAGAACATCTATATTATAATAAAGGGGGAAAAAAACTCACTAGCTTAAAGCTCTGTTAGTTATGATGTATTATAATATTATATATAAATTAATACCAATAGTAGCAATAAAAATTAGCTAACTAACTCACACATACAGTACTACTACTATTATCTAGCACCTAGCACATAAAGTGCATGTTTTACTTTTTCAGCAAGTGTTTGGAGATTGATGTCGTCCAGCAATTCAATTAGTCCATTCCAGTTCTGGGTATACCCCTGTGGTTTCTTGTTAATGAAGTAGTCGGTGAATGTTTGTTTGAGGCACTCATTGGGGTCACCACGGCATTTGTCTTCTAATTTAGTCGTTAGGTTAGTATCACTGCAAATTAAATTCGCAATGTCCTTCCATTTATGGCTAGCTTCATTGATAATTCGAACTTTGCGTCTCATTCCTTTGTCAGTGTACTTGAGTATCAGCAACTCATCCAACGTCGGCAAATCATCTAATATGCATAAATGCAATATTCAGGTCAGTAATGTGTGTATGGTACATACATGAGTATGTGTGTATGCATGCATGTATGTATGCACATCTGATTCATCAGCAGCACTTGATAAGGTGTGGGAACATTAGTCAAACAGCTTACTTAATTTTGTCTGCTTTTGTTGTCCAGTAGCAGACTCAGAGGTTGGAGGTTGCCTACTTGTAAGGTTAGTTACAGTACTTGATGGAGACTCCGGCTGTGGTAGTAGTCTCTCACTGTCTCGACCCTGATGGCTACTCTTCTGTATATACATAAAAGATATAATATTATTATTATTGAGCTATAATATAACAGATTGTACTGCTTGACAGAGCTACAGCCACTTTTTTATGAAGGTGTATATCACATACCAAGCTTTCAATGACATCCATCAGAGTACACTGGAATCCCAATGACACTCCAGATCGTTCCAGCCTGCTTTCATTGAGGCTCAAAAATGCACGACCATTAATTTTTGCATCTAATATTCAAAGTGAATACCTGTAATAATGAGGCCATTCATATTGTTGCTTATAACATAAGTTACCCTTCAATTTGCTGATATCTTGTAGGTAATCTGCTCCCACAAATTGTGGATGGTTAGTTAGCCACACTGCTAGTTGCTCGTAACGCATATCCTTTGAAAATTCCAATGGCTGTGGAGGCATATCCAGCTTTGGCTGATCACTTGATAGGGCTTGTGGATGTGGTGCAGGCTCTGAAATTGAAATTGGGTATCCATGCAGTTAACGCCAGTCACCCACTGTTATGTGTGCTACCAACTACAAGCCATCTTGTGGTCATGTAGTGTGACATCACTCCATTTTAACCACAGTGGTATGCATTAATTTTTTTATATCATGGCTGTATGATCACAGTTTCAAGCATAAAAACATCACCAATTTCATGCTAGAACCCTAAATGACCTTTTAACCTTCTGTATCTGCTTTAAAAGAATGACTCTACATGACTCTGTAATATTATACGTACCAATTCTACTCTATGCAATAAGTCTTGATTAAAGGCAAAGCCAACTCACTATAGGGGCAATGACGTAATGGTGTTGTTCCTACATGAATCACTCATGGCAAAAGGTTATCTTTAAAACTATAATAATATTATGAGGTTGCTTTCAATAGTTTTTGACTGTACACCTGCTAGCTAGTAGTTTCTTGCTTTTGGATTGCATGTACTGTGCAAAAGAAATACACAGGCTACTGATAATATGTACCTACTGTCGATGACATGCAGGCACTCGTAATGAAATTTGTTGATAAGAGGCATTCTTAAATTAAAAACTAACAATTAATGCCTTTGCAGACGTACTCTTATAGATAGTCTCATGTGACTCAATGGCCTTAGCGAGTAAGTCTTCAACTGCAAAATTTATTTACTGACAAAAATTTAGAACACCTATCTTAGAGGTATGATTATTTACAGGTACAAAGTTTAGCGGATCTTGGAAATAGTGCATTTAGTGGGTACGTACTCATTTTAGTGAGTTTTTTGGAATTAGCAGGTATAATTTTATTGAAAATACTAATTTCACTAAATTTAGTACCCAGGGTGTAGCTTATTTTTTCTTTGTTGCCCGGAAACCCTCCTCCCTGGCAGTCAGTGCACCGTTCAGAGTATTATCTTAGTATGATTAGGCTATCAGGAACCCCCTTGATTTCCAGAGTCAATATCCAGGCACTAAAATCTCCTGAAACTTAGCCTAGATCTCCTGCCAAAATCTCGAGAATCTAGCAAACTCTTGCTGAAAATGGTGATCATTAATAAGAGGGCGTGACCAAAAGGTGGGCGTGGTCGTTAAATTCTTTGCATGCAACTACTGAGAAATCTCCTCAGAAAATCCTGGCTATGCTCCTGGTACCCACAAACAAAAGTGTCCATAAGGTATACTATCTCATGGTGATGTTCCCGTCTGAAAAATAACTTTGAAGGTGCTAGCTTATCCTCCTAAGAGGATTTTGTGTTCACAATCTTGATAAAACGGGTAAATTAGTGGGTGACATACTTTAAATGCACTAAGGTATTCTTGTGTATGCTGTATACATCATTGTACGTGCCGGGAGTGTATACATGATGTTACTACTCCAGTTTACCAGTGACTGTGTGTTGATCTCTTCCCTCTGGTTGACTGGAAAGCTGAGGTGCGTGATCCATTGATCCCAGATAGGAATGGTCTCTTTCTGAAGGTTGTTGATCACAATGTTGACCTGTGTGTATAAGAGTGGACAAAATCATGATTGTTTATTAGTTATGTGTCACGGTTATCGTGAATCACTAACTATAATACCGTAGAAACTGGTTGTTAAGCGCATGCGCTTATAACACGCGGCAGTAAGAAAATATGCGCTTAACAAAAAGTATGCGCTTAACAGGAAGCATGCGCTTAATTAAAAGTGCTAAAACACGGTAGGTGGGGCGTGCATAAAGAACGTGTCGAAGGTAGAAAGGCCTACAGCGATGGCCAAGAAACGACCAGAGAGCGTAATTCTCGACGTTTTCTTCTCCAGCCTACTTCTAGCCTTCTTCTGGGCTCGTGTATTACCGATCGTTCGTCATTCAGGCGGCTTGCTGGGCATGTGCGCCTAATAAAGAGCGGTAAAGCTCGCACAAAACTATGCGCTTAATAAAAAGTATGCGCTTAACAGTGAGCAGCGCTTAACAACCAGTTTCTACGGTACCACAATTATCATGCAGAAAGACTTGACTAATTAACTATACCTATAACTTCCATAAAAATCTTTAAAAACAGCTTCTTTCCAATTATGGTTAGTCCAATATCATCAAAATCTTTCTCATCACACAGAAGAAACCCAGAAGGAGATACACCACTATCTACAGGGAATCAAGAAAAACAGTGCAAGTGATGGTAATATTCATGAATTAGTGGTCAGCGGTACTTTGTACTTACCAGAGAGAGTCTTGCAGTCTTTATCACTTATTCCCTTTGATCTAAGCCACTTAAAAAAATCTTCATCAGACATGGAACTGCTAAACGTCAGATTATATGTGGCTGAAGGTAAATCAGGAAGATCATTATGTTGGTCTATAAACATTTATTGATTATTGAGTTGAAATATAATCTAGCTGTCATGTGTGTAATACAGTGTTCTCCCCAGTATGCATGCATAAGGCATATCGGCCCAACAAGCCTTCAGTACAGAGTTTCCTTTGATGTTGGGAGTAGAGAGAATCCAAAAGCTTTGATGTGGCAACGGACTTCACACAAACCTCTATAGCTCCCTCTTATCATACCTTGAATTTTGCTTGGAGAGAACACTAGTACTAGTATTATTATGCAAGAGGATGCCAATAATAAATGATCTTGACATTACGGCCACTTAGTCACACCCATTAATTACCATATAAGTTCTAATACAGATGCCACCCTAACTTAGGTGCCCTTCGATCTGCTAACAAAATTTTGGTTCGTCTGCGATCTGTGATTATTTTTTAGCAGCGCTTATATTAGAAAGTACACATGCATGTCTTGGTGAATAACACTGTACTGAAAATTTCTACAAATGCCTATCTCTACAACAATCTGCTATTAGTTCGTCCATAAAGGACTTTGACTCTGAAATGATTTGTGCAAGAAAATTCTAGCCCACAGCTGGCAACATTTCACATGCTTTACTTCAACAAAACCCTTGTTGATGATCACGTCTCTTCTATAAAAAGGTGGATATTATAGGGGCTAGCTAGATCTACATTGCAAGAGCCTTTTGTCTGCCGAACATTATACACTTTGTGAGTATTTCTGATTTCGAAAGTGAGTTTAAATTATGCCATATACTATTGTACTATTCAAAACATATAACCCCTCAAGTAAGGATGCTTCTTAAGGACAAATTGTTTGGCCCAATGGTGTCTGTTTTAGATGTATACCTTAGGCTAATTGAATCCATATGAAAACTGGGGACAAAGAAGCCTTCTTCAAGAAATTTGAGGGATTAAAATTTTAAGCTACCCATGAAAATTTTATCTGAACATTTACGCATGCCATACAAGTGAAAGGTTTCTCAGTGAAATGCTCACTTCCTAAACTGACCTGCAGACATTTTCCCCTTGACAGTTTCCCTGCTATACTGTGGTCACTACTTGGTTATAGATATTATATTTACCTTTTCTTGAAGGTATGACGGAAAGTGTAAGTGTAAGTTTGTTGTATGGTGGTTTCACTCCTTTCATTATAATTTCATGTAATAAACGAGGGATTGGTTCAACAAGAGGGTGTACCTCCAGCACACAGTTAGGTATCCTTAGGCCAGTTTTAAAGTCATCAAGCTCAGCTTTAGTAACCTGAATGGGAAGAGAACAATTCACATCAGTGAATCTTGTCATTAATTGGTATAATGTTGACTGACCACTGGTTTTATTGGGTATATTTCCCACTGACCATCCATCACTTCAGTCCACTTTGTTCCTTCAAGACCAACTTCGATTACATCTTCTTCTAATTCAACAACCTGATAACAGCCAGCACGCTGTTCAGGGTACTTCTTGTTTATATACTAAATAAAAAACGTTCACAGATAGTAATATTATGCTGAATAAATGCATGATTTACATTCATATGTGCTTCAGTGTTCCAAGTATAGATTATGTGAATATCACGTCTGTGCTGATGAACTTCATTATCACAATAGAAAAGCTGGTTGAAGTATAGTCTCTTTGAACCTGATCCTTCTTCAGTAATTCCAAGTCCAGAGAAATGAGTCACTTTTATGGCTCCATAAGATGTGTCAGCATCAAATTTACCTCCTTCTAGGGGCTTGAACCTGTAGGGGAGGGGCTTCTGACTACACAATGCTCGCACTATTTTAAGCTTAGAGAGATCCTGTTTGGTACTGCAATGCTGGATCTCGACCATAATAGGCTTGATGAAGATACACTGAGGCTCACAGCGCAGCCAATAGATGGCACTGACTAGACTAGTGTTCTCAGGAATCTCATACTCCCCAGCCAGAGTAGCTTTGATGAAAATAGTACATTGCTGTAAGCCTTCCGGTAAGCTGCCTGCATGAATATGAAGCTTCAAGCCATTCCACTCGATAAGCTGACCTTGAGAAGACTGTACAGTCACACAGGTTTCATCGCACTCTTCCACGCCAGGTAATGTCCACACTGCAGTTGCAAAAGGTGCACACCAATGTCCATTATAGTTGCGCATGTACACTATAGCATGTGAATATCTCCATGCATATAAGGTGTAGTTCATACCAAGGTCAGTGGTTTGAGATGATATTGATTGTGCATCATCAATGTCTTCATTCTGTAAATTGCCTGTAATGAGAATGAGCAAATTAAATTTTACAAGTTCCTATTTAGATGTCTATAGGCAATGCTGGGCATCACTCATTGAATGTATATGGGCCATTAATGCAGAAGTAGTTACTTACTATATTCCAGTTTAGAAGGGTCTGACTGTTGAAATATTTCTTCTGGTCTTAAAATTCTTTTTGCTTGCAAAAACTTCTGAATTATTTCCTTATCTTCATCAGAATACTGACTTCTTAATAGAGCTACTTCATCACTGTAAGCACTTTCAATGTTATCTCTAGTAATATATGATTATAAAAGTAATAAGAGTAGCAAAAAATTTAATAATTATCATTTAGTTACCTGAAGTCAATGGTGACTGCAGGAAGTACTTGCCATGGCTCCTTACATAGGGGACACACTGTGTCTTTGTGTCCCCACATCTTTGCCAAGCACAGCTGACAGGTGGTGTGACCACACTGCAGTGTGCAGGGGTCGATTAGAATGCTCTTGCAAACAGGACACTGCAGAGGATTGTATCCTCGTAATGGAACATACTGATGAGTGGCATTGCTAATAATATTATGCTGATTGTTTTACCTGAGTTGAAGGAATTGTTGATGGGCTGGACACTTTTAATTCTGAAATCAAAAGTGAGTGTAAGTATGTAGTAGTTAGCTATACCCTAACTTAACAAATCAGAGAATTACAAATAATAATAAAATTAATAGGCATAAATATGTAGTAGCTATAGACTCAGAGGCTACAGGATAAAAATCTTGCTTGTGGCTCATCACTGATATTAGTACAAAAATTAATATTGGGTTGTAAGTGTTTTAAATTTAGGCATCAGTTTTTGAGTAGTTAAAATAGTAATAGTTCTAAATGTTCAATTATAAATCTTCGTGTAGCATTAATTGATTTGCGTCTGTGATAGTGACTAATTAGAAGCTTAGAAGTTAGAGTATTCGTGCTAATTATGAAAAATGCATAAGGAGAAAATCTTCGACTTAGCAGGCTCACCTTCTTCAGGTGTTATTGATGTAATGGTTGCAATTGGTCCACTCCCAGTGATTGTCACAGCACTAACACTGAAGGTGTATGACGTGGAAGATCTTAACTTGAAAACTGTGATGGATGTAGCTCTTGCATCTGAAACTAAAATTTCATGTGTTGAGCCAGCCCCCACTATTTGTACAATGTATCCAGTGATGATAGTGCTCTGTTCTCCTTCTGGTAAAGGTTTCCAGGAAATCTCTGCAGAGGTTGGGGGTCCATGATTGATACTCAGTCCAGTGTGAGGAGGGCAATGGCAAAGAGCTGCATATTATTGTGAATAATAATATTATATTGGTGTACCTATAATATACATTATGAGCATGGCGAACATAATTTAATTTTATGTAACGTAATTATAGTAGTATTGTACATATTCCACTAGTCATGCTTCTTGCGATCTAACACAAATGCAAACTACCAATCATAGCGATGTGACGGCATACTTCTTCACAACTTTTTAAAGAAATAGCAGCTATCCACAAAGCAGCATCAGAAAGATAACCTAAACCATTGCTTGTGCACCGAAATTATGAACATAATTCCTGAATTTTTTCTCTCAATAAACTTTAACGTAGCTATACAGCATTTAGCCATGGCCTGTATACAAGGGTTGTATGGGGGAAACGTTACAATGCAAGCCACTGATTAGCTCGCAGGTGGCCGTGAACCACAACGTGCCGGAAAATGCACTGATTATGATAACTTACCAATTAAGTTCTTAAGCACAGGTTCATCTTTCCATGACAGTTGAATGTTTCGTGACCATAATTCATATGAACATAAATTGAAGTCCCCAGCTGTGATTTTGCATCCTGAAACAACATGATGGATACTAAACATAACAAATCATCGGTTGCAGTATCAATTTTGTTTATTAACCTCTCACCTTTTAACATCTTACAAACTTCATAAGAAATCCCATTTGCATTAAGAAACAACAGAAACTTACTCAGTCTCATTTTAGAATCGAAAATTTCTGGAGGAGCTATGTAATACAAAGGAATTGATTATTAATACACTATCAATGTACTGTTTCTATCTTACCTGGTAGTTGAAGTTGTACTTCAGTAGACACGGACAGTACGGTTGTGGAAATGATACACTTGTAGAGTCCTTTAGCTTCCTTTTCAAACTCTTGAATAGCTAATACACCAGACTCCTTTAGTTTGTAACGTCTGTCATCCTCTTCTATTTCTTCATCATCAACCGACCATTTATACTGCAGTTTCTCATCACTATGCTTGACTTTGAAAATTACATCTACAGAGAGTTCAACTGCTTTACCCAAGTCAATAGTCTGACAAACACGAGGCTCCTGTATGATTAAGCAGATTTCTCATAAGCAATATGTAGTACTCCGATTTGTATACCTGGTATTACTTGTCAATCATAAGTACATAATACTACAAGAGCATATAGACCTGAGAGAGTATGCAACTACAATATTTTTAGATTCACATAAGATGGTGGTAATCAGTAATATTAGCTTTCTGGAAAACATTGTATATATTAAATTTTTTAGCATGTCAGTGTTGCCATTAGGCCCTTCTCTCCTTTATAGACCTATAAGCCCTTGGTATCAGTAAATTTTAATCTCTCCTTTTAGTATGCATAACACACCTTGAACCATACAATTATAGACTGTTTTGTTTCGTCCACTTCCACTGAAATTGGTTTTGCTTTGTCTTTAAGACAGGAAGCTGTAAGATGAGGAGGGCAATCGTCTGGATTGTGACTAAAAGCCATCACATGTCCATCGTAATCTTCATTATTTCGATGAATGATGCATTCACAAGCTGTCTTATAATCGTGTAACGGTTCGCTCAACGAGTTTGATAGTATGCTACTGACAGCATCCCACACTTTCTTGCAGATTTTGTGACCTTCACGATTAAGCTGAAAAGTCCGTGTAGGCTGAGAATAAATGATGTGAATCTCGTAATACTCGTGCGTTGACAGCAATGTGACATAGTGTCTCTCGTCAATTCTAAATGTGACCTTATTCCTCCAATAAATGTCATTCTTAGAAGTCTCATCAACAATGTCAGGTAGGAGAAGTTCCCATCCTTTGTCACGGTTATTTGTTATCAATCTCGTGAATAAATAACAAAACCCACCCATTGGAGCAAAACCACATGCAAAGGTTATTCGCAATGGGATGATGGAGCAAACCTGATCTTCCTGAATTTGCACACTCAATCGAGCTTGCTGAGCATCATTCAAAATGCATGGTATCACATACTGAGGATGAATATCACACTCAACATTGTCTCGATCTATATCTTCTGAAGACACAGACTCTGCAGGTTTGATGTTAAATTTCACTGGAGCAATGATTCCAAGATGCTCAAGGATAATCATTAGCTTATCAAGTTGTAGTGGACACCCTTCTTTTTCTTTGCATCGTTCTTTCAGTTCTTTGACCATGAATACTCCCCACTTTTTCAGCCTCAAGGAAAGCTTAGGATGAGATGTTAAACTGAATGAATTGAAAATGAGCTCAGAAATACTCTTATACACAACAGCAGGATCACAGATTACTATGTCCTTCAGTTGCTCCACTTCAGGGAAATGGATGACAATTCCAAGTATTTTGTGCATTCTTGAGAGTAATGCCTGAAGTTGCATTTGCTTAATGTATAGCTTCTCAGCAATATATTCACAATGGTGAAATTGAAGTATGGAGTGGCCAGCAAGCTGCATTCTGCGGAGGATAATGCTGAACATATACCAGGACACAGGCAATTTTTCAGAATCCGAACACTTGAGTCGGTTTTCAACGAGGTTCATTATCACTTTTTGATAATCCTCAGGGTTATTGTTCTGATATTCCTTGGAATTGTTACTGCATCTCTTGTTAGGCTTGATGCTCACTTCAAGTGCTAGCTGATTTTCTTGAGCATAAACTAAAGTTTCTTTAAGAAATGGTTTTACATTTTCATGAATAATAGCATTCACACGATCGATATCTTGTGTCTCAACTTTATCGACGTGTGTACCAACAAGTAGTGCCACGTTTTCTGATGATACTTTAGAAGTGGTTGATATGCAAATTAGCGACTGCATGATAACTTCCATTTGCTTGTATATTGTACCAGTATGCACCTCCTGGGGACTTGCTTTCAGCTGCACAGTTTCACTCAGCTCTTTCTCAAAGTTTTCATACGAAAAGAAGAGTAGGTACAATGCTTTACCTATGGTCACAGTGGGGAGCATTTCCAAAAATGCCCTTTGTCCACCAACATCTGCTAAACTGCACAACTTTTTTATGAGTGGAATATCCGGTAAGTCTTCGCCAGATCTCAATAAAGTAGTGAGGTCTTCAAAATACTTATTGATTTCCTCCATGATAGGGTCTCTTTGGCTAACAATAGCAGCACTTGACCAGGTGAATGGAGATTCTGCCATCTCTAAATCTGGCACACAGACTGGAGATTGTGCCTTCTCTGAATCTGGTACAGAGACTGGAGATTTTTCCTTCTCTGAATCTGGCAAAGAGACTGGAGAAACTGTAGTGTTCAAAATAGAAGTATTACTATCTGTTTCCATTGGATGTGAATCTGAAATTGCCTTCCTTTGAGGTGGATCTTCGGTCAGTACTTTCGCATTATGTGTCATCAAGATATGCTTGTAGATTGTCAGTGCTTCCTTCCTCAGATCTGTTGTATCTTCATACAAGTGTAGATCGAATAACATTGCTGAATCAAGGTGAGGTGATGTACATTCTTTCTTTTCATTAGCAGCTATAGTATGGGACTCATATGCAGCTGTACTTGGAGAATTCTCACTCGGCTGAAATCCTTTCACTTTAGCTAGCCTCTTCCAAAATGTCGTTTTTCCAGTGCGTGGTACACCACACATGATCATTCGAAAAACTTGTAGGCTGATTTGATGCTGTTCATTCTTCAAAGATTCTTGATAAATGTTAGTGAAGATGTAGTCTTGAAGATCTTTCACACCTGATGGTTGTTCGCAGAAAACAATGATTTATGTGCGATTCAGTGCGTTAACATCTGGCACTTTCCTTACTAACGTAATTTATCACTCGTATTAACAAACGTTTGTATTGTGGCGTCATGCATGGAAAGCACATAGAAACTACGGCAGTGTGGCTGCATGATTATAGCAAAAAACTTTGAGTAAACTCCATTTAGGATTGTTGCAGCCAACATACTGCAGATCTGACAACATGAACGTGAATGATGAAATGAAATACACTAATTTCCTATGCAGCAGTAATGTTAATGTGTTATTTTTCAATTGAGCTATGCATATCCCTAATTCTGCTGAGCAAGTATGACGTGCTTCTGGCAGATATTTTGGTACAAGGCAAGTACACGTTTTTAGCCATGTTTCAGCCTCCAAGATAACTTGACATTCACCACTGCCTAAGAATGTGGGTGTCTTTCATGAACACGCTCCACAGCTATCTCGCCAGTACTAACTGCTGCCTCCAAACATGCAATAGACACCCAGAAGATCCTGTGATCTAGCCTGCTGGAAGAACACTAAGTCTAGGTGCACAAGAGGAGCAATTTAAGACAATACTCTATTCTCAGTGCAGTTAAGGCATGTCTGATTATCGTTGGCGCGCGCCCGACTGCGAGCCAATTAGTGGCTTGTATTGTGACGTCACTATCATATCAGCCTTGAACAAGCCACGGCGAAAAGCCGCATAGCCGGAGTTTTGAGCTCACTTCATCGAGCAAATGCCGTCCGGAATTGTAGCGCTCATGTTTTCGCAGTACTAACGATCGAAAACCAAAGCTTACGAACAATGTTGACGATCTATCGGACGGATTGTCGACGGCTGCTTTCAGTTCGGAGCTACATGCGAAACATCGAGCCGTGGACCCCCCAAAATCTAGTTTTTTGCGACTAAAATTGTAGCAGATGGGTTTTTCGACAATCCGTCCGATGATATGTTAGAGATCATCTTAGTAAGCCTCCGTTCGTGTAGCTAAGGTTCGGTAGAAGTGGCCGCTTAAATTCCGGATAGCTCGATTTAGCTTCTTCAATTCCAGACAGTCCTTAAGTGCACTGAGTTCTAATATCCCAGCCCTCTAGAATCTTATTTCTGATACAGCAGGGTTTTTTTCAGTGGGGGGGAAGCTTACCTCCCCTAAGAATTTGACTTTAATTTAATTAAGCATCAAAATATCACAGTAAGTCACCAAATCAAACCACTAATATTTATTTTTGATCAAAATTATCCGAGACAATCAGGAGGAATTAAAGAAATTCTCCTAAACATACTTCCCAAGGAACTTGGTATGCTAAATGCGCCTACTCATTTATCGCTCTTCCACCCCAAAGTTTTGTCGCTAGATGAAACCCTGCACAGGTAACCAGGATTCTTCCAGCAGAGATCCCCTCAGAGTCCACCCAGTAGTGATAAAAGTTAAGAATAGCCGAATTGGTTTCCTTATCACGACCTAAATATCAAAAGCATCACCTGCCATGTATCAAATACTCAAAACAAGGCATAACTCCAGGGTACATAAACTCTATGACACTGTCAGCCGTTTCTTTCAGTGTAGAGAACTCCAATTACCGGCCAAACTTGGTTATTGGCCATGCGCACATTGATTATTGACCATGATTTTACAGACACTATACAGAAAAATTTACCTAGGTGATTACAATCTTGAGCGGGTAAGAGTCGACTGATAAAAAAATTGATCTGGCCGATAACAAATTTAATGTCTATGGATGATCATCGAGGCCTGACCACCGGCCTTTGGAGGACCATAGTGCCGTCTGTGATTGCCGTACTGTCTTCATCTGCATATCCCCTTATAAAGGAGATAAAAATCTGTCTGTAGAACTTTAGAGCAAGGTCTGAAAGCATTCCCAAGTAGACTTATGAGCCGAACTGATACCTCGGCCGATAATTGAGGTCTTACCATCAAAATGAAAGAGGTACCCTGGGCATGGTATAACTATTTTAACCCCTACTATGGCAATACATCTGTATTATTATAGCAAGTATCCCATAATGACGTCATCCGACCACAACCATAGCAACTACAACAGCTCCATAGCGACCGCATGACGTCATACCATTTGAATGTATACGTCCTATCTAGCCAGCTGCGTAGCAGGCAGCACTTTGTATGCTAGCTCAGTGCAGTTAAGGTCTGTCTCACCTGTGTTCATCAATGAAATATGCACATTTTCAGGAGCTAATACTAGAGCTTGTGTGACAATCGAGTACTGATCATGATATTGAAATTGAAGCCCAACTCTAGTACTTTCATAATATGAAACAGTAAACCACAAATATCTAATCAATTGAGTGGTATAACCACAATTAACCACGCCCTCTGAAACACTATTTGTAGTTTTCCAACATTGTTCCTGTCAGATTTTTATTACCTTAAATAGACAAGGTTAAATCTAAGCTGCTTTCCTGATTTTCATCAAGGGATATTCAGAAACAACATCATAGTAAGAAAAAAAATCGCAAAAAATGCCTTTACAGCTACCCTGACTGTACGATCTTTCGCACACGCCCACAAAGCGGAGTGAGCAGTCAACCTATCCCTCGGCAGATCCTCGATAAATAACTCGAAGTTTAGTTTTCCACAATTCAAACTGTGATACAACCCCAGGAACAAGGTTGGAACTCGCACAACAAAAAAAAATCGCTTGAATGCTGCAGCTATGCGGCTACACAGCCGTGGCTTGTACTATGCCACTATCGGCTGACGTCATGTCTAACCGCTAATTGGCCACAAATTTGCACGCTAAGTGGCCGTTAGTATGGCACGCGCGATAAGACTTGAGACAGTCCTTAAACGCAACTGAGAGTATAGCAGCGATGATTCTACCTAGCTTTTTTTGTACGGGGAGTGTGCATAGCTAAAATAGGCAGTATGATTATCAGCCTTACTGGGCTTTGTATAACACAGATATTGCTTAGAACATAGCATCTATGATAAAGCTCATGGTGCAAGAGTGGCTGGGCAATACTTGCATTGCCCTGACCACATCCTGGATTATATTGCCCTCACTTTGGTCAGCTTTATGGCATATAGCACTTTGATCCACCCACGCAGGCTTCAAACATACCATATTATTTTCCCGCTATTAAGCATAAGTCCACAAGAAGAAAACGTGCGCATCATAGCGAGGTGCGCCTAACAGCGAGATGCGCATAACTAAAAAATACCTTCATCCAAGTATGCATGCACATGTGCGGGCATATTTAAGGGTTGTGGCCAATTGCTTGATAAGTGAATAGAACAGCAAATAAAGCATGTGCCTATCAGTGAATATGTAATAGTTATACCACGTGCGCCCTCGGGAGAGGTGTGGTTTTCCGTGATAAATCCATGGTGACCGTGTTATATATCCTACCTGATAGGTTAGCGCAGCACCCCGTCCAAGTACAGACTTTCTTAGATACCAAAGATAAGCTTAGCAACGGCAACCCGACCAAAATTGAAAATGTCCGAGATGGATGTTCAGGCTTGTCCTTACGATCAGTTCTGTCTTGGGCTATGCGAGTGGACCGACTGTCCAGGTCAACCGACTGTCCAGGTCAACTGACTGCTACGCCACACCCAAACAACCTGCCCAATTCAGCCCCACTCTCACCCGCTCGAACGATAGCTCAAGCAGCAAGCAGCCACACCCTCGATTTCAATGAGGCCACCATTGGTTTACCACCCAGCCATGAGCGCTTTTCATTGTTTATTGATGACGAGAAGCTAGCCGTTCTGTTCAAGGGAATGATTCCAGCAAATACTGATAAAAGCACTAAGTGGGCTCTTTCTAATTTTGACACTTGGAAGGATGCAAGAAACAAATGATATCCTGCTGATAAGGTCCCAGACAACCTCTTCATGTGTAATGACCCCGCTATTTTGAGTCTGCATCTTTCCAAGTTTACCTTGGAATCTCGAAAGGTGAATGGAGAGCCATATCCACCTAAAACCATCCACCAGCTTTTATTACGCTACATGAGGGATACTCATCAGTCCGGGATGCCCAAACATGTTAGACAAAAAGGACAGTAGATTCAAGAACTTTCATGGAACACTTGATTCACACTATCACAACCTTCATGCAAGTGGTTTGGGTAGGGAAGTAAAACATGCACGAGTTTTAAGTGAAGATGATGAAGGAAAGCTGTTGAAAAGTGGTGTTCTGGGTACTTCATCACCGCAAGCTTTACAGAATGCAGTGTTTTACACTGTTGGAAAAGTATTCAGTCTACGTGGTGGAGTGGAAATGCGATCTTTGTGTATCTCTCAAATCAAACGATTTCGCGAACCAGATAGATACTTCCACACAGAAAATGTGTCTATGATCAACAACGGCACTTTCAAGAAATTACATGTTTCCAACAAGGTAGTTCCTGTATTTGCTTGCCCTGATGTTGGTGAACAGTATGCTATATACCTTCTAGATCTTTATCTGAGCAAACTTCCAAACAAAGCGTTTGAATAAGATGTATTTTATGTTCGCCCACTACAGAACATACCATCTGATCCAGCGAAACCATGGTACACCGCCGTACCAGTGGGAAAGAACACCCTTGAAAGGAAGCTTGCCATCATTTGTGATCATGCTGGTATTCAGGGGACAAGCACAAACCACAGCTTACGAGCAACATCCGCTACTCACATGTATAGGAGTGGAGTACCAGAGAAGGTCATACAGGAGAGAACCGGCCACCGATCTCTAGAAGCTCTTCAGACTTATGAACAGTCTGACAGCCAACAATATCAAGCTGTGTCCAACATCCTATCGTCAAGCGGCAACAATTATGCAGAGCGAAGGCACAGAGTAGCATGTTGCCATTCTAGCACAACATCAATGTCATTTCCTATACCACAGTCAAACCATCTTGACAGAGTGCAGCCTAGCTACTCCAATATCATTTGGAAATATGTGCGGGTGCACAATAAATTTCGATGGAAGTGCTCCTATCTATCAGCCTCCTGACGTATATGTACCATCATCATCATCTTTCAATCTAACTGAAATGGAGTTTAGCAAATTAGTTTCTGACTTTTAGCCATGTGCATAATAATTATTATTATAACAATAGCTAGCTTAGCTATAGAGGACAACCTGCAAAATAATGATAGTATTATTATTTGCATTGAGGAAATATTGTACATGATAATAATAATTATCCAGGAGCAAACTAAACTTGTAATCCAAATTTACAAGACAAGGAAAATATCAATGATATTCCCTGGTGAATATCATAGTTAAACCATGGCTGTTGCCTAGGATGCAAGGCTGATTAGGATACCGTAAACTCTGGTTATTAAGCGCATGCCCTCTTCTTGTCATAAGCTATTGTTTATTAAGCGCATGCGCTTAATAGGCGTGGCGTTCTATGAACCTGAGCTTGACCGGCTGGAAAGTATTTGGAGTCCAGCTATCTTTGGAGAAATGATGGCCATGAATAACGTTATCATGCAAGAAGATCGACAAATGGCCAGCACTTGTCATCTTGAGCGGCAACTGTAAACGTTACAGTGCTCAATCGATCGATCGATCGAGCGCTAGTGCTAGCGGGCTTCGCATCCATCACGTGCCCAAACGTTTGTGGGCGTGGTTATGTGCCATATAAGCGCATATCCTTTATTAAGTGCATACTGTCATTCCGTTTACCGCTATAAGCGCATGCGCTTATTAACTCGAGTCTACGGTATATTAGCTATGTGCTTATAAGTGAAATGCATCTAATAGAAAGTTAATAGGACAGCAAAAAAAGCATACACCTATTAGTGAATATGCGCTTATAAGCTAAATACGCCTAATAGAAAGTAATAGGACAGCTAAAAAGCATGCAGCTATCAGTGAATATGCACTTATAAGGGAAATGCATCTAATATATATAATATGATATTTTATTATTCGGTCAACTTTAAGTGATTAAGCATACTCTCAAATACCTTGACTTATGCACAGTAGAATCCCAATGCCATGTATCCCTCCATATTACTATCAAGAGTATATAATGTAATTACTCCTTGATAATGAATGTGTCTCTTATTAACCCTCAGTGCATGCACTGTAGGCCGTAGGGTTAGGGCAGTCATTCTTTCTGCCTGTCTGTCTATCTGCCTGTTACTACGAAATCTGCTGCCTACCTTGTTTATACGTTGAAAACAATGTGTCATAGGGTTCTGTATGGTGCTTTCTATGTTTTACCATGGCTTTGGCCAAACACGCTTCGTTCAAGAGATCTGGTATCATTTGCTGGTCATGGCCACCTTCCACGCTCCCTGGTGAACTCTGATCAATAAAAGGGACAGCAAATGGCTTCTACACTCTCTGGCTACGCTTGCAAGGGCTGAGATCCATGTGAGCAAATTCTAGTAGATATTGGGCACGTAATATTGCTCAGTGCACTTGCGTCGAGGGTTTCACACAACTCGTTAATGCAATGATATCTTGTGTGTGTTTTGGTAGCAGTGTTAGATCATAACCAACGTGTAAACAATTCTCTGAGTCAGATGTCAGCACTCAAATGTCAGGAAATTCTTTGTCAATGTTGGCCCCCCCCCCACTTAGGGCTCAATTTCCTGTTAAGATCTAGTGTTTACTCGAATATGCGTCCATATTTAGCTTAACTACCCTTGAAAACGCAGCTCAATTGGCTGGTTTATGTGGACTGAAGTTCGAATAGTCTATGTAAGATCGATAAGTAATGTGCTGAACCACTGTAAAACTAAGCCTAGCTTCACGTAATAAACGATCGTACATGGCTAGCGATCATAGCCACGCCCACTTAATACAGCTAAACTCAAGGACACACCAGTGGCGGATTTAGGGGGTTTTGGAGGTTTCGACAGAATTCCCCTTTGGGCTGCACCTAGTTGTAGGAAGTACTGATGATAGGCTAACTGGAACCCCCCTCTCTGGCTATAGAACTAGAAAACTGCTGCTATGGCTCACCTTAGCATGCTTTAGCAGAAAATTCGTTCAAAATCCATCGATTGGGTTGGCAGGGCTGGTAGTTGCTATGAAAACGATCGAAAATGGGCGTGGTTTTAGCCGAAAGTGGGCGTGGTTTCTAATTTTTGCGCGCAAGAATGTAACAGAACCCCCTTCAACAAATCCTAGATCCGCCACTGCACAC
The DNA here is from genome assembly GCA_963930775.1 of Cliona cf. orientalis. NCBI lineage: Eukaryota > Metazoa > Porifera > Demospongiae > Clionaida > Clionaidae > Cliona > Cliona cf. orientalis. The sequence goes on along the minus strand of OZ005694.1, from coordinate 2,498,943 downwards.
GGTGAAGTATTACGGACGCCCTTGCTCTGGATTGGAACCATGCTTGAATAAGGCTGAAATCAATAGTAGCCGCTGCTTCTATTCAAATTATGAAGCTAGCGTGAGTAATTTACCTGGGCACTCTTTCGCGTATAAATGCAATATTGATACCTCGAATATCGATCCATCCCCCAATCTTGGTCCAATGTAAGGTGCACCGCCCATGGGCCCACTTTCGCGAGGGTACGGTACATGTAGACTGGCAAGCTTGTTCTTACATGGCTTTCTTTTCTCAGCTCCATATTTGTACCTTGAACACCAGCTGTTTTGTATGGACATTTGCAAACCTTTCGGTAGGTAGTTTTAGTCACATGCCATGACATGTACAGGGGCGGATCCCGGATTTATCAGAGGGGGTTCTTTGTTTAACAGTATGCGCGCAAAGCGCACGTGAATTTTAAGCCACGCCCACTTTGCTCGTTGACCACGCCCATTTCTCGATAGATTGCGTGTTCGAGGTCTTGTGATGCGCTCCAAGACTTTAAATCGACCTAAGAAACGTCCAAGTAGGTGAGCTAAAGACAGAGGCTTTAGTACTGTAGCTAGCTAAAGGTATGGGGGGTTCTATGAAGCCTAGATTTTACACTACTATACAGGCTAAGTACTAGACAGCTAATCAGAAAGGGGGGTTCGTTCGAGCCCATCGAACCCCCTCTGGATCCGCCCCTGATGTAAACTAAGTCCACACTTGTAATTACAAGCATCATGCTTACTTACAACTTTCCCTCAATGGAACATCCAGTGAGCCTAGCAACATAGATAGAAGCAACGTGGTGTACAATAACAAATTGCTCCACACAGTCTAATTACAGAGGTCACAATGTGCATGCATAATTAATACTACGAGGATACATGTTTCATGTGCAATGATTTCTCCATGTGTCTTCATTATGTAATTGAGCGCAGTTACTTCCTTATATATCCCACCTAAGTATACCTAAGTATTATATCAGCCGGGGTATAACTAGGATATTTTCCCTCCCTGAGGGGTACAAGGGAAAATATGATCCATATTTCCCTCCCTCTGGCTATGACCTTGACCAATCAGAGCCATTGTTTAGTTCACACAAGCAGTCATATCATCATACCTACTATATGTGCGTGTGCATCAGCACAGTGCTACTTCTCATTGCACCATGGTTGCACACAGACTATACTGTACATAGGCAGTAGACATTGTTTACATAGACACGGAAACACACGCACACTAATTGACACTAATCAGGAACCAATTAGCTATCACTCGATCTGGCAGTTCTACCACGTGGCAAGTTCAACTGCAAGTGAACTGTACTATACTAGCTGCTAGTCCAAGTCTCAGTAGCCATTGCCCGAGTTTGTTGAACAGTGAAACTATTCTATTTGTTTTCGAAGCTACCTGACTGTCTTCTCAGTGTTCACGGAAAGCTGAAGCACTGATTGATTCAACTAGCCATGGTTCCGTGACTCAAGCCATCCGTCATCGGGTGTTTCTTTGCTGGTTTGTTTTTACTGTGTAACTCTTTCTGTTCGGAACTATTGTTGCTAGGTTAGAACGGTTGTTGCTATGCATGTAGACTACGGTGCGTGTGACTTTTAGCCAATCAGGTGGGATATATAATAGTTATAGCACGGTTGCCAGGGATTTATGGCAACGTAAACCGCCCTTGTCCTCGGGCTACGCCCTCGGACTCGGGTCGGTTTACTGCCATAAATCCCTGGCCCCGTGCTATAACTATAACATATTTGCGCTGCTAAGCGTCTTTGTGAGCAATAAATGAAATACACAATAAATAGTATGCGGAAATGCCATATGCATAGGCGTAGGAACCAGGGGGGCACTGGGGGCACGTGCCCCCCCAACCAGCCAGTGCCCCAATAGCCACAGTAATGCCTGTATATACTGTTATAGGCCTGACTATGAAATATTGTATTGAATTTCAAGACCAAGTAGCTACAAAGTCTGTTCTGATCGACTAACTCTCATTTCTTCATTGCTACAACTAAGAAACTCCGACCTGACACTGTCATTAATGCGAAAAGGGCGTGGTTTATACCCAAAGTGGGCATGGTCGCAAAACTTTTGCGCGCGCTTCGCTCGCAAATGTTGCAGTAGCCCCCCAACCATCACCATCTTCCTACGCCTATGATATGCGTGTATAGCAATGCCTTTGGACCGGAATTTCTTGATTATTGGACGTGTGGCACGATCACAAACAAAGCGCTGTATCTCCACAACAAAGTGCACAGTCGGTCTGAAACTTGAACGCGGGTTAGCTCTATCTTATCAACCATACATAAAACTCAACTTTCACCATAAATCCCATACGCCGGATTTTCTCATACATGGTCACATTTAGAGTCCATAGGCCAATGAAAACAGTAGCAAACTAGCTATCTGTGTGATATTATGCCTTACTTTGTCGTTTTTCTTGAGTTTTGCCCATCAAACAGCCAGAAAATGTAGAGATCGCACGCCCACATGGTATTCGACTGTTGATAATAGTCGTCACACGGAGATGTAAGGATCCAGCAAATAAGCCCCCTCCATACTTTTACCAAATGCTAGCATGCACAAGAGGAGGGGGTGTAATTGTAGGATTCTACGGTATATGAATTTTCTTTGTTATATGGTAGCTAACTGGGCCCAGCCTTTTAAGTTTAAGAACCATACAACCTCATTACGCAATTACTATTGATTTTTTTCTCAAAAAGTTGAGGGAGACTTCTACACCCTTGGCTCATACATAGGAAGTGTTTTTAATTAAAGAGTCCAGTGTGCCAACGTAAAAATTCAATCTCTTTCACCAACTAATGAGAATAAGATTATTAATAATTAATAACCAATTAATTGTGATTTTCCATGACAAAACCTACTGTATTGAGCAGACAACCAATTTTAGTAAGGCCACCATTACCAATTACAACCTTTTGAACTATTGCTCCTGTAAATTTGAAGTGTATAATCATGGGGATATGAGCCAAAATTAATGTCCCCAGATCATCTGTGAAAAATTGCAGCAAGCGTGATGAAACATTGCTAATGTGGAAGTCCGTATATATTGTAATACATGGCTACACACACTAAGTCAACTCCAAAATGTTAAAAGAGAGTGGCAGCCGGCATTTCGATGGAAAAGAACGAAAAGATAAACAGATGGTTAGTACACAAAATCAAACAAATACATTGTCATAGTGCCACATGACCCCCCTAAAGTTGTCCCCCCGGACACTGTACCCTAGGGCAGTATGTCCCCGGGGACGTACTGCACTAGATTAGGGTGTCTCCTTGGGACTTTGGACACTAGAGCCACGTGTCCTTTCTAGGGCCATGTGTCCCCACAGTTCCAAAAAGGAGGGAGCTTAGCTTTGTAGGGCTGGCTCAAGCCCACGCCCCCCCCCCCCCCCCCCCCCCAAAAAACATTTCTCCGTGTGGGGACGTGTAACACTGGAGAGGACGTTCTACTCTAGGGCTGCATGTCCGGGGGGACACGTGGCTCTAGTGCAGAGTGTCTGGGGGGACACTGTACACGGGGGGACAGGCAGCACTCCGGCAACGTGACTGGAGACTTTGCAGCTGCTGTGCTTGCCTGACTGCAACTATGATGGTCAATGTTGGCAACTTCTTCGAGTCATAACTCGGTAAGTATAGCATTCTACAAGCCATGAAGCTGATTTGTTGTAGAGGAATGATTCCCTATCGATCCATACCAAAAAAATAAAATTGATAATTATCACCTTGGGCAACTATTTTGGCCTGTATCTCTGATTGATATCCAGTGCATGGTTTGTCATGGAGGGTCAAAACTCACCTTGCTTATTGCCAAGAATCTTTGCCATGCTGACTTGGCCGATGAGGTGTAAACCTTCAACTACATTCTGTTTTGATAGAACCAATTCTCCAGATAGAGCCAGGTCGAGGCTGACACCATTTTCATTTAGTTGGTCCAAGTGCTCCGCCAGCAGTATTTTGAGAATTCTCATCTCATTATCAGTGAGGGGTGGGTGAACATCTAGGGATATGATTTTATTGACAGTTGTTGTGATTAAAATTGTTATACTATTGTAGTGTCTCAGGTAAGTGCCCATGGGCGCTTAAACATATCTTATGATTTTGGCCCGCGTGGGCGCTTACCCGGGATATACTTTCCATATGTTTGTATAGAAGCTGTTATATTGAGCTCTTGAAATGTGCTACATACGGAAGTGAGTGCTTTTCCAGTACACTATGGTATAAACAATTAAATTACTTTTCGGACAATTATATAGTCAGTATCCTTAAAAGAATCTGATACGCTCTGCAACAAGTTCAGAAGGCCCATGATTGGTCAGAATTGCAGTCCCGTGTGCATAAACAAGTGTGGCCATAGAGATGAATACTCAAACGAATAATGTGAAGCGCTGTGCGTTGGAGCAGCCAGCTAAGCAGGCCACCGAGCCTCGAGCAACGCAAGAGATGCTGCCAGCTAACCGAGCCTCGAGCAATGCAAGAGTTGGTTCTTTGTCATGCCCTGGTGGTAGATTTGACATTCGAGCAGAGCGAGAATATCACTGTTGCAGTGAGTTCGAGCAGCTGCTGTTGACCTGCATTGAGGGTGTGGTCTACACAATAATAAGTTCAAAGTTCATGCTGCTATATGTCTACTGCACTAAAGGTTGATATACAGCTAGGGAGATTACGCTGGTCAGATTTTCACTGAGCATGTTTGCTTATTGTGAATAACTCATGCATATTAACCACATAATCCCTTAATTGTGACATCAAAGTTTAACCTACTTGTTACATCTCACATGATAAAATAAAATGACATTAAATTTAATATGTACTTTACCGTACAAAGCTGAATTATTACTTACCTATGTTGATTCGGACTTGAAATTAAACAGATTGTGACTGTAATGGTTCAGCCATGAACTTATCCATACTTTTTATGTTCACGTGAGCCAGCAGTCATAATACTATATCCTACTATGGTTCACCCTTATTGATTGCCTAGTATTGTATCAATCATGTTCCACTGAACGTAGCTACATGCGTACCCGACAGTTAGCTTGATCATGCATCCTTATACATCACCAACAGCTGGTTCGAGACTTAGATGAAAAAGTGAGTGCCTTGTGTCTCTATCAAGGCATCACCAACAGCTGATTCAAGGCTTAGTAACCAATTTAGTGTAAGTAGTTCCTAGAAACAGTGAGTGCCTTGTAGCTATCTCTATCGAGATTAAGCTACTATCGCGATTGTACATTGACTCCACTGACTGATTTTGTGAGTTAATTGGTACAAGGTACGCTCCTACTACTGGGTGGAGTGGAGTTCCCTCAGGTGCTAACCCAGGACACTACGTTATTACCTATTATGTTTTGGATAAAACATTCTACTCCATGGCTGCTTTCAATTGTTTGGTAATAATATCAATGGATTAATTATTGCTATGATCATGTCAATTATTTTATGTTAATGATAGTCAGCAGTCATAGTATATTTGATTGTTGCAGCTTTCAATTGTTACAATATCAACTCCAGTATCCGCTCAAGAACTAACTTGCATAATATACATAATAAGTGCTTACCTATTTCTGATTGTAGCTCTGATGAATCACTTTTAATATTAAGGTGTTCTTCAAGAAATGAAACAATTTTGTGCCTTCTATATCTATAAGATAGTAAAATGGCAGTCATTCAATTCATCATTGGATGCAGAAATATTTGCAAAATATATGTTTACATGAATAATAGGATATCAGGGGAAGATATTGAATTTATAGTATGTTACCCAGGTTGTGGTTAGGTCAATATATGACCAGATTTGGGAAAACCCTCTGTAACGATTTTTTTTTCTGAAAATCGAGTCTGATGTATGGTTGACAAGCTCTACCATGGAGCTAACCCGCATTCAAGTTTTAGGCCTAACGCGTGCTTCATTGCCAAATAATAATACCAATAACTAGAGCTGATAGAGCACATACCCTGCGTGCCATGGCAATATCACCCTGTGGCCATGCCTCTTCTTAGAGACCTCCATTCTTTGAATTTTAATCTCTTGCTACTCATGAACACTTTCGTTCTCTTCTGAGATCCATGATCACAAATGACATTAATTTTATGCTAGAAGCATGAAGCTCGAGCATGCGCAGTAGAGACTCCAGTAACTCAAGCATGAGCAATAGACTTCATAAGGTACTAGGTGGGTGTGTCCGATGTAGGCGTCGTCAATACATATGCATGATTTGTAGCTTCCCTGGGTACTGCCTAGGGTTAAAACAAGACACAAGGTGCTTTTTTTGCTGTCTTACATCATTTTATCCCATATACTGATCCTACTTTCGCTTAGATGTTGAGATTTGCCGATTTTTATGCTGACAGACAACAGACGACAGATGACAGACAAACCGATTACTTTACCCCTTGCTGCGCATGCGCACATGCGGGGTAAAAATGCTATGAGAACAGATGATAGCAGCATGAAAGTTATGTAAATAAGATGCACGCTACAGAAAACTGAGAATGCACTGACAATTATTAAATTACAGTATACTACAACTTGACTGGCTAATGACATAATCACCTACAAGCTTCTCATAGTCACCAATAAGATTATCATAGTCACTTACAAGTTTGCCCTTTGGCTCTTGCAATACTAAACTATATTATTATTATTATCACGATCTAATTAATTTTATTAGACACTGTTTCTATGTGATTTAGAAGACCTCAGGGCTCGCGTAGAACCCTCACTTCGTTTAAAATTCTATATATAAGTGGAGTCTTTCGTTTTCTAAATACCTCTGAACAGTAGTTAACAAGTATAAAAACAATTGAATAAAATTGAAGAATGAAGTAGGGATGGCAGGATCAAAAAGTACACAAACAAGAGATAATTAACCGCATCTACTATACATCCCTATGCTTGCTTTTCTCGACTATTTTGAACCTATTAATCATGGTTGACGTGTTTGTTGAGTGTGGTATGTGGGAGACATTCGTGCAGGTTGTTCCCTAGTTGTCACGATTGTTCGGGTTTATCAATTTTGATTCAATCGCATTATTACTGGTTATTTTCGCACCCATCAAAAACCAAGCGTAGGGATGTATAGTAGCTAGATGCGATTATCTCTTGTTTGTGTACTTTTTGATCCTACCATCCCTACTTCATTCTTCAATTTTATTCAATTGCTTTTATACTTGTTTCTGTTCTTTTTATTGCACTTAGTGTAATTTTTTAACGCAATCTTACATGGTATGCTCACAACTTCTGATAAGTGGAAGATGGGAGGTGCACAAAATTCTTTGCCACGCCCCTCATTGACTTGCGTTCATAATGGATGAACAGAATGACAAAGAAGGCTGCTTTAGGCGGCCCAAGTAGTGATGAGACTTTTCCACTTATGGAGAAAACCAAGTTCTATATTTTACTGTTGGCAGCAGCTAGCTACCCGGCCCATAATCTCGAGCCTTGTTCTTTCGTATGATGGTATAATATCTATGACCGATCCAGCTTAGCACTAGCGCTGCAAGTGCTAGCGAGTAGCTCGCCCATGCCTAGCGCCTTACCGCCCCTCGAGCCTGAACCTTCATATCCATGATCAGTCCAGTGTGCCATTGCACGCGCTAGCGATGTACGTAGGGCCAGGCGCTGTCACATGACTTCACCATGGCAACATATTCCGAGCATGCGCATTATATCACAAAATGGCTTATTAGACACATCCATTCGATAATGCGCCGTACACACCCACTATTACGTAACTGTCGAGATAACGCCAAACTAGCGTGCCACTGCACTGTGTGCTACAAAATAGAGTGGATTATACTCAAAGCAAGATGAGCGGTGGAGGCAGTCTTGAGTTAGCCCTGGAAATGAGAAAGAAAGAAAGATTGATAAATGGCCTATTTTTTTAACATCTGTTTCTGACATGTACAATTGTTTTTGATGAATGATCTTGGTCTTGTTAGTTGCACAATTTGCTGGAGATTCTGATTTTCATACTTAGAAATTTCATAAAATTAACTATTTTGAGATATTTGGGTATTTGTAATATATTATGTAAATGACATATCCGGGCCATCCCTACTTATAGAGTCTACCAACTCTATGATATTCGAATTAATAATGAACATGGTATGGACTATAGCTACTATGCCATTTCTGTTATGAAATCAGAATTAGCGAGTAGCCAAGAATGGGGTGCCATTATTCACATGCAGTAGTGCAACTAATCAATATTATTATAGCATACGACATATTTGTGTATTGGCTTACTGTCGAGCAAGATCCAATGGAGTATCGCCATCTTCATCCTTTACATTGACATCGCAGTTTGTTTTTGTTACCATGTACTGTACAAGATACAGTTTCCCCCATCTGAAATGATATGAACAAAGAGACACACATGTGGTCACCACAATGACTGCTTTGATTACCATAATTAGCTATATACTTCCGGGCACAATACTATTAAGGGTAGCCAGCCTACTTGTGCATACATGGCCAATTAATAACAACAATGAGTGCTATCAGGCTGCAGGAGTACGAATAAGTATCACTTTTTGCCGTCCTAATGTATATCATGAGGACCACAGCACAACTACACATAGTATCTGCCCTAGCAGGAGTATTGACTACAGAGCAAGACTGATGCTATTGCCACTATCGTGACTACAGAAATTGCAAAACATTGCTGAGATACATGTCATCTCATAAAGGCAACTGAAATTGTGAAGCACATTGTCAAGTCCACAGTAGCTGCACAGTTATAATGGTAGTATTTTCTCGTTATTAGGTGCATTTCACTTATAAGCACATATCGTTATTAAGCGCTTGTTATTCTGATGGCCTAAGCACTGGCTATTAGGCGCATTTCGCGTATAAGCGTTATGCATAATACTATGTGACCCTTGACCTCGATATCTGCACGCTTGCTAGCTTGCCCAGGGTTCCAGCCTTTTAAAGTTATGGCTACGATCGATTCTCAGGTTCTTCCAGCAATGAACGCCATTCAACCTGGTATGTGAATTCGGTGGACTGGAATGGTGGAATGGAATGGTACTGGACTGGATTACTGGAGTGCTACGCCCACAAATATACAGCTTGGTCTGACTACTAAATCTCCCCGTCGACAATCATCTAGCTAGCCCCCTCAGTAGGGTCAGGATTCAGAGGCACATAGCTACTGTGTGACACAATTCTGTATACAGTGGAGCTCGAGGTGGTCTGGAGTACTACAAGCCCTAGAGCCTGAATGGGGCTCAGTAGACTCATCTATGGTAGACTCTACCTCAGGGAACTCATAAACTTGAGTATACTATTAAACTTAATGACATGAATCAGGGATGATAGCTACCCGACCCTTGTGATTGCTGCCAGAAGCATAATCTGAGTACAGATTAGATGAAGGTCTGTATTGTTCAGTGTCAAATTTGTATCAGAGGAAGTGGTGTTTCTCGGTCAGACCTAGTCCAGTCCATTATCTATACACTCCCGATCCTAGAGGCATGTCATGCATGTCCTGTAATAGCTACATGTCAGTGATGTATTCACCACCCAGGCTTCATCAATATGGAATAATTTGATACCCTCTTTGTGAATGCAAAGGATCAGGTTAATACCTGCATGGTACGTACCCATGTCCTAATTCTATACCACTTAGTCTATTTATGTTATATCGGTAATCAAACAGAGCCAGCTATACAAGTCAAGGATACAATTCAGGATGGTTAAGGCAGAAACAGCCAGCTTAGTCTTATCAGCTTGTATCAGCCAATTACAACCAATTACATGGCCATGAATCTCGTTGACCTCGAGCGACCTCCCATACTTTGTAAAGAAGCTGCCGTGTGCAATGGAGTGCAGACACTATGATCGATCTTCCAGGTACAAAATTGGCACTAGACCAGGACCTGTCTTAGACATCTAAGCTCTACCATGGGTAAAGAACACGGTGGAGAGTGGAAATGGTGTCCTGTATCAACCATGCGCCAACAGTATGTTCATGAATACGTAATTAGCTCGTTTATGTAGCCTGAAAGTGCACATTTCTTTGCCTAGCTCCAACGCGCTTTATTCTGTGCAGCGTTTCCAGGCAGTATTGAATTCTTTACACAGCTAGGACATAGGTGATCCCACTTTCGATGCCATATTCGAGCATTTTTGTACCCGGAACACGGGAAAATGTAATCAAGGAAGCCGAATTTCGACCCCATCTATCTGGTTAATTAAACACCATTGCCATGGTAACGGATGTTTTTAATAAACATTGTTCTTCATGCAAACTTGTAGATGTGTGTTTGTGTTGCTGTAACTTTGTACTTCTCTTCAGTTTTAACTTTTGTACCAGCATGTTTGGCCATATTGGTGGTATAGACACCATCTAATCCTGCCTTAGCTGTCCTGAGAAGTTAGCAAGTGAATCTCTGATAGCAGCCTCATTCTGACATCATTACTAGCTAGGTATCTAGACCATGTAATGCTTTTAACTCACTGATCCTCTGCCAGCCTTGTAGCGTTTAAAAATCAAATTCGTAGCCATAGAAGTTGGACCAAATTGTGCATTTGTGGGCGTGGCACTCCAGTAATCCAGTCCAGTACTTCCACTCCAGTAGTCCACTCCACCGTTGCATTCCACCATTCCAGTCCACCGAATTCACATACCCATTTCAGCCTGTATGAAATGCAGCAATGTGAATCGATCGATTGGCCATGCCCCCTAAAGCGAACGCGCATGCATTCTTGATGTAGCTATTTTCAGTTAGGCGCATCTCGCTGTTAGGCGCACTTCACTATTAAGTGCAGGTTTTCTTCCTGTGGAGATATAAGCGCATACGCTCAATAGCAGGAAAATATGGTATTGTGGTAAAAGGATATGAATATACTGTAAACTCTGGTTATTAAGCGCACCTCGCTAATTTATTAAGCGCATGCCCTCTTCTTGTCATAAGCTATTGTTTATTAAGCGCATGCGCTTAATAGGCGTGGCGTTCTATTAACCTGACCTTGACCGGCTGGAAAGTACCGTATAGCGGGAAATTTTTGAGGGAGAAAACTTTCGCGGATCGGTAGGAAATTAGGAGCATTTCACGGAGAAAACTTTCGCGGAATGTTAAAATAGGTCGCATAATGGGCGTGGGATGCCTAGAATTTCGTAGAGACAACTTTTGCGGATGGCGGGAAAATCGCGAAATTCGTGAAAGTTTTCTCCCTCGAAAGTTTCCCGCTATACGGTATTTGGAGTCCAGCTATCTTTGGTGAAATGATGGCCACGAATAACGTTATCATGCAAGAAGATCGACAAATCGCCAACACTCGTCATCTTGAGCGGCAACTGTAAACGTTAAAGTGCTCAATCGATCGATCGAGCGCTAGTATAGTGCTAGCGGGCCTCGCATCCATCACGTGCCCAAACGTTTGTGGGCCTGGTTATGTACCATATAAGCGCACATCCTTTATTAAGCGCATACTGTCATTCCGTTTACCGCTATAAGCGCATGCGCTTATTAACCAGAGTCTATGGTAGTTGGTATGCAGTCAACATTCGATGCCTCAATCACAGAGATGAATTTGACAGAGCTTGAAATAAACTGTTGGAAAAGCAAATCCTTTGCAGAGAGCAAAAGCTATCACTTCCCTAGCTCTTCACTATTCTGTATCTTACTAATTAATAGAGTATTATTACTACAACTCTCCTGCATGATTCCTCTGAGATTAAGCATTTCTGTTATTCCATTCCTGGTGGCCTCATGCACTGTTCAGTACTACAGTCTGTACCCTAAGCTGGATGAGCCAGCCACCCTAATCCTACCTTCATATTAAATCCTGAGATGAGATAAAAAATTTTTCCACCTAACTATACCACACTTTATCACGTAGCTTCAACAATATCAAAAGTAGTTTCACCGTTTAATAAACTCTGGCAATGGTTTATAGAACTATGCTAGCTAGAATGTGAGGATGTCACATAAAAAGTCAGGTAGTAGCTGGCTTCACCATTGATCTTGCCACGTGACAGAACTGCAATACTAATTACATAGTTGCCAAGTGTATAAGAAGAGAAACTGGGATAAAGTAGAAAATAGTATTAACGCACGCAAAGCGCGCGCGAAAACTTACGGACCACGCCCACTTTTGGTCGACCACACCCACTTTCGGATGATCGTGTACTGCCACACCCACTAAACATCGAGATATACGGACTGAAATTCGTGTGTGTGTGTGTGTGTGCCACACCTCCATTTGTACAATCGAGCTGGATTTTGGGACAATGCTGCAAAATCAGGTAAACTGGGACACAACCAGGACATAGGGCCAAATTCCGGGACTGTCCCGGCCAAACCGGGACACTTGGCAACTATGCTAATTGGTTCCTGATTAGCACCAATTAGTGTGTACTCGTTTCCATATCTACATGTGTAAACTGCCTATTGTGTATATATGCACATCGTGTATTGTACTGCATGCAACCATTGATCCCTTGTTGCAACATAATATCAGTAGTGCTACATCATCTACATGCAATGGTCTGGTCATGGCTTCACCTGCATCACAATGAAGCTCAATCAGTTATTTGAATACCCACCAGGCTCCCATACTCACACTGCTTCTGTTGCAGAGGATATTGAGTCTATGCTATAGTGCCACCTCTCATGTTATGATTAATAGTTACCAACGATTGTATAATCAATAGTATTTAATTTTCGAGAGATTATAGTCAGCTGTCACTATTTATGTGCATAACAAAAAAAAATACTCTAAGACAATCGTGCTTGAGAATGAGGTGAATATCCCATATGCACCTTTCAATATACGCCAATGATATTATTATGATGCAGTTTAGCCAAGTATCAATGGCTAATATTGTATGTATACTATGCCATACTTTTGATGTTGCCAATGGGGTAGATTATATCCAAGAGCGATACACCCCTCAGTCACGAGGCGCTCTAAGGAACGATCGACGTTCGAGAGCTGACTCAGAGAGCGACTTAGTAGTCTGATACGACCAAGATGAGTTGTTCTTTCTTCTTCTTTTCAGTATATATCCATGGTAGCTAACGCCCACGGGATATAAAATAGTTATATTACGTGCACTCGGGATGTATGGCATTTATTGCACCGAAGCACGAGGGCGCGAAGCGGCCCGAGGGCTGAGTGCAATAAATGCCATACATCCCGAGTGCACGTAATATAACTATTTTATATCCCGTGGGCGTTAGCTACCATGGATACTGAAAAGAAGAAGAAAGAACAACTCATCTTGGTCGTATCAGACTACTAAGTCGCTCTCTGAGTCAGCTCTCGAACGTCGATCGTTCCTTAGAGCGCCTCGTGACTGAGGGGTGTGGTCAAATCGACACTAAACTCGATCGTGTGACAAGCACCATCGAGTTCAGAATCTGATATTCGTCGCTCAAGCTGTTGCCTAGCACAGAAGCGAATACCTATTGCCATGCCAAAGCTTTTACGCGGTAAGCTTACCTTGGTATATCTGTAGCTTTCTCAGTCTGTGTAGACTTGTGATCGACCGACCGATCGACGATACGACTCCGCCCATCGCTTCGAACCGCTTTTTGCTTTCTCCTGCCATTCTTCCCACTACACGCTCCATTGATATAGCTTTACAGAGCCCCAAAGAATCGCTGAAGAAGCGGCTAGTTCTTTGATCCTCGGCAATACTTTTGCCTGAAGCGCGTTTGACAGTGCAATATGAGTTTGCGGTTAGTGCAATATCGTTGCGGTTAGTGCAATATGGCATATATTTTACTTAGCAACAACATAGTAACGGGATATAATACTAATTTGAATGTTAGAAGTTCTCCTAAACACTCTACATTCAACTGACACATAAACACAGTGTTATTCATAGATAATAAGGTATAGGATAGTGAACAAAATCACAGACGTAATGTTGGCCAATGACAATGGCGTTCAGTATTGAATAGAGAAACCATGCCAGATGGTAGTATTGATTGCCAAGTGTGTAATTAAAAGGAACGGTAACAAAAGGAAGAAGTAGGGATGGCAGTGCCAAAAAGTGCACAAACCAAGAATTGTACTGATAATCACATACATCCCTACGCTTGCTTTTTGAGTACCTATGTGGGGCGTAGGAATCAACTGACTATCCCCCCTCATCACAAGTAATATATTAAAGGAATTTCTCCCACGCAGAGTCAAGAAGACTCAAAGAATATATAACACTAACATACTGAATTGGAAGTATCCGCCTTCCCATAATATGGGCGTCAATATCAATGACAATACATGCATGATAAGTAAGAAAAGCAAGTGTAAGGATGTAGAGTGGATATCATTATACCTACAACTCTTGTTTGTGTACTTTTTGGCATTGCTAGGTGTTTATCATTCTTAACTTTGAATGTGTCTTCCCTCCCAAGCCCTGACTATAATAGCTGCCCCCCTCCAGGCAGTCTTGTGTGATCGTTAATTTTACGACAATAGCTGCTAATCACAAGAGCAAACCTCACTTTCTTGCAATAGCATGATATTATGCTTGTCAATGAAAAAGCTTATCAAAAATAAGGGAATAATCATGCAGAATCAGTATATGAGAGGAAGAGGTAATGTGATTTCTACACACCACATCCACAAGTTAGGATAAAATTCTGGTATTAGAAACATAGATATTGATGTTGATCAAGACCACAAGGACATTATTATGAGCATCAGGGTTGCTCTGGTGTGCATTTAATATACTGACTAGGAATAACTTAGCTACAAGTCGACAATGACCAACTAAACATTGACAAAGGCAAAGCAAGTAAACAATTTTAGCACTAGAGACATTGCTAATTATTAAGCAGACATACACAATGTACTCTCATTCTGCCTCTACGCTATCTATTTGCACAACAATGATCAGCTGATAGGCCTACAGTGGCATCAATACACCCAAAGAGTTAGTAAACTTTGATAGGAGCAATCAAGAGAGCACCATTATTTGTGACCATTCCTGTGTCAACTTAAAACGTATCAGATTATGTGCTTACCTAACACAGAAGACTTCACAGAGATTCATAAGCTGTAGCACTTGCATACAAATCCCAATATTACTTTCCAAATACATAAAATCGATGGGAAATCTTAGCAAAGTTGATGACATGCATGATGTTGACTTTAGCCAGCATAATTATCACGAGCACAACAACAGTCAATTAGGAGTCTTGAGAGTGATACTAGGAAACAGATGGGCTTGGGTTTGGTTCGCACATACACAGACAACGGATATTTTGATTATGAGCAAGCAACATAAAATGATATTCATATGGTATATAAACATTGCCTGATGAAATGTATCAAACTTACAGACAGGCCAAGTGCAGTGGAGAATATCCGTCATTGTCTGTAACATGGACACTGGCATTACACTCTTCAATGAGATATCTTGAGACATCGATATACCCCTTACTGAAGTTAGATGAAGAGAAATGAGCAGATGATAAATAGTATGTGGAACATAATGGCTCACACACCATATAGCACTACACATGCCAGAATAAAACAGAGTAATGAATATTTTTCAAGAGGGGAGTACCACAGCATATGAAGCCACGCCGAACAGGAATGTCTTACAATAGACTGCTCAATTATACCTGGCTGGGAGAGAATGTTTATTAATGGTGTAAAATTTATCACCCACTGTTGTCTTGTGTGATCACGTAAGAGTGTATGCACAAACATAATGGATCCTTCACAAACTACAAATAATAAGAATTAATTAGTGCTCAATATGAAGCTGTTTTGATTGCAGTCCTTTTGTTCCCTATAGTACTTGCTTCACTAATCTCTTCTTCTGCTATAGACCTATATAGCTCTAACAGGCTACTAGCAACCTATATATTACTAGCAGAAAAATAACCATATGAATAACATTGTAATTAATACTGCAAATTGATTAGTCAAATCGATGCTTCTAAACAACTTCATAAATCGGTAGGAAGGGAGCATTTCGTGGAAAAATTTTCGCAGGTGGTTGTAAAATCACAAAATTCGTGAAGATTTTCTCACTCAAAAGTTTCCCACTATATAATGTCTCCGTCTATGAGATATAGGGAGTTTTATTTCATGCTCATTCATGTAAATAGAGTATCTCCTAACCTTATAATATTGCAAATAATTTCTGAGCATTTCCAATTTCTCATTCCAATTATAAATTAAACGTTGATATTGTGTACAACACCTCCAAATTTTGATTCAGTATTGAGAGCTAGTTTTTGTTTCTTCGCTCTCTCCTAGATATTCAACGATAAGTAAACACATTTGATTACGCTGCATGATCATGAGGTATTATGATATAATCTCAGTACCATGCTTTTATGATTGCTTAATCTAGTGGAGCTCCCAAGGATTCCATAGAGATATGTGACCTTCCATGACAAAACCAACCACATTGAGCTGACAACCGATATTTAGTTAAGGCCACCATTACCAAGTACAACCTTTGAACTATTGCTCCTGCAAATTTGAAGTCTTTAGTCAGTGTAGTCATGAAGATATGAGCCAAAATGTACCCGGATCGCCCATAATAAGAATTAATGTGCAGCAAGCACAATGAAACATTGCTATGTATGTTGTACGCAAAAGTCCATATACTCGCCGTTTATGCAAAAAACGGACAAAGTCAAAGAGCCAAATGGCAGCCAAAACATTGGAAAGAAAGCAGTACCTAGCGTTTTGATAGAAAAGAACGAAAAGATAAGTGTATCTATAATTCGTTAGTACAAAAAATCAAAGAAGGAAGTGACTGGAAGGTTTTTTCTGTGTGCAGCTGCTGTGCTTGCCTACTTGCAACTATGGTAATGGCTCCATATCATGGATGGTCAATATAAGCTACACTGCCGACTTCTTCGAGCCATAACTCAGTAGATTTTTAGCGTTCTAGAAGCTACAAAGCAGATTTTTTTGTGTAGAGGAATGATTCCTCTATCGATCTATATGCCAAAAAGTGAAAAATGATGATTATCACCTTGGGCAACTACTAAATAGGTCTGTATCTCAGATTGATATCCAGCACAATATATATATATATATATATATATGGTTGGTTTTGTTGTGGAGGGTCACATCTATGCATACAGTTATTGTGATTGCAGCACAACAGGATCACTGGAAAAAATCAAGGATTAAGATAAAACTGAAACTTCTCAGTGATATTAAGAAACATCAGTACTAGAATCAGATGAGACTACCTGTTGCTAGACAGTTGTTAACACCATAACCCATGTCATAAAAAGTTAGTGATATTTATATGGATGTGGAATCAGGTCCTCTCATAAGCATATAGACGATGGAAAAATGCATAAATAATGCACAATCAAGTAGTGATGCTGGCATACTCCCTCCCCCCACCCCCCCACCCCCAAATACTGATAAAAATTAATGGAGAAAAGAAAAGACATGTCAAACGCATTCTTCGCTCTACATGACACTATTCATCATGTGATATTTTGCATGGCATTTACTGCTATTAACAGTCATAGCATCATCTTTATGTACACATAATATTATTATGTAGTGGTGAACCTTAGCCACTGTATCTCTACAAGACTACACAATGAGGTTCCACCGTAATTAATGTAGAACAATCATTTCTCTAACTGCAAATGCCTAATAATTACTTGCCGGAAGCATTTTGAATGTGAGGGGGCCAGGAGTTAGCATAGTTGCCAACAGTCCCGATTTGAGCGGGACAATCACGATTTTGAGGCTGTTTTCACTGTCCCGCCCGACAGCCTGACACTTTCATCAAAGGAATGTCCCGACAAAGCCCAAAAGTACCACAAAAACATTTGATAGACAATATTATCATTACAAACTTGCAGAATAACACTCAATTTTGACATTTTCTAGCCTGTAAAAGTCCCAAACAGACAAGATCTTTCATGATCTTCAGCTCAGTACTACTAAACTAACGATCCAAATTTCAACCACACCCATGATTTTCGTTTTATTAGAGAAATTTGAGGTGGGCGTAGGTAGTGATGGGGGTGTGGCACATGTATAGAGCAGCATGTCCCGGCAAGCAAACTCAGGAGGTTGGCAACTATGAGTTAGTACTTCGCGCGCGCAAAATGTTAAGCCACGCCCACTAATTAACGGTAACGCGTTCGTGATACGATGGCGAAAATGAAGAAACAACGATGGATAACAGGAAAAAACAGTCGATTTCAAGGAGAGCAGCAAAGAAACTAGCATGATTTTGACTCAGAGCTGACAGAAGACTGGTAAAATTGACAAGTTCACTGTTTTTGCTTAGCACAAGGCAAGAGTGGGTGTGTCAGCCTGAAAAAGTGGGGGCATCCCCCCCCCCCCCCCCCCCCCCCCCCCCCCCCCCCCCCCCGGTTCCGACGCCTATGTTTGCCTCTTGGTGATGTCATGCACAATGGTTATTCTGAGGATAAGCTGAACAGGGCCAACCTAAGCTATCACTCACAGGATGGTAGTCAAGCTACTCCACAGGCAGTGTAAACAACTCCAGCATGGCAATATGAACACCACTGGTGCCAAACCCTCAGCGTTTATGGTAAGGACATACATGTACTAGGCAGCTGGCTATAGAACTTTTAGGCCTATATGACGTATATAGCACGACACGTCCAATGTTCAATCTATATGTAAAGTCAGTTGGCCAGGATTGGAGAAGTCAAAAAGCTTAGAATCAGCAAATGACACCAAAACTAGCAAACAAAGCGTTCTCTGCGAAATCCACACAAATCATGCATTTGGAACGCCATAAGGAACCTTATAACACCGCAGTTTGGACTTGCAAACGAGGTATGTAGCAGTTAGTGTGGTAACAGACAGACAGAAACACACACAAAACAACTACCGTAATCCTCGCGCATGCGCCATGGATTAATGACCTGAGAGAGCCTTGCTAAGTAGCTATAACAAAAATACTGAGGTGCTGACTTGTTTGTGTGTATTGAAGCTTTTAAATTCATATATGCACTTGTCAATGAGGTAGTGTTCCTCCCACACACATAAAATTTTATGCACATGACCGAGCATGTGAGATTAAATTCATTCCTAACTGAATTGGAAACAGTCAAAAGTAGCCGTTTGAAACCATGCTACAATGGTGAAGCCAGCAGAAAATTGTACACTCTGTACTCACTAACTGTAACTCTACTATTATCTTGAGGATGCATGCCCCTTAATACTACCATAGAATCCCGCAGTTACGCCCCCCTACACTTTTAGCTCAAGTTCTTGAATATACGTAGTTTTACTAGAGTTCACTAATTTGATAGCACTATTTATTAATCCTACTCAAAAAGTTCATACATGTAGCTATTATATATAGTCTAAGCTTAAAAAGAATTATGGATGCGGCTCGGCTAGTAACAGAATACTTTTCCATATTATGCAGTCATTGTTGGTATTACAATGCAAACCTACTCTCTCATCAAACCTATCTGTTGTCGCTAGTTTGTAAGCTAAAGCAATGATTCTGGGTTAAGAACTGAATGACAGTCACACATGATGGAATGGGAAGATTTATACCAATGACAACATGCATGATTACAATGAAGCACTATAGTGCAAAACCCTCAGTGCATTACAATAGCTATATCTAGTTTGCACGTTGCAAATTTGTAAAGCAAAGCAACACCATTACTGTACATTGTACAGTTCTGGTTGTAGAGAGTAACCACAAGAATGCACTAATACGGATTGCACGTAATTACATAATAGTACCACATGCATGCCAGATCAGCAGATCTAGTACAAAGTAAAGCCAAGAAGTGCAGTTGATAGCCTACTGAGATCAGTGATGAGTCAGTCAAGTTATAAGAACTATCTCTAGAGCTATACACTACTAATCTTGAAATAAAACCATAGCTCTCTTGTTTATCGATCAAGAGGTCGTCAAGAAGTGAAGGCCATGGTGGTCAGCAAATGTCGTCAGAACTTGTGAATGAAGCATTTTCAACGAAATCCACATAAGTATTAATGCATAGCTACTTTGAAAATGCCATAAAAAGCCTAACAGTACCTTGTTTACATCGTATAAACCAGGCATGTAGCAGCTGGCGTGGTAACAGACACACATACATACACACTCACACACACACGGAACAACGACCGTACCCCTCGTGAATGCGCCAAGGGTTAACTAGTATGACCCAGACAGCAATAGACAACTCTTACTTTAGATGACACAATAGTGAATCAAGAGTCTTCAACTGAGACTAACAGCTTCTGGCCAGGTTGCTAACATCACACCACAATAATAATGCACTCCCACTCAATCACCCCCAAAAATCTGAAATAATATTATTTCAAATGTAGCCTGCAAGGAGACTGCAAATTTTTGGATATGTATCCCATGAACCCAAGGTCAATAGAAGGAACACTTGGCACAGTGTGATTTTCTTGTTGTTCAAGTGCTTGCTATCGTTGCAGTTCAGTAACAGACACCCTCCCTAGATCTTACTTCTGCTACCTTTGTCACCAGGGACATGGTCTCTTGTTTGATGTGCCAATCTGAGTGCATGCAGTAGCAGTCTTCAAACCAAGTAGCGTAAGTCATCAACTCTCGACCGTCTAAGACGTTCGTGACTGTAATTCGGGCTCTGTATATGCTATGAGCCTCGAACAAACACCATCCGGTAGATAATTCATTTGTCTATTAAACGACCACTTACCATGTATTACTCTTGTTTCTGCAGGTCACTATGAGCAAGTATGCTAGACCCATGATTTTATGAATTGGCGACCGTTTCCACCTGTTGTCGACCGCCCATGCAGTAATTTGTAACAGCGCTAATGTCGACCGATCGCCGGTTTTTATAATAAATGTGCATGCAAGTAGTAGATACTTAAAATAATACTTTCATCATGATTATTACTTACTATTATCACAAATATTAAGTTTTTATATTGAGTGAAACTTTTATATACGCAGGATGCACAAAATCAATACCATCGCCTAGTCTCGTGCCCAGCCCCTCCTACGCAAAAAGAGAGAAAGGGTCTGGTGAAAAGGGTCGTACTACCGTGTCCCCACATTGAAAATCGTACGTGGCCAATCAGATTGCAGTAGCGTAGTCACATGACTATTGGAATGTAATCATCTATTGCACGCATGCGCCCGACCTATAGCTATATATAGCTATGCGCGCGCACGGTATGGTTTATTTCTTATTTAACGCACACCAAAACGCCAATTATTGCATTCCAGAGGGACACGGTAGTGCGACCCTTTTCACCAGACCCTTTCTCCCTTTTTGCGTAGGAGGGGCTGGGCACGAGACTAACCATCGCCATACGTTCATAGTGCATGGCAAAACGCGACCACACCCGAGACCACCGTATAGTAGATATCAGTCGACAATAAAAGGTGGTCGACTATTGATGACTTACGCTATATAATATATCACACCATGCACCACGGCTGACTCTTTATGGTTGTACCACTAACCACCGTGCATCACCTGTTGGTTTAGACCAATAATTTCATGCTACACAGCGTGTCTGCTGCTAACCACACAGCGGCAGCTACTATGCCAAGCTAGTAGCTTGCATGCTAGTGTCACCAAGGGGCTGCTCAGAATGATTTAGGGAGAGGGGGAAGTGAACCCCTCCCCCCTCCCCAAAGATCCGCCCCTGGTATACCTCCGTAATGACTTGGACAATATTATATTGTCTTATGAATGAAGCTACTTCACCAAAAATTGGTAGCTACATGTTAGTGTCCATCTTCCTGAATTTTGTATGGTCTATCTAAGAAAAATAGTACTTGTGCCAGTAGCTAGTGCCACGACTGACATGATTGCCTAGGTCAATTTGTAATGCTATAGCCAGAGATACATGCAGCCTTCAAGTGATCCTCTATTACTGACTAATGAAAAATAATTCAGAACAATTATGATGTAAATACTTACTTACATGCAGATCAACACCAATTACGGATCTGTACAATTACTTTCTAGATAACTGTACAATTGACAACTTACCTGCAGACGTGGTGGAGTGGGGTCCATCCAATATTATCTTTCACATTAACATCTGCTTGACAATTTTCGACGAGGTAAGTGGATATTCGCAGATCACCATTCCTAGATTAGAATCAACGACAACAATACTCCAGCTACAAGGATGATCAATTTTGACTAATTCTAAATTAACTAATATCAGAAAATACTTTCCTACTGAGCCATTATTTTCTATCATTAGCTACACCTTCATCGGATGACATAAGCCAACCTATTATAAGATTTGGAGGAATGGTAGAGACAGTGGGTATTCCATTGCTGGCCTCACGCACCCCTCTCTTTGTATATATAAGGATGGCAGAAGGGATAACCAAATGTAGCTACTCTCTTGACCTCACTTACAAATGAGGCCTACAACAGCAATTTTTCGTTACAGGGTGTACATTAATTAACCAGCATGCATGTGCAAAGGGTATAAAGTAATTGGTCGTATCATTGTCATTGTCATTAGCACAGAAATCACCATAATTGTTATTGTTATGAGATATAGGCATCTAAGCAACTCATAAGCATATCAAATTGATCGAATTCAGAGAAAAATTTGCTTCAGTGTGCTTCATATTGAGGGACACATTCCACATGCATCTCAAATAGAGCACTTTTTGCAGTGGGCCTACCAATGCATAATGCATGCAGGCCTTGTGCTTCTGCTCATGCACACAACTAAGTGACCAGTCCTGGTGTATAATTATGAGAACAGTGAAATGTTCTGATGCCCGAATCAGAATGATGTAAGATGGCTGAGGCAGAGAGGGCTGACATCTTCTTACAGCTAAGCAGCATTTCCGCTGTTTTCTTAAATTCACCAAGTTTTAGACATGTAGCTATGCAAAGTAGATCTACAGATTGCATAATGTGCATGCAGGGTATGTGCTCTACAGAGCTGTAGTATTTACTGTTTTATTCAATATGTTGGCAAATGTGTGCAGGTGCAACATACATTTGAAGGGGGTGGGCAGATATTAGCCATGATAATAATATTATGAGAGAGACGTGTGTTTTCGCAATTTTCATGATTAATGGAAAGTGTATTTCAGCAACTACACAAAAAAGAAGTGGGAGCTGCAGTCAAGCATGCTTCTGCCATTACTGATCAGGAAGAAAACCACATTTGGCAATCTGGAATCATTGGTGATCATTCCCCTACAGCTATTTTTAATAGCTGTCTTCTATTTGAATGGGATTGATTTTTCTCTACGAGGTGGGAAGGAACACAGGGATCTGAAACGTTCCCAGTTGATGAGGGAAGAGGATCGATCACTAGAAGTATATCAAAAGTGGCTCAAAGTGCTTCCGTGGTAGTGTTGCTGATCTCCATCAAGAAAACAAAGTTGTTTACCAGTACCCATTGCCTTCAGCTAATGAATGCACAGGAGTGCAGAACTCTCACCGCTACACGCATGCATGACTCATGCACATGTAGCATATCAGTATGTATGCCTGCTCAATATCAGGAGTATTGAACTAGATACATACTAGCTACCATATACATACCCTGCATCTGGTTTTCTTTAGAGTCAGTGCATGATATAGGCATGGGGGGAAGGCACCTGCCTATGTCACAATAATATTAAGGTACCATTAAATTGCGTGGGCGTGAGGTGGGGGATATGACACCTAAACCACATCAAAGTCATTAGTGAGGTGCATGTTGTGTAACCACGCCCTTTTAATTGCACAGGTCTCAGGGGTGTGGCTGCTAGAGCCGGAAGTGTTCATTTAATATCCTCCATGGACCGGAAGCCGAGCCGGAAGGGAGGGGCCAGGCTACGCCCAAAACAGCCCCACCCTGTTCCCCAAGGACCACCATTCTCAATCAAGTGCCTACTAACCACCGGATGTCCACCGGAAGCCCACAATCAATCCCAATTAAAACACACAGCTTCCTCAAGGCCAAAACACACACAAACACTTGGAGGCCGTTCTGCCACACCGCCCACGCAAGAGCTCACCTCATTTCCTGTGTGGGCGGAGTAACAACACGTCATCGAAACCACATCCGCTTCAAACCATCGTCAGCTTCCGTCCAGCCGTACAGGCCCCTCGATCGCACCGCCGTACAGTGCCTCATTAACAGACATGGCCTCACCTTTGACCTCCTGCCACGCCCCCAAAGCCTCCTCGCGGGGTTCAAAGGTCACCACCGCTTCCGGGACACGCCCACCTATCGCCGAGGCCAAGTCCCAGGCGCCGATGTCCAAGCACTGGCCCGTGAAGCCACGCCCAATCGGAAGCAATAAAACCTGCATTAACGCACACGCACACACTCCACACAGTGCCAGGAACACGCCCACATGCTTAATTAGGCCTAATAAGCTTTTTTTTTAAGTCGTTGCGGTTAATAGTTAAGAAAGAATGCTTTGATCTTGCTTTGAAGTGGGCAATTACCGGTGTTTTCTTCAGGGGCCACTTCCGGTCGCTAATTACACGCGCATAATCATCCCTGGCCGATTCTAGACACGCCCACCTTCGACCAAAAGCACTCGTATGGCCTCTTCGGCCACGCCCCTTCACGATTCGCTAATTGAATTAGCCAATCCTGACGCTCACGCCCACGCACTTTAATGCTACCTTAACTGAAAGCCTCTGTGACTATTTAAACTGAATTATGCACTTGAGAGCCACTGCCTGTTTACACTGTCACTGCATTAACAACTGACCAGCAAGGCACAGAATGGCAACCACAGCAGCACACTACTATACCACTGGGCAGGACTTAACGTGACCACTCTTCCTTGATGCTTAGTAATCCTCAGATGCGTACTTTCTCTCAGACGACCCTTACCATATGGACGGACGGACAAACAGACGGAAGGACAAACGGACGGACGGACGGACAAAAATCGCCAAACGATTGCAGTAACCCTCCGCCTACGCTTTGCGGCGAGGGTTAATAAGGAGAGGTGCCACATCAGGCTACTGGATCTTTATAATATATCTAAACTGCCGAGGGATACTAATACTGCACACCACTGAAAAGCATATATACCTCTTGATCCTTCAAAGCCCTGGTTCTCTGTGACACCAGTTGGTTGGAACAAACTTGATGCGATGGTAACTACAATCTTTAATGATGCTGGGATCAGTGGTAAGACAAATCACAGCTTGCGTGTCACTGGAGCCACTCGTATGTACAACAGCAGTATACCTGAAGAAACCATCCAGACTGGGCACCAGAGTGTAGAGGCTTTGAGGGTGTATGAGCGATCTAGCAAGGAGCAACAAGCAAAGGCATGCAGGGCACTCGCTTGTACCGAAACAAAACCAGTTCCAGCCACTACTAACACTGCTCTTTCCGATGTTACCAATCATTTCCAGGCTTCAGTAGCTTCTGTCAACCCGAGTCGTCCCAACATGCCTTTTCCTTGGGGTTTTAATGTGCCTAACTTCACATTCAATAACTGCAACCATGATTACCATGTACAACGGAAGTGTGACACAGCGATCTGAGTATGCCCTTAATCAAGAACAACTGAACAATTCGGCAGAATTTGGCCATTCTTGTGGTTTTCTTCATTTTTAGGGTGTATGCACTGTACACCCTAAAAATGAAGCTTATGCCCTCTCTTCTCATCGTTTCAATAGCTCAGAAGCTGTTATCTATACAGGTATTAACAATAAGGCTTAGAGCAATGTTCATTATCAGGAATTCAAGGAAGTATGTACTTATGAAAAATGTGTATTCATAATAACCCGAGTCTATAATATGTTAATCAAATGTGTAGGATCAAAAAAGATATCACCCTGTGATTTACCACACGGCATAAAAGCTGAAGTTGTGGCAATTCTTGGAACCTGCCTGAGAATGGAAGAGAACAACCTCTACAGGTATGTACAGCATGGTATTATTATTATAATAGACGATGACATGCATATTTTGATGTCATAAATCATGCAGGTGCCTGTCGATTGAAATTCATGGGACAGATTATCGTCGAGGATGCTGGCTAATGATCGGGAAAAGTGAACTAAATGGGATTGCTCATCCAAAATTTGGTAAAATAGTGGATATCTTTCAACATAGCTCAACACCCTACCTAGCTGTGAATACTGCAGTCCCTACTGACAGATGCTACCTACAGCATTTACGTTCTTACGAAGTTACGCTTACGGATCAAGTGAGAATTATACATCCTTCATCCCTCCTTTTTTATGAGCCATTAAGCACAATAATTACTGACCATGAGTCATCTACTGTTTTTATTAAGCCTCGCATCGATTTGTATGCATTTTTGTACTAGTACCAGTGGTCATCAGATGCATATTAATAATTACTATGTAACTTACAGTCCAGAACTCAAATTGTTTTCTTATGGGATTATAATTTCTAATTATCACTCTCTATAGAACTTTACACCTGTTTTAATTTAAGTGTCAAGTGCATTTGAACGTACGTATGCAAGTCCTGTTATTAATTACTTGGAACCAGAATGAAGTTTTTTACTGTAAGATATTATCAGGAACACTAATACTTTGTCTCTAAGCATAGATGTTTCTTTGGATAAGATCCTCTTCTTAATATACAGAACTGGCCTCTTGTATTGGGTATGCTATCTAAATAACTTTCTTTTACACAATGCTTAATTCTAGTAGCTACATGCTTTCTTGTACCAAGGGGTGACTCACTATTTTTTCCTTATATTCTAAGAATATCAGTTCCTTAGCTAATTGCTCATGATTTAAGTTAAGAAAGTGTGAAGTGTTGATTCTAAAACCAAGTACTGATTATACTAGAAATTTAATTTGAGCTAGGGATTTACTTAACTTAAGGATTGCAACTTCTTAATAAAAGATCGGATTTGCTAAAACAATCTTCCGGAAGAAAAGAATGCTAAATGTTAGCAAATCTTCTACTATGCAGCAATGCGTTCCTATAAGTAAGCAGAGTGTTTACTTCATTCAGAACATAAGAAGGCACTGCACTAACTCTGAGAAAGATATTGTCTTTTATCAAGATTTTATCTGCTAAGTTTAAGTATCATTCAGAATTTACATTTCACTTTAAGAAAATTTTCTTGAAAATTGGAATACTATTACTAAAAAAAGAAAGGTGTTCCTGTTTAAGGAAACACATTTTTCCTGTGAGAAAGTATGAAGTGTTGATTCTAAAACCAAGTACTGACTTTATCTGCTTAGTTTAAGTATCATTCAGAATTTACATTTCACTTTAAGAAAATTTTCTTGAAAATTGGAATACTATTACTAAAGAAAAGAAAGGTGTACCTGTTTAAGGAAACACATTTTTCCTGTGAGAAAGTATGAAGTGTTGATTCTAAAACCAAGTACTGACTTTATCTGCTAAGTTTAAGTATCATTCAGAATTTACATTTCACTTTAAGAAAAGTTTCTTCAAAATTGGAATACGATTACTAAAGAAAAGAAAGGTGTTCCTGTTTAAGGAAGTACATTTTTTCCCGTGAGAAAGTGTGAAGTGTTGATTCTAAAACCAAGTACTGATTATACTAGAAATTTAATTTGAGCTGGGGATTTACTTAACTTAAGGATTGCAATTTCTTAATGAAAGATCACATTTGCTTCAAAAACAATCTTCCGGAAGAAAAGAATGCTAAATGTTAGCAAATCTTCTACTATGCAGCAATTCGTTCCTGTAAGTAAGCAGAGTGTTTACTTTATTCAAAACATAAGAAGGCACTGGACTAACTCTGAGAAAGGTATTGTCTTTTATCAAGATTTTATCTGCTAAGTTTAAGTATCATTCAGAATTTACATTTCACTTCAAGAAAATTTTCTTGAAAATTAGAATACTATTACTAAAGAAAAGAAAGGTGTTCCTGTTTAAGGAAACACATTTTTTCCTGTGTGTATTTTGTCGAATAATAATTTAGTAAAACCAATAATGTGTTCAGCATTCTAGGGTGTATGAGATGTACCCTAGGGTGTATGGGACTTCATGGGGACTAATTAGAGTACATGGGTATTGTACTAGCTAATTTTCCTTTGATGTATAGCTTCATCATAGTATAAATGTATATTATTATATAGCTAGAAGTTTCAATCCTTCCCTTTCTCCCTAGGCACTATGTAGCATCAGGGATACATCAAATGGAGTGTTAAACTAGTCAGTGGTGGATCCAGGGGTAGTTTGTTTGGTTCGTTTGAGCCCCCCTGACCTCTAGCCTACTTGCCTTTATGCGAAAAAATTGTTGTACCAGTGATTCTTGATAATATTATGAGAATACGTCGTCTCTCTATCAACTGCACGATTCAGCGGCAAGCTCAATCGAAAAGGCTAACCGAAAAGTGGGCATGGTCGATAATGAAGCACGCACAATAACAAGACCACCCTTCACAACATCCTGCATCCGCCCCTGTTAGTATACAAATGCTGATACACCATTTTAATGTAAACACAGAGAGAGGCAACAACTACAGCCGCATAGAGAGAGAGGACAGTGCTGTACAGCAGGGAAATCGGTCAACTTAAAAATGTTCTCAATGTTGCACAATGGGAGCCTGGGGATGAGGCTAGGGAAATTGGTCAACTTACACTACTCAGGGGTGGATCCAGGATTTATCAGAGGGGATTCTTCATTTAACAGTATGCGCACGAAGCGTGTGCGATTTAAAAGCCATGCCCACTTTGCTCATTGACTATGCCCATTTCTTACTAGAGATCGTGTGTTCGAGCTCTTGTGACGTGCTCCAAGACTTCAAATCGACCAAACAAACCGTTACAAACGTCCAAGTAGGTGAGCTAAAGACAGAGGCTTTAGTACTGTAGCTAGCTAAAAGGCAGGGGGATTCTATGAAGCCGAGACTTTACACTACTATACAGGCTAAGTACTCAACAGCTAGTCAGAAAGAGGGTTCATCCGAACCCATCGAACCCCCTCTGGATCTGCCACTGCTACTACACCACTGGGCAGGACTTAACATGACCACTATCAATATTATTGTTGCTGGTGTTTGTGACATCATGCCTGTTGTTGACCGCACAGTACTTAGCAACAGCACCAACATCAACTGGCCACCAATTTTGTAATGAATAAAAGCTTCCCTCAAGTAAACGCCGGTCTCATTTACGAGCCAGGGGTTTACCAGTATCTCAAAAAAATAAACACTGATCTCGAAAGAGAACAGGAGGCGTGGCACCTATCACACAAGGCGATTAGCTGGGAGTATTGTCTTAGTACTTGTACTCACGTGCACGAATGGTGAAGCCTAAGGACTTTAAAGCATGTTATACGGCAGACTTTCTTCGCTCTCATTTGACTTTAAGCAATCCTTCTTGAGCTTCAGAGATCAGATAAAGTCTCTTCGATGCTGTTGGACAACTACCTCGGTGTCAACACTTTCGATTATTCATCAAAACACTTGACTAAACGTGAGTAGACGTTTTTCTCTTAGCTTTATTGTTCTTCTGTCGATACTGCTCACTTGTTATAACTAAATTGGTCACAGCAGGCATCTTTAACCAATAAAAACGATTTTTAGGCATACTTCTGAGGTCAGGGTTCACATTTATAGACCAATAAGCGGACAAAATTAATATGAATTCCAGCTTTTACTGCATGCACACAGTGTGTACCAGGCCCTTACTCCTCCTCAAAAGCCTAGGTACGAGGCTACTGTCCACTATGAATGAATAATAATAGCAATACATTACTAGGAGTGTGCAACCCACATAGTAGTAGCTAGTGCAATCATCTCTTTCCAGATTTGACATCACAGAATATCATTAATATTCAACCACTATAATAATGAAGCCATAAAGGTTGTGTCTCTCAGGACAGTTAAGGCAGGATCAGATGGTGTCTACACCACCAAAATGGCCAAACACGCTGGTACAAAAATTAAGACTGAACAGAATTACAAAATTACAGCAACACAAACACACATCTACAAGTTTCAGGGGCGTAGCCAGGGGGGAGCACAGGGGGCATTTGCCCCCCCCCTTTTTTTCCCAGAGTCATGTAATATTTATCACTTCTTACCGTATAAATACCAGCACCAAGTTGTTACAGCAGTCTTCAGTCAAAAATCATCACAGAAAAGCTGACTATAAAGCTATCTGTAAACAAATTTTCGAGCTATGCCTCGATCGAGCCATATATAATCTATGATCGAGCAGTGTCTGGTCTGGAATCTTGAACGTTTGATGAGTTCAAAGGGCACAAAATGGAGCGCGTGATTTAATTAGTGGGTGTGGTTTCCGGTCTAAAAATTTCGCGCGCTTCGCGCGCAATCTTGCCCCTTCTTTTCTAAAATCCTGGCTACGCCCCTGAGTTTGCATGAAGAACAAAGTTTATTAAAAACATCCATTACCATGGCAATGGTGTTTAATTAACTAGATACATGGGGTCAAAGTTCGGCTTCCTTAACTACATTTTCCCGTTTTCCGGGTACAAAAATGCTCGAATATGGCATCGAAAGTGGGATCAGCAATACCGCCTGGAAACGCTGCACAGAATAAAGCACGTTGGAGCTAGACAAAGAAATGTGCACTTTCAGGCTATAAAAATGAGCTAATTATGTATTCATGAACATACTGTTGGCACATGGTTCATACAAGGCACCATTTCCACTCTCCACCATGTTCTTTATCCATGGTAGAGCATAGATGTCTAAGAAAGGTCCTGGTCTAGTACCAATTTCGTACCCGGAAGATCGATCATAGCGTCTGCACTCCATTGCACACGGCAGCTTCTATACAGAGTATACTATGGGAGGTTGCTCGAGGTCAATGAGATTCATGGTACTACTATTGTGTGCGTTGCACACTCCTGGTAATGTACTCCTGATAATATTAACAGAACAACTCTACGGCCGCTCCATAATCTCAATACTGCACACAGGGGCAGTGGATTGGATGGGAAATGGTCACAGATCAACTGTCCTCACTCATTCTTTGGTGATCAATATTCCTGTCCAGCCAGCAACCACCATACCTTAGTATTTCATCCACCCATCTTGTATGATTCATTCAATGCATTAGCATACTGCTTGCTACATATTATTCCAGAGACCCTACCCTAAATTATTTGCACGAGGGATAAAATAAATCCCTACTGTTCAGAGTGAGCATATATATATGTGGCAGTCACAGGTAGAAAACGTACATTATTCCGTTTTTAATTAGCTTAATTAAATCAGGTCTCCTGCTACTATACTTTGTAATCTCAAGCCCAAATTTGGTACACTCTTAGCGCATAGATAGGAGTTACTGAAAATCAATTTTACGCTTTCTGGGACACTAAATGATGGAGTTATAATATTGCAAAGTCAAAAAGGGTGGTCAAAAAGTGATAGGAATAATGTACGTTTTCTACCTGTGACTGCCACATATAAAGTTTAGTCCACCATACCCTGCATAAAAATGGCTTGACAGACACATACTGGTTAAGGCCACTGTAACTTCAATGCTTGTTTCCTGTCCTCTCTTAGGTATGCCTGGAAAGCATGCAGGCAGCGATCATTATTCATTATTCATTAGCTATGTATGAATATCATTATTTAACCACTAAACCTTGCCCCACTTCCTATTGTTTACGAGAAATACAACTAGCTGGCTTGCTATAGCAATACATAATGAATTTCTACAAAATTTAATAAGCAAATGGGCAGGTGACAGGAAACAATGAATAAAATTATACTGGTCTAATTAACAAGCGTGATCATGTCCTACTTCTTCTGGGCGCGCCCTCCCGCTACACCAATACAATAGCGTAAAGTGCCAATTATCGACATACGGTTTTCTCCCGCGTGTGCTGTCGCTTAGGAACATCGTCTGAACTTCGAACTTGGACCAAAAGGTAGGGGTCGCCAGGGCTACAAGTACCTAAAGTCTCGGGGGGCTGCCTATCAAAATACGTCAGCAATGGCAATTTTAGCTTATAATTGCGAATGCCAGTTATCAACAGTCGGTACGTATTATCGGCACACCGTATACTTTCAATACAATCAATTATCGTCACTTGGAGCTTTGTCATCACAGTGCATGCAATCCAAGAGTAAGAAAATTATATAAAAAATACTAGCAGGTACATAATCATGAGCTCTAACTACTGAGACAATTTCATGTTGATAGGTGAGCTTGTTCGATCTTTATCGTTTTTCAATCTTGGCAGAAGCGCCTAGGGAACGGCACCATCGCGTCTTTGCCCCTGTATTGCGAAAGTAAGACACCGTAAGGGTCATCTTATCACAAATGAAGCAAAACTTACCTTCAAAAATCCAGCCTGAAGCTCAGAAGCGAGTCGCGATCGACCACGCGAAGTTATTATTAAACGAGCCACGCCCACTGCCTGTACTAAGGCCCTATGTCGATAATCGATACCCGTATTTCCGATAGTTGATACCTGTCGGTAATTGGCACATTACGCTAATACAGTGCAGTCCACTTAATTCGAATTTAAAATCCATCCAAATAATTTGAATTAAAGGAAAATTTGAATTACAATAATATCCACTTAATTCGAATTTTGCTCATATGAATGATAATTTTGAATTAAAGGGATAATAGCTACCACACATAATTATAAGCTCGGATGCAACAACCTTTTTTTTCTTCTATGAAGGCAGACTGTCCACTCTATCTACTATTTCTAGCTTTCTTCTAACAGTTTAGAGCCTGATACTGCTACATAGATATCAGGGGCATAGCCAGGATTTTAGAAAAGAAGGGGCAAGATGGCGCGTTAAGCACGCGAAAAATTTTAGACCGGAACCCACACCCATTAATTAAATCACGCGCTCTGTTTTCTGCCCTTTGAACTCATCAAACGCTCAAGATTCGAGACAAGAGACCGCTCGATCGAGGCATAGCTCGAAAATTTGTTTACAGATAGCTTCATAGTCAGCCTTTCTGTGATCATTTTTGACTCTGAAGACTACTGTAACAACTTGGTGCTGGTAAGAAGTGATAAATATTAAATGACTCTGGAAAAAAGTGGGGCAGGGGGGGGAATGCCCCCTGTGCTCCCCCTGGCTACGCCCCTGGATATAGCTACTTCTGCCTAGTACAGCTGCACTCAGCTGCAGCCATGTGGTGCCCACGTGATCTATGTTCCATAATCTATATGTGCATGTCCGTATACTAGACCTTGTGCATGTTCAAAATAAGGTATTTCAAATTTATGCATTAGCTCTATGTGGGGAATGGACCTTATGCAGAAAAAGTGATTGTAATTAACGCACACGCACGCCAGGGGTACTGCGCCTGCTACAGCTGTATACAGCCCAAACACTTATACATTTTCATACCACCCAAAAATAGCTGCTACTACAGACTGTAATTCTCTGGGTACAAAGCTGCAAAGAACTACTCTAAAGTGAATAGCTAAGACAGCATGATTCTGATTTTAGCTCTCATTCCTACCGGGAGAAATCCGAGTTTTACTGAGGGTAGTTCCGTGGCTGGCCAAATTTAAGCCCAGTCGGTATGTTTGGATCCACCAGTTCTACAAAAAGGCCCCTTTCTGGCTGTTTGCAGCTACGCAAGTTCTAGTGATGTCAGTTGCATTGCTTGTATGTGGTAAAGGTGGTTAGGCGGGGCTTATCAGGATTCCAGGAACCAGGAAACCACATTGCATTCCTGTGGAGTAGCAGCATGCTTCATTACACACTTGTATTTCCACAGGCATGTTGCACAGTTGTATTGTTCCAGAATGTGCAAACATATTATCAAATAAACTAGAAACTAGAATGCTCCACCAAAAGCTAAGAAGCTTCTTCAAACCTGGTTATCACTTATAGGACGTAGATTATCTGAAATTAGTCTTCATAGCAGGATATGCAGCCAACACTTCATTGACGGATTTAAAAACAAGGATTCTGTAGCTACCCCACGTATTTCCCTGGTAAAAGTGATCAGCAACCACTTCTACATCCATGTCTACACCTACACTTGTGCAACTTTCTCCCACTGATATTGTGTATCATGATCTTACATACTTTGCACTGTCACCAGACATACCTTCTACACAACTAACACCACTTATGGAATCTTTTGTAGCCTTATCTCCATTTACACTTGATGTAAGCACACAAACACGTTCATCACACTTTTGCATCGAGGATATTGCGGACGATGACGCTGTGGTTCGGTGGTATCATGGAAACAGACCTTGCTTTTTGGTTTAAGGTATCTCAATCAACTGTGTCAAGAATTATCATTACTTGAATTATTGTAAATTTAAGGATTTGAATATATGGCCATCTAGACAGCAAGTAAATCATTATAAGCCTCAATTATTTAAAGCTTATTATCCGACAACTCGATGTATAATAGATGCAACAGCCTTAAGAATACATGTTGAGAGAGCAATTGGTAGAATTAAACATTACAAAATACTTAATGACATTCCTAACAACATGAGCAAGATATCAGATCAAATATTTTTTATATGCTGCATCTTCAGGGGCGGCTGAGGGTAGGTCAGTTTGGGGGGCAGTCAGGCACCCACAAGTTTTATAACAAATGTCATATATTTAGTATAGTTCAGTACATAGAGCTCGAAGATAGCTAGTTTTCATGACTATTACATAAATTAGAATTTTGGTTCAATGAACTTGAATCGATGATAGTAGGTGAGTTGCTAGAAATACAGTGTACATGCATCATCATAATAATGTAGGTCTAACTATAGCCATCCAGTTTGGGGGGGCAAGGCCTATTGATCATAGCTTTGGGGGGGGGAGGCGATTGCCCCCCCTGCCCCCCCTGTTCCGCCTCCCCTGATCTTATGTAACTTTACTTCACCTCTTTGTACAAAATGATTTTTGTCCATCAACTCTTATAATAATATTATTAATTAAATTATGTGGTCATGATTTTTATCCATAAATTTCCACATCAAAGGTTATTGTGATTCTTACAGCATATGTTCTACCAGGCTAAAGAATAAAACTAAGGGGGAATATAGGGGTACTTGGGAATAATCAATGGGACGTTCTGGGTATTTAGGATAAATGATTTCAGGCGATATAATATTGAAGTAAAAGTTAGTTAGAAAGGAAAAGCACTTTGATTTCCAAAAGGTTTCGTCAAATCCCACTGTTATTGTTACAAACTTTGTAGGGGTCCTCACAACAAAATCACGAATATTTAATGTGAATGCCCGTCACCGCCATTTGATCTTGAATCTGAAAATAATAGTCATGGTTAGTCTTCAGCATGGGTTTCCCATCTTCAAGTGATACGCAGAATTAAGGGTCATCATACATTTTCGCAACAGATTGATTTCGCACCTTGTATGGACATTTAACCTCTATCTTGAAGACAAATGGGGTCTTCACTGCTGTCTTCTACTACACCATCGGGGGGGGGGGGGGGGGGGGGAGCTCCTTGATGTACATTCCCACCTGATTAACTGTATAACTGCTATCGATCGTCAATCTATAGGCATCGGACTCATGCTGCTGACCCCATATGAGTGCCAGGACAGGTCCAGTGACTTTTGGATACAGCAATTGCTGTGCCAGATTTGTGTGGTTGCGACAGCGTTTGATGACAGTACCAAACTTAGAAGCAGTTATTCAACACTGTCTCTCCTCTTGCCATCGTCTGCATAAGCGTTGCGCTCTCGTTTCCTGTTCAATCAGAGACACTTGTGCACTTGAGTGTTGTAAATTTGCTAAAAATTCCATTGCAGATACCCCTATGGACTTGCAGCTAACTGGCTGTGGCTGCATTGCAAGCTCACGTCGGACTCTATCCCTCAGTAAGGGTGGTGTCAATGGTAGAGATGGTGCAAGTGATGGTATCTCAGGAAGTGAGCAAGGAAGAACGTGAAGCAGAGCAATATCCTTTTCTGTCTTAATTTTTTTTGGAGCGATGAGATGTCAGCATCTGATGTCAAAGAAAGATCAGATGAACGAAGATCATAAGGAACATATCGCATCTGCTTCTTGCTATTTCCAAATTCATGTTTCACGAATGTTATGTCGTCCACATTCAGTGGCGTAGCTAGAGCTAGGAGTCCAGTAGGGCACAAATATGATAAATGGTCACTTGTCTATAGCGATAAGTTTGACCACACCCCAAATTAACAGTGCTGAATCTCAGTCTATAGCCTACAATCTGGATTATTTCTGCCCTATTCTCATAGAATTGAGGGGCTGACACGATCAACGGTTAAGTAGTAAGCATTACTAGTACAAAGTTGGTCGGGCCTGGCCCTACTAGGCCTACCCCTGGCTACGCCACTGTCCACATTGCAGGGTTCGAGCTTGCGCTTACGTGGTTGATTCCATATCTGAAGTCGCGAAGTACATGAATCAGGTGAACGAAGTTGTTTAATTCTACTGAATTCTTCCAGGGCATAGCAGAGTGCAGAAATAATATTATGTTTGCAACTTCCAAAAGGACCTTAACCAGCTGGACAGGCACAGGTATATAGCTAGCTTGAGTGATATCAGCAGCACTATCTAAAGTTAGACTAATCTTATTATAGGGCATCTTTCTTCATTTCCGGTAAACAGATACATCTAATATCATGTGAAGTATCCTTACAAGTAATAAATACTGATTGAATGTGTACCGCCTTAAATAAAGGATATGTGCGTGAATTTACGTTCTTGAAGTCATTTGCAGGTTTTCCGTCGGAAGCTATTCGGGTGACAAACTAGTTGATGAGGTTTGCAATCGTAAATATTGGCATGCATGTATAGGAGTCTTCTAGTTTGGTGGACTGTCCCTGTTGTGTTGACATGATCCTGTGCAAACCATATAAGTGTGTCAGTAATCTGGTTACTGAGATTGTGGTTCAACATGCTACTACTCCTCAGTAATGCAATTAAACAATGTGGTTTCCTGGTTCCTAGAATCCTGATTAGCCCTGCCTAACCACCTTTACCACATGCAAGCAATGCAACTGACATTGCTAGAACTTGCATAGCTGCAAACAGCCAGAAAGGGGCCTTTTTGTGGAACTGGTGGATCCAAACATACCGACTGGGCTTAAAATTGGTCAGCCAGCCACGGAACTACTCTCAGTAAAACTCAGATTTCTCCAGGTAGGAATGACAGCTAAAATCAGAATCATGCTGTCTCACTCACTTTAGGCCAAGCAAAATTGATTATTAGTTTCTCATCCTATGTTCAGGAATTTCCCCAGGCGGGAGGGTGGCTTTTTATTTTATTTTTTGTCATGAATATCATTAAATGTCATCATGAATTTCATTAAAAAAATGGGCGAGTCTATGACGTAATGCCTCCGTGCATTTTTATGATAGTTTTAATGATATTCATGAATTAAAATATGGTCAGGCAGAGGAAAAACTAGAGGCGGGCGGGGATGAGAAACTAATATTCAATTTTATTTGGCCTTAGAGTAGTTCTTTGCAGTTTTGTACCCAGAAAATTACAATCTGTAGTAGCGGCTATTTTTGGGCGGTAAGAAAATGTGCATTTCATGTAAAATTTTGGGCTACAGCTGTAGCAGGCACAGTACCCCTGGCAGCGTTTTTCTGCATAAGGTCCATTGGAAAGACTTCGAATTAGAAGAAAATTCGTGGTATGCGGATTTGAATTAGGTAGACTACACTGTATTTAGCTATACCCCTTCAGTATTTGTCGCTTGCAGCCATCTAGCTATCTATAGCCTATGCTATTTAATACTCACGAGCAGGCATGATGTAGTGGTGTCATACCACGGTACTGGAGCCGGTCGTCAGTTATGGTGTTAATGCGGTGAATCAGATTCTCATCCTGCACTATACGTTTAACGCCATCTGAATCTCCAGCCACGATCGCTGCTAGAAGCTGCTTCTCCATCCCGGTAAAGCAACAGTATGATACCTTCCTTTCTCTCCGACCACAGCCTATAATGTACTACTGGTAGGCTTCGATGACAGGTCACATCATCATAGTTTAGCACGCCCTTGGTACTGAGAATGTTATTGATCGTACCTCTGCGGGTAGTCTCGTGCCCAACCTATAACCAAAATTTAATCATGAAGTTATTTCCATTTCCTCGTTTCCGATTTCTCGTTTCTCATTTCCCCGCTAAACCCGCAGCTAGGTTGCCGGGCCACAAGGAAAGGCTCAAAAGTTGGACTCGCGGATAGAAGGTCTCAGTTCAGCCAGCGACGGAAGCCTGTATTAAAGAGGTCTTAGTATCTCAATATCTGGGATGGGCAAGAGTCGCCCACGCCAGAGGAACGATATCATCCGGGTCCCAGATATAGGCAAATTGGATCCCCACTGACCCGATCGCGATGGCTATATACGTGAACTTTACGGATCTGTCACGACAAATTTGGAACCCCAATCAAGTGGATCCAGTGGGCTCTGGGTTAGTCTCCAGGATCTGCGTGGCCATAATGATATGTGAGATCCAAATATCACGTGACGGGTCAGGGGCTGTGTTGTGAATGATTAGCGGGATTTATTTAAATCATGCATTTGTGACTGAATTATATTATTGTGTGCCTATAGCTGTGTACCATCATGAGCCTAGTAGGCGAAAGTTCACAGAGTTGGGGATAAAAATAAAATTCATAATAATTACAAACCACACAGAGCTGCAGCATGTAGCTATTGCATATAAAATCTTTATCCAACTTTAGCTATTTATCAACTTGGAAATAAGTTCCACACCACACATATAGAGTTACTATCTGTATAGACACAAAATTTGAGACACAACGCTGTGGTAATGCTGTGATAATGCTATAGTGGCATACTGAGTCTCTAATCATGCTACTATAAAGTTGTATATAGTTTGTTGAAAACTTAATCTTTATAACATCATAATTATTGGGGATAGCATTTCAATATTAATGTTGATCCTAATCATATGAGGATATGGGATACCGGGGGTATCTGATAATAGAATTTTAAATTGGGAAAATCGCTTGTTCACAAGAAAAGAATTCACTGGTCTGCATCAGAGTGCAAAGATTATAAGTCTATATTAGCTAATACCTTCACAGCTATGGTACTCATAAAAATTTATTAATAGTAGATATTGTAATTTTTTTTATTGTTAGCCGTGCCACTATCGTACAAAATTCCTGGGTGGCACTTTATTAGGATGTTGCCCTAACTAGACATTTGTAAATGTGTCACGATATGGACTCATGTTGTGATACATAGGTCTATGTCTCATTAAAATCACACAAACTGATATACAAGAAGCCCTAGACACTATTTTATGTCATCTATGTATGTACACGGGTACGCACAAAAACACTCTGACTGAAACCATAGGCGTAGCAACCATGGGGGCTCCGGGGGCTATATAGTGCCCCCTATGTTTTCTGATAGTGACATAGCTAGGCTCAATTTTATGCACACTGATCATACTGCCCTTGCCTATAGATCTATAGAAGTCCCCCTTTACCAAACCATCTTCCTACGCCTCTGGAGACTAAGAAGGTAATCGTAAGATCTACAACAGAGAATTGGTGTTTATAAAACATTGTGCTAGATTTACAATCATAAGGTTTATGTCAGCTAGCTGTGGAGGAATTAACTCAAAACCAATCAGAGGAAAGAGAATAATAATGGGGATGGGAGACTATTATCCATTAATAGTTTCCTTTTTTATCAATCTTATTAATTTTTATTCCCAACTCTATAAACTTTCGCCTACTAGGCTCATGATGGTACACAGCTATATTATGCACACAATAATAATCTATCACAAACGCACAAATTTAAATATGATAGGCATCTAATATTATTATCATGATAGCTACTTCTTTCATCTTCCCCAAAATTAATGATTTTTCTCGCACCAGGTCACTAATTTAAATAGCTAAAAATTAAAAATCCCCCACTAATGAGATTGATGAAGGTAGCTTGCTTCACTATAATATTCAATGATCTCCAGGTAATACTATGACATTGTGTCTTTGTGTGTGTACATGTGTGCGCGTGTAGGTACATGTGAGTGGGGTTAGGTAATTTTAGGCCAGCACAATCATGGTAGTATTAGCTATAGGCATTACCCTGTAGGGATAAGTACTATGTTGCGTGACTGCAAGTCGCTGTTCAACATGAGTAGGAAGGATGTAGTTTAGCTCCTCACACTGCCATTGTGAAGGATCTCCAACATCAGGTTAGCTATCACACACACACATACACAACATAAGCCTGGACTACATATGACTGGTATGGACTGTTGGGTTGATCAATCAGCTGGTACACTCACCAATGATATTAATAAAGCTAGCTGGATGTATCCTATCTATTGATTTACTTATCTGTCATCTAAAGTCAGAGAAGGGAATTGAAGCAGATGTATGGGGAACTGTTACCCATTAGTGGTCTAGGATTCCTGGCTCCAACATAGCTACTAAATGGAATATTATTGGTAATTACTACAATGTTACTGTTTAGGAGGCTTCTACAGGACTTAAAAGACCAAAGGGCTCTTTGTAGAATCCCAAGTACTACTGAGCCCTGAAGTCTTTAATGATGTACAAACTGACTGAACAGTGTCAAAAACTTGATACATAAGCTACTGCCTAGCAACAACCAATTTTCTACAGAGCTTTAGATGATTTTCTATGAAGGATAGATAAACCAACCAGATCACAGTATTTGTTACAAGTAGTATTTAAACACAAAAGAACATGTTGAAGCAACCACCACAGCCCCAGAAGCACAACCATGCTCTCCCAGAAGGACCAACAACTGGGACTCAGGTAGTGGTGTCACCAGGGTGCATGTGGGTTCATTTGCACCCAGTCCATATGCACCTGTGCACCTATCCTATGCATGTGTAGTTGTAGTTCTGTTTACCTATAGCCTGTCACAGTATGCATGTTTCACTACACTGCCACATCCAGTAATGTAACATGTTATAATTAACATAGACTTTCTACATGGAATAGTACCTAGCTTGGTTATTACACTATACATATCATGTATACTATAGGACACCGCTAGCTTTATGCATCCCACCTATGCAATTATATTTCTGATACCTAGAGACAC
The DNA here is from genome assembly GCA_963930775.1 of Cliona cf. orientalis. Taxonomy (NCBI): domain Eukaryota; kingdom Metazoa; phylum Porifera; class Demospongiae; order Clionaida; family Clionaidae; genus Cliona; species Cliona cf. orientalis. The sequence continues at coordinate 2,458,003 of OZ005694.1, read as the reverse complement.
CACTGGACTCAAGACAGGAATTAGCTATTCCCAACCAACGAATTACATCCCTAATATATTATAGCAATTCTGAAGTTAGCAATATTAGCCCAGTAAGAGTATCAAACACAATATTTGCCATAGACACAGGTGACTAATATGGAGAATGATTCAGTAAAATTAATGCTAAATTTGTCATCTGTTTTTATTTTCAAGTTATGATAGCATTAATTTGATGATTGCATAACACTGCATAATTAAGTATGCCACTTAGTAATACATACGTGTAGTGACACATTACAATGGAGCTACTAGGAATGTGGTGATAGTTTGATAGATGATGGCAACTCACAACTACCCAGGAGGAATAGACGATCTCCCAACAGATAATATGGGGATGTAGTCTAAGACAATGATGAACTAATAATACTTAAATTACTGATCATGATTCTTCAACAGTGGGGTGAATGTAACAGGAGTGTCATAATACAATACTTGAGAACAAACATTCATAACTGATTACTTTGCCTCTTCTCATGGACTAGTCCCGATCTTTTGCTCATTGTTTTCTAAATACCTAGCTAATCTTTGGACCCCTTAGAATAACTGATACCATCAACACACATAAATTGTACAAAGAATTGCTAACTCTACTACAAAGTAGAGTACTGGTCTGCTACATCAGTACTTGCAAATAAAGTTACTAGGAACAGCGGAAGTTAGGCAGGCTTGATTGGTAATGATCATCAATCTATAAAATTAAACAGTGAATGTCGCAACTTAAAACTCTTAGTGACCCTTTACCACATGCACATGCATTTGGACTTCCAGCCATACTAGGGGCAGCCTAAAAGTGTTTTAATTAAGGTAGGAAAGGGAAATTTAACACAACTTGAAGCTTTAGCCTCTCTTCCAGATCATCCTATAATGATATTATTTATGGCATTGTATGCAGATTAATGAAAATATGGGATAGCCCAGGTAATATGAGGCTGTCAAGCTCACTAATGTTATTACTTTTGCTTCTGTTTTCTTGATGAAGGATTCTTGGACGGAGTCAGGGTTCAGATCTGCCCCTCCCCACACAATCCCGATCCTTACTGCTCTCATTCCCAGTGATCCGTCTACTGGTTAGTATCCTTAAGTTACTGCATTGGACTGTGATCATGTAGTGACTCATTTTGCCTTGTTTTGGAGAGTTTGTCTTATTACAATGTCTTAATACGTTAGCATCACCTGCCACACATTATTTTTACCTACATGTACAATTATTACTGTTTTGTACTGCCTACTTATGTATAGCTACTCAAGGCCCGGCAAAATTAAACACAAAAATTAGAGCCTTGGTTCGAGGCTGTATGCAGCGTAGTTTTAAAGCAATTCTAATACTGCAGAGAGAAGTGACTGTTAATAACATTGCAGACCACAGCCCGTTAGCTACTGTGAACTAAGTTTCGTAAAGTCTGGTTGATAAGCGCACATGCTTATTAAGCGCATATTTTTTAATAAGCGCATGCTTCCTTCCTGTTATTACTAAGTATCGTCTAATAAGCGCATGCGTCCAAAAAAGACGGCAGTAATATTTACCGTTCGAGCATGAGTTCTCCATGTTCTACATAGTTAGAACTTGTTTACCAACCTAGTTTCGGATAGCCAGCTGCACGAGATCGGCTTTACTCAACACCGAGATGTTCCACTGAGATGGGTTCGGACACTTGACCTTGACTTAGAAGCGAGTATCGCCAAAGAAATCAGCTATTTTCCCGGTTTTCTTCCAGCGATGGCTTCCGATCATACTCCTACGAACTATTCCAGAGCTTACTCCAAGAATCGCTGTATTCATAACTTGCTAGCTTTGTGATTGAGCGCTCGAACGTGCTGGTAGTGGGCGGGGCCAAAACTTCACTATCTATTAAACGAGGAAGTTGGGGTTAAATATTGCAATACGCGAAAGTTTCCAACGCGCGATCGTTTGCGGACTGCGGGTATTTAAGGCGCGTGCCCAGGGCACGACCTTTGACCTCACCGCCAAGATTCAAATTCGGCGAGTTTGCCATGGCTGTATAGCCAGTCTCTTACCACTGTGAAACCCTTACAATGCACTTTACATAGCATGCGCGGTACCATACAAGCGCGCCTAACAAAAGAGATTTGAACAGCTGCTGTCTGACAGTTTCATAACAAAAAACAAAGTAAATAATGGCTTCACTGGCAGGCAAAACTCAAGGTGAGCTAGCTGAATAGCAACAAAACATCATAAATAATAACTAAAATTCCATTAGCTTGAGGTACATTATAAGGAAAAGGCTCCAAATGACTTTCTGGAGGAGCTCAGGCTACTGAAAGGCTCTCATCCAGGGATAGAGCTAGTATCCACAAAGAACGGTGTATCTGTGACAGCTGTCCAACCGAGAATTCCTCCAGCTCCTCTGCTACTGGCCAAGCCACTGCTCCCCCAGCAAAGAAAGGTTATCCTGCAGTCACTAAACATAAATTTAATACTGTATACAGTCAGAAAAATCAGTGGGGATTAAATTTGGCAGTTTGGCAGTCCATCTTTGTAACCGCCAATATTATGACATTGTACATGTATGGTGTTCCAATACTGAACTGCCAAATTTATGTCTGCCAATACCTTTGTAGTGTTTGTCATTCCCACCAATATAATATTAGCATAGTGGTAACTTATCTTTATAGATCCAAGTGGGTACGATCCTCCTGTGCTCGATGGTCCGAATGCCTGCCCACACTGTCATTTGTCTCCCTGTGTGATAGAGAGACCACCCAGTTGGGTGAGGGGCTCTTCAGCACCAAGTCTTGGGAATAATTCCAAGCGTTTCACACTGTACGGGAGGTTTTGGACATTTTTACGTCAGCTGGGTGTGTGGAACCATCCTACATACCTACAACACAAGCGTACAAGGACGAGTGTAATGGACACTAGGGATGTGCTGCCTGCTTGTGTAGTAAGGGTAAGCCTATTTACTTTTATAACCATAGGAGCTTACAATAATATTGAGTATGGTCCTTTCAGGAGGTGCGTCGCAGATTCCCTAATCCACCTGGGGTGCCTTACACTAACTTCAAGTCATCGTCACGGTTCACTATCAAGTTCTAATCGTTAGATGTATCATACTATTAATGCACACACACATTGCTAGGCAAACAGTTTCATATGCTTACATGTAGCTAGTTCATTTACTCTTGTGGTTGCACCTCCATAGTATCATCATCTGGTATACCTTCTCCATCAGCTATAACAAATCATCCTCCTCATCACCCACATCCACATCATAGTCATTCTCTTCAATCTCTCTGTAAGGTTATGCAGAAAATAAAACACACTGTGGTATTCATTACCATCTCTCCACCCTCAATATCACTTCAGGTTAGAATTCACTTACAGATGGGGAAGGGGGCCAAGGGGGGGGGGGGGGGGGAGGAAGGGAGCAACAGCAAGAGATGCATACATGTGTACATGCATGTAAATATGCATATGCATATACATGTGAATATGTGCATACATGAAGTACCACACCATTCTCCACCATACAAGATGCATAAGACCTCACTCACCTGAGGTCGGTAACCTTCCAGCGAATGTACATGTACATGTATGTCCTTCAGATATCACCAACAAAATTGAAAGTCTTCTTGACTAGCACCTTCATGGGAGTTCTTCGGTCGGGTCTCCTCATATCCAGAACAAAACGCTCACTTGTGCTGACTCTTTGTACATTCTCATTCTACGTTTTGGGGGGGGGGGGGGGGGGGGGTGGAGATGGGATGAGGGTCAACATTTATGAACACAATAAAATGAACAATATACCCAATCTATAATAGCAAGGTTCATCTTATCTTGAAGATTGTAGAGCCAAAATGAATACGTTATGGAAGGTAAGTGAACAACTGATGGATGAACGAATGCACGATTCTAATAATATTTCAGTACCTCTTGTAATGAAGGGAAAGTAATGGAAACTTACTTCTGGTTAATAGCGTCCTCCAAGTGTTCATGAACTGGCCCACCGCTGCTTCTGTTTACACTGCCGACACTGAAACTCGACACGAAGGACATGTACTCTCTGAGGTACACGCATAAACACCAACTAAATACTTGGTGAGTTCACTTGAATGGGCCATGCACACCTGAACAGTCTTGATTATCCTCCGTGCACTAGCTTGGCACTGACATGGTTGTGTGAGCCCAGCGCAAAGATCCTCAAACATCTTGCGCTCACAAACAAACAATGATTGGGCTTCATCATTGCCTTCATCACCGTGTACAAAGAATCCTAAGCACAACAGTTGGTTTGTTGTTTATGACTAAAGCCATTACATGTATCTAATACACACCTGAGTTTTCCAGCATTGCCATAGATCCTGTAGGGACTGCCTGCTTCAAAACTGATCTCTAGTGCACGTGGTAGCAGGCGGAGGGATCTAGGAGTGGCTTCAGCCATATCCCTAAGTAGCTCAGTCGCGACTGTCCAGCGGCGGTGAGCCTCTGGGAGCGAGACTCGGCTTAGCGCTCTCCACCCTCGACAAGAACGCCTTCTAATAGGCGCATGTTTCCTTACCACCGCGAGTGATAAACGCATGCGCTTATTAAGCTTTCTTCTATGCCATATACTGTGTACAGTAGATAAGTTTTAAGGTAGCATTAAAGTGCGTGGGCGTGAGATGGGGGATATGACACCTAAACCACATCAAAGTCATTAGTGAGGTGCATGTTGTGTAACCACGCCCTTTTAATTGCACAGGTCTCAGGGGTGTGGCTGCTAGAGCCGGAAGTGTTCATTTAATATCCTCCATGGACCGGAAGCCGAGCCGGAAGGGAGGGGCCAGGCCACGCCCAAAACAGCCCCACCCTGTTCCCCAAGGACCACCATTCTCAATCAAGTGCCTACTAACCACCGGATGTCCACCGGAAGCCCACAATCAATCCCAATTAAAACACACAGCTTCCTCAAGGCCAAAACACGCACAAACACTTGGAGGCCGTTCTGCCACACCGCCCACGCAAGAGCTCACCTCATTTCCTGTGTGGGCGGAGTAACAACACGTCATCGCAACCACATCCGCTTCAAACCATCGTCAGCTTCCGTCCAGCCGTACGGTCCCCTCCATCGCACCGGCGTACAGTGCCTCATTAACAGACATGGCCTCACCTTTGACCTCCTGCCACGCCCCCAAAGCCTCCTCGCGGGGTTCAAAGGTCACCACCGCTTCCGGGACACGCCCACCTATCGCCGAGGCCAAGTCCCAGGCGCCGATATCCAAGCACTGGCCCGTGAAGCCACGCCCAATCGGAAGCAATAAAACCTGCATTAACGCACACGCACACACTCCACACAGTGCCAGGAACACGCCCACATGCTTAATTAGGCCTAATAAGGCTTTTTTTTTTTTTTTTTTTTTGTCGTTGCTGTTAATAGTTAAGAAAGAATGCTTTGATCTTGCTTTGAAGTGGGCAATTACCGGTGTTTTCTTCAGGGGCCACTTCCGGTCGCTAATTACACGCGCATAATCATCCCTGGCCGATTCTAGACACGCCCACCTTCGACCAAAAGCACTCGTATGGCCTCTTCGGCCACGCCCCTTCACGATTCGCTAATTGAATTAGCCAATCCTGACGCTCACGCCCACGCACTTTAATGCTACCTTAACCAGACTTTACGGTATTTCAATTCACCGTTCACACTGAATATGCTTGAGTTGTACTTTGCAATACTTTTGATTGTGAGCTCCTGAAATACTCACAATTCGCAATCATTAGAATCTCTCAATCAAAACCCGACCTAGCAGTATACGCTAAGCCCTCGCTTTTGCCTGATCACTTCCGGTTTGCGGTTGCTGTATTGAACATATGGAGACCGCGATCGCGGTCAACATGCATGACAAAAAAGTTTAGTTTCTGGCTACTGGTATATTTCTGGGTTTTGAAACACAGCAGACTGCAAGAAGACTAGCTAAACAACATATGGGCACGTTCAGTTCGTGTCCAAAGCGTAGCTACCTCGCTATACACGGCCGAATATCGGCCGTAAATGTTTGGCCGACTCATTTTCAACATTCTGGACAACCTGATGCGAAGACTGCTGAGGCTTTCATACTTCAGCTGGAAGGAGAGTACCACTAGCAGTATAGTATATTTGCTTAACTAAGTAATATTTACTGTATTTGTTGAATTATAAGATCATGAAAAATGAAAATAATTTATACATTCAATAACGTACTGTCATAGTATAAACAGCTCTGTAGACTAGCTGACTCACATAGAGATTAGTTTTACAACTCTACTAAAGGATGGAAGAAGTTCCGTTTCTTCAACTGTCTTCGTTGTTGAGATATGGAGGCGATCGCTCACCAATCAATCGCCATACTCGTGGCTAGCTCGATTTCAGCTTACTGGACAACCTGATGCGAAAGGTCAGAGCCAAGTCATATGAAGATCACATGGACAGTTTGACCTCGAGAGTTGCCCAGTGCAATATCCTTGGCTAAATCCCTTGCTCGTGTTGAATATGAACTTGCAAAATGTCGACCAGGACCATTTTTCTCTTGCTTCTGGCCGGCCTCAGGACCTTGTGACGTCACGAAGGGTAAGTGTGGGCGTTGCCGATACACTACAATATATGGCGCGGCGCGCGCGCGAAGCACCGCAAATGCAAGATAACGTAATTAGTGGTTACTACTGAATCACATTCCACAATCAGGCAAAAGTGAGGGCTTAGTGTATACTGTAGGGTATCTTCTTCCATGTTGTTGTCACACCTGGAGGGCTATGTTCACAAAATAGAAGACTAGTATTAATTTTATCTAGTAAAACTCGGTTATTTACAGAATCGAAGAAAGAAGTGGTTGGGGACTTTTTGTGTGCATGTATGCACCTGCCACGCTTGCCTAACTGCAACAGCAACTAGGGCATTGTAGTTAGCTATACGTACATAGCTGACTTCTTCAAGCCATAACTCTGTAAATACCGGTATAGGAACACCTTCACATATTATGATAATAATAATATTATTATACGTACATAATATTATAATAATAATATGTGTTGGTCTCCATAAAAAAAATATTGCGCAGGTTGTGTCCATTCGGTCTAGTTGTCCAATCGTGATTCCCTCGTGGCTTGAAGCTGCTTCCCAGTGCTTCAGTGAGGTCAAGGCCCTGCCCTGCCCAGCTGACTACCAGCCAGAGGTGGTAGATACTAACCTGGATGAAGGGGAGGTCTCCTTCAGACCAGACTTCAGGAGAAGGATCCTGTTCCAGGACAGGACAATCTACTTTCTCTGCAATAATTAGCAGGTTAGCAGTATACAGTCGAGCCTCCGAACAAAGGACACTTTGGGAACGGGCCTCTTGTCCTTTGTTCGGAGGTTGTCCCTATCTCGGAGGTTCATGATTTCTCAACCCATTTTGATTGTATTATCCTTAACAAGTTAGTAAATGCATGATAAGAGCAGTAGAGATGATAATCAAGTGGTTGGTATGTTCAGTCTTCAGTATCAACATAGCACAGACTGAATTTTTTTGTTTCTGAAGTACTGGCTACTCCAAATCGTTATCTGGATTCAAGGCTAATATTATTATCGCGCATGCGGCACAATATCGCGATCGCCTAGATTATTATTATTATTATTATTATTATTATTATTAATACTTTACAGCTGAGCTGAAGGCCTGCTATACAAAGAATACTGTAACAGCCTGACAAAAACAATAATAAATGATACATAGAATTAAGCTTGATGAATAATTTATATAGAGAAGCATGACTTTGGATGGGAAAAACACCTAGGGCAAGGACATGAGAAGAAGTATGTGCAATAATTATTAGGATTGAACTTTGAATTGCGGCAAAGGTGGGCGTGGCATCGTTAATTTAAGGGCGTGGTTTCCGGATGTCCGCTATTTAGAGGCAGTTTTGCATTGAAAAGTCACGTTGGGAGCTTGGATCTTGTCCGCTGTCCGGAATCGAGAAGCGTCCGCTTCTCGGAGGTTGCTAATGTACTATAACTATGCTAAATCCAATCGGTAACACGGCACTTGTCCGCTGTAGAGAGGTTGTCCGCTTCTCGGAGGGTCCGTTATCGGAGGCTCGACTGTAGGTGTAAATGAGTGTATGTTGTACATGTACAATGTCATGTATATGTATATGTGTGATTTTTATGGTAGTCTTTAGATTGATTACGTCATGCCATGTCACGATTGAGCATCGTGACACGATACACGTGACTTCACGTAGCTACCAGGCCCTCCCGTTTTTTGCGTGTAATATTAACCGTGACTTCAAAAAGATTCCTGTAGGCTCACTTTTCTCCAATCATTATTCACTAAGAGGCTAGCCTTGAAGGTAATTGCCTTATTAGGGGTACAAAGCATGGCATCATCGATCCATCAATCGATAATATTATTATAATTCCTGTACCAATGTGACCTTCGACCCTCCAACTGCACCCAAAATCAAAAATCACGATACCCACCCCCTAAAGTAGTTTGTTGGCCACGCCTATCAACCACACCCCCACGTGCTTTCTGCTCATGCACACAACGTAGCATAATCAGGAAAAGGTCGTCAATAAAGCAAACGCGTAGCTATACGCATATCTCTACTGCTGCAGATAGATGCACTGCAGATTACAGATGCAGCATGCGCGGTATGAGCTCTAGAGAGCTCTTGTTTGAAATGGAATGGAGTAATTGGCACCTAGTATCCATCATTTGAGAATGCAAAAATATGCATGTTGTTTTTGTGAACGAGAACAAATCACAATAATAATAGTATTATATATAGTATACTATGATCTATTGGTATGTAAACACTATAATATTAATAGTTATATTATTATAGGAGTAAAGATATTAATAATAATCAAATCAATGTCATCTTGTAACAACTATATTGTCAATGAGCAGTTAATTAATTATATATCCATAATATGTTTATATTATAATGTAGACAATGTCATGTATCATTATGATGTTCATATTATAGTACAATTTTTGTATAGCATGCAGAGGTTACATAAATTAGCATAGTGCTCGAACAAGAAATAAAGAAGTATAAAAATATTACAAGATAATAAGGGTTGATACAATGTTCACAATAATAATATTATTATGAAGATTGATGCCACTATAATTAATTTTGGTTAACAATGTTCACATATTAGAAGAGTATTATAATTTTTATGAAGGATGGATGCCACCGTGTTCACAATGTTCATGAATATATTAGAAGTATTATAATTTTTGTGAAGGATGGATGCCACCGTGTTCACAATGTTCACACATTAGGAGTATTATAATTTTTGTGAAGGATGGATGCCACCGTGTTCACAATGTTCACACATTAGAAGTATTATAATTTTTGTGAAGGATAGATGCCACCGTGTTCACAATGTTCATGAATATATTAGAAGTATTATAATTTTCGTGAAGGATGGATGCCACCGTGTTCACAATGTTCACACATTATAAGTATTATAATTTTTGTGAAGGAACCATGGATGCCACCGTGTTCACAATGTTCATGAATATATTAGAAGTATTATAATTTTTGTGAAGGATGGATGCCACCGTGTTCACAATGTTCACACATTATAAGTATTATAATTTTTGTGAAGGATGGATGCCACCGTGTTCACAATGTTCACACATTAGAAGTATTATAATTTTTGTGAAGGATGGATGCCACCGTGTTCACAATGTTCATGAGCATATTTATTTAGAAGTATTATAATTTTTGTGAAGGATGGATGCCACCGTGTTCACAATGTTCACACATTAGAAGTATTATAATTTTTGTGAAGGATGGATGCCACCATGTTCACAATGTTCACACATTAGAAGTATATATTATAATTTTTGTGAAGGATAGATGCCACCGTGTTCACAATGTTCACATAATATAATATTAGAATTATTATAATTTATGTGAAGGATGGATGCCACTGTGTTCACAATGTTCACATAATTATTAGAAATTTTTGTGAAGGATGAATGCCACTGTGTTCACAATGTTCACACATTAGAAGTATTATAATTTTTGTGAAGGATGGATGCCACCGTGTTCACAATGTTCACACATTAGAAGTATTATAATTTTTGTGAAGGATGGATGCCATGCACCGTGTTCACAATGTTCACATAATATAAGTATTATAATTTATGTGAAGGATGGATGCCACTGCGTTCACAATGTTCACATAATTATTAGAAATTTTTGTGAAGGATGAATGCCACTGTGTTCAGAATGTTCACACATTAGAAGTATTATAATTTTTGTGAAGGATAGATGCCACCGTGTTCACACATTAGAAGTATTAACAGTATCCATTTAAGATCCGGAATATTTTTTTTCCGGATTCTGTAAAAATTTACACTTTAATGAACCGAGGGTAGCTTAGGATCTAAGCCACCCTCGGCTTAGGATCTAAGCCAACCTCCGCTTAGCTTAGAATCTAAGCCAGTGCCATCAGCTTAGGATCTAAGCCAACCTCCGCTTAGCTTAGAATCTAAGCCAGTGCCATCAGCTTAGGATCTAAGCCACCCTCCGCTTAGGATCTAAGCCAACCTCCGCTTAGCTTAGAATCTAAGCCAGTGCCATCAGCTTAGGATCTAAGCCAACCTCCGCTTAGCTTAGAATCTAAGCCAGTGCCATCAGCTTAGGATCTAAGCCAACCTCCGCTTAGCTTAGCCAGTACCATCAGCTTAGGATCTAAGCCACCCTCCGCTTAGAATCTAAGCCACCCTCCGCTTAGGATCTAAGCCAACCTCCGCTTAGCTTAGCCAGTACCATCAGTTTAGAATCTAAGCCACCCTCCGCTTAGAATCTAAGCCACCCTCCGCTTAGGATCTAAGCCAACCTCCGCTTAGCTTAGAATCTAAGCCAGTACCATCAGCTTAGGATCTAAGCCAACCTCCGCTTAGCTTAGCCAGTACCATCAGCTTAGGATCTAAGCCAACATCCGCTTAGCTTAGAATCTAAGCCAGTGCCATCAGCTTAGGATCTAAGCCAACCTCCGCTTAGCTTAGCCAGTACCATCAGCTTAGGATCTAAGCCACTAGTATCTAAGCCACCCTCCACTTAGGATCTAAGCCACTAGTATCTAAGACAACCTTGGTTTAGAATCTAAGCCAACCTCAGCTGCTTAGGATCTAAGCCACTAATATCTAAGACAACCTTGGCTTAGAATCTAAGCCAACCTCAGCTGCTTAGGATCTAAGCCACTAGTATCTAAGACAACCTCAGCTTAGGATCTAAGCCATTCTCAGCTTAGCATTTAAGCCAGTTCCATCAGCTTAGGGTCTAAGCCAATCATGACTTGGGAATTACAGCTGAGGATCTAAGTCACCCCCAATGTTGGCACAATAGCGTGCCTTATAATTAAGCCACAAACTACTTGAGCATAACCACTAGCCTACTTGAGATACAAACCACGTGATGTGGTCAGCAGCTCATCACCAAGACCATTAATTAAAGTATGTACCTCAGTGTACCTGAGCACTATTGTTACATTGTATGCTGTTGACTTCTATGCAGGGATTTTTTTGTTCATTTGCATTTACTATAATGTATTTTCAAGTTATGTTATGAACATACACCTATTTTGGTGAATTTTAATAAAATCCCTTTTCTTGAAATCAGTCAATTGGCAATGCATGATGATACAATAGGGGACAATTATGATAACTACCATAATAATATTAAAACTTGCAAGATTTAGTGTGTTGAATGATGGTAATCAATAACTAGGAATAAATCCAGTGCTTATTAAATCTGTTCAATGTACACATATAGATGAGGATTTTGAGTGTAACCATTTCGGTATAGTACACATCTTGCAGCATTCTTGGTCTCATTTGTACACCCCACACTTTTTAGGTACCAAACCCATACCAGTACATTTGTTCTTGTGTCTATAACCATAGTCTAGAGTGGTGTAAACAGTAGGCATGGCATTGGTGACTTCTGTGTGTATGAGGATGAGCATTTTGTGTGCATTTCATATTAATCGGTACTGTACACATCTTGTAGCTTTTTGGTCTCATTTGTACACCGCACACTTTCCAGGCACCAAAATTATAAGAGTACATTTGTTCTTGTGTCTATAGCCATAATCTAGAGTGGTGTAAACAGTGGACATGGTATTGGTGACTTCTGCGTGTGTGCATTCTGAGAATTTTCCATGCAATCATCTACATGTATACATAGTACACATTTCGAAGCATTTTAGCTCTCAATTCTTCACATAGCATCCCTTAAGTTCCAAACTTGATCAGCACCCTTATCTTGATGTTAGCAATCATACTTCTGAGTTATATTGACTGGCGATGTGGTTGAGGCATGTTCTGTGCATGTGAGTCTGAGAATATCTTGTGCACATGCATTCACAGTAATCGGTACAATTATTATAGCTTTTTAGCTCTCAATTTCACATACTACATCTCTGGAGTGCCAGACTTGATCAGTATCTTTATTTTGATGTCTTTTATCATAACCTAGAGTGGTGTAAACAGTAGGCATGGCATTGGTGACTTTTGAGTGTGTGAGGATGAACATTTTGTGTGTACTTCAAGTTAATCGATACTGTACACATCTAGTAGCTTTTTTGGTTTTATTTGTACACCCCACACTTTCCAAGTATCAAAACTAGACCAGTACCTTTATTTTGATGTCTATATTCATAATCTATAGTGGTGTAAACATTGGACATGGTATTGGTGACTTCTGTGTGTGTGAGGATGAGCATTTTGTGTGTACTTCATGTCAATCGATGCCGTACACATCTTGTAGCTTTTATGGTCAAATTTGTACACCCCACACTTTCCTAGTATCAAAACCAGACCAGTATCTTTATTTTGATGTCTATAACCATAATCTAGAGTGGTGTAAACATTGGACATGGTATTGGTGACTTCTGTGTTTGTGAGGATCGATGAGCATTATTTTAGTGTGTACTTCACGTCAATCGATGCCGTACACATCTTGTAGCTTTTATGGTCAAATTTGTACACCCCACACTTTCCTAGTATCAAAACCAGACCAGTATCTTTATTTTGATGTCTATAACCATAATCTAGAGTGGTGTAAACAGTGGACATGGTATTGGTGACTTCTGTGTTTGTGAGGATGAGCATTATTTTAGTGTGTACTTCATGTCAATCGATGCCGTACACATCTTGTAGCTTTTTTGGTCAAATTTGTACACCCCACACTTTCCTAGTATCAAAACCAGACCAGTACCTTTATTTTGATGTCTATATTCATAATCTATAGTGGTGTAAACATTGGACATGGTATTGGTGACTTCTGTGTGTGTGAGGATGAGCATTTTGTGTGTACTTCATGTCAATCGATGCCGTACACATCTTGTAGCTTTTATGGTCAAACTTGTACACCCCACACTTTCCTAGTATCAAAACTAGACCAGTATCTTTATTTTGATGTCTATAACCATAATCTAGAGTGGTGTAAACAGTGGACATGGTATTGGTGACTTCTGTGTTTGTGAGGATGAGCATTATTTTAGTGTGTACTTCATGTCAATCGATGCCGTACACATCTTGTAGCTTTTTTGGTCAAATTTGTATACCCCACACTTTCCTAGTATCAAAACCAGACCAGTACCTTTATTTTGATGTCTATATTCATAATCTATAGTGGTGTAAACAGTGGACATGGTATTGGTGACTTCTGTGTGTGTGAGGATGAGCATTATTAATTTTTAGTGTGTACTTCATGTCAATCGATGCTGTACACATCTTGTAGCTTTTTTGGTTTTATTTGTACACCCCACACTTTCCAAGTATCAAAACCAGATCACTACCTTTATTTTGATGTCTATATTTATAATCTATAGTAGTGTAAACATTGGACATGGTATTGGTGACTTCTGTGTGTGTGAGGATGAGCATTTTGTGTGTACTTCATGTCAATCGATACCGTACACATCTTGTAGGTTTTTTGGTCAAATTTGTACACCCCACACTTTCCTAGTATCAAAACCAGACCAGTACCTTTATTTTGATGTCTATATTCATAATCTATAGTGGTGTAAACAGTGGAAATGGTATTGGTGATTTCTGTGTGTGTGTATTCTAAGTTTCCATATTATGTGCATACATCAGTATTTGGTACAATTTTCATAGCTTATAAGCTCTAAGATCTTCACACATCATCTCTGAAGTTCCAAATTTGATCAGCACCTTTGTCTTGATGTTAAAAATCATATTTCTGAGTTTCGTCATCTGGCGATGTGGTTGAGGCATGTTCTGTACATATGAGTATGAGAATTTCCTGTGTACCTGCATGCATTCACAGTAATAGGTCCGATTTTCACAGCATTTCAGCTCTAATATCTTAATATAACATCCCTGAAGTTCCAAACTTGGTGAGTACCATTGATTTGATGTTAATAATCATATTTCTGACTTTCGTTAACTAGCGATGTGGTTGAAGCATGTTATGCACATGTGAGTATGAGAATTACCTATAGCACATGCATGCATTCACAGCAATCGATGCAATTTTAGTAGCTTTTTAGCTCTCAATTCCACATACAACATCTCTGGAGTGCCAGACTTGATCAGTACCTTTGTTCTTGTGTCTATAACCTTAATCTTGAATGGTGTAAACAGTGGACATGACATTGGTGACTTACTCTGCGTGTGTATTCTAAGAATTTTCCATGTGTGTACACACTTTCACAGTAACCAAGATACAACCTTCATAGCTTTTTAGCTCTTAATTCTTCATATATCATCTATAAATTTCCAAACTTGAACAGTACCTTTATCTTAATGTTAAACATCATATTTCTGAGTTTCGTCAACTGGCGATGTGGTTGAGGATTGTTCTGTACATCTGAGTATGAGAATATCCTGTTTACATGCATTCACGGTACTCGGTACAATTTTTATAGCTTTTTAGCTCTCAATTCCACATACATCTCTGGAGTGCCAGACTTGATCAGTATCTTTATTTTGATGTCTATAACCATAATCTAGAGTGGTGTAAACAGTGGACATGGTATTGGTGACTTCTGTGTGTGTGAGGATGAGCATTTAGTGTGTACTTCATGTCAATCGATACTGTACACATCTTGTAGCTTTTTTGGTCTAATTTGTACACCCCATACTTTCTAGGTACCAAAACCAGACCAGTACCTTTGTTTTTATGTCTGTATTCATAATCTAAAGTGGTGTAAACAGTAGTCAAAAGGAAAGATGGTTTATGTATGAGAATTCTAATCAATGGAGAATTTTTTTGTCAGTATGTTACATGATAGGAAACACAAGCAACCTCATACAACTCAAAATCAAATTAATAAATCTTTGAACCTTAAATTATAATACGTGTATTATAATAATATCATATAATATGGTAGGTCCAGCGTTAGATCATACACTATTGTGATTGAGCATCTATACATTATGTGGTTTTACTAGTGTGTACTTCACTTGAACTACACCATGTGTGTGCATCAATGTGTACCTGTGGTGACCACAATATCATAATCATAGTATTAAGAGGGGCATATGCTCTGTGGAATTATGAAGTACTGCACAGAGGAAAACTACTACCAATCACTAGCTCAGTACCACCATACATGCTATTATTATGGCTGGTTCATTTTCCCTATCACTTACTTCTTAGTATGCCTACCTTTTGGTTACATGTAGGTGTTAATTAGAGGGTATTGATCATTTACATGATCATGTAAATATGTATACATGTGTATATGTACACATGTAGTGTATCTATAGACAGAATTACATGTGCATGTGCACAGCACATGCCATGTAATATACATGCATATGATATGAGTGTGAAAGTAAGGTATGTGTGTACATGTACATACCTTAAATCAAACCCAAACCTAACCCAAAACCAACCCAAACCCAACCCAAACCCAAACCCACTCATGTCACACACACACACAAACACACTCACACACACATGCACGCACTTCATAGCTTAATTGGAAACATCCTCTCTCACAGCCTATTTAGCACAACATGTGAGCACATACAGCGGTATAAAGTAAAAATGTGGCGTGTACAAATGAGACTAAGAAAGCTACAATGATAATATTATGTGTACAGTACCGATTAATAATATTATATGAAGTACACACAAAATACTCATCCTCACACACACAGAAGTCACCAATGCCATGTCTACTGTTTACACCACTCTAGACTATGGTTATAGACATAACACCAAAGTTACTGATCAAGTCTGGTGCTCCAGAGATGTTGTATGTGGAACTGACACCTAAAAAGCTATAAAAATTGTACTAATTATACTGTGAATGCATGTGTACAGGAAACTCTCATACTCACATGTGCAGAACATGCCTCAACCACATCGCCAGTCAATGAAACTCAGAAATAATAAGATGATTAACATTAAAATAAAGATACTGATCAAGTTTGGAACTTCAGGGATGTTGTGTGAAGAATTGAGAGCTAAAGAGCTACAAAAATAATTGTAGGATTACTGTGAATGTGTGTACACATGGAAAATTCTTAGAATACATACACACAGAAGTCACCAATGTCATTTCCACTGTTTACACCATTCTAGATTATGAATATAGACACAAGAATAAAGATACAGCTGGTATTGCGTTGGTACCTAAAAAGTATGGGGTGTACAAATGAGACCATAAGAAAGCTACAAGATTTGTACATGTACATGCAGTATCGATTGATATGAAGTACACACAAAATGCTCATCCTCTCACACACAGAAGTAACCAATACAATGTCTACTGTTTATACCACCCTAGATTATGAATATAGACATCAAAACAAAGTTACTTGTATGGTTTAAATGCTTAAAAAGTATGGGGTGCACAAATGAGACCAAGAGAGCTACAAGATGTGTATAGTATCGATTAATATGAAGTACACACAAAATGCTCATCCTCACACACACAGAAGTCACCAATATAATGTCTACTGTTTACATCACCCTAAATTATGAATATAGACATCAAAAAAAGTTACTGGTCTGGTTTTAATGCTTAGAAAGTATGAGGTGTACAAATGAGACTTAGAGAGCTACAAGATGTGTACAGTACCGTTTAATAGGAAGTACACGCAAAATGCTCATCCTCACACACACAGAAGTCACCAATATCATGTCCACTGTTTACACCACCCTAGATTATGGTTATACACACAAGAACAAAGGTACTGATCAAGTCTGGTACTCCAGAGATGTTGTATGTGGAATTGAGAGCTAAAAAGCTACTAAAATTGCATCGATTACTGTGAATGCATGCATGCAGTGCTATAGGTAATTCTCATACTCACATGTGCATAACATGCTTCAACCACATCGCTAGTTAACGAAAGTCAGAAATATGATTATTAACATCAAATCAATGGTACTCACCAAGTTTGGAACTTCAGGAATGTTATATGAAGATTTTAGAGCTGAAGTGCTATAAAAATAGTACCGATTACTGTGAATGTATGCATGCAGGTGCACAAGATATTCTCATACTCAGATGTACAAAACAATCCTCAACCACATCGCCAGTTGACTAAACTCAGAAATATGATTGTTAACATCAAGACAAAGGTGCTGATCAAATTTGGAACTTCAGAGATGATGTGTGAAGAATATAGAGCTTAAAAGCTATGAAAATTGTACCAAATACTGATGTATGCACATAATATGGAAACTTAGAATACACACGCAGAGTAAATCACCAATACCATGTCCAATGTTTACACCACTATAGATTATGAATATAGACATCAAAATAAAGGTAGTGGTCTGGTTTTGATACTAGGAAAGTGTGGGGTGTACAAATTAGACCAAAAAAGCGAGAAGATGTGTACAGCATCAATTGACATGAAGTACACACTAAAATAATGCTCATCCTCACACACACAGAAGTCACCAATACCATGTCCACTGTTTACACCACTCTAGATTATGAATATAGACATCAAAATAAAGGTACTGGTCTGGTTTTGATACTTGGAAAGTGTGGGGTGTACAAATAAAACCAAAAAAGCTACAAGATGTGTACAGTATCGATTAACTTGAAGTACACACAAAATGTTCATCCTCACACACTCAAAAGTCACCAATGCCATGCCTACTGTTTACACCACTCTAGGTTATGATAAAAGACATCAAAATAAAGATACTGATCAAGTCTGACACTCCAGAGATGTTGTATGTGGAATTGAGAGCTAAAAAGCTATA
This sequence comes from Cliona cf. orientalis, assembly GCA_963930775.1. Lineage (NCBI taxonomy): Eukaryota > Metazoa > Porifera > Demospongiae > Clionaida > Clionaidae > Cliona > Cliona cf. orientalis. The sequence continues at coordinate 2,439,780 of OZ005694.1, read as the reverse complement.
AAAATTGTACCGATTAATATGATTGCATGTGCACACTAGGATATTCTCATACTCACATGTACAGAACATACCTCAATCACATCGCGAGTCAACGAAACTCACAAGTATGATTGTTAACATCAAGACAAAGGTACTGTTCAAGTTTGAAGTTTAGAGATGATGTTGAAAGAATTAAGAGCTAAAAAGCTACAGTTGTATTTTGGTTACTGTGAATGTGTGTACACACAATGTCATGGAAAATTCTTAGAATACACATGCAGAGTAAGTCACCAATGTCATGTCCACTGTTTACACCATTCTAGATTAAGGTTATAGACACAAGAACAACTGTACTGGTATGGTTCTAGTACCTAGAAAGTGTGGAGTGTACAAACGAGACCAAGAAAGCTACAAGATATGCACAGTACCGATTGACATGAAGTACACACAAAATACTCATCCTCACACACTCAAAAGTCACTAATGTACCATGTCTACTGTTTACACCACTCTATATTATGGTTATAGACACAAGAGCAAATGTACTGATCAAGTCTTGTACTCCAGAGATATTGCATGTGGAATTGAGAGCTAAAAACCTCTAAAAATTGCACCCATTACTGTGAATGCCTATGCACAGGATATTCTCATACTCACATATGCAGAACATTCCTCAACCACATTGCCAGTCGACGAAACTTAGAAATATGATTGTTAACATTGAGATAGAGTTACTGATCAAATTTGGAACTTCTGGGATGTCGTGTGAAGAATTTAGAGCTCAAAAGCAAGAAATGTGTATTATGTATACGTACTACATGTAGCTGCATGATTGCATAGTAAATTCTTAGAATACATACAAAGAAGTCACCAGTACCATGTCCACTGTTTACACCACTCTAGATTATGAATATAGACACAAGAACAAAAGTACTGGTCTGATCTTGGCACTTAGAAAGTGTGGAGTGTACAAATGAGGCCAAGAAAGCTACGAGATGCATGTGTACAGTATCGATTAACATGAAGTACACGCAAAATGCTCATCCTCACACACACAGAAGTCACCAATACCATGTCCATTGTTTACACCACTCTAGATTATGAATATAGACACAAAAACAAATGTACTGATCTGATTTTAGTACCTAGAAAAAGTAGGGTGTACAAATGAGACCAAGAAAGCTACAAGATGTGTACGGTATCGATTAAGTAAACATGAAGTATGTACACAAATGCTCATCCTCACACACACAGAAGTCACCAATACCATACCCACTATTTACACCACTCTAGATTATGGTTATACACACAAGAACAAAGGTACTGATCAAGTCTGGTACTCCAGAGATGTTGTATGTGGAATTGAGAGCTAAAAAACTATGAAAATTTTACCGAATAATAATACATACATGTGCACACGAATTCTCATACTTGCATGTGCAGAACATGCTTCAACCACATCACCAGTCAATGAAACTTAGAATTATGATTGTTAACATCAAGACAAAGGTACTGTTCAAGTTTGGAACTTCAGAGATCATGTGTGAAGAATTGAGGGCTAAAAAGCTATAAAAATTGTACCGATTACTGTGAATGTACGTATATGTACGTACATAGAAATTTAGAATACACAGACACAGAAGTCACCAATGCCATGTCTACTGTTTACACCACTCTAAATTATGAATATAGACACAAAAACAAAGGTACTGGTCTAATTTTGGTACCTAGAAAGTGTTGGGTGTATAAATGAGACCAAAAAGTTACCATAACAAGGTGTGTACTAGCTGTACTGGACTGATTTCAAGAAAGGGGATTTAATTATTAAAATGTACCAAAATATGTGTATGTTTAATACAACATAACTTGAAAATATTTAATATTATCATAATAAATGCAAATGAACAAAAAAAATGGATTGAAACAAGATGATTTGTGACAAAATTGTCTCACAAACACGAATAATAATAGTTTAATGGTCTTGGTGGTGAGCTGCTGACCACGTGGCTTGTATCTCAAGTAGGCAAAGTGGTTATGCTCAAGTAGTTTGTGGCTTATAAGGTAAGCTATTGTGCCAACATCAGTGGTGGCTTAGATCCTAAGCTGTAATTCCTACTCAAAGGATCTGAGCCACTCTCCACTTACATGTAGCGCTATTCTGAGCTTAAAATCTAAGCCAGAGCCATCAGCTTAGGATCTAAGCCAACCTCGGCTTAGGATCTAAGCCACCATCAAGCCAGCGCCATAAATAGGATCTAAGTTACCCTCTGCTTAGGATCTAAGCCAATCATGATTTAATTCTAAGCAGAGGTTGGCTTAGATTCTATGCTGAGGGTGGCTTAGATCCTAAGCTGATGGCACTGGCTTAGATTCTAAGCTGAAAATGGCTAAGCGGATTGAGAGTGGCTTAGATCCTAAGCGGAGGGTGACTTAGATCCTAAGCTGATGGTACTGGCTTAGATTCTAAGCTAAGCGGAGGTTGGCTTAGATCCTAAGCCGAGGGTGGCTTAGATCCTAAGCTGATGGCACTGGCTTAGATTCTAAGCTGAAAATGGCTAAGCGGAGAGTGGCTTAGATCCTAAGCAGAGGTTGGCTTAGATCCTAAGCGGAGGGTGGCTTAGATTCTAAGCTGATGGTACTGGCTTAGATTCTAAGCTAAGCGGAGGTTGGCTTAGATCCTAAGCTGATGGTACTGGCTTAGATTCTAAGCTAAGCGGAGGTTGGCTTAGATCCTAAGCTGATGGTACTGGCTTAGATTCTAAGCTAATTAAGCGCAGGTTGGCTTAGATCCTAAGCGGAGGGTGGCTTAGATCCTAAGCGGAGCGTGGCTTAGATCCTAAGCTGATGGTACTGGCTTAGATCCTAAGCCGAGGGTGGCTTAGATCCTAAGCTGATGGTACTGGCTTAGATTCTAAGCTAAGCGGAGGTTGGCTTAGATCCTAAGCCGAGGGTGGCTTAGATCCTAAGCTACCCTCGGTTCTTTAAAGTGTAAATTTTTACAGAATCCGGAAAAAAATATTCCGGATCTTATGGATACTGTTTATTATAGTTTTTGTGAACGATGGATGCCACCGTGTTCACAGTGTTCACACATTAAAAGTATTATAATTTTTGTGAAGGATGGATGCCACCGTGTTCACAATGTTCACATATTGGAGGTATTATAAATTTGTGAAGGACCTATAATTATAAGCCACTCTACAAGCCTCATGAATTTACGCTGACTTTGGTGACTGACACAGAAGTGATTATAATGGTTAGCCTCATTGCCGATTTTTGTTGCCTAATTGAATAATTAATGATGAATTATTATTTTTCATTGAGAGAAATAATGCCAGATTGGTGTAACAAGATCTAGCTTGTAGCTATCAATAATTATGACTACCCAATCAAGAAGTTCTCTGAAACGTTATCTAATTGAATAATTATAATGATCAGGAAGACTGAGAACGAGGCTAATGGTATAATGTACCAATGCATGGCTACGAGTACTGAGTTATAGGCTCATGCAGTAGAAACCACAAACTATTCAAACAAAAATTAATCATGCACCTGCCTACTTGAGATACAATTCACATTAACCACAACAAGGCTACTGTGTACTAAGTGGTTTGTACTATATTATGCAACACTTTGTTTATATAACACTATTAGTTACCCATTCATGGTGTACGTACGTGGCTTCTGAATCATGCAACTAGCACTAAAGTATTGTACATGTGTACCTAAGTATATAATAATTATAATTAATATTTAACATTCTGTCTGCGTGCACATTCTATTCCCGTTTATAGCATATACGCGACGACCTTTGCCGAAAATTAGAGACTATTCGGTAAAGGATGCCGAATAATTAGAAGGGCCGAATTTTTAGAAGAAATACGGTAGTATAACTATTAGTATGCAACCCTGATTCATTGGGTTTAATCAACAAATTGATCAGCCCCTCCAGACCCCTGCTTCTTTTGTACGTATCCTTTTTAAATCATTTTCAGACGATAAATACATTCGTGGAGTTTAATCTATGAGAATCAATGAATTAATGAGCCCCTCCAGACCCCTGCTCCTCTTGTAATCATTCTCGGATGGTAAATATATTTAATCTACGAGTATACCAACAAATTAATGTGCCCCTCCAGACCTCTGCCCCTTTTGTGCAATGTTATATCCTTTGAGGTGCATGCATGGATATCCTTTTGTAATCTTCCTCAACTGGTAAATACATTCGTGGAGTTTAATCTATGACAATAATAAATAATTAATAAGCCCCTTCAGACCACTGCCCCATTTATAATCATTGGCCGATGATGAATACATTCGTGGAGTTCAATCTACGACAATGAACAAAATTAGTGAGCCTCTCCAGACCCCTCAGGCTCCTTTTCAGATGGTAAATACAACAAAAATTAATGAGATCTGGGTCAAGGCTGCCCCTTTTTGTAATCATTGTCCAATGTTCGTGGAGTTTCATCTACAACTAACAAATTAATGACCTCCTCCAGATCCCTGCTTCTTGGTAAATACAATCAACAAAACCCGCCCCTTCACCTTCATGTCCCTACCATTTTCGTAAGATTCTAAAGATATTGATAAACTCATCTTTATAAATCAGCTTCTATTCACCAGCTTCATCATAGCAAATAGAAATTATACTAGAGTTACACTTTGTGCAGCAGTCCTCGCTCAGCGAGCCACTATGCCAATATGAATATTTTAGGGTTTCCCCTTCCCAGTAAATTAAATTTGTGTTGCACATGTAGATCACGTGACAAGGGAGTGGTTTCTTTCGCCTATGCTGCAGCATTAGCAACAAAAGGAGCTCCATTTTGTCGTCAGTCTTGGAAGAATAAAGCCAAGAGTATATAGGCCAATTGACAGGCCACGGGTAGCAACATCTTTGCCATCAGCGACAGGACGAACAACTTTGGGCCAAGAAGGTGCGATCGTTTTTGACCGCGCGAACATTGATTTTCCCGGTAAGCGCAGTCCAGCAGAACCGTAGAGTTTGTAGGCCTTGCATGACCATCTTGAGGGAGGCCACAGCTTATGACTCAGCAACACATGGCGACGTGGCCTGAGTCGCCGAAGAGAGTAAGAAAGAAAATTTTGACGCACGCGAAAGATACGCCCAGAAGCCATACGAAACGACTCTCGAGCCCGATCGAGTAGAGACCTCGCTTCGCTCGGAAATATTACTTTCTTTCGTTAATTTAGAAATACGTACATCCGTATTCCGTATGTGCATTGTGTGATATAAAGTGACAAAAAGCAGCAATAATATGATTCTGGAGCTGGGGGAAGGGGGGGGGGGGGTGCATATCCCTACGCGGGCCCTATATCGCTAGTGATATAGTACCTGGTACGGGGTCGCATATCTCTAGCGATATGAGGCCTGGGGGGCGTATATCACTGGAGATATGGTACTGGGGGGACCCAAAACTATGGGGGGCCCATTTCTCTACTACACCGGCACTACATAGCTGTGCACATGCCAGGAAGACTTGAATTTCCTGCTAGTCAGCTATCACTATAGCATTGCATGAGAACAAATAGTTATGCAGTCTGTATTATCCATCTCTTATCAGCTATGCTATGCTATGTAGCTATATAGGGAGGTGGCTAATTTTGGTAAAAATCCTTAAAGATTGCATGCAGTCTGTAGCTAGCTAGACTAAGTGCATTGCTAGCCCTATTAGTTTATAGCTACCAAAAATTTGTATAATAGAGAGCTTTTGCTGACAGGTGACTACAATCAGCATTCACGATAACAATTTTATTTCTTAAAAATATTCAATCCATTCACGAATACATGCAAGGACACTTATAACGTCTGATTTGTCTGAAAGATAGTAATTTATGCTTTCAGGTGGTAATCATTTCAATGGCAGCCTGACAGAAGCTTTCAGCTATCTTGGTATAAATATTCTACCACTGTAACACTTTCAGTGAATCCAATTGAAGCAGAGTGGCCTGACCATAAACTGAATGTGGGGAATTATCTAAAATGCCCAAAAATTGACTAAAAATCATGCACTCTATATATACTCTAACAAAACTTAATTGCTTCAGAAATGTGAATTTTCCATAACACTTTGTAATGATGTTTTCAAGATTAGGGTGGCTAACTCAACTTTTGTGAGTTAGGCCACTCGGCATGCATGGTTCTGAGCCTTCAATTTAAGTCAACAACCTTGATCGTAAAATGAGTGTTGATTCTTGAGTAAGGATACAATGCATGTCAGTTTATAGGTGCAGGCTGGGTTTCATCCGGTGGGGGGGGGGGGGGGGGGGGGGGGGGAACTTCCCCCCAAAGGGAAAGGGAAAGATAGAGAAAAGGAGAGAGAGAGAGAGGAAGAGGAGGAGGTGTGTATATGTTTTTGGTACTACGATATATACTTGATCACTTCGAGACTTGCTGAATATCTCAGAATAAAATCCATAACACCTCAGTGTCATTATGGTATGGAATTTAATGTAAATTAATGGTAAAGGAGGTATGGTGCAATATGGTGCGTGGAGCTGCCACACCCACTTCCACCCCAAACCGAAATTTCTAAACGAAACCCTGAGGTGAATCAATTTAAGCTTTGTCTATACATTATTATTAACATACATACAATTCCTAGCTGCCAAGTCTCTGTGTACCACTTTGCACAGTTTCACATGGTTCATAATAATAATTAAGGCTCGTACTATTTTGAATTGACATAACTTGCACGGTTTACATGGTTCATGTAGTTCACATGGCTCGCACCATTTTGAGTTGACATGATTTGCATGGTTCACATGCATATGGTTGACGTGGTTCAAGTCAGCAAGCCAATACTATATGAATGTGAATCATTAAATTTTCATATTGATGTATCCAAAATACACGCGCACGTATACATCAAACAGCAAAATTATTATGGTGGGGGTACATCAGTCTAAAATTAAGATCTACATAAATACAATAATGTTATGTCATGCACGGCTATTGTTTTGGGAAAATTCCGGCACAAAACTTATCTCCTAAATTCATGAATTATTAGTCATACGTTCATGCAATCATGCTAATGATGAGCATCTTCTGAGTCACACACACTCTGACTTCTAACTCCAAAGGCTCCAATGTGCACATATCCAGCCATTGCCTCCAGTGAGCTTGAGAGAGATTCAACCAGCTGAGAGAACGATGGTCGATGTTCAGGCTCCCCTGACCAGCACTGATGCATGAAGGAGTACCTTAACGTGATGAAACACCATAATATCAAATATTTTTCAAAAGCATGCAGTTTTGAAAGCAGAATACAGTCGAGCCTCTGATAACGGACCCTCCAAGAAGCGGACAACCCCTCTACAGCGGACAAGTGCCGTGTTACCGATTAAATTTAGCATAGTTATAGTACATTAGCAACCTCCGAGAAGCGGACGCTTCTCGATTCCGGACAGCGGACAAGATCCAAGCTCCCAACGTGACTTTTCAATGCAAAACTGCCTCTAAATAGCAGACATCCGGAAACCACGCCCTTAAATTAACGATGCCACGCCCACCTTTGTCGCAATCTAGGCGGTCGCGATATTATGCTGCATGCGCGATAATAATATTAGCCTTGAATCCAGATAACGATTTTGGAGTAGCCAATACTTCAGAAATAAAAATTCAGCCTGTGCTATGTTGATACTGAAAACAGAACATACCAACAACTTGATTATCATCTCTATTATGGATTTCAGTGCATTTACTAACTTGTTAAGGATAATACAATCAAAATGGGTTGAAAAATCATGAATCTCCGAGATAGGGACAACCTCCGAGCAAAGGACAAGAGGCCCGTTCCCAAAGTGTCCTTTGTTCGGAGGCTCGACTGAACTGTGTTTATGGTAAAACATAAGATATAGTAACGTTAGGCCATATAAAATAACTTACTTGATTCTCATCCCCGCCCGTCCCAATTTTTATAGGCCGCCCCTATGAATTCTATTGCTATCGCGCGTGCGAAGTAGCGACCCTTTACCAAATATCTCGAAAATATGCTCCAGATATTGCTCTTTCTAGTGTCCTGATGAGTAAAAAAATGTTTTGGAAAAAGGTGGATGAGAATCAAGTAAGTTATTTTATATGGCCTTATAGTGTAAGAAAAATGTAAGGAAATATGTAGGAAACAGTACATTACAGCAAGAGTATATACTCTTGATTACAGAGTATGTGTCAGGCAATATTCATGAAATTCGGCTCTGTAATGTATGATTTCATATACATTTCTTATACATGAAATTTCTAGTGATATAATGTAGTCCCGAGTGACGACCTTTACCAGAAAATTGTGCAAAAGTATAAGTTAGCTATTAGAATAAACACGGTACTTGGGAGAGCCAAAATTCAAAACAGAAAGGGGGAACCTCATACTGAATGGTCAGGAACTCTATAATAAGGGGACAAATCAACTACATAGGCATCGCGCCCTGAGGAGGTCGGGGGAGGGGGTCATGGTCCCCCCACTTTTCATGACTGGTCACACCCACTTTTAGCCTAGCTATGGCATACAAGAAGCTGAGTTTTCCTGTCTATATGAACTTTGTGACTAGAAACTGAATTGCGCATGCTTTCACCACTACCTCAGTCGTCCTTGCTAGCTACTTTTGCTAGCTAAATTCAGTGCAGTTCACAAAGTTACTGAGTCGTTTTCCATTTCCATTTAAAATTTTACGCGTGCACTGTTACACTACTTTTGCCCCCTCACGTTCAAGATGCTTCCGACGTCTATGAATTAATAATACTCCCCAAGGTTAAAGTGCCCCTCCCCTGAACAAATTCAGTATGCAATATATGATTATCATTGTCATGCAGTTCAGTGTATAGCTACGATTGTGCGCCTTTTATGATGATTACTATAGTAACTGTTACAGTAGACTAAAGCCCCGTTTACACGTACCAAACCAGTTTAAACTGAACCGGATTAAATCGCGTTTACACGCACGCGCTTGACCCGAGTCAAGATATTCATAGCCCACTACTATGCACGTAACCCACTTCTAACCCACATCAGGATGTGGGTTACAACCCGGGTCAACTAATTCGGTTTACAAGTGGATTAGCGCGTTTACACATAAGCGAGTTAGTTTAACGCGGATCCTGACCCGAGTTAAGCCCTACGTGTAAGTGGGGCTTAAGTGATCAATAATAAATTCGAAGAGCTGAGAATCAGAGTGGGCTGACCCACAAATGTTGACTTATAGCCCCCAAATCTTGAAATTAGCCACTACCGTGTTTATGCTAATACCTTAAGGTAACTATTTTTTGCAGGTACATTTTTCTGTGGATTGAGATTAAACTGCGTTTTGCGTGTACTAAAATTTGCGATTCACATGCGGAATCGGTACGGGGTCGATAGTTGGTTGATGCCGTGCTGTCGATCCCTTACCGATTCCGCGCACAATAACTAATGTTTGCGTGTACAAAATTTTGCGATTTTGTGCAAAGCCGCAGAAATATCAAACGTTAGTACCCGCAAAAATTAGTTACCTTAAGGTAGAACACATGATCCAATTACCACAAGAAAATTCTATTCCAGGAATTGTTTGTATTTTATTAGTAGAGATTTCGGACCTAGCGATTTAACACCTCACTTGCCTTGTTATCTACCATTCATGATTGGCATCTCCATCTTGAAAATTCCACGGAAGTATGTGCTACTTTTCTGGATCTACGCAAAGCTTTTGATTCTGTACCACATCGTCAATTAATGGAAGTTCTAAGTAATCTTGGACTACCTAGCAGTGTACTGAAGTGGCTAGTCTCATACCTTACAGATAGAAAGCAAAGGGTGGTTGTAAATGGGTGCACATCCCATGAAAGTGTCGTCCTCTCTGGTGTTCCCCAGGGTTCGGTTCTTGGACCTCTCCTATTTCTGCTGTATATAAATTCTATTCAGGATCTGAAGCTCTCTGCTGGAACAAGGATGATGCTGTATGCAGATGATATTTTGTTATACAAACCCATCCACTCCGTGACCGACTACCAACAATACCAGTCCGACATCAATACTGTGTCAGTATGGCTCAAGCACCGACATTTGAGCATCAATCCAGCGAAATGCAAATACATGGTGGTGACACGTAAAAGATTCAGTCTCGTGCAAACTTTTCCTCCAATTCTTATTGAAAGTACACCCATTGATCAAGTCTCTGAAATGAAATATCTCGGCGTCACGATCACATCTGATCTATCCTGGTCCAAACATATTAGCAAAATCTCTTCTAAAGCCAGGAAGGTCGCAGGCCTCGTCTACCGAAAATTCTATAAACACTTGGCAACTCCAGCTTTGCTTAAGCTCTACTTGTCCACAGTCAGACCAATTTTAGAGTATTGCTCCTCAGTTTGGGATCCCCACCTGATAAAAGATATTGTACTTCTCGAGAGGGTCCAGAGATTTGCGCTAAGAATATGTCTCAAAGACTGGCATTCTGACTCGGATACCTTACTTCAGCAAGCTGATTTACCATCACTCAGAAACAGGAGGGCCTTTTTAAAATTATGTACACTGTACAAAATCATAAATAAGCTTTTTGTTTTCCAAGGTAACATTATCCACTTCAGATCCTTTGACCATATCATGCAGACCCGCTCTAGATCATCTCTACTTATCCATAGACCTTTCGCTAGGACTAATTCCTTTTTTTACTCATTTGTGCCCCACGTTACTTCATTGTGGAATGGTTTGCCTGATCATATTGTAAGTTGTACATCCTTTTATTCTTTTAAACGTTCTTTAAGGCTTTTTGCATCCTCCCACACATTCTAAGTATGTATGTATATAGTATTAATCATAATTATCTTTATCATGCACTTACTAGCTGTTATTATGCTATTTCATGTGCTCTTAATAATATTAATATTATTTTCGCGTAAAAAAAAAAAAAAAAAAAAAAAAAAACAAAAACGTGGAATGACAACTATCACTTTTCACAAAAAACTCTATCCTACTATCTCCTATAGGCTTCTGGTGAACTTCGTTCAAGAAGTTTTGATCAAGTAGTTTTATAATTGGAGATAGCACACATCAAATTTTCCCTCGTGAAAATCCCCATACGAAACATAATATGAGAGTAGGCGTGTATGGAAAAATACACTGCGAGCGTGGCACCACGTACAGCACGGTTGCTTACTGGTTTCTTGTGATGATAAGTGACCAGATAGAGACGAATAGATGCTTCCTAGGCAACTTCTGAGGTGCTAAGCTCGAATCTGAAGTCCTTCTAACTGAAAATTATTTGGTAATCTAACAGCCAAACTACGTTGAGTACAGGCGTGTTACCGATTGGAATGGATGCTAGAATTGAAAAGTTGAATTTTGAATCCCATAACTGTTAAAAAAGATCCAGCGGATTGGCGCAGATGGCTTAATATCATAGTAGCTATATGCACCTGATTTAGGTTCTTTGCAGATGCTATATGCACTCTATTGTTGAATAACCACACCCACGTCCACTAATAGGGTTGAGTGGCTTGTGTAAAATCGATACAGGCCATGGTTTATACTGTCATGCACTTTAAATACAAGGACTCCATGGTAACCTAGCTTCAGTCTCATTTCTCTGGACAATTGAAAATCCAATTAATTGCATTCAATACTAAGGTAGGATTGTTTCATATGCACTTTTGCATCCAATTATCACTTGTCCAAACAGACATCCAATTATCACTTGTCCAAACAGATATGAACTTAAGAATACAATTTGCAGGTATTTGTTTGTTGTAGAGGTCTATAATTCACTACGGTGCCATTTATACAATGGCAATTCTCCGTACTATAAAATCAGGACGTCAATGGCTTTAATCTTAAATATCATGGCACCACATAGGAAAGAGATACCGAGCTGATTCTTGCACGGCAATAATCCTGATGCATTAAGGAATATTTCTGGTATAAAAACATGACATAACACTGATAGTCTGAAATCTCTACTATATGAACAGAAGCCACTGCCTGTAATTATTTTCTATGAATCCAATTAGCGCAATAGTGCTATCATGATGCTTTTTGCGCATGCTTAAACTGTGTGCAGCACATTAAAATCACACCTTCTGCTAAGTATTAAACTGTTCTGCATGTTCTGGAAGCTTCGATCTCAATATGTCTCTCACCAGACTCGTTGCTAACCAAATCGCAAGCGTCGTTTGTCGTTCATGAGGGTTACTAACACTCGGGACTGACCCTAGTTGGAAACCGGACTTTGCTAAGTCCAGCAGCAGGACTCCGAGGCTATGATCGCGACTATGTGGCATCGCCGACTACGGCTGTCAGAGGGCCTTTTTCAAGCTACCCTCATAATGATTGGGGCTAGGGTCACTGGTACGATACCATCAATAGCTGCTATTGGTCGTTGCATAAAGCTCTGCTATTGTTCCATTATAATGCAACATCTAATTAATGGAAGAAATTCACTTCCTGGAATTGTTTTGACTCTAACTGTGTGCAAACCAGATTTGAAAATGCTTTTGCTTGCGTTCCATTAGAATAAACACTGCATATGTTTCCATTAGCTGTAGAAAATCATGTCACTTTTTTGAAACTTTTGGTAACTTGATTAGCAATGTATGATTTTTAGTACATTTCAATGCTTTTTAGACAATTCCTTGCATTTAAGTTTGTGTTAGTCCACCTTGATTAAGTGGTTAAGTTCTCAGCCATACATGTATATATATTCTACCTATATCTGAGCACCATGTCTACGTAGCTGCATAGAATTCAATAATGTTATAAGCCAAGCTTACATTTCTTCACCGCAAGCATTATTTGATGGCTTCTCCAATCGATAGTCATTTGCCAAAAGCTTAGAAATTTCTCTTACAGGCACTTCAGCATAAGGGACTTTCCCTCCACTGAAGATCTCCCAACAAGTAACACCATAGGCCCACTGCATGGAAGCAAATTGATACAAATATTAAAATTATCATACTCCAGCATAAATTTGAGTCATAGACTTCAAAAACCAAATAGAAGTCTTCGAGGGTCAAAACTAACAGTTTTGCAGAAGAAAATTTTCGTCGTAGGCTAGTTGCTATGCCCAGAAATTTGTAAAGAAATATTCACACAGAGAGCAATATTATGCAGTCATGAATTCCATAACTATATAGTTATATAATTATGCTTACAACATCTGACTTTTCAGAGAAGATGTGGTCATCGATGCTTTCAGGTGCTAGCCATTTCAATGGTAACTTCACAGGAGACTGTTCATCTTGGCGAAAATATTCTTTCACTCCAATGTTTTCAGATAGTCCAAAATCGGCAACCTTGATCACAAAATTTATATCAATCCTTTGAGTGAGGGAGAATGCACATAAACTTTTGTTAATAATAATTATTTAACTGTCAACTCACATGCAGTTCCTAGCTGCTAAGTCTCTGTGTACCACTTTCATGCTAGCAAGATACTCCATTCCCTTGGCAACTTGAATACACATATCCATCAGCTGTTTGCACACCGTGTCCACCTATATTGCATTATTATACAGCAAGTATAGAGATATATAATGAATACTCAATGGCAACATTGAGTACATCATCATTGCTCTCATTGATAACTATACAATAAGGTATACGTAGCTAAATATATGTATTTTCTATCGTTTGAGCATGTGAATTAGAAAGAAAATTAGCTCTCATGGATTGCATCCGATGCGCATGCGCTGCTGGGGATAGACTATTGGCGCACGTATGTGTGGAATCTGGTTGGTTGGGTATTTAAATGGCTGGCGGGCTATCCGAGTGCAGTCTCGGCAATTCAGCTGCTAAGAGCTTCAACCAGCCCTGGTAAACTTCCATCTAGTATTGAGCATTGTTCTCACTATATTACCATAATAATATTGTATATTATCTTCTTTCCCTGTAAGCTGTCTCCTCAGGTGGTGAGCATATCTCTGATGCCATAAGAAGCCTCGCAGCAAATCAGATATCGAGGGCTATACAAGTCAGAGCCACTGCATACAGAGCCTTACATAGCTAACGGTTTTTTTCTCCTCACTCACAGTTTTTCCTCAAAGAGGTTTTTTATGTGTCTGAGGTTTTTTTCCCGTGGGTATGACATCATGGATGCCATACCCTAAATAAAAGCAGTACTAGTCGTCATCATATCAAATTGTGTATTCATGGTTATTATATGGCTGGTCATATCAAATTTCGGACAGCCTTTTTCTGTCATTGCATATATAGCATTGTTGTATACTAACTATCGCCAGCTCGGCAGCACTCCATTGCCATGATTACCCAATCATTGAGAGTTAACTGTGAATGCATGCGGTGGGGGTTACATGCATGTGCATGCATGGCATTAGATGAGAGCTGGATATCTTCAAGGAGTTCAACTGGATATGTGAGAAATAGCTAGTGAGATCATGCCACTGTTATTGTTAGCTGATGTACTAGCTCCAAAAAATCATGATTGGACTCCTCCAAGAAAGTCCTGCGGTAAATTTTCTCTATCCATGCAAATTGTTGACAAAATTTATATTATGTAGATCAGATTACCCAGCCCTAAAATGCCACTGTTGTTAGAAGTAAATGAGCTTACACACTCTTGATCATCATCCTCACTAGAGATGACCAAGCTATTTCTGTTCTTCTTGAGATAGACCAGTAGGCTGCCGTTGGTCATGAAGGGCATGATGATGTAAGGAGCAGGACCTCCATCAAGACAAACTCCTTTCAAGGTGAGCACATGGACATGGTCGAATGTTGACATCCTCGAACACTCTTTCAGCATATCTTTCACCATACCACGGTTATAAAATCCTGTGTATTATGTGAATTACTAGCACATAAATATACCATGCTGCCTTAATGTGCATTTAGTACATCACTCTGTAATGCAGTCGTGCATGCATATGCTGTTGACAACCTTCATCTATATAATACAAGTATAAACACAATTGAATAAAATTGAAGAATGAAGTAGGGATGGTAGGATCAAAAAGTACACAAACAAGAGATAATCGTATCTACTATACATCCCTACGCTTGCTTTTCTCGACTATTAGCTATGCACCTATTAATGTTGATGCGTTTGTTGAGTGTGGTATGTGGGAGATATTCAGGTAGTTCCCTAGTTGTCATAAAGGTTCAAATTTATCAGTTTTGATTCAATCGTATATTATTACTGATTATTTTTGTAACCCTCAAAAAGCAAGCGTAGGGATGTATAGTAGATACGATTATCTCTTGTTTGTGTACTTTTTGATCCTGCCATCCCTACTTCATTCTTCAATTTTATTCAATTGTTTTTATACTTGTTTCTGTTCTTTTTTTTTATTGTACTTAGTGTAATTTATCAGTGCCATCTTATCACAGTTTAATTATAAGTGGAAGCTTAATGGGAGGTGTCAGAATTCGTAGCCACGCCCCTCATTAACTTGCGCTCATATGCCTATAATAGTATTATTTAGGCGGTGCATGAGACTCTGCTTAGGGAGAAAACCGAGTTCTAAGTTTTATTGTTGGCAGCAGCACTAGCTAGCTCAGTACCGGGCGCAATTTTATGATCTGTACGTTTAACCACTCCTCGAGCCGCTTGTCGGGAGCCTTCAACGGCGTATGATAGTATGCCGGATATCTATGATCGAACCAGCGGAGCACTAGCGCTGCACGCGCTAGCGAATAGCTCGCCTATGCCTAGCGCCTTACCGCTCCTCGAGCCTTGCACCTTCATTTCCATGATCGATCCAGCGCACCGCTGAACTCGGTAGTACGTACGTAGCTAGCTAGCTCGCGATCGCCTAGGGCACGGCCAGGAGCTGTCACATGCATAACTTCACCATAGCAACACATTCCGAGCATGCGCATTATATCACAAAATGGTGGCGTATCAGTCACACCCAATCATTAATACGCCGTACACACCCACTACTACATAACTGTCGAGATAACGCCAAACTAGCGTTCCACTGCACTGCGCGCTACAAAATAGAGTGGATTTATATGAGAAGTAAGGTGAGAGGTCCAGACAGTCTTGAGTTGGCCCTGGAAATGAGAAAGAAGAAAGAAAGAATGAGAAATGGCCATTTTTGGTTCTGGCATGTACAATTGATTTGATGGATGATCTTGGTCTTGTTAGATAGATAATCTGCTGGAGATTCTGATTTTCACTCTTAGAAATTCCACAAATCTACTTATTTTGAGATATTTGGGTATTTGTAATGTATTACATATAATATGGCATATCCGGGCCATCCCTACTTATAGAGTCTACCGACTCTATGATACATAATTATGACAACAGTTGTAAGCACGAGCAGAAAGCATAATATTATGGTCCTGCTGCATATGTATAGTGGGCTTAGTCGATGGGTGTGGCTGTGATGGTAAAGAGTACACACAGTCTATTTGTGATGCTTGTAGGCTGTGCCACTCAATTCTGAGCATACTCAGTGCAGTTAAGGCATGTCACCAGTGAATTTTTTTTTACTCTTTTTAACCTACATTGAGAGCTTATTCTAGAAGTATTAGAATATTAAGTGCTGTCTTTATGGTGCTCATATAAAAGTTCAATCCTAGTACTATCCCCTTAACACTAAAATAACTGCAAACAACAAACCAATTAAGTAGGAGGAGCTTCTGAAGTCACGCCCTCCAAACGTAAAAATCGAGTTTGCCAGAGGGGAAGAACCCCTTGTATCCCGACCTTAACCAGCATGTAGACAATACTAAAGGTGCTCTAAGTTTTTATCGGAGCGATAGTGGATAAGTGCTATAGCTGAAGAGTTAACCGCAGAAATGACAAAAATCGGTGGTTCGGCAGCCGACGATTTCGCATGTAATGGCCGATTGACAAACTAAGGCAACAATCGCTCCGGTAGAACAGCTTTAAGCTTGGCAAAGAGTCGTTTGATAGTAGAGACGGAAAATTAAACGAACGTTTAGGGGTCTGGCAAGAATTCGGCGGCGATTTCGAGGCTAAAACTGCGACCATGCGGCCTTTCGGCCGTGGCTTGTATGCGGTTGATATGGAATGACGTCACGTTACAAGACCGCTAATTGGCTCGTAGTCGGGCGCGCGCGCAACAAACGGTGACTGTCCTTAACTGCACTGAGTACAGAGAACAATGAATACTGTTTGCAAAATATTTGTTAGAAATTTTCATGTAATAATATCTTCATTCATGTCAATGTGTGCCATATATTCTCCCTATAGCGATAGTATTACTAGTAAAAAAAATTGGTAAAAACTTTTGTCATTTTGTGCGAGAAAAAAATCGATTTTTTAACAACAAAAGTTTCATCAATTACGATAATATTATAGCCAATATAATAAAGCACTATCGTTCAAAACCCTAGGCGCACTTGCAAGCCATCTAGCCTAGTGCAGCATGGTGTTGTGCAAACGATGGACTATAATAATATTGTAGGTATAGTAGTAGCCACAAGAATGCACATGTGCAATTGCATGATATTACGTAATATGCAGCGTGACCATGCACGTGCCTGAGTCAGCAGTTTTGCTATGCAACAAAGAAAGCAAGCTAAGAAGCATTGCCGTCCAATAATCTACTGTGATCAGTGATGAATCAGTCAAGTTGTAAGACCTAATGTTAGTCCTACATGCTAGTCTTCTCGAAAAGAGGCCATCGCTGCCTCTTTTATCGATCGAAAGTTCATCCAGAAGCTAAGAAGGCAGAGGTGATCAGCAAATCTCACCAGAACTTTTGAACAAGCGTTTTCAACAAAATCCACACAATACATATGTTGAGGTCAGCACAGAAAGCCTAATGACACCTGGATTTCAACGTATGTAGCAGCTAGCTTGGTAATAGACAGAAAGACAGACAGACAGAACGACTATAGACCGTAACCCTCACGCATGCGCCTAGCCTAGGGTTACAAAAACTCTAACATCTATATAGGATATAGCAATCTTCACTGGATTGGTAAAACCTGGGCTTCACAAAAATTTTGGCTATACAGTATTTTACCTTTGAGTGTCTTTATTGCCAGGTATTCATCCACTGAATTTGAATCACCCTTTTTAATGTAGCCCTTGTACACAATGCCAAATTCACCTGAAAATTAAAGTTTATTGTGGTGGCATAGCTACATACTATCAATTTGATTGGTGTTGATGATGTGCCATTAAGCTTCATACCTTGTCCAATAGTTTCATTAAGTTTAATGCTCGATGATGAGAAAATAAGATGAGGTGGTAACTTTAGTTCAAATGAACTCTTAACGGAGAGTTCTGTGAGCTCTTCATTTAAAGCTATGATATAATAGCATATTTTTGCTAGCTAGCACCTTAATTGAAGTACATAATAATTAATATTATCACTTACAGAAACTGTTCTTTCCCTCCAATAGTTTATTTCTGTGAATATTAATAAGTATTAAATTAATACATGGATAGCAAAAGATGTTTAAAAAAATAGAGGGAAAAAAAGTATAATTATATGGGGAAAATGGTTCGTTAGGGATCATAATATTAAGGCTCACAATAATAACTAGAGTGTCAAGATGCAGTCTTACTGGTAAGACTTTATCCTAGATGTGCGATAGAAATGACAACTGATATAGAGTGTCACAGTCACCAATAAAACTGCTAGAACAACCAGTACAGCTGCTACAACTCCACCAATTAAACCAGCATCCACACCTCCACTATTTTGAAGACTAGGCTCTATCACAAGTAATTTAAAAGGGTATTAAGCATCATGATTGATCAAACATACTCAGTCTATTACCATCCATAATTGTCAAGGGAATGACATTTTTAAAGAAAACTCCTTGCCCGGTTGGTATGGTCCGAAGTGTTGATGGCATGGGAACCAGATGAAGATTTAGTGATTCATTGCCTCCCAGTTCAGCAATGCCATCGGGGAGAAAAGTGAACAATATTGTCTGTGGATCTGCTATAGGCATCACTTGTATATTGGTCGTCTCCAAAGATATATCAGACGTAGCTAAAAAATTAATATATCACTCAGCTAAGAAAACCATAAAAATATCTGAACACTTTCTTTCTCCTCAGTGCACTTAAGGACAGTCCTAGATACAGCTGAGCATAAAATTCATGCATTTTCAACTGGAAATTCTAGCACCAGAACAAGATGTGAGAGGCTCGTCATGATAATGAAGTAAAAGTGCAACTTTAGTACTTCATGAATTTCTGGATAAAAGCCGCAAACAATTATCCAATTAGGTGGTATAACCGCGATTAGCCACGCCCTTTTTAACACTATTTCTGATTTTCCAACATTATTCCCGGCATATTTAGGCGACCTTAACTAATCTAAAAGAAAGTGAGGATGATGCTCTTGATTTTCGCCACGGCGATTTCTCAAACAACCTTGCAGTAAGTAGTTACTCGCAAAAAATGCCGTTTCGGAAATTTGACGACACGATCTCTCGCACGTAGCTAAGAAACGAAGGGATCTACGAACAATCGCCGCGACAGATCGTCGAGATCGCCCCGAAGCTTTGCGTTTCATTCTACAAACTGCGAAATTACCTCGGGAACAATATTGGAACTCGTTACTGAACAAAATCTTGTTCGATTGTTGCAGCCGTGCGGCCTTGCTGCCGTGGCTTGTATGTGGCCACTGTGGGATTACGTCACGGTACTGCACTAATTGACCACAAATATGCGCGATAAGTGGCCGTTAGTTGGGTGCACGCGACAAGCTCTGGGACAGTCCTTAACAACACTGAGTCTCTCACTTTTTGATAGCTATTGGTCACAAAGACAATTCAGCATAGTTAAGATCTGGGTCACACTTCTTTAGCCTTGAAAATTGCAGTATTCGAATTCAAGACCAAATAACTCTGAAAGAGAATCCTCTGTGAAAATGCACCTTCCACTATAATCTTGAATATTAGTCATTAAGGAAGCTGTCGATATTGATTAGATTAGGCATTAATTAAATCATTATGTCACAGCGGGTGCTGACGTCATCAATGTTTATTAACAAAAGTGCATTGGAATAATATTATAAAGAAGCTACTATTGACCATGCCACCAGTGCCGTGCAGGTTAGTACGATGGATACTAACTTAGTAATGTACAAACCTTGTCCATTTTTAGCTCATTTTCGAATCCTTCCAATCATATCACCGCTGTTTGGCAAGGTCTTTGCAAAACGCATGCAGTGAGCAGATAGTTCACTTCTAGTAGTTGCTATCAAATTCGAAAACAATGCCTAAATTGTACTCTATATATTCCTGCACCAAAACACTGGCTGTATCAATGAAATGTCATGTGACATGCCACGCCCACACGAATGCGGTCACACTCCTCGATCATAGAACGTGCCCATATCAGCCAAATAACAACACTTACCTTACGAGGCTAAAAACGTAGCAACTATGAAGAATAACTATTGTGACAACGTTCTATAGGGTAAAATCAGCGATTTTCGTGTGAATGCTAATATTACTAACTTTGAATAAGTAGCGTTGGTATCATGACCTAGGCAAGTAACCATGGGAACGATAGCTCCACCCACTATGAATATCATTAATACCGAGTGCGGGCTGACCCAGACCTTAACTATGCTGAGAAGCAAATTAAGATTTGCCATAAAGCTATAATGTCTATAGTTGCTATTAAAGTATTGTTTCAAGCTTTCTCAACACATATAGACACAGTCAAAATTACTTGCATTGCCAGGTGTAGTCATAATCATCACATTTAAATTCAGTATAGAACTGACACCAGCTTGCTCAGCACCTTTCAGATAACCAACAGAGAGACTGTAAGCAGAATCTTGTTCAACTCCATTAAATGAGTTTTGAAACCAACCAAATACTGTGGAGAGATTTGAATGAACAGCGGTTCGGGGGATAGCGCACAGATACATTTTATAATATGCATACCTCTGAATATGCTGTGTACAATTACGTATGTACTGATATATTGCAGTATAGCCAAAATATTGGTGGGAATTAAATTTGGCAGTTGGACCCTATATCGCCATTGTAAAATATTGATGGATTTAAATTTGGCAGTTTGTTTATACTAATTTACTGCACAATATTATGCAGAAGAGCTAGCTATATAGCTAATTTAAATGCATGTCTACATAGAAATTAATGAGATTTAAATATATGTAATAATATATATTATATTAATTAATTTGTAAGTTTAATTGTTTCAGGTGGTGCTTAAAACCAGTAATGCTAGTACAGCTTGTCACTCCTTCAGGAAGCGAATTCCACAAAGAGAGAGTTTTTGGATAGAAGGACTGTTGATATGCAGTAGTAGTTGCATGTGGTATGCAGACAGTGTTAGCGTTAATACCCCTGTTCCTGTAAGGGATCTTTCTTTGAATTATTGGAGGTTCCGGATAATATGTGAGCTTGTTGATAATCTTGTATAGGTGACCCAAACTTAGTGCTGATCTTTCGGTACGGGATCACCATACGTATAATAAATATTGATGGATTTTAATTTGGTGATTCAAAGCTAGACCGCCAAACTGCCAAATTCAATTCCCTACCAAAGTTTCCCACTATACGGTATAATCGCTTCTTTCTAGTGACAGAATGATTTCTGGCTCACCAATACATGTGTGACATTGTTGTTGTCCTGGTATGGAGTATGAGAGTCCATCCACACTGTTCACACAGCACTCCCTGGCTGACATCAGTGTACTGACGAAGGAACAGTTCACTGTAGTGCTACACTCTACAAGCTGCTCCTCAGCTGCATTTAACATTAAGGGTTATGAGGAGGCTGCATGGTTAAACAAGAAATTCTGACATAAAATTTATTACATGCAAATGTTCAAATGTATTCTGAGTAAAAGAGCATCATTTTCGTTGCTGGGTGTAATGGTATTACATTTTTCTCAAGCAATAATACACTTAAACACCGCTGTCCAGTGGTGGATCTATGATTAATTAAAGGATTATTCTGTTGCATTTTTGCACGTGAATTTTTTTTGCAGACATGCCCACTTTCGGTTAAAACAATTGATGCATGTGATTTTTTTTACCAGTCATGCCAAGGTGAAGCAGTTTCCATTATTCTTCAGCCAGAGAGGAAGGGCTCTATTTATAGCTTATTTTCAGCACTTCCTAGTATTAGGTCCACCCAAGAAAGGGGGTTACATGGAAACTGTGGAACCCCTTCTAAATCTCCCATTGCTTTCACCCATTTCAGCACACATTGTCATCCATGCAGAATTTGTTAATGTATAGCTGCTGCACTAACACTTACACAGTTTAACTGGCAGACTTGTATCAAAGAGAACCCCCATTGAATCAAATATTGATATAGTAAAGTTTACTTCCATGGGGAGAGATAATTCAGATATTCCAGCAGGTAGCTCAGATGATACTA
This sequence comes from Cliona cf. orientalis, assembly GCA_963930775.1. Classification (NCBI taxonomy): domain Eukaryota; kingdom Metazoa; phylum Porifera; class Demospongiae; order Clionaida; family Clionaidae; genus Cliona; species Cliona cf. orientalis. The sequence goes on along the minus strand of OZ005694.1, from coordinate 2,417,490 downwards.
TTAAAATGTTGTGGATATCACCACCTGTGAAAGATTACGTACATTCTCAGCACACATGCATTCTTTGAATATCAATAAATGTGACTTTCCATTAAAAAACTATGCATAATGCAAAAGAACCAATTTTGAGTTGAGGCAATCATTAGCGACTACAACATTTGAACTACTGCTCCTGCAAATTTAAAGTCTGGTCAGCAAAAATACAGCTGGATTATCCTTTCTAACTAACATTCTCCATCAAAATGAAACACTGGACATGGGAGTGTACTCACCACAAATACCTGGCTCCACCAACTAAGTCATGCTCTATAGAGGGCTGCCACATATTGAACGAGAGCAGCAGTTAGCACTTCAATGGGAAAGAATGAAGACAAAAGTATTAAATTTGTACAAAGATTCAAAGTAAGAAGGCTGTGTCTACAGTCCCGGCACCGGTACCGGAAATTTTGCGCTTCGAGTACCGGCAACAAAGCCCGCCAAAAAACTTAGAAATTTTCCGAAAGTGAGGAAAAAAAAAAAATTCATAAACCAAACGGGATTCGAACCCAGGACCACCGTACCACCAGCCCAAGCCCTAGTCCGCTCAGCCACCCTGCTCGCCGCTGCTGAATGCCGTTTTTTGCCAAGTTTATACACCTTGCCACTATAATACTAACCCTTGTCACCAACCCGTAGCCCAAACCCAAACCCCTCGTAACCAATCGATTATCGGAACCCAAACCCCCGCTACTAGCCTCACTAGCCGTCTTTCGCTCAGTATTATAATATAGCTATAGATCCCAGCCCCCTTCGGGGGCTGGGATCTATAGCTATATAATACACTGCCGGTACTCCAAGCACTAAATCTTGAGTACCGGTGCCGGGACTCTAGACACAGCGAAGAAAGAAATAGCTGGAGATTTTTTGTGAGTAGAGAGTTGCCCTGTTTAACAAACTGCAAGTAGCTATAATGCATGGCAGTGGCATAGCTAGAGTCATTAACCCTCGGCGCATGCGCCGCAGGTCTGTCTGTCAGTCTGTTACCACAAAATCAGCTGCCTACCTCGTTTTTACCTCGCAAACAAAGTTTTATAGGGTTCTTTACGGTGTTTTCAACGTTTTTACCGTTTGGCTTTCCCTGAAAACGCTTCGTTCAAGAGTTATGGCGTCATTTGCTGGTCACCGCTTCCTTCCTCGCTCCCTGGCGAACTTTCGACGGCCAAACGAGACAGCGATGATTTCTTTTTAACTCGAAAAGTATATATGGTTAGTTATAGATCCAACAACACGACTGGTTCATCGCTGATAGTACTACACTGGCAGAGAAGCTTCTTGGCTGTCTCTGCATGCTACAAAATGCTGACACAGCATTACACACGTGATACTGCTGGACATTACGCAATCGCATGCAATGTGCATTCTTGTGGTTACTCTGACATTGTGCTAGGAAGCCTATCATTCATGTATAGGATTGCATGCAAGCATCTTGCACTAATGCAGTACTGCTCAGTGCTTGCGCGCCGAGGGTTTTGCACTATAGTGCTTCATTGAACTGGTAGGGCCACAGCTGCGCATGTGCAGAGGTTTGACCACACCCACTAATTAGCGGAGTGCCTGGTTCATTGATTTGAGATTCGCTCAATTATAATATTCTAGCTAAATTCAGAGTTTGTTATTTCGTCCTTTTCTGGTGCATTCTAGAAAAGATAAGGTGCATTAGACATAGGAGAAGCTCGTATTCTCTAAGCTGTCTTGAGAGTTGTTCAAATCTCAGTATATATGTCAAGGAATATTGAATGCTGGGGCCTGGATATGGTCATTGGTAGGGCCTAGGCCCTACCAGGCCTGCCCTTCGCTACGCCACTGATGCATGGTGACAGGTAACATCTGTGATATGGACAGTCAGTACATTAATACCGTACTTCTTCTAAAAATTCAACATGAAAATAATATTAGCTTCGCTGAATTTTTAGAGATTAATAATCAACATTCCATCCATGCGCGCATTCTACTGTCATATATATATACGTGTGACGACCTTTGCCGAATTATTAGAAACTATTTTCAATCATTCGGTAAAGGGTGCTGAATAATTAGAGGGGCCGAATTTTTAGAAGCGTAGTATGTGCTAAACAGCTGCCGTTTTTAGCCATAACTCAGTAAATTTAGCATTCATGTATATGTAGATAAATGGTTCATACATCAATTTATATCAAAAGTGAAAATCGATAGTTATCACCATGCATTTAATTTCTAGCACATCATCATAATGCATGATTTTCTCATGGAGGGTCACAAATAATTAGCTTCATCCCCAGGCTCCGATGCATGCAGCATTGAAAATGTGGGAGTGGTCTGGGATGGAGCTACCAAATAAAATTTTCACTTACAAGCAATATTAACATCTAAACGGCAAAATGGTTGTAAGTCCCTGCTCAACGTCACTCTAACTTGACAGATGACAGTAACTCTACCTGGCTCAGTTAACTGGATACATTCAATCTCTGAAAATGTGAAAAAAAAACGAAGCATCTCAAAATTTGTTAGGGTTAGCTAATACATATCTGAAGCAACTAGTGTGTTAATTTAACAGCATACCCCTATAAATAATTTCATATACCTGGAATATGAAATTTATAGGTGAAGTTAGTCATCTCTCCAGTTGTTGAATTAGCAACAATGGTGATATTGTGATCACCAGGGTTACTGTCAAATCGAAGGAACTCAACATTGATAGCTGGTAGTTCACCTATTATACAAAAGTATGAAATAATTAGCTAATATGGGAGCATTATAATTATGAATGCACATGGTACAGAAGAGAGAAGAGAGTACTGTACTCATGATCAGTTCACGAAGTCGACTCCAACTTCAACAGGGACTAATAATATATAATAATATATACCATGTCTGAACCATGGTCTCATGCACCAGTGTGTGGGTGAGCAAGCTGTACATTATAACATAGTGGCATGTGTTAGCCTAACCATAGCTATGCAGATTTCATGTTTGAATTCATTTATACTGTGATCTTACATAAACCACTGTGGCTGCAGGTGTGCAGTAGAATGTCTGGCCCATGTACCCAGGTCCACCAAGGGAATGATCTACAGTATTAATTATTCATAGGCTTGTGACAAAGTACAGCATTTGTCTGGTATCTACTACATGATGTGATGCAATGCACCACCTCACAACATAAGCACGACACAAATACCATCTTGTTGATCTATAGAAGGTGTAACTTTGTTTGATAGAACATTAATGACTCAAATACAATTATCATAATAATATTATTATAGCCAGAAAATTTCTCATGGAGAAATTTTTGCCCTTTTGCCTCCTGCTCTCAATGGCACCCACAATTTTTTGTTCAGTGTAAATGATTACATAGCAGCTGTGGTAACCTTTACCATTTGGATGAAATTGAATATTTCTATAATGCAAAAGTAGCTGGGCCATACAAAATTTTTGTCCAACAAAAAAATTTCGGCTACATGGAACTTTACATAATTATGTAAAGTTTTTTATCTGCCAGTTGAACAAATGAACACTCCCCTGATTCAAAGGTGCAACAGAGTACATGGACCAACAACAATAATATAATATTACTTAGCCACGTACACTTTTCTTGAATTTGTCCAGAACCATAGATACAAGCAACTTCTGATTCATTAATGTCTCCATTAATGCCTTCACAATGAATAGTAACTATTCTATTCTCAACAACAGAGCAGCTCAAAATAAACCTTGGTGCTACAAAAGAAAAAATTAGGGATTGGATCATAATCCAAAAGTAATTGATACACACAAGTTTTAAATAATCATTACTTTCAAATACAAATTCAGAGATGGCTGTTTGACCACCTTCAGTAATGATAGTAACCGTTAGATTATGAGATCCTAGACTCAATTTTGATTTGTCAATGGTTACATTTTGCCCACCTGCATACAAATTAAGTTATAGAAAGAGCATAACACAAGACAGTAAAATTTGGTAAATCACAATGGTTTGTATAACAGTCTAGGGTACAACTGTATTTCTGAATAAGTGGTAAAACTACTATACTTCTCGTATCATATTCTAACTGCCAGCCATGTTCTAAGTCTCTAGCATGGTTCTAACTGCTACTATCTCAGGTGATCTAGATTAAACTATAAGCAGTGCCTTTGATCTATATAGCTTGCATGATACAAAAAGTAAGTAGACAATGTTATTATCAAGCAAACGTACATTGTAATGGTGGTCCCCCATCAAAAGAGCAGTTGTATGTCAACCTCCACACCATAGTTATACTTAGTTCACAAATGATAGTGAGCCCATTCAGTGTAAAGGAACATCTTTCACCACCCAGTGGAGGCTCTGTATCAAGTTTTAACACATAGGATAATCTTGTATACATGCAACTGAATGATAATAATCAGATTGCTCTGGCATAGAACCAGAAATTTAAAAAAAGGGGCAATTTCATGATTTTTATCCTTCTTTCTTTCTTTCTCATTCAGTCTAAGTTAAACATATATCAGCTTCATTATTTTACTAGGAGCAGTGCAGTGGACATCCGTGACATCATAATTATTATTGCCCGAGTATTTGCTCAATACATGGGTATAGTGATGCTATTGCGCATGCTCAAATGCATGCTGCACGTTAAGACCACGCCTTCTGCTAAGTAACTTTTGCCATATTGAATACTTTGATCTCGCTATGCGCTGGCATTCTACACTAAACTCTTGGCTAACCAAGTCATGAGTGTTGTTCGTCGTCTGTGAAGAACACCTACATTCTACAGTCAAGACTGACTTCAGTTGGCTAAGCCCATGCTGTCAGGAGAGTTAGCCAGGAGCCTTGCGGGCTATGGCTACAATCACATGATTCAGTACAAACATCGCTGAGCAGAGGGCATTTCTCAAGCTACACTAGTCGTGATGATTGGGCTCTAAAAGACCAGTGGCACAGGTATCTCATACTCACTGTCTATCAATGCTGTCATTAAAAAGCCACTATTTGTGGTCGTGCTAAGCTCGTGTTCATGTAGAAGGCTGTGGAACATGAAGGCTGCTATTTCTTTGGTAGATTACACCATCCATGTCTGAGCATAGCCTCGTGTCAAGGAGTATGTACAAGACTACACCCCTCAGACTCAGCAGCTACGCTACTCAAAAAATGAACACAAAATAATAAGTACAAATAGCAACTAAATAAACTGAATAAGTAAGTAGGAATGGTAGGGCCAAAAAGTATACAAACAAGAGTTGTAGGATAACAACTAATGAGATGCATCCCTACACATTTTTCATAGAAATCCTAGCTGGTACTTGAAAATTAGATGTAGGGATGCATCTCGTCTGCTATTATCCCTACTACTCTTGTTTGTATACTTCTGGCCCTACCATCCCTACTTACAGTACTTATTCAATTCATTTAGTTGCTTTTTATACTTGTATACCAATTAAGTGCAAGAAGAGACGTTCTTGGGAACTCTGTCCATAAACATCAGTAAAGTAGAAAATAATGCTGTAATTCCCAGCTGAGTAGGATGCTGTAGTAAGTCTCAGTGAATATTCTGGACCGTTGGGCATAACGATACCTATGTAACCCAAAAATAGATTATAAGTATAAATTATGTAACTTTTGGTAGGATGCATATATAAACTTTCACTGTTTTACAGACACTATTAGATTGTTTATCATAAACAGAAGCGTAGGAAGATGTTGAAGGTTGGGGGGGGGGGGGGGTGCACATAAGGAAGTTGCACGTGAAAAAGTTTTGGACCATACCCACTTTATATTGAAACCACGCTCATTTTGTGTTCATGATGCACTGAGAAAAAGGTTTAGACAATGAAAAAAGGAACGGTAAGTCAATCACAACAGACTTTATAGCTGCTTATTCTTGTTAGTTTATAAAACATCTCATAGTCAGGCCCACGAAAACATGGCTAGGCTTATGTACATGTAGCTACATGAAAACATCGAAGAAGCACTGCTCTGGCTGTGGGCGCACTGTCCCCCTCCCCTGTTGGTTGGGGGGCATGTGCCTCTGGTGCCCCCCCTGGTTCCTACGCCTATCATGATAAATCACAATGTCATACTAATCCGCCAGCGTACAAAATTAACAGTTTCATTCAACTTTCTCTGCATGCATGCTGAATGTCATGTAACACATCAGTGCCGTGTATTCACAAAAAATGAAGCAAGTAATGATACCAGACCCGTAGGAGCCAGTCATGCTGGTGATAGGTCATGGTCTGCATGACCACTTCTTGGTCGATCCTTATAATACTCACTGCCTACAGCAACTCCATAAACCCTTGGTATAGGTCGTCAAAGTTCCTCGTGCGTATGTGCAATAGGGTTTATTCATCAAATTGGTGCAGTTTTTGGACGGTTTGTACAATGTCATGATATTATAGCTCTCCATACTAAACACTATTAATTAAGTGGATGTGGCCACGCCATGAACGATCGTCAGTTCGAGGCAAAAGCATGACAGAAGACGTCCCTGGCTTAATTCTGCTGCTGTTTTTCGATCATAATATCTCGATTAATTCGAAAAGTAGTCCTGAAAAACAATTATTACTATTATTAATGCTTTACAACTTCCATAGCTGAAGGTCTGTTACAGGGTTGTAACAGCCTGACATGTACATAATGATAAAAATTAGTTTGGTGATTGTTAGTTGTAGCTATACATCAGATGAAGGAAGACTTTGGCTGGGAGAAACACCTTGGGCAAGGACATGCGAAGTAATAGGTACAAATATTGTCAGAATTAAATTTGGCGAGGAAGGATTTCCAAAAAATGTCTATTAGTTGCTTTCTGATTGTTGCGAAAGATAAGTTTAGGTCAATAGGTGGTAGTGAGTTCCAGAGATAAGGGAGTCTGTTGAAATAAAATTGTTTATCCCTGTTGAGCTTGATAGGTGGCTGGACTCGTTTGTTGAAGGTACCAGATCTGGTGTTATTCTGGCTGAAGGAGACGTGGTTGAGGATACTGAAGGATTGGTCGGGTGGAATACTACAAGTTTACATAGAAATACCAACACTTGTAATTAAAGTTCTTTGATTAAATTATCATCTGCCCGACCGATCGACCCTACTATTTCGTGGTCATATTAGTTCAAACAAACGGTTTATTCTGTGTGGCCTAATATTATGTCCAAATCAGATGACATCACAATGAGGATGCTCAAGTCTATGGAATACACAGTTGTACTGAAATGTTTAATCTGTGACTAACTAAAGGAGTTGCAAGAGTTCCCAAGGGAAACAGAAATTTTGCAGCTGAATACTGTCCTATAATAATATTAATCCTTCCAAAAGTCAGCAAGCTTTTATAATGCCACATTAAAGATTATTCTCAACTGTGACAGTGAATCCTCCCATAGTTCAACCTGTCAGTGGAATTTCTTGCTGTATTTGACACACACCCATAATATGAATGTGGCAACCATTACATAATCGCTCAAATTACCGAGTATAGGAAGTCTACTTTACGGTGGCCGAGAAGGGCCATTCCAAACTTCCAATTTCTCGATTTCCATTTCTGAATTTGGTCAGTTCCAAATTCGCATTTCTGAAGTTGTCATTTCAAAATCTTTATTTAAACCTTCATTTTAGCTAGCAACTCAACTACTGTGTTTAATGGCTCCTGCGAACTGCACGTCTTTGAGGATAGATAGAGGATAGAGTGAGCACTCAAACCAGATAGCATACCGCGTCATACTCTAATGCTTGCGTGCAGGATAGGGGTCAAAGGTCAACACTAAGGTGTTCTCGAGTCGATATCTGTTTCTAAAATGACGATTTCCAAATCTTCGCTGCCCAGCATTTATATAGCTATTTCTGAAATCTTCATTTCTAAAGTTGCGGTACATCGTAGCCTCATTCTCAGGCCACTCCCAGTCAGCGTGCAACTGGGTGTGGCCTGAGAACGAGGTGCTTGATACCATCCGCAATACAATCCTAGCCCTAGCCAGCCCCTCCTATTAATTTTTTGCATTAAAGACTATTTGTTTGCGTTCTAATATTCATATTAATTTTGTTTTCACCACCATTGCATTAGTAAGGCTCTTCTGTGACCATCAGCAATATTAAATATTGTCTACCATGCACTTCACAGATAGAGGCGGGGCTTGGACACGCAAAGGTTCACATTTCTGTGCACATGCGCCCTGTGTAACTCCCTGAGAGTTCGTGGAGGAAAGGATGCAAACGCTATGTAGCTACAATGAAATAGGAAATCTACCAAATTAGAAATGACCTCGACCAGGATTGGAAATCGTTAATTCAGAAATAGAAATCGAGAACCACGTATGTTGACCTTTGACAGCTTAATCCGCGCCGATGTAATAATATTTTGGAGTATGACGCGGTATGCTCTATCTATGCTTAAAGATGTGCAGTTCGCAGAAGCCATTAAACTACGGTGGCCGAGAAGGGCCAGTCCAAACTTACAATTTCTAGATTTCCATTTCTGAATTGGTCATTTCCAATCTCGTATTTCTAAATTGGCATTTCAAAATCTTTATTTAAGCCTTTATTTTAGCCAACAGCTAGACTACTGTATTTAGTGGTAGCTCCCGTGAACTTCGTGTCTTTGAGCATAGATAGAGCGAGCACTCAAACCAGATAGCGGCACGACGCGTCCTACTCCAATGCTGGCGCGCAGTCTAGGGGTCAAAGGTCAACACTAATGTGTTCTCGATATCTGTTTCTGAAGGAGCGATTTCCAAATCTTTGCTGCGCTGCATAAGCTATTTCTAAATCTTCATTTCTAAAGTTGTACTACATCATAGCCTCTTTCTCAGGCCACTCCCATTCAGCGTGCAATTGGATGTGGCCTGGGAACGAGGCTTGATACATCCCCGATAGCACTAACCAAGCCCCTTCCCATCAATTTTCTTGTATTAAAGACTATCTATTTGCGCTCTGATTTTCGTATTAATTTTCTAAGGCTCTTCTGTGACCATCAGCTATGTTAAATATTGTCTACCCTGTGTTTCACGGATAGGGGTGGGGCTTGGACACACACATTCCTTTGGGCATGCGCCCTGTATAACTCCCTGAGAGTTCGTGGAGGGAAGGATGCAAACGCAATAATAACTAGAATGAAATAGGAAATCTACCAAATTAGAAATGTCCAGGATTGGACCTTTGACCCCCTAGTTTGCGTGCCAATATATGGCACGGTGTGCTATTTGAGTGCTCGCTCTATCTATGTTCTGAATCAAAGACGCGCAGTTCGCAGAAGCCATTAAACACAGTAGTCTAGTTGCTGGCTAAAAGTAAAAATTTGAAATGATGAATTTAGAAATGCCAATTTGGAAATGACCAATTCAGAAATGGAAATCGAGAAATTGTAAGTTTGGAATGGCCTTCTCGGCCACCGTAATTAAACACAGTAGAGTAGTTGCTGGCTAAAATAAAGGTTTATACGGTGGCCCAGAAGGGCCATGTCCATTACCCGATACAATATTTCCCATTACCAATTTCGACTTTTCTCATTACCAGCTTCCAATTTGATTATTTCTCGTTTCCGATTTTGAATTTTCTCATTACCAACTTCCAATTTGGTTATTTCTCATTTCCGATTTTGAGTTTTCTCATTATACTAGCTTACTTCCAATTTGGGTTTTTCTCATTTCTGTTATTAACTGGGATACTTCAATGTGGATTCTCTTTGCAAGTATAGTTAACTATCATAGGCGCCAGTTGTATTCATTTGACATGTGCTCTGATCCACATTTATGCAACATGGAGGCTACATGTTAGTCTTGTGCCCAGCCCCCTTCGTGCATGCAATAGTGAAGGGGGCTGAGCACAAGACTAGTGATATGTCTAGCTAAACCTCCGTAGACCTTTTTTATATGATGACTGTTTAGCGTCATTATAATAATAATTATGATGTTAAGGGGGAAGAGGTTGATAGTCAGTGCCTGTCAGGTACGACAACAGCCTGGCCTTTGGAGCCACCCACACCCCTCTATGCTTAAATTGCATTACAGATGTGTGGCTCTATGACTGCCATGACGCTTACTTAAAGGGGGAGAGGGGAGGGTGTCCAAGATTTAATGTCATAATAATGTTAGTACCCCCTTAATCAAGGGTAATTCAGAAAGTTGTCAGAAGAAAAGGGTCTATAACATAGCCAGTACTGTGTGACCTCTGCCATAGAGTAGCTATATACCTATTTAACGACCAGTTTCCGCCTTCAACGCATACCTGTCCACCCTCTCTTGCTTTCCATATGTAGCTACACGCCTATCAATACTATGATACTTCACTAACCCCGCAAAGAGTTACTGTACCTACCCAAATTGAAATAATTATCCAAGTTAGTTATAAAACGAGAAAATTTGAAATTGGAAATAAGAAACACCCAAATTGGAAGTTAGTAATGAGAAAACTCAAAATTGGAAACGAGAAATAACCAAATTGGAAGCTGGTAATGAGAAAAGTCGAAATTGGTAATGGGAAATATTGTATTGGGTAATGAACATGGCCCTTCTGGGCCACCGTAGGTTTAAGTAAAGATTTTGAAATGACAATTTTAGAAATGTGAATTTGGAAATGACCAATTCAGAAATGGAAATTGAGAAATTGGAAGTTTGGAATGGCCCTTCTCAGCCACCGTACTACTTGCATTGTATGGGTCTACAGTACTTATAATGCAGGTCTCAATGATGCAGTGGTACATATACAATTATACAAGGCACGTGCGAGGTGTAGCATTGTGCTCTCAACAGCTCTAGTTTCCGGAAGATTTTATTCTATAGACTTAGTGCGTTACTTGCTCGGAAATAAAGGAGAACTACATACTCTAGCAATATAGTAACACAATTATGATTATTAACTCTAGTACAGGCTAACAATGAAAATTCTACAGGAAGGACGAGTATAAGATTTTATACCAATTCAGTAAACTAATTTTGCTATTAGCTACAATGTACATGATATCATAAATTATATATCAACTTACATGAGAAAGCCTGTCTACTATCAACAGCTTCGATAGTGCATGACACAAGTTCAATGGGGTTGCTATTTGCAGAGCGGCAAGAAGCAGAAACATCACCAATTACTCCTTCAGTCCCACAATTGATCACTGCAATAATAGTACACACACATCATTACAACATAATATGTGACCAGATCTGAGAAAACCCGCCATATTGGTCAATCCATGAAATTCTAATTTAGTTAGCTGTATATTTGGATAGCTGTATCATAGGGCTAACCTGCCTCCAAGTCTGAGCCCCATCGCGTGCTTGGCTGTGGAGCTAGAGCGCTTTGTTTGCGATCGCGCCACACCCTCAATAATCGAGAAATTACAGTCTAAAGGCGTTGCTATGCACGCGTATGGCGTTTCCATATACTACGCGTGAACTGGAAATCAATTAAATGGACCTGGGCGGAGTCATTCAAAATGAACGTAAAGATCGAGCAAGGATTGGATTTCAATGTTGATAACGGTCGACGATTGTTCTTAGATGCCCAAGAAGCTAAAAAGGTGAGCGAACGTACAGTAGTTCAATGAATCTAGCTGTATCTAGATAGAGAATTCTAGTTAGCGCACATAGCGCAGCTGTACTGACCAGGTAGGTCAAAATGAAGGCTTATTTCGCCTTGGTAACTTAATTACGTTTACCCTCCGTAGGTGGTGGCAACAATTAGTAGAAGGGTTCTTTGACGTAAATAGCTATGACAAAAACTGGACTTTGGTATTTTTTGACTGTTGATACTAAAAACGCGCACTGCGCCATATGCGCGTTAGACAAATATGCCGGGTTTTCTCGGATCAGGTCACATAATTATTATACTATCGTTTACAAATGTTAAGTTTTATAATATACTGTATCTTCCCAAAAATTAGCTCCCACTCCCTTTTTCAGTAATACTGGGGAGGGTGCTTAGTTCAAAGAATATTTACGGGGTTAAATTTTAGTGAATGGCCAACCTTTACCATTAATTTTTCATGGGTTTAATTCTTCATAGATGCATGCACTCACACCCATTATGTACTGTTTGTCAATCGAGCTTATTTCGTGGGTTTAGTTTTCGCAGTTAGCCTAATAGGCAATCATCCACGAAAACAGCAAAACCAGATCCCTCAAAAATATCTGCTATATGATATATCAGTGGTGGATTTCAGGCAACTCCAAGGGTTCCATGGATTCCCCCCCCCCCCCCCCCCCTTGGGCTGGATTTACAACTCATCCATAGGGGGTGTATAGCTATTTAATGGAATAGCCCAATGTAAGCAATTGGAAACTAACCTTTGCAGTTACCAAGATTTTGGGCTTCACTGTTGCTGACTAAGCTGTGTCTGTGTGCACGTAATTACCCTGTACGCATGCGCAAGGGGTAAAGCAATCTGGTTGTATGTCTGTTGTCGTCATTGTTGTCCGCACGGAAATCGCCAGTTTGGGCGTTCTAGGCCCCTGAGCGACTTGTAAAGCGAACAAATACAAAATGGGCGAAAAACTGGACTCAGTGTGCTTCAAATTGCTCTGCACCGGCCACAAGCATCACAAATAGTGCATTTTTAGCCATGCCTGTCGACAAGTAATAGTTATACCATGCCCACGAGGGCTGTATGGGATTTATTGCCTGAGCCCGAGGGCGGAGCCCGAGGGCGAAGGCAATAAATCCCATACGGCCCGAGGGGGCGTGGTATAACTATTTTAAAGCCTACTATGGCAACGCATCTGCATTACTATAGTAACGCATCCCGTATTGACGTCATCCGACCACAACCATAGCAACTACAGCAGCTCCATAGCGACTGTATGACGTCATACCGTTTGAATGTACGTACTAGCTAGCCAGCTGTGTAGCTGGCAGCGCTTTTGTACGCTAGTAGCAGCGATGATTCTACCTAGCTTCTTGACTCTTGGATCCCTACAGTGACTATCGATCATCTGCAGCAATTCCTTGACTGAAATTTTGGCCTTTGTTGCTCGTTTTTATTTCTAAGGTAAGCAAAAAGATTGGCTTGTATGGCCTGGAGGGATCTAGCTGTAAATGGGGAGTGTGCGTAGCTGAAACAGGCAGCATCAGGCTTACTGTGCTTTGTACAATTGTTTTATAGTGCGTGGTAGAGATCCAGATTGTATTTACAGGCTAGCTACGATCGCTACATATGGCGTACGCGCGTTGCAGCAGCAGTAGCTAGCTGCAGCGTGAGTCCTTTTACAAAACTAGCGATTAAATCGCTAGTCAACACAGCCAAAACATTCATGACACCAATCTAATCTGTTCGTACATACATAGACATTGCCATGCTTTGGACATAGCTTCTATGGCAAAGCTCATGGCGCAAGAGCGGCCGGGCAATACTCGTATTGCCCTAACCACATCCTGGGTGATATGAGTATTGCCCTCGCCTTGATCAGCTTTACGGCGTATAGCGGAAGTGCGCGGCACTTTGATCCACCCACGCAGTAGGCTTTAATACCTAATTATTGGGCCATGTGCTCTTTGCACGTGCACATAATTGCCACTGTATAACAAGTAGTGGTCACCAGCAGGCATTGCTATACTGCTGTTGTATGCTTCACTGCTGTACAATCTCGGATACTGTTACTAAATCAGTGCAGATGCTGAGTACGGGTACGTGCTCTAAAGAGCTCCAGTTATAGCATGAATTCTAGATCTGTTGGATTGGTCTGTGGTTGTTTACACAATTACATGTCTTGTTTGTGGCATGTTACTGGGAAAATCCACAGCTGAATGATTGTGTCCGAATTCCAACCACACTTGTAGTGCAGTAATTAGATATGCTCACCCACAATCTACACAAGTGCTATCAAAAATTGAATTAATGCCAGGGCTGAATGCACCACACTAAGCAGGAAAAAGGTTGTCTGGATATACACAATGTACAATAGGGCGAACGGTAAATTCCAGGTGCCCATGCTAAACTGCTAGCTGGCCGATATTTTGTACAAAGAAAGCAACACGTTGATTTATGCAGTCGTTGGTCATTGATTCTATTATCTCTATGTGCTTTATCCCTTCCTACTGAAAGTAATTGGGCTCACAATATAAGAGTTGTTATCCAAGTAGTGCTCATTGAGCTGAGTTTGAGTTTAATAGTCTTCGTGCGATCTTCGTGCAGTGTACAATTCAGGCGATATTGCACTGCAAAAAGAAAGTGGTTGATTATTGAACAAAGAGACTTACATTGGTCATCTCTTTTAATTTTAATTCCTCTACATAACTATTATGCAACCCTGACTGACTATTAAGTGTTATGATTTAGGGTAATTGTCTTACTCAATGGTTCTGGTCTATCAATGACAAAGATAGTGATGTTGGACCTGTAGCATTGCTGGTTCCCATTAGGTTCAAGAATACAAGCCTCCAACTCATAGATACCACTATCTGATTCATTGTCTGGAGTTAGCACAGCACAGGTGATCTCCACGTAGAAGATGAACAGTTCCTTATCCGACTGGACATGTTCTGATGGTTGTAGCGCTAAAACAGGACCTTGTACATATCTTGCATAGCCACTGAGCTGGGTTTTATAAAATGTATAGGTGGCATTCTGTGCTGAATCAGCATCGAGTGTGCCAAAGACCCAGGAGGACCAATCAAGGTGGATGTTGACTCCAACAGTGACCACAGCTGTCTGTTGATCATCTGTAACATTAACTAGTTCATTCTGTAGTGCAGCCACCTTGAATAACTCAGGTCGCTGACTCAGAGGCCCTAGATCAACATCTCCAAGGAGGACTTGGAAGTTAGAATCACCTATAGTTGATTACAATGATACCATTAAGTCTGGTTAAAAGTACGTGCTCTTATCACACTCAATGGTAAGGAAATGTGTGCCTATTAGTTGATGTGCACTTTATCAAGAATAAAGTTCACCCCACCCATTGAAGCATGTTCAAGCACTCATGTACAAGGTTATGAACTCAGCAATTCTTGAGAAGCTTTAATTTATAGGTCGTTGAACATCCATCACCGGTATAAAATCTATGGAAAATACCGTCTTTTCATGAGTCTGCCTGCCCAATCCTTTGCTTTCACTAGCCGATAGGAAAAGTTGAAGGCTATATGCACTAACTCTTCTAAGCCTTCACGTGCATTCTAGCTCTGTCACCAGTGTCTTTCAACTTTAAAAACTTTCAGCCCTGTAATAATTTCTGTACTGACTAGACCTCTCAAGGGCAACAGCAAAGGAGAGTCCCATTGTCACATTGTGATAAATTGCACATGCATGTCCTGAGTGGAGTGAGGAAGTCCCTGCACTATAGCGTATTACTAGTATAGCTAGCCTCGTCCTTGCTCTCTTGGGGAAGGGGAAAAGAGAGCCTGGTAACAACTGCATGCGCATGCGCCAACCCTTACCAACATAACATGATAAGCCTTATATTTTCAGTTGAAAAAGATGTTGATATCGACTGGCGATTGTGTCTAGAAGATTTAAATGAGGTAAGTCGATTATACATTAATTCTTAGCCCTCGAAAAGCCGTTTTGTTGTGTGCATGGACGGCTTTTTGCCACTTTTCCATATAGCTACTACTCGTAGACTAGTACATCACATGATCATATACTAACTATACCAGTCAAACTAAGAAGCTGCACCCATGTCACACACAACAAAACGGCTTTTCGAGGGCCATGACTCAACGTATAGTCTATTACCTTATTTAAATCGGTTAGACATCATCGCCAGCTGGTTCTTTCAATTGCAAATCGGGTTACCATGTTTTGTTGGTAAGGGTTGGCACATGCGCACGCAGTCGTTACCAGGCTCTCTTTTCCCCTCCCACAAGAGAGCCTGGGGAGGAGGCTATAGTATAAATTGCTGTCCTGGAATACTCAAGGACCATACAGGCAGGCATGGCGGTATAATTCAGCATCACCATCGCCAATACAAGACTTTGTTAGAATTCTACAAGATACTAATTCACACAACACTGATTGATGCGTGCTTAAAAGGTATCTGGACACAGCCAAAACTTATGGCACACATGTAGGCAGAGATATATTATAGCTAGAGCAGTATAAATTGATATCATTGATACGTAGGGTTGGCACTTTACTAACAACAACCTCTCATAGTCACTATCCAGTTTATGATGCCATGGGCTGAATTAATGAGACATAAACATTCATGCCAAATTAATGTAGCAATACAGCCATGTCATAGTATGAGATATATAAGACTGTTTATACCAGTGTTATTTCCCAGGGTAGAGCTCAGCTTTACATAGCAGAATAATGACATCAAGAACAATGACAGCCTTTGTTTCATCATCTTGAAGTTCTCCCATCTGCTTTGTGCATTCACATGCACTGTTGTGAACTCACATAGCTATTTCTGGTCAATTCTGTGCCGTTGTCACTACCTTTATTTCACCTCAACATTTCCTGTACAACTTGAACATTTCCTGAACAAACCAAAGACAGGAAAGCAGGGGCTGATCCGGGGGGGGGGGGGGGGGGGGGGGGTGGATAGGGTGGCTAGCCACCCCCCTTCACCAGTTCTTTTATGTAACGTAGTATAGGAGATGTCCACCATTATTAACCAGCCACCCCCCTTCCACTGGTATAGTTTATTATGGGTAGCCACCTTCCATGTAAATTTTCTGGATCAGCGTCTGGAAAGGAACTGAGCATGCGCAGTGATGTAGTGGCTACCATATGCATACAAACAATGGGTTGGTAATGCTTACTCCCTGCATAGTGTACATACATTGTAAATCTTACAGTATTATGGTAACGATACAATGCCAACTAGATCACTGTCACATGTACTGTACAACAATGCCCTAGTTGCTACTGCAGTTAGGCAAGCGTGGCAGCTGCACACACACAAAAAAGTCCCCAACCACTTCAGATCTTTCTTCGATTCTGTAAATAACCGAGTTTTACTAGATGAACACTAGTCTTCTATTTTGTGAACATAGCCCTCAAGGTGTGACAATAACATGGAAGAAGATACCCTAGGTGGGGTTTTGATTGAGAGATTCTAATGATTGCGAATTGTGAGTATTTCAGGAGCTCACAATCAAAAGTATTGAAAAGTATAACTCAAGCATATTCTATTACACGGTACGGGATCGATGATCACAATTATTAGACTCACAATCTAGCCTGACAGAGCTAAAATGCAATCATTAAACTTTGCAATCAAAACCCGACCTACGGTATGCATGGCCAACCAGCTATACGTACATAGCTGACTTCTTCAACTCGGAGCCATAGCTAACTGTGTAAATATGGCATTCTAGGAAACTGTGAAACAGACCTTAGTGGCTAAAACAGACCTTAGTGTAGAGGAATGTTTCTTCTCTTGACCCATGCAAAATGATTACCATGGGCAACTGTTAATTTTGGTTTATATCTCAGATCCAGCACAATAGTATGGTTGGTTTTATTATGGACAGTCACAATTGTGGTCGATGAATCCTCTGAACTATGGTGTATCGTAAATTAATGGTATGCATGCAAGAAAGTGATAAAAACAGGCCTTTCAGTCAACAATTTACAGGTACACATTATTTTGCTTTCTCTAGGTTGGTATTTGAACCTCTTGACAATGTGTTCTGTTGCTCCAGTATGGTTGGACCTGAAAAGCAGTAGTCAAACAACTGGCAAAAGATTTACGTAAAGCTCCGTCAAAATGAACATAATGTACATAATAAGCACATGACTGTAGCTATATTATGCTATATTATATGTATGTGTACGTGCAGGCGGTAGAGTGGTGAACAGTTGGAGTTCAGAGTGCACGCATCTTGTGATGACCAATCTTAATGTCACCATCAAGGTTAATACAAATCTTTGCGTGCATGTGTGACTGTGTGCATATTTTTTATGCTCCAACTTATATTATGTATAATATGTTGTGTTGGTCTCTATAAAAAATTATTGCACAGGTTGTGTCCACTTGGTCTAGTTGTTGTCCAATCGTGACTCCCTCGTGGCTTGAAGCTGCTTCCCAGCTGCAGTGCTTCAGTGAGGTCAAGGCCCTGCCCCGCCCAGCTGACTACCAGCCAGAGGTAGTAGACACTAACCTGGATGAAGGAGAGGGGTCCTTTAGTCCAGACTTCAGGAGAAGGATCCTGTTCCAGGACAGGACAATCTACTTTCTCTGCAATAATTAGCAGGTTAGCAGTATAGAATGTGTAAATGAGTGTATGTTGAACATGTACAATGTCATGTATATGTAGCTATATGTGTGATTTTTATGGTATAGTCTTTAGATTGATTACGTCATGCCATGTCACGATCGAGCATCATGACATGATACACGTGACTTCACGTACCAGGCCCTCCCGTTTTTTGCGTGTAGCCATGACTTCAAAAAGATTCCTGTAGGCTCACTTTTTGCCAATCATTATTCACTAAGAGGCTAGCCTTGAAGGTAATTACCTTATTAGGGGTACAATCTATGGTAAAAGGCATGGCATCGTCGATCCATCAATCGATATTTTAATTCCTGTACCAATGTGACCTTCGACCCTCCAACTGCGCCCAAAATCAAAAAACAACGATACCCATCCCCTAAAGTATTTTGTTGGCTACGCCTATCAACCGCACCCCCACGTGCTTTCTGCTCCTGCGCACAACGTAGTATAATAATAATAATTATTATTCAGGAAAGGTCGTTAATATAGCACACGCATAGCTACGCATAACACTGCTGCTGCAGATAGATGCACTGCAGGTTGCAGATGCAGCTGCTGCACGCGCGGTATGAGCTCTAGAGAGCTCTTGTTTGAAATGGAATGGAGTAATTGCCACCTCTTTTATGCATCAGTGGCTCAGTGGTGATAATAATTCATTTTATAAGCCATCCACTGCCAAATCTGATGCTTAGCATGATAATAGCTATAGCATAATGAATGGTGGTAATGATGGTGTCACAGTATACATGCATTACTATTGTTCAGTACTGCAATGTGTAACCCTAGGCCATGGCGTACTAGCTACAAAAGCTGACTTGGATTATTATTATCTTCTGTCTCTATAGCTGTGTGTCAGCTAGTAGGCCCATTATATTAAGTGACTATAAATTGTCTAGACAATACTTTGCAATGCTTTAATCATGCATGTATACCACATTAAAAATTTGTCCTACACACTTCCACCAGAGATTGGCTACCTTAAGAGTGATGTCTAGACCAGACACCAATTTTCACATTCATGGTTCTATAAAAGCCGCGCCAACGAAACAGGTAGCTAGTTATAGTATTCATTACTCCTTCAGCTTCCAGTTAAATTGACCACAGCAACCTGCATAAGAAGATTCCTGCTACCATCAACTAATATGCTAAAGATAATTACAGTAGTCCTTTTTCTGACTGCTAGCTGTTTTGCTATTCAGCCATGTCCACCGGGAACACCACCAGCTGTTATCTCGGAGACTTTTTCCTCTACCGTATGACATTGTATTTAATAATTACTCTCCGATAAAATTAATGCTTTTTAATGTAACAGTTTTTAACCTATTGTCTGCACAGGCAACTGTCAAACTTGAGAGGGGAAACAGTGTGTCCCGTGGCACTGCAGTCTGGAATCGCAGTTTAATGAATCTGGCTTATCATGTAAGGTACCGTTTTGACGATGGAGCATCTGCTGAGTATTGGGGACTCTTTGAAGAGGGAAAGAGAGTGAGATACACTCTACAAACGTAAGATCTCTACAATGTTTTAGGCCTGACCATAACTATAAATATTATTAGTATTATTGTAATTAATTGCAGCTGCTTACTTTTGTAAAACATAATTATCACCCATGGCCAATTGCAAAAGCATAATAATTATTATGCATAATCTAATATTCACATCACGAAAGTGGTTCATTTCCAAGAGTTTCCAACTTGTACACTGTTGTGCATGCACTGCTTGCACACTGCTTGGAAATGAACTCAATTTCACAAATCTTGGAAACTAGCTTGTACACATACGTTTGCAAGGCAGTGTACAAGCTGGAAACCTAGCCCTTTCGTGCAGTGTATACATGAAGCATTCACGTGAAACAGGTCCATGGGCTTCCTCTGTATTATGCTCTGTGATCTAGCCACTTGCATTAAAGCAGATAATAATACTATTATACCCATGCATGCTCAATTTTTGCGGGAATAATTATTACACAAATCCATCCTTTAGCCACTTTCTTTTGTAGCTATACCAATAATTGCTTGACTAACTAGCTGAATCTCGCAAGCAATGCTGCATCAATAAAAACTATAGCTAACATATCATGCAAAATTTTTAAATTTGAAAAGTCATAATAGCTATACGTATACAATAATTAATAATTGTCATGATTAATTTTGTGCTCGCACGCTTCTGAACTAAAGATGGTACTGCTACTTGTACATCTGCACCGATCCGTGATGATGAGCATTTTGAATACTTTGACTTTCTAAACGATGCCCAATGCTTTGAGCACACTGAGGGAGGCATAGCACTTGATGCCAGAGCATCATTTGTAAGTTTGAACATTTTTAGCACTATTATTATCATTGCATTACTCATAAAAATTACCAAAGGAAGGTGAAAAGATTCGTGTAGTGGAAGTGGAGAGAAGTAATCCATCAAAGCTCTACCGCTACACTGAGCAAGGTAATGACTACGAGGAGCAACTTAGCTTTATCACCTTCGTGCCAGAAGAACCAGACCCTTCTGTGTTTAATGTGCCTGCTGAAATCTGTGGACAGCGCAATGCCGTGTATCACCAACTTTGGCACCGGTACCTATACCGCTACTAAAGAAGCAAAGTGTCATCATCCAGCATTATTATGAATGGACTTTATGATTATTAGTATAGAAACATTGCCATAATAATAATATTATTATTAATTTTCTTTCAGACTCTGAGATTCTATGAGGATGTATGGACATAAAATTTAATAATGAGTACAATTATCCATCAGTGGTGCCATGCAGGGGCCAGGCTAGCTGGTGTGCATGTAGGTTTATGTGCACCCAATCCATGCACCTGTGCACCTGTCCTGTGTTTGTCGTTTATAGCCTATCACAGTATGTAACTATGCATGTAGCCCTATACTGTCGTACAGTAATGTAACATGCCATGAATATCACTACACAATAATTATTATACAGTGACTGTACTGTCTATATTATTATTATAATAAAATAATAATAATAATAATTATTATTATTATTATGGTACATGTAGCTATATAGGTTAAGTATAATATTATAATGCACGAGTAATAGTACTACATGCACGTGACATTGTGCACTCTTTGCTTTGGATAATTTTTAATATCCACCTGCATGTGCAGTAATAAACATTACACTCGATAACTTGCAACCAGTTAACACACATGACAAGTACATTATGTACCTAGAGATGCCACTGCTCGACTGAATATAAAATCCATGCATGATAGCTAATAGTTTGTATTTGCATGCGAAAATAATTAGCAATAATAATTTTATGTCATCCGATTCTCTCCATGCATTCCTATGATATTATTAGTGTATTTTTGCAATTGTTCACTCAGGTTTGCACTTTTCTGTACTGGCGGGAAAAGACTTGATAATAATTATTGGCAGAAAAAGTTAATTTTACAGTAGTATAATAGTATAAAATCATGAGTTATGATATTATTATGACTCCAATCTTTCAGATTGTGACTTGCAGATTGAAGGGGACCAGTCTATTAGCAGGAAACACTACATGTGGCTGGCACTGAAAGAGTGGGTAACAATGATAGCTATTAGTGATAATTATTATGAATGCTTTCACATGCAGGCTAGGTAGAGTTAGCAAAAGCATTATTGTGCATTCTTCTATAGTGTGTTAAAAATGCACTCGTACATTGTACCCTGATTGTCATAGCTGGGATATCCTGCCTTTAGCACGGTCCATATACTTGCAAGGGCTGATTTGTGGAGGGAGGGGGGTGAAATGGGTAGCTGGTTTACGTGTAAATTTGATGGTTTCAGCCCGGATCACTATTTGTATTAGCTAATTGCAAATATAATGTATGCCGCAAACTACCACTCTAATTGTGCTGTAGTTGAGACCCAGCTGTATTTGTTCATACTTGATGTGAAGAATTTCGCAGACTATTTACATGTAATTAGTGTACCACTCCAGTGACTAAAGAGTGCGATGTTCATACTACGGTGGCCGAGAGAGACACACACGCACTATGATTCGACCTTAAGTGATTCGACCGTAATTCATGCCACTGTAAGCGATTCAACCTTAAGCGATTCGTTGGTAAGCGATTCAACCTTAAGCGATTCGCTGGTAAGCGATTCGTTGGTAAGCGATTCAACCTTAAGCGATTCGCTGGTAAGCGATTCGTTGGTAAGCGATTCAACCTTAAGCGATTCGCTGGTAAGCGATTCAGCCTTAAGCGATTCAACCTTAATTCATGCCACTGTAAGCGATTCAACCTTAAGCGATTCGTTGGTAAGCGATTCAACCTTAAGCGATTCGCTGGTAAGCGATTCGTTGGTAAGCGATTCAACCTTAAGCGATTCGCTGGTAAGCGATTCAACCTTAAGCGATTCGCTGGTAAGCGATTCGTTGGTAAGCGATTCAACCTTAAGCGATTCGCTGGTAAGCGATTCAGCCTTAAGCGATTCAACCTTAAGCGATTCGACGCTAATCGATTCAGCCTTAAGCGATTCGTTCGTAAGCGATTCGACCGTAAGCGATTCGTTGGTAAGCGATTCGATGCTAAGCGATTCAACCTTAAGCGATTCGTTGGTAGGCGGTTCGATTCGACACGGCGGTCCGAATATATGCAATTAGCGCGCTACCTGAATTAGGGAATTTCCCGCATTCTATAAATCGCGCGTACAGTTAGTTGACCCCACCCACAGCGCCCCTGCCACGGACTCACCTAGTACCTGGCCATAAAATGGCTATCACAGGCAGCTGCAGTGACGAAGTGATAGTTATTAGATCTAGTGATGAAGAAGACAGTCCTAATCCTCTCTTGGGAAAAACGTTAGTTGGTATCAAAATTTCAATAAACTGTCACGTCCGGTGTCCGTACATACCGCAAACCGAGACGGTAGCTATCTAATTTTCTAACTTTTAATAAACTATACTGATAGGCAAATCAAGGATATTAGCATCAATGAGCTATACCTGTGGTTCTGCGACAACTGGCAACACTTTCAGGACATAGCAGATGGCAAGGTAGGTTGAGAATTTTTTAGTATCAATTAATAAATTATCCCCCCCCCCTCCTCCAAATTGGCTGCACAATAGGTGAATCTCCAATATAACCATGCTCCAGATCACCTCAATGTTATAGTCTTAGTTTTGTTCCCAGACCCCACCTGAAAGGGTCTGCCGGGTAGACATTGAGTGCTTTCTGGGGCATATTTCTGAATTAGATCCCATCCTCGATGAGGGAAAAGGGTTCTGATGAACTTCGGTTCTTGCTCTATGGCGCATGCCGACAAGGCCGTGCAAAGTTGGTTCTGATTGATCACTATGGCTACATTTGCATGTGATCGCAAGCAGTAATGAAGCAAATCTTGATTGATACTATAACTGTACAAGCAGGTACAAAGAAAATTAATGTTATGTACTGTCTGTAGATCCCATCTTGGCGCCATGATGCTTTTATGAATGGACCGCCAAAAATAAGAGGTGATTGCTATTCATGTAATATTGTATGGTACTTTCATCTAATTATTATATATATATATATATCGAGTGGAATCATTGAGTAATAATATTATTATTACACGTAATTAATTTTTATAGAAGGTCTACGGTATCAAAATTTTAATTTGGTTGTCACGAAGGATCAGTTTCCAGAGATACTAACGTGGATTACTGAAAGATTATGCCCTGGGAAATCTATGAGTGTAACTTGATGAATTTTTAGTACAAAAATTGACTATACTAAAGGTGATTTACTATGATTACTACTAATTATTATAGAATTATGGCTATGGAGCATCTGTACTATGGCCAGAGGTCATTATCAGGCTTGTGATGGATGTATATGATCTCAACTACAATGATGTAAGCATCATCATGTACTAAATCACATTAAATATTACGCCTACTGTACTCTTATAATACTATTATGCAGGCTGAAAAAATCACAATGCTAAACAACCTAGAAGAAAGTAGGTATACATCATACATGATTTTATAATACAATCTAATTCACTGCATAATTATACAATATCAAGGACTGTACAAGCACAGTTATGTGCAACGATAACTGTCAGGGGCCAGACTGGGTTGATGGTGCAATAATATGGTAGCATTATTTAATAATAATACCGCATTGCTGCTAATAGTATTAGCTATGCATCTACATTTGCATACTGTCAGTATCATAATTCTATATGGCTGCAGTTTTAAGATACATGTAAGCTCCTATTTTGTGGGTGGATTAATCAATTCTATTGAATGATTGTTTTTAACGATGCTTATAATTTGGGGTCAATAGAGAAGTTCAGGAGCTTTACAAAACCCACAAGTTCTTGACTTGAAGCTTATTTAAGCCTTGGTGTTCAGTTAGGACTGCTGTTGAGGTGGCTGGCCCACTCAGTCACTGACCGGACATGTATGCATGCGCGAGATCTGTGATCTGGGAACGAGACTCTGTGGTGTTACTGTGTGGTCCGGGAACGAGACACGTGTGACATTGGTGGGCTCCAGTTAGAAAGGAGCGGGCTAGCAGGCAGACATGGCAGGGCGATGGCTGAGATCCAGGAAAATGGAAGCAGCACGAGAGGAAATAGTAAAAGGAGTATCAAATGTGGTTCAAGAAGCGTTGAGAAATGTTTCTGAGAGTCCAACGACTGGTACAACGGGCGGCTCCAGAACCACAGCTAGACCTCTCGGCGCTAGCGGTGAGTGTATTAGTAAACACACTACAATCTATTAAAAACATGACTAGCTTCCTAGTATGCATGCGCAATCTTTCGGATTGTTGATATATGTAGCAAGGCCTTGCGAGATGCGTGGTTACTATGCGCTGTACTGATATCTATGACCAGGATCAAAATTGATCGGGCCCATTTTTTTGGTCTTGATTGCTGTTGGTGCCTGTAGCAATCTCACATGCCACACTCTAATCAGAGGGAAAGAGGGGTCTGGTGACCATTTATACAGCTGGTTGTTCCAGCAGAATGCAATAATTGTAAAAAGAAAACGTCACATGTAATTGCAAACAACTGTGCATACATACCGTATGGCCGGATACTTTTCGTGGGGTGCTAATTTTCGTTATTTTCGTGGTTGACTTGGCAGTCACGAAATTTTTCCACCCACGAAAATTAATGCCTACAGTGATATGGTACAATGCAAGTCCATGATGATGGGCGTGGCCACAAACATCGTGGCAGCGCGACCAATACTTTCCAGTATAGCAAGCAACAGTAACCACTGTCATCCAGCTGATAGCATCTTTGACACTGTCTCATGCTATTTATCCAAGTCTCTGTAGGCATGGCTTCGTAACAAAGAAGATCACGAGTGCTTGTATCGATTACATCATCGTTTAGTGCAGCAGTGCCACGCCCCTGGACTGGTTGCTATCACGAAATTTAAAACCACGAAAATTAATTTTGAGGGCCTTTTCGGACTTTCCACAAAAATTAGTCCCCACGAAAATTACCCGCCATACGGTACCACTAGTAAATCATTACTCTACACAATAAATTTAATTCTCAAATCTGATTGGGTGCAACCAAATCCTGTAATCTGAACCACTTGTATGCGACAATTATTTTTCTGGTTAAGTGACCCCGTACCACATTAACATGCGTACTTGGGTGTATTCGTTTTTCACATTGTGCATCTATATCCTTAGCAGCAATAACACCATGATTAATGATACTATACTTAGCAGTATGTCATATTCACCTGATTGTCTGACCATCATGCGTTAGAATGTCGTAAACAGTTCTATGCACTATGTGTATGTAGCTGTTCATTACTCCCCTTTTTCCTTTACATGTATGTGCTCCTGATAGGAGGTTTGGTTCCACAAGAATCTCTTGATGCTCTTGTTCGAGGTAGAGATGCCCAACGACATGCCCGAAAACAGCTGGGGAAAGCTAGAATTTCCAGCACTGAAATGGTATGAATAAAATATTACATCCCCAGTAGCAATTTACTTTTCTGTGATTATGAGATTAATATTATGATGAAACCTATGGTAAAATCATGAGAAAGTTCAGGGCCTCGATGGAGCCTTTCTGGGACTTAAAAATCAGTATGTGCAAATGCTTTACTAGCAGCATATTGCTTTTAGTACCACTGTTCAAATTTTACGCATTCTCTTGCCTTACACAATCCCATGGATAATTATAGCTAACCTTGCCTATATATAGCATGCATTCCGCATGCAGTGTGTCATGCAACAACCAGCTTGAATTTCGGTAGTGTCCGTGATTCTTAGCGATCATCGCTGATATCATCCTTTTAATATAGTTACGTGTGTGTCAAATGAAGCGATCCAGGAAAAGAAATTCACATGTGAAGTCTGATAAGTATGTTGAAGTTTCTTGCCCGAGTTCTGCATCGTACGAGGAGCTGTGCGAGATATCTGCAGATGCCTTGGATATTGATCTTGAAGGGGATGATTCCTACTTGTATGAACTGAGGCTATTTAGGATTGATGGCACAGAAGTACCCAACAAACCCATTGGTGATCGTCCATGGACAATTAGTGAGTATCTAAGGGTGCAAAAAAGACATGCTGCTCAGATGAAGCTCGGCATTGGATTTGTGGACAGCCTCATTGTAAGTTTTGTATATAATAGAATCTGTGAACAGCAGACACTCTGGGGCAGGATAGTTGTCCTTTACTGACAGATTGTTCCTGTGATGGAGGTACCAACTAGCCACATTGTATATCAATCCAGGGATCAAAATTGAAAGAGAGACGAGAGAAGAATCCCCCACCCCCTGCACAGTCAAATCCGAATGATTTAGTTGGTATGTTAGAAGTTGACGATTGCTGCCACCAGTATGATACATTTTACTGCAGTGAAGTATGCTGGTGGTATTGGTGCACTCGGACTGGATAGCGTCATGTACACACGAGCTGAAGTTTATGGTTTAAAGAGTGACGTTTCTGCCACAAATGATGTTCCACTGGATTATATCCCGGAAGATGATTCCTATCATGTTGTAATGATACAGAAAGGTTATGCGATGCGACATACATAATAATATATAGCCACAGTTTAATACCGTATACGTAGAAATTTTTATCACACTAACACTACATTTTTGTCCTGCATTAATCATTATTATGCCTAAATATTTGTGGCTCTTAGTTGTGTATATAACGTGATGTGCAAGGTTTCAATATTGTTATTTATTATAATCAGATGACGTAGAATTGCTAACTTGTGATTCGGATGGGAAATTTTCTGTGAAGGATGATACTGCAGATGGTATGTTTCATTAGCTCTTAATTTTGAATATCATTTTTTTACTGTATACACATGTTCTCAACAGGTGCCTTGAGTATAATCCATCAGTCCCCAAGTAAAATAGTACTCACAGGAACAGAGTCGATCCCCCTTTTTTGCATTGCTAGTGGGCATACCCTTGATTTTGAGTATAAATGGAATTCAGTGGACAAAGAAATTCCTGGGAATTCACCTGTACTCTGGATTAGTTCCCCTGGAACATACAGATGTTCCATCCATGCTGGATGGTGCCGATGCTCATCTAAAACCATAATTGTTGAACGACAAAAAACAGGTGAGTGTGTCATGACAGTTACATGTAAGTACATGCAGTAGTGGTGGTGGAATGATCACATGCCTTGTTGATCGTATCAGGTACTACAAGTTCTGTAATGTCAGGATCTCAGTTTGCTTCCCGGTCAGGATCTCAGTTTGCTTCCCGGTCAGGATCTCAGTTTGCTTCCCAGTCAGGATCTCAGTTCACTTCCCAGTCTCAGACTCAAGATAATCTAAGTGCAGACGAGCCACTAGTTCATCACAAAAAATATGTTGATGGTATAAACCACATAATTAAAATTCCACACACTAATATACAAAAATAATCATGTTGATACTAGTGTTAATGTTGTGGATACATATGATGACCCTTTCCAACTAATGGGTAAAATATGTATAGCTACATATTATTATACATGTACGATGTCAAAGAGCTATTATAGTGAATATTGAATTCATTCATGACTACATGTATTTGCATATTTATTGTGTTTATTACAGGATCAACAATGGTATACACATTTGGTGAATTACAAAAAGCTACGGACAATTTTGCAGAGAAAACTGTTATTGGAAGGGGGGGATTTGGCATGGTGTTTGAAGGAGAAATCAGATGTTGTAGTGTGGCAATTAAAAAATTGACTGAAGTAAGTTATGCTCAAATTTGCTATTGGTATTACTAATACAATGTGAATTCTCCATAGCGTGGTGTAAGCATGCTGAGAGGGAAAGTTACTACACAGTTGCGGACTGAAATAAATGCTCTAACAAGGTGTGTATTGTGAATTTCGGCATGTAGTATGCTTTTCCCACATAATGCATGTAACACCTGCACAATATTATACTATAGGTACCGCCATCCAAATTTAGTACCGTTGATGGGATATTGTGAGAAGCCTCCTTGTCTTGTGTACCCTCTCATGAAGAGGTATTCACTCTTTAAGAACATCCATGAGTTGGAGGTTAGAGTGACACATTAATTGTATGCATACAAAGATGGTGTCTTGTGATTACAGATTTACAGTCCACTCACATGGTTTGAGAGGGCCAAAGTATTACGGGACGCAACGTGTGGGCTTGTATATTTACATAGTGAAACACCTGCAGTTGTTCATCATGATATAAACTCGTAAGTATTGAATTGTAGTACTTACTATAGTGTCCTGGGCAAGTACCCACTCCCGTGTAAACACCCATGTACCCCATTTCAAGGTGTCACCATAGCAGGTTCCATACAAATGTATGGAATTTTGATTCCGGGTAAGCACCCATGTGGGCTAAAATCACATGGGCGCTTACCCAGGACACTATGGTAATTTAGTAGAGAGTATGGAAAATATTTTAAACAGCTTGTTTTATGGTAAAGGTCATCAATCACTCCATAATAATATTATATAAATAACATGAAAATTTGTGAAGTACTATTTTCTTATACTAAATTGGACCATGCATTCCATATTAGATTAAGTATACAGTACTTCTATTATACAGGTCCAACATATTGTTGGATGAACACCTGACAGCTAAACTGGCAGACTTTGGTTTCTCCATACAAATGCCAGAAACTGTGGGTAATGTAACTCTGATCAACGCTCGTGATGGACTTCCGGGAACGAATGGGTACCGCCCTCCCGAATTCAGTGATGGAAACTACAGTGTGAGAAGTGACATATATTCTCTTGGAGTGGTAAGCGTGTGTTTGTTTGTGTGTGCGTGTGTGTGGGGGGGGGGGTGTAGGTGGGTACCGTACGGTGTATATACACGTGTGGTACTTATTGTATGTTGTGTCTATACTATAGGTGATTCTGGAGTGTTTTACTGGGATGCTGGCTTACTCGGACCGGAGGACTGCAAACAACTTGGTAATTTTAATAATAATATCTAAATAAATATTATCCTATGACACCACGACATAAGTGCAATACTATTATACAGGAGTTTTGTACTATTTGTCCATTCTTGCCTACGACCCATATATAGCATGTTCTGGAGCTGAGCTTGACTACATGTCATACATCTGGTTGTCTTTATCAGTGTCATAGTTATACGTTTTATGAAAACTTAGACTGACCATACTGAAGATGATCGCAGTAACTTGGACACGTTTCGTGCTCTTGCTGATTCCAAGGCTGGGGAACTGGAAAATAAGAAGTGCCAACTCTATTTGGGAATCATCAACAAGAGCTTAAAGAGAGTCCCAGCATTGAGGCCATGCAGTGAAGATGTAAGTAGATATAGACATCCAATTTCATTATGAATTAATTAATTTATTATTATGCATAATGCAGATTTTCAGGGAATTTGAATTGATACTTGCAACTGAAGAAAATTCGGAGTGAAGTTACTGCAACTAATAATATTGAAGTCAACATTGTAGCTTACTCACTTCTCATCTTATTCTTAACCAGTTCAACCACAATTATTGTTGTTATAACCTGCAGCAGTAAAATTTTATTACTGCTCATGATCATTATTTAATGCTCAGCTGTTTGCATTCATACAATGTTATTATGGAGAAACAGAAGACTGAACTCGTAATTATTAATGTATAGTGTCATATGTACAGTGATGTAATGAGAAATTTGTACACTTCAAGTGAATTGCTATGAGTAATATCTTTGTGAAGATCTACACCAAGTGTGTTGTGCACTAGCTCATAGCATTCTTGATAGAACCTGCTGTCGTACATTGGAGGTGGGGAACATGCTTTGGTCATCAGAGCAGTATACCAAACATTAAAATCGATCGATTGTAGGTAACTGCTTGTACCTAAAAACAGTTATAATAATAATATTCAAGTTTATAAACTTGATTATCTTACTGACCATAGTAAGCAGGCATATCGTGCAAATCATTGGGGATTCCACTAATACAATTGTAATGTTTAGAGCTTCTGATCCTGTGAGTGTTCCAGTAAAGAACGAATTCATTTAAGTCATTTTGCAAGAGTGACTTAAAAACAACAGCCAGACATTTCCTGAATTGGATAATACAGCAATAATAATAAGTATAGATTTTATAAAGTTTAATGATAGCCAACAACCTATGTATTGTATTATGGGTGTTGAGAATTCCTTGGGCTTCCATCTCCTTTAAAAATTGATAATAATTATTATTATACATGTAGGGTATATACAATTTTATAAATATTGATGTAATAATTAATAATACAAACCTTGAAAGCAGTTATCCACCAGCCAGTAGTATGCTTTCGCAATTGTGACCACATACCCTCAATTCTCTGATGCAATTATTAGTATAATAATAGTAGCTATACGCATGAAATATAATATTATATAAGCTAGATTCCTTACTGTGTTTGATGTGGATTTGCCAAACCGAAAACTTTTATCTCCTGCAAAACTATCGTCATCGTTCTCCCTCATCGCATATTGTGTTGATGCTATGGACACATGTTCATTACCACAATCAAATTGGAGTACTGACGGACATCCTATCAGCATGCATAATAATAATTATGGCAGAAATTAAAAATAACATGACATTATAATACCATTGGCCTTGTTTACAGCTTCTAAATAATACTGCAGTATAACTCCAGGCTGTCTATTTGTTGAAGCTACATATAACCATATTATCTTTCTGGAGAAACTGGATGGTATAGAGCAACTATAACAATAATAATAATAGTTACATAATAACAGTTCAACTTACCCATCAATGCACCCATGAATGTAAAGTCCATATGGAGCCAACTTGTCATAACCGTCGAGGTGCCAGACAAAGTCTGGCCCCTGTACAATTACAATATGGGTATAATATTATTATAATCTTATGTACAATAAATGTCATAATAATTAACATCATGTATGCATGACTATAATTTAATACTGATTCAGAAGTGTCCTGAATAAGCACCCATGGGCGCTTAAACACGACTGTCACATACATTGCAATTTTGGCCCGCATGCATGGGATGCCATATATAGTAGTAATTATTATAATAGTGTCCCGGGCAAGCGCCCACGTACTCCCCATGCATGTACCTCATTTCGAGGAATCAATGTAGAAGCTTCTTTGTATACAAAATTAATGTATGGAAATTATGTCCTGGCAATGCCATGGGTATATTAATTATAATAATTATTATACTCATACTCGACTAATATAAGCTCTTCTTCTAAGCCGCCTTTTCTGTCGATGAATGACATTTTCTTGGTCCAGTTGTCGTAATAACCTCATAACTACATCTCTAATATTCATATTGCATGGACATAATAAAGTTAGCTGGAGATAATATTATAGACCATAGCTAATTAACTATTATGAATTAATTTACCGTTTTACTGTTAGCTTATACTTGTTCTGTAGAACATGCCACATTGCCCTGTAGCCAACTGAGGATTTTGAAGTCCTTAATTCACACTGTTATAGTATTAATAACATGTATATAATCATCATAATTATTATTGCCGGTATCATTATTAATAGATTTTATTGCATATAATCATATACTTTATACCCAAAAGCTGAAAATGATACAATTAATATAGGCTGTGCGCAGCAAGCCAAATGTTAAAAAATTGCATGGAAATACTAATTGCATGCCTAAAATGTTAGCCAATTATTCATTTTTTTCACTTTTGGACGTAGTGTATTTCACAATAATTTAATTATTATTATTATATGACTTACACGAATACAGTTCTTTACCACTGAAACCGGTGTATACTGCACTTTTCTACGGTATAGGTTCAACCTTTGAAATTGCTTCTTTAGCCATGATATACTATAATAATTCAAAAGTTAATCACATCTGATTCATTATCAATATAATATAATTGCTAATATTATACTAAAGCAACTATATTATAATCAAAAGTTAATGAATTGACTATTAAATTTTAATATTATACTTAGTCTATATATATAGCTATGATAATAGATAATTATTATAACTGCATGTGTATATAGTATACCTCCTTCTGATCCCATGGACTTCATGTAGCCGTTCCAAAATTAGTTTGTAGGACCTACATGAGCGATGGTATTCCATCAGAATGCCTGTATCAGTTGGTATATATAGTTATAAGCAATAAAAATTATATTAATACAATTGACAAAATAATATTATCTTCGCCGATTGTCTTCAAGTGATGTGCATGAACTTTTTTAACCTTTATTAGGCCACACCATATGAGACTTTAGTTTCCCGTCCACCCATATACAATCATAATTGCAAAAGGATGCGGGCGGGTGGTGTATTATATGTATCATGTATTCTTATGAATTGTAATGATCGGTAATAATAATCTTATTAGCATGAAGATACGAGATCACGTGCATCTCACCAGACCATACAATAATAATATTGCACAACTAATAATCATTACATCCTCCCTTTCGTAGGACGAGTGGGAGGCTCACAGATGATAAAGATCACTAATGACAAAGACAAGGAGACACAAAGAAGATATTTTATGCATGAGAAAACTTTAATATCATTAACAATACAATAGTATCAACAATAACAAAAATTAATTAATAAGACTGTTCTTTTTCTTTTAGTTATTATAACCCCAAGTGTCTGCATACCTGGCTGGCCTATGAGTATTCCTCTGGCTGCGTCTCAGTGGGGGGCTGGTTTCGTTTACCGAATTCGAGCCTGGACTATTGTCACCAGTTGGTTCGGGAGCTTCGTGAACTGGCTCCGTTGGAGGAGGGTCACTTTCTGGGGGCTCATATCCAGGCCAATTGTCATCAAAACTTGATTGCTCATAACCTG
Organism: Cliona cf. orientalis; assembly: GCA_963930775.1. Taxonomy (NCBI): domain Eukaryota; kingdom Metazoa; phylum Porifera; class Demospongiae; order Clionaida; family Clionaidae; genus Cliona; species Cliona cf. orientalis. The sequence goes on along the minus strand of OZ005694.1, from coordinate 2,384,068 downwards.
TTGATTTTGACTCCATTAGGTGTCGTCTATTTCTGCGGTATGTTTGTCCATCTGGTGTTTTGATATTGTACGATCTTGGTTCTGAAGACACAGAGGTGACCACTGCTGGTCTCCATTGTTTACCAAATTGAACTCGAACATTTTGTCCCGGTTGGAGAGTTGTCAACTCCTTGGCGTGTCTATCATAGGACTGCTTTTGTCGTCGTCTCTCTTCCTGTAGTTCGGATCTGACAATTGTAGTTTTTATGACTTTGGGTTCGAGTAGTTTGCTAGAAGTTGGGAGCAGCGTTTTAGTTCGTCGTCCCATTAGCCTTTGTGCTGGCGATCCAAGAAGGTTGCTTTTCGGGGTGTTGCGGAGATCTAGGAGTGAGAGGTATGGGTCCTTCTTATCCTCCTTGGCTTTTATTAGCAATCTCTTAGCAGTTTGGACAGCCCTTTCAGCCATTCCGTTAGACTGTGGGTAATGAGGACTTGATGTTTTATGTTTGAACTGGTATTCGTTTGAAAACTGTCTAAATTCCGTACTTGAAAATTGTGGACCGTTGTCTGTGATGAGTGTGTCGGGGATTCCATATCGGGCGAATTGTGCTTTGCAACACCTGATTACGTTTTCACTTTTGGTTTGCTTCAGGTTATCGATTTCAAAAAATCCTGAATAGTAGTCAACTAGTATCATGAATGTTTGTCCTCCGACTTCAAAAAGGTCGCCGCCAACCTTGGCCCATGGTCGCTGAGGTACGTCATGTGGTAAGAGTGGTTCTTTTCTGTTGCTTTTCCTGTACTGTGCACACACTTGGCAATTTAAAACCATATCCTCCACCTGTGCATTCATACCTGGCCAATATAGGACGTCTCTGGCTCGCCTTTTGCATTTTTCTACGCCTAAGTGTGCACCATGTATAATCTGTAGCATTTTGGGTTGGAGTTTCTTCGGGATTATGACTCGTTCACCTTTAAACAGGATGCCGTCATGCACGGATATTTCGTCACGGCAATTCCAGTACGGGGTGATGGTATGTGGGCAGTCGTACTTTCTTTCCGGCCATCCAGTTATCACTGTTTGCTTCAACTGTTGCAGTGGAGGGTCCTGTAGGGTTTCGTACTTAATCAGCTCCAGCTTGTTTTCTGATATGGGGAGTGTGTTTATCAGGTTGACCTCTAGTTCCTCATCCAGGATGTTTCCACCCTCGTCAGGTAAGTATGCTCTTGACAATGTATCTGCAATAAGTAACTCTTTTCCTGGTCTGTACGTTACTATCAGAGGGTACTTCTGTATTTGTAGGATCATTCTTTGAAGCCGCATAGGTGCTTGGTGTAGTGGTTTTTTTAGAATCGACTCAAGTGGCTTGTGGTCGGTTTCGACTTGTATCTCTTTCAGCCCATATATGTAGTCGTGGAATCGTGTGCATCCAAACACTACGGCTAGCATCTCTTTCTCGATCTGTGCGTAGTTGATTTGGCTGCGTGATAGGGCTTTCGATGCATAGGCTACAGGTTGGTCATTTTGAAGGAGGACTGCTCCTAACCCTCCTGAACTGGCATCGACTGAGATCTTGACAGGTTTACCAACATCGAAGTATCTCAGGACAGGCGATTGTGTTACTAAAGTCTTCAGCGAGTTGAAACTTTCCTCCTGAATTTCTGTCCAGTGCCAGTCAGTTTCCTTCTCTAGTAGCTGTCTCAGGGGTGTGGAAATTTGTGAAAAGTTGGGAATAAATTTAGCCACGTATGTGACCATTCCTAAGAATCGTTGCAACTCCTCTTTATTCTGTGGTCGGTTCATTTCAGTGATGGCTCGTACTTTCTGAGGATCTGGTTTAAGGCCTTCTTTACTGAGGACATGTCCGATGTAGCTGATTTCATCCAGGGCAATTTGGCTCTTTTCCTTGTTGAGTTTCAAGTTCTTTTGCCTTGCTCTTTCTAGGACCTGTCTTAAGCGTTCGTCGTGTTGCTGTTGGTTTTCACCCCAAATAAGCAAGTCATCAACTATGACCTCGATTCCTTCGATACCACTGAATATTTCCGACATCACATCTTGAAAAACATCTTGTGCGGAGCAAATTCCGAATGGAAGCCTTTTGAATCTGTAGCGGCCAAATGGTGTGTTGAACGTGCAGAGCTTTGAGCTTTCTTGATCGAGTTCAATTTGCCAGAATCCTGAACTGGCATCCAAAACAGAGAAGATTTTTGCATTGGGCATTCTCGCTACCACTTCTTCGACGGTTTTTGTGGGGAAATGTTCTCGTTTGATTGCCTTATTGAGATCTCTTGGGTCTATGCAGATTCTTAGCTTGCCATTTGGTTTGATGACTGTCACCATACTATTGACCCAGTCCGAGGGCTCGTGCACTCTCTCAGCCACACCGAGTGCCTCCATACGGTCTAGTTCATCCTTTACTCGTGACCTCAGTGTTATAGGGACCCTACGTGGTGGGTGGACTACTGGTCTGGCATTTTCGTCCAACTTGATGTGGTGTATAACATCCTTGATACACCCCAGTCCTTGGAAAACATCGGCATAGTCGTCTGTGATGCACCTTTCGATAGCGTCCACTCGCTTGACCAGCTTGAGTTCTGAGCATGACCTTTTCCCGAGTACGTTTTGGACATTTCCATCTACGATCATGAATTCGAGGACCCTGTACCTGCCCTTGTATTCACATAGTACGTGGGCCTTTCCGCATGGGTTTAGCTTGTGGCCTCCGAATGCGACAAGCTTCGTCCTTGTTTTTTGAAGTGGTTGCTTGCTGACAGAATCGTATACCTCCTTTGAGATAACATTGCATTCCGCGCCTGTATCTAATTTGAATACCACCCTTCTGTCGTTGAGAATTAGAGTGGCTCTCCATTCTTCATCTTGTTTGGCTTTGCTATTGCTTATGGTGCAGACATACAGGTTTGCGGTGTCTTCGTCTGAACTTCCTTCATCAATGTGATGAATCGCTTGCTGTGGTGCTGTTCGCTTGCTATTTGCCTTGGTACGACACATTCTGCTGAAGTGATTTTTGAGTCCACATTTGTGGCACTGAGCACCGATGGCAGGGCACGATTGTTTGGGATGCCGTCCTCCACATCGGCCACAGCTTGCGTGCCTGGAATTTGAGGTTGGCTTTCTTTGGTTGATGGTTGCGATACTCGCTCCTGGGTTGTCATTTGTTAGTGACTTCATTTGTGTGGAGGCTGCTTCGCTTGATCGGCATATATCGAGAGCCTTCTGGAGGGTGAGGGATGTCTCTCTGAGTAGTCTGCTACGTATACCGTCATCAAGCACGCCTTCAACGATGCGATCTCTGATGAGGCTGTCGGTTAGAGTGCCGAATTCGCATGTTTTGGCTTTTGTGCGTAGGTCGGTCACGAAGTGGTCGATGGGCTCACCCGGCAATTGGTTTCTGTTGTTAAACACGTGCCTTTCCCAGGTGACATTCTTCCTTGGGTTGCAGTATGCTTCAAACTTAGCCATGATTTGTTCCACCTTCATATTATCACCGTCGTTGTCCCATGTGAAATTATTGTACACTTCCAGTGCTTCCGCCCCGACCACGTGTAGCAAAGTGGCGGCTTGCGTTTTTTCTTCCTTACCGCTGATACCGCTCGCGTCGCGATAGAGTTCAAAGCGTTGTTTCCATCTCCTCCAGTTTTCCGACAGGTTCCCTTCGAGACTGAGTGGCTCAGGGGGTTTGAAATGCTCCATTTTTTACCTCTGACACCATGTAATGATCGGTAATAATAATCTTATTAGCATGAAGATACGAGATCACGTGCATCTCACCAGACCATACAATAATAATATTGCACAACTAATAATCATTACATGAATCTCATTAATATTCCATGAATCTCATTGACCTTATTGACCATGCCGAATTGAAGAAGCTTGCCGAATTTTGTCGATCATCGTCGGACTTCAGGACTGTCCAATATGCAACGATCAGTATCATTATTATTATATTATAACAATGATACTATAATATTAATTATGATACTATAACAGTGTATTATTGTACACTGATCATGACGTTAGTCAGTAGCATTATTTTTGGCAATTATAATGCAATAATGCAATAAACAGGCGGCTCACTCAGCAAGGGGTGGGCGATGGACGGGAAACTAATGTCTTGGTGTGGCCTTATTATAATAATTATAGCTACTATAGGGCACAACAGGAAATTCAAGGTGCTAATGGGCTCTTCCATTTAATGAGCATACACCCCCTATGGATGACTGCTAACGAATGTCCAGGGGGGTATTTTGAGGCTTGTCCAGGGGGGTAAAACACTGATTTTAATGAAGGGAAGGGGGGTATTTTGGTCAAATTTAATTATGTCTAGGGGTGAAACCATCACTAATTGTGGTGTCCAGGGGGGCACTATATGCTCCTTTAGGTGATTTCCCTTCCATAAATTAACGCATTAATTTGTGTCCAGGGGGAACAAAACTTGATTTGATTAATAATCCGGGGGGAGTAGTAATGTTCTTAATTATGTCTTGGGGGAACAGTGACCTAATTAACGACTGTCTAGGGGGGATGGTTGCTAGTTAATTATGTCCAGGGGTTAAATTTTCCTCACTAGTCATCCATAGGGGGTGTATGGATATTAAATGGAATAGCCCAATATAGTATGTATATATAGGCATGTATTTAAATTAGCGCAAATGCATATTATGGCACTTTCCTGCTGTGCCCTATAGTGGCTATATATATACATCAGGTCATACCAATTTGATGCTTTGTTTCTCGGATAAAAAGGAGCTGGAAACAGACCAGGGTGGTCAGCATTTAATAATTAATAGGAGATGTGGCCTGGCAAATTGTGAGCATCATGCATGCACCAGACTGCCACAGACAGCCAGCTAGCTATCATTTTAGTAGTGAATTGTTAATTAAATTTTTTTTTTTAATCAGCCATTATAGACGCGCAGAATCCGAGAAATAAATAATTAATTTGGTATGGCTTCATGCGAGTGGAAAAGCTAAGCTTTTATAGACCGTGCACACCTATATCTTAGCCTAGTTTCCTATATTCAGCTGCAAGGTCACCCCAGCTTTTGCCAAACCACGCCCACTGTATGTGACGGTTTGCATGCAGCAGTGTATTTTAATATATACTATAGCAGTCAAAAACTATAGAGATAATGATCAGAACGCACACACAAATCTCATAAAATGCCAATGTAGACGATTAGATACAAGCCAGTCTGACGCTATCAACTTGAATTAGCTAGTTCCCGCCGATATAGACCGAGTATGTCGCTCCTATGCCGCGCCCCCGAGCCCACGCGTAGGCTTCTTCCGTGCATGCAGATCAGTACGGGTATTATTCAAAGACGATAATATAGCTGTATATAGATCACTTACCGTCAACATTCATGGTAGCTCAATGACGTGAGGTACTAGGATATGCACGAGGTAGGCAACAATATTAATTAATGTCACGTGATTAGCTAACTCGCTTACAATATATACCTTAAGGTTGAATCGTGCCACCAAGAAAGCGAATATCGCTTAAAGATGAATAGTTTACCAACGAATCGCTTAGGGTCGAATCACTGACTAACTATAACAAATCGATTAGATATATAATAGGGTCGAATCGCTTACCAACGAATCGCTTACGGTCGAATCGCTTACCAACGAATCGCTTAAGGTTGAATCGCTTAAGGCTGAATCGCTTAGCGTCGAATCGCTTAAGGTTGAATCGCTTACGGTCGAATCGCTTACCAACGAATCGCTTAAGGTTGAATCGCTTAAAGCTGAATCGCTTAGCGTCGAATCGCTGACTAACTAGATTAGACATAGCTATAATAGGGTCGAATCGCTTAAGATCGAATCGCTTACCAACGAATCGCTTACCAGCGAATCGCTTAAGGTTGAATCGCTTACCAACGAATCGCTTAAGGTTGAATCGCTTACAGTGGCATGAATTAAGGTTGAATCGCTTAAGGCTGAATCGCTTACCAGCGAATCGCTTAAGGTTGAATCGCTTACCAACGAATCGCTTACCAGCGAATCGCTTAAGGTTGAATCGCTTACCAACGAATCGCTTACCAGCGAATCGCTTAAGGTTGAATCGCTTACCAACGAATCGCTTACCAGCGAATCGCTTAAGGTTGAATCGCTTACCAACGAATCGCTTACCAGCGAATCGCTTAAGGTTGAATCGCTTACCAACGAATCGCTTAAGGTTGAATCGCTTACAGTGGCATGAATTACGGTCGAATCACTTAAGGTCGAATCATAGTGCGTGTGTGTCTCTCTCGGCCACCGTATCATACAGTTCATGCCACAGACATGTTGTACACACACAGGCACATTGCACATGATATGTGGCTAGACTGAAATCCCCAGCAAACTCATAATAATCCATGATCAAAGCTGGCTGGCTCTCAATTAGAGCACAGTTAGAGAGGTTTGTTTGCGGCAGTCTCATCTATTATTGACCATGCAGCTCTTCTTCCCAGATGTACCTACAGAGGGCAAAGGGCATATAATATAGTAATCTTCAGAACACAGCTGAATCTCAAATACAGGACGATTAGAGTGGTGTGTTTGTGGCACATAGTCTCAGTGTCCTCTATGATTGGCCATGCAGCTCTTCTTCTGTGTTGTTGTCACACCTGGAGGGCTATGTTCACAAAATAGAAGACCATTGTTTCTCTAGTAAAGGTTGTGCATGGTAATGTACAGAATCGAGGAAAGAAGTGTCTGGGGACTCCTTAGTGTGTTCAGCTGCCACGCTTACCAAACTACAACTGCAAATATGGCAATAGCTCCGTATCATGCATGAACAGTCATTGTAGTTGCATGTACATACATGTAGCTATCTGACTTCTTTGAGCCTTAACTCCATAAATATAAGTTGGCATTCTAGAAGCTATGAAACGCATATTTGTATAGAGGAATGATTCCTCTATTGATCCATGCAAAAAATGGTTGTGATCACCATGGACAAGTATTTATCCAGCACCATGGGTGTAGAGAACTTTTTCGTAGTTGGGGGGAGGGTTATGTTGCCACGCCCAATTTTGTAACCACTCCTACTTATTATTGGATTGCCACCGTGGCAGTGGTGTTATAAAATAATTATTTAATAAATTAATGAGAGAGTGGCTCGTCCCTTTTGGCAAAAATGAAAGTATTATACCAAGGGCTTATCGAGCCACATCCAGTACGGCTTGATAAGCCCTTCATTGTAGCTACATAGTTTATGGTGAAAAATCTAGGGGGGCTTCATCATCTACACCCTTGAGCACAATAGCTAGTATGGTTTGTTTTATTGTGCATGCACAGTCACAATTGTGGACGATGAATCCTCTGAACTTTGATCAGCGGCTGATCCAGGGGGTGGATAGCGTGGCTTAGCCGCTAGCCACCCCCCTTCACCAGTTCTTTTATGCAACGTATTATAGGAGATGTCCAGCATTATTAACAAGCCACCCCCTTTGCATCAGTATGGTTTAGCTACTATGGGTAGCCACACCGACAACCACCTTCCATGCAAATTTTCCGGATCAGCACCTGTTGATGTACCGCGGTAAATTAACAGTAGCTATATGCAAGGGCTGATTTGGGAAGGGAGGGGGTGAACTGGAATGGGTGGCTAGATAAATTTGATGGCTTCATCTCCTTGGTGTGCATGGAATTTCCATTTGTAAGTACATGTAAGAGAAATTCTGGTAGCTAGATTGAATTTATCTGGTTATTTATTAAGCACATAATAATTATTGTTGTTTATGAACCCTTGACCACATCCCCAGTGGCTGCATAGTTCTAATGGTGAATGTGGTAAAGGTCGTCAATACACACATCGATGCCGGGGCCTCAATCGCAGAGATGGAGTCTAAGATCAACTTTCGACTTCGAGTTTCGATGCTTCAATCAAAGGAGATAAACTCGACAGCACAGTACAGCTTCCGAACTTCAGATCGGTCGTGGTATGACGCGTGCTATAAATAGCGCAAGGCTAGCTTTATTTATCCACAGGATTACGTCAGCCAAGAGAACGCGTGAAGTTCGGCTGGCATTACTTGTCGGAGAAAGTAGCACTCAGCTTTTAATGTATTCGCTGGATATGTATATATGTAAGTTAATATATGATTCTGTGGATTTTCAGGTCTCAGAAGTGTTCTGTAAAGGCTCTGAATTTTAGCGCTATGCATCATAGGTTACATCATAATTACAACATAATTACCTAATAACCGCAAAAAAGTAAATTTATACTGGGGATGTAATGAACAACTTGGAGACTACGTCCAGAGTCCCTCACGAATACGCCGCCATAAATTCGAACTAGGACACATCGACAAACTGCGCATGCTCCGTATACGTGTACAATATTGGGGCGCGCGGCTTGAGCCGGTTGACCTTCACCCGCCATGTGCTCGACTAAATAGGGAAATCCCCCCGAGTGCGAGCTCTCCAAAGAAAGCGAACCGAGAAAATCGCCATATCTCATCGATAGTTCACGATGTCTTCTACGCTAGGTTCGAATTCTGGGTTCCAACAACCTTTCATGCGCGCTAAACATTTCGAAACAGTTTCACAGCAATTACATCATAGGTTTCATCATAGATTTCATCATCATTTCATCATAATTTCATCATAGCGAGAGCCGAATTCTTTGTTTCTAATTGGGACTCTGGACGTAATGAACAACTTAGAGACTACATCCCGAGTCCCTCATACTGTGCTCACTGTACGCCGCCATAATTCGAACTAGGACACATCGACAAACTGCGCATGCTCCGTATACACGCACAATATCGGGGCGCGCGGCTTGAGCCGGTTGACCTTCACCTGCCATGTGCTCGACTGAATAGGGAAATCCCCCCGAGTGCGAGCTCGCCAAAGAAAGCGAACTGAGAAAATCGCCATATCTCATCGATAGTCCACGATGTCTTCTACGCTAGGTTCGAATTCTGGGTCCCAACAACCTTTCATGCGCGCTAAACATTTTGAAACAGTTTCACAGCAATTACATCATAGGTTTCATCATAAATTTCGTCATCATTTCATCATTACTTTCGTCATCAATTACTCATCAATTACTCATCGCGCGGCCGAATTGTTTTTTGCGAATTGGGACTCGGGATGTAATGAACAACTTAGAGACTACATCCCGAGTCCCTCATGAAAAGTAGCCGCCATAAATTCGAACTAGGACACGTCGACAAACTGCGCATGCTCCGTACACGCGTATATTGGGGCGCGCGTCTTGAGCCGGTTGACCCGAACATGACCTCCACCGCCATGTGCTAGACTGAACAGGGAAATCCCCCCGAGTGCGAGCTCGCCAAAGAAAGCGAACTGAGAAAATCGCCATATCTCATCGATAGTCCACGATCTCTTCTACGCTAGGTTCGAATTCTGGGTCCCAACAACCTTTCATGCGCGCTAAACATTTTGAAACAGTTTCACAGCAATTACATCATAGGTTTCATCATAGGTTTCATCATAGGTTTCATCGTCATTTCATCGTAATTTCATCATAATTTCATCATACGTTGGCCAAATTCTTTTTTGCGGATTGGGACTCGGGATGTAATAATAATGAACAACTTAGAGACTACATCCCGAGTCCCTCATAAGTATTGCACCGCGCTTACTGTACGCCGCCATAATTCGAACTAGGACACATCGGCAAACTGCGCATGCTCGGTATACGCGTATATTGGGGCGCGCGGCTTGAGCCGGTTGACCCGGACGCGTGACCTTCACTGCCTGCCATGCCATGTGCTAGACTGAATAGGGAAATCCCCCCAGAGAGCTCGCTCGCCAAAGAAAGCGAACTGAGAGAATCGCCATATATCATCGATAGTCCACGATCTCTTCTACGCCTGGCTCGAATTCTGGGTCCCAACACCCTGTCATACGCGCTAAACATTTTGAAGCAGTGTTCAGAGCAATTACATCATAAGTTTCATCATCATTTCATCGTAATTTCATCATAATTTCATCATAGCGAGGGCCGAATTCTTTTTTGCGAATTGGGACTCGGGATGTAATGAACAACTTAGAGACTACATCCCGAGTCCCTCATAAGTATTGCACCGCGCTTACTGTACGCCGCCATAATTCGAACTTGGACACATCGACAAACTGCGCATGCTCCGTACACGGGGCGCGCGGGTTGAGCCGGTTGACCCGAACGTGACCTCCACTGCCATGTGCTAGACTGTATAGGGAAATCCCCCCAGAGAGCTCGCTCGCCAAAGAAAGCGAACTGAGAGAATCGCCATATGTCATCGATAGTCCACGATCTCTTGTACGCTAGGTTCGAATTCTGGGTCCCAACACCCTGTCATGCGCGCTAAATATTTTGAAGCAGTCTTCACCCCAATTTCATCATAATTTCATCATAGGTTTCGTCATAATTACCTCATCGAGCGGCCGAATTTCGATTTGTGAATTGGGACTCGGGATGAAATGAACAACTAAGAGACTACATCCCGAGTCCCTCATGAAAAGTAGCCGCCATAAATTCGAACTGGAACACGTCGACAAACTGCGCATGCTCCGTACACGCGTATATTGGGGCGCGCGGCTTGAGCCGGTTGCACGTTGCCATGTGCTCGACTGAATAGGGAAATCCCCCTGCCCTGAAAGCGAGCTCGCTAGAGAAAGCGAACTGAGAGAAACGCCATAAGGATATCACCGGATAGTCCACGATCTCTTCTACGCTAGGTTCGAATTCTGGGTCCCAACAACCTTTCATGCGCGCTAAACATTTTGAAGCAGTATTCAGAGCAATTACATCATAAGTTTCATCATAGGTTTCATCATCATTTCATCATATTTCATCATAATTTCATCATAGCGAGGGCCGAATTCTTTTTTGCGAATTGGGAAATCCCCCTGCCCTGAAAGCGAGCTCGCTAGAGAAAGCGAACTGAGAGAAACACCATAATGATATCCTCGGATAGTCCACGATCTCTTCTACGCTAGGTTCGAATTATGGGTCCCAACAACCTTTCATGCGCGCTAAACATTTTGAAAGTTTCACAGCAATTACATCATAGGTTTCATCATAGGTTTCATCATCATTTCATCGTAATTTCATCATAATTACCTCATCGCGAGGCCGAATTCTTTTTTGCGAATTGGGACTCTGGACGTAATTAGGTGCATGCTCTCTTCCTGGTCTTATAGTATACAACTTATAAGCGCATGCGCTAAATAGGCGTGGCCGTGTACATGTACTGAATGCCAATCAATGGTGAAATCATGATCAGGATAGAGCAAGGTGAAGCAAATAATGGATACAAGGTCTATAGGTAAGCCAAAGATACAAAACAGCTAATATTGGTAGGATTCTGCATTCACTAATGGCGATTGTAGAACTCAAGCACTATTACGATCGCTTGTGGTCATGCCCAATTACTTATGGGTGTGGTTACGTTTATTGCTATAAGCGCATGCACTTAATAACCAAAGTCTACGGTACTTGAGAAGGGCAACCATCAAGCAACCCACTTTAGTTCTTTGTCACAAAACTTCCTGCTATCCAGTACATCACTGCGTGTATGCCCGTACATGTACAACTGTAGCTGATATTACACATTACAAACTGGAATATTTATACAGCTAAACTGAAGCCTGCATAAATACAAAAATGTAATTTCTGTATGTCACTCAGTCAACATTAAATTTTGTCCACCATTGCAGTACTTGCCTCGTGCTCACTTTGCTTTAGCAAGAAGAGTTACATAGTAATTGCCAGCAGGCCCATAAGTGATGTAATCTGTAACTCCTACACTTCTCTCCAGATTTACATCGGGATTATTCCTTGAAGCAACGTGCAGCATAAGTGGAGTCACTTTGCCTTGCTCAACAAGCTTATCCCAAGTGTCAAAATTTGTTTTTTCAGAATCATAATAACAGCGCTCAGAGAGGTTCCACCAACCGGTCTTGACACATGTCTCAGGTGCTGTGGTGATTGCAGAAGTAAGCGCCCCTCGTGTGTCACTAGGAGCAGCCCCTGTACCATAAGGGATACGACCCACCACGATGTTGTGACCTCCGTTTCGGAAGCTGACATGAACGTTGTCTGGGTAGCCCTTCCATGTGTGTTTGCTGCCACCGTAGACATCATCATAGACGATGACCACCCAGGAATCATAGCCACGAGCGGTTTCGAATTGGTTTATCAGGTCGACTGCAAGCCCATAATGAGATTCATATTTTGGTGCTAAAAAGTCAATTACCGCTTGAACATCATCATGCCAATCACCTGTATTAGATAAAAAAATGTATGGAATGATATTGAGAGCTGGCATGCATACAGCATTGCCTTTATTCAGGCTCTTCCTCTTTGTGTGCAAAGTTAAACACGAAAATTAGAGCCTTGGTTCGAGGCTTTATGCAGTGTGGTTTTAAAGCAATTCTAATACTACAGAGAGACCATTGTAGGTATTTACTAAAGTCTAAAGCAACAACATTTTTTCCATGTCAAAAATTTAATATCTCACTATAGGGTAGCTACTGTGAAATAAATTCACCGTTCACACTGTTGACTGCAAAGATTGCAGCAATTGACAACACCAGAAGAAGAGTCACTGCAGACTTCATCTCAAATGCCAGGATATTATAGTAGATTGTTGTATTATTGAGCCGATTTTTGTAGTAGTTCGTTGAACGCTATTGACAGCGGCAACCTTTGACTCACTCTTTTATAGAAATCTGCAAGCATAGCCTCTATAGCCTGAGTATGAGGCTAAACACTTCAGGTATGACAACAACTTACAAAAAGAAGAGCTGCATGGTCAATCATGGAGGACAGTTAGGATGTATGCCGCAAATACACCACTCTAACTGTCCTATGATTGAGGAAGAGAGATCCGGTATATAGTTGTATCTTAAAGGTTGCTACGGCCTAACATTAACTGCAGGTGCGTCTGTGAAGAAGAGCTGCATGGTCAATAATGGACAAGAGTGCATGCCGCATACAAACCACTCTAATTGTGCTGTGATTGAGATCCAGCTGTGCTTGTTGATAATTGATGTGAAGCATTACACAGATAATTTATATGTAATTAGTGTACCATTGATTGCAATGCAATGCTCATACAGTTCATGACACAGACACATTGCACATGTTGCTAGACTGAAATCCTCTGTAAAGTCATAATCGTCCACGATCAGAGCTAGTTGGCTCTCAATTACAGCACAATTAGAGTGGTTTGTTTGCAGCAGTCTCGTCTATTATTGACCATGCATGCAATTCTTCATCCAAGACATATCTACAGATTATTACAAGGGTGTAGCAACTGTCAAAATACAATTGAATCTCAATTATAGGACAGTTGAGTGCTTTGCTTGCAGCATACATCCTCACTGTCTTCTGTGGTTGGCCATGCATACCGTAGGTTGGGTTTTTATTGCAAAATTTAATGATTGCATTTTAGCCCAGTCAGGCTCCAGGTATGTGTGTTTGTATGTGTACATGTACATGTGAGTAGGGTTAGGTAATTTTAGGTTGGCATAATCATGCTAGCATTATGGCTATAGGCATCGACTAGCTAGCATAATGTAATTTTATTTCGGGTACATAGCTGTTCAATAATGAGTAGGATGGAGCAATGTGATGACCATTTCCATCTTCTCAATTGTCTATCTGTTTTTACCTCGATTCCAGTCGGATTACGGATTGCAGTGGGTAAATGACTAATGCAGGTATGAGATTTGGTCAAGTGGGGGGTGGGGGGTGGGGGGGGGGGGCAGGGGCTGCAAACTGATACCCTAAAAAACTGTTGCTGAATGTAAGTCATTGGACATTCCGAACTGAGAAACTGATGGAAAACTAAATACTGAATGTTGAACTATAAATTGACGGCGGAAGAAAACTAAATGACGATGGTCACATGAGGGGATGATCCTAACGTATTAAGACATTGTAATAAGACAAACTCTCCTAAACAAGGTATAACGAGTCACTACATGATCACAGTCCAATGCAGTAAGGAGGCTAACCATTAGACGGATCACTGGGAATGAGAGTAGTAAGGATCACTGATTTTCTCCTTTGGAACTTGTTTTCATTGTGTGGGGAGGGGTAGACTGAACCCTGACTCCGTCCAAGAACCCTGCATCAAGAAAACAGAAGTAAAAGTAATAACATTAGTGAGTTTGACAGCCTCATAGCTACCTGGGCTATCCCATATCTTCATCAATCTGCATGCAGTGCCAAAAGTATGGGATGATCTGGAAGAGAGGCTAAAGGTTCAAGTTGTGTTAAATTTCCCTTTCCCACCTTAATTAAAACACTTTTAGGCTGCCTCTAGTATGCCAGGAAGTCCACATGCGTGTGCATGTGGTAAAGGGTCACTACAGAGTATTAATTTTGTGATAAACCAGTGAATTCACTGTTTAATTTATAGACTGATGTTCAAAGCCTGATGTGGTAGACCAGAACTAGCTATGGAGCTAATTTTATACCAAAAATACTTCCTTAAAGTTCAGTTTTTTCAACTGTTAGTATATATATTCAGTTTTAGTTAGCCCTCAGTTATAGTCCCACCTGCCACACATTATTTTTACCTACATGTACAATCACGACTGTTTTGTACTGCCTACTTATGTATACTCAAGGCCCGGTGCTTAAGTTATAGACCCCAGAGGGAAAGAGGGCATGCAACTGCCATTCTCTTCTGTGTACGTAGCAAAATTCAAATCAGATAGTGCAGTGCCAACGTGAACGTGAATGATATGGGATAAAAAGTATGTTCGATTTATATCATCTGAAGTAATGTGACTAAAAAGAACTGCATTGATCTGATGAAAATAATTCAGTCCACCGCCTTGGTATAATTTTTGCAATTGTTCACTCAGGTTTGCACTTTTCTGTACTGGCGGGAAAAGACTTGATAATTGGCAGAAAAAGTTAATTTTACAGTAGTAGTATAAAATCATGAGTTATGATATTATTATGACTCCAATCTTTCAGATTGTGACTTGCAGATTGAAGGGACCAGTCTACCAGCAGGAAACAGTACATGTGGCTGGCACTGAAAGAGTGGGTAACAATGATAGCTATTAGTGATAATTATTATGAATGCTTTCACATGCAGGCTAGGTAGACTTAGCAAAAGCATTATTGTGCATTCTTCTATAGTGTGTTAAAAATGCACTCGTACATTGTACCCTGATTGTCATAGCTGGGATATCCTGCCTTTAGCACGGTCCATATACTTGCAAGGGCTGATTTGTGGAGGGAGGGGGGTGAAATGGGTAGCTGGTTTACGTGTAAATTTGATATAATATAGTTTCAGCCCGGATCACTATTTGTATTAACTAATTGCAAATATAATGTATGAGACTGTATGCCGCAAACAACCACTCTAATTGTGCTGTAGTTGAGACCCAGCTGTATTTGTTCATACTTGATGTGAAGCATTTCGCAGACAATTTACATGTAATTAGTGTACCAGTGACTAAAGAGTGTGATGTTCATACAGTTCATGCCACAGACATGTTGTACACACACAGGCACATTGCACATGATGTGTGGCTAGACTGAAATCCCCAGCAAACTCATAATAATCCATGATCAAAGCTGGCTGGCTCTCAATTAGAGCACAGTTAGAGAGGTTTGTTTGCGGCAGTCTCATCTATTATTGACCATGCAGCTCTTCTTCCCAGATGTACCTACAGAGGGCAGAGGGCATAGTAATCTTCAGAACACAGCTGAATCTCAAATACAGGACGATTAGAGTGGTGTGTTTGTGGCACATAGTCTCAGTGTCCTCTATGATTGGCCATGCAGCTCTTCTTCCGTGTTGTTGTCACACCTGGAGGGCTATGTTCACAAAATAGAAGACCATTGTTTCTCTATAGTAAAGGTTGTGCATGCATAGGCGTAGGAAACGGGGGGGGGGGGGGGGGGGGGGGGGGGGGTGGGCAGTGGGGGCGCTTGCCCCCACAAGCTGCAAGTTGTGGGGGCAATGAAGCCATTCAATATTTGTTGTGACAATTCGTTCACCACATGAAATTCATGAACAAGTGTAGCTATAAGGCATGTTCTGCTTATCTTACTGCTTACTTCTCACTGAATCTCAGTCAGAAATACTTGCCTGCCTCCCCTAGGTACAAGCTACAGCCCCGATAGTGCAAAAAAATGGGCGTGGTTTAAAAGTAATGTGGGTTTTTTTAATTTTAAAATATTGTCTGCACAGGCAACTGTCAAACTTGAGAGGGGAAACAGTGTGTCCCGTGGCACTGCAGTCTGGAATCGCAGTTTAATGAATCTGGCTTATCATGTAAGGTACCTTTTTGGCAATGGAACATCTGCTGAGTATTGGGGATTGTTTGAGGAGGGAAAGAGAGTGAGATATACTGTACAAACGTAAGATTTCTATAGCGTCATAGGCCTGACCATAACTATAAATAATAATTAGTATATA
Source organism: Cliona cf. orientalis (assembly GCA_963930775.1). NCBI lineage: Eukaryota > Metazoa > Porifera > Demospongiae > Clionaida > Clionaidae > Cliona > Cliona cf. orientalis. The sequence continues at coordinate 2,367,673 of OZ005694.1, read as the reverse complement.
TATTATTGCAGCTGCTTACTTTTGTAAAATAATTATCATCCATGGCCAATTGCAAAAGCATAATATTATATTGGCTATTATACATGCATAATCTAATATACATGAAACATTCATGTGAATTAAACAGGTCCATGGGGCTTCCTCTGCACTACTGGATGTGTTTGTCTGAACGCAATCTTAAATCAATCTTAATACCATGTATGAATTGTATGGGAATCCTATGGTACTTAAAATGTCTTAATTTTGTTGGACAAAAGTCCAAAAAAATATGTAAAATATCTTTAAAATATCTGAATTCTGTTGGACTTGTATCCAGAATTGTATGATTACCAGACACTTAAATATAAACTGATATCTGAATTTTGTTTGAATGTTGTTGAATTTTGTTTGAATATAAATCTGATAAATCTATGAAAGCTCTGTGACTCTATCTTAGAGCGCTTGAAATCAGTCTTAAGAGAGTATGATTAATATCTTATTAAGAGTTGCATGTATCTGACATGCTGTGAATAATGTCTGAAAGCCTATATACGCAGATTACAGTATACGTATATGCACACGCAAGTAACAGTACTGTCTTGAATTGTCTTACGAGAGTATGATTAGAATTTATTATTATAGGAAAAATTGATTGTTGAGACAATTATCAGATATAAATAACATTGGTGATGGACTGATGAATGGTTGTTTGAATCATGGGGAAAACTGAGTATACGTGATTTTTTGTTGAAATTACAAAAACAAAAACCAATTGTAAGTGAAAGCAAAAGATTAGTGTTGAGACTACAGTACAATGTCATAATAACTGAACCCAACTCATTGACAAGTGATGATGATAAATACGTACACAATACTATTAGTCTGTCCGTAACCCAACATAACCAACATTACCAGTTCGTCAATGATAAAGCCTTTCAACCGGAACACGCTGTCGCTTTTGTTCCTTCTTTAGCAAGAACTCCATTTTCCAAATGAAATTGTCATTCACCTACATGCATGACATTGTATGATTACAAAGTGCAAGTAGCTATAGTTGAAAAGTAATGTATATAACAGTTGTTACGTGTTACTGATTGGCTAAAGTGCATACAAACTGAGGGAAATGTGTGTACATTTACCTGCAATTCGCTGATGTCGTCCTTGCCGTCCACAGCTTCATATAGTGGCACAGAGACACTAACTGGTTTAAGTAAGCACACCACTGAGTACATATCTGTAAGGATTAGAGAAATCAACATAGACCAGAATTGAGTATCCAAAATACAAATACACAAAAATGTGACACTTACCATCCACTATCTTCACAAATATCGCCTGAGCTATCTCTTTCCCTTTCTTCTGAACGACAAGTAAGTCTCTAAATAATTATAATTATTCATGTATAATAAACATAGCATTGATATGTGTTATATAAAATATACAGAGTGTATTTACCCTTGAGCGAGAGATTGATCCCCACTAGAGCCACACTGTAAACAATGATACATAGTGCTAAACATGCAATTACATAGTCTTCTGAAGTGAACTTACATCATGTTTTGAACTTGATTGCCCAAGTTCATCTGCCAAATTTCTTCTAGCAGAGCCGCACTTATCCTGTAAATATATGTAACATTTTAACATTAGCATAATAACATACTAACATACAGTAAGAACTATATCTGTTACACTTAACTAATGAACAAATAGTGGCTCAATATCAATCTTACTTGACTTTTTTTAGCCGTGCTCTTCGCTTTTCCCTTTGGTGTTGCTTTTCATTTTTCTAAAAGAGCCTTGACTTGTTTGCGCCCAGGGCTAGGATTCTTTTTTGCACATGGAGAAGCCTATATCATCATTTTCATAACATGAATACAACCATGAATGTATAAATAATATTAATAACTCTCTGACATACCACATGACCACGTCCTTTTTCACTCCTGTAGTATTTGTGTTGAGACAGGATTCTTGACACTGTTCGGTCAAACACTTTCTCGTGTTTACCCAACTCTGGATATTGTTTCTCAACCTGTATACCCCAGACACACAGACATAAATAACCGAACGTAGGTCAAAGCCATTGTTGGTAGCTATGTAGCTTTGAGTTAATAAAAAGTAAACATATACACATACCCTGTCAAGAATGTACTTTCGGACAACAGGCTTAAGATCAGAAAAGCTTTTTCGGCCCATAACCTTTGGCTTCTTTGGCTGCTTTGCGGATAAGGTACTGCAAGAAAATAAGTTGTGTAAGAATACAGTTACACAGTATAGGAGTCAACGTTACATAGACTTTTCTTTTCGTTGCATTTCTTTTCTTTGAAAGTAAGCACTCAATCACTGATGCATCAGGTTGTACTAGATCTTGATTTTTCCCTTGATTCGCAGATGATACACCGGCACCTTTTGCCTCAGTCTGGTTGTCTGTGCTTTTGTCTTTGTTGTCAGACACAGGCTCTTGGTTTCCAGATTCTTTATCTATGTTTTGACGGAGAAACAAGACCAAAGTATGCATGTACACACAAACACACCTATAAAGGTGACATAGTCAAACCAGGGTTTGTTTCCAGCTGATCTGTACCATCATGAGAGTCAGCATGATGAAGAGACGGAGAATGGCTGCTGACATCTGAGGCCCCATCACTTACGCCACCAGGGGTGCTGGAATCGAGTGTTTGAGGAGCATCAGGTGTGGCCTTATCTTGAAGCAAGAGCGCAATGGCATCTTCTTGTGACAACTGAGCTTCAGAGAGTAAAAATCGCAGTTTACTAAATGCTTCCATTTCCACTGAACAAGTTTCAACTCTCGAATCAAGCAACACAACACTTCGCTTAGTGGACAGTTAGTAGTTAAAATGTAAGTAGACAACCATGAAGCAAAAAAAGCGCGGGCCGCGCACTTCTTTTGTCATACATTTTGTAAATAATTTATGAACAATGGTCAGTCTCAAGCGCCAGCAGCATGAGCCACCCGAAGGCCGCCTGGCTAGCTGGACTTGTTAATAACACTAGTTACGCATACACAAACTTACTTGTCTGTCACCGAAAAGAGTGTTGATCGAAAGCAGGCCCTTCCCGGCCACTGTAGATCTGGTATCAACACCTCGAGCTACAGCGTTGTGTGTGCCAAATTTCAAAAATCGTGTCACGTGGAAGCCCCCGCCCCCTTCCTCAACTCGTTACATTACGTAAGCTGGGATATCTGAAATGTATCTTATACTGTGTCTGAGTATCGCCTGAAGGAGTAGTCACATTTTCAGATATCTGAAATGCATCTTATACTTTGTCTGAGTACCATCTAGCTAATTGTGTAAATCACTTGGCAGTGTCACATTTTCAGACATCTGAAATGTATCTTATACTGTACATGTGTCTGAGTACCATCTGAATGAGTAGTCAATCACTAAATTAAGTGTAACATTTTCAGACATCTGAAATGTATCTTATACTTTGTCTGAGAACCGTCTAATATTGTGTATGTGTCACATATATATCATGTATACATATCTGAAATATATCTTATGCCATGTCTGAGTAGCATCTGAATGAGTAGCTATAGTCCCACAGTTTAAGATATCTGAAATACATCTTATACCTATACTGTGTCTTAATACCGTCTGAATGTCAGTGGATGAGTATTCTCATCATAATCAGACATTTTTGGATCAACAGTTACGATCAGATATATTTCAGATAACGTATTTAAGATGATTGATATTTCAGATATATGTCAGACACACGATATCATGTCTGAAAAATGTCAACATTATTATTCAGAAGAAAATAAGATATGCATATGAAAATTAGACACAATTAAGATACATCTTACATCAGCAAACAAATATTCAGATAAATGACATCTCACTGTAAGACTGATTTTATACACTTTTCATACATGACCATTCACCAGACAATTAATTCATACTATAGTAAGACATAATTCTGATACCGATCAGATAAACCAGTCCAGTAGTGCTGTCTACGTTCTGTGATGTAGTAATGCATCAAAGCATGCAGATATACCATTATACCCATGCTACAGTACTCAATTTTTTGCAGGAATAATAATTATTATACAAGTTCATCCTGTAGCCACGTTAATTTGTACATACCACTAAATCCTTGTTTGGCATTATAATTAGCTGAATCATGCAAGCATCAATAAAATTATATTAGCCACCATATCATGCAAAATTTTAAACTTGAAAAAGTCATAATAGCTCCATAATAGAATGCATACAATAAATTATGATTAATTTCGCACACTGCAGAACTAAAGATGATGCCGCTACTTGTACATCTGCACCGATCCGTGATGATGAGCGATTTGAATATTTTGACTTTCTAAACGATGCCCAATGCTTTGAGCACACCAAGGGAGGCATAGCACTTGATGCCATGGCAGAGCATCACTTGTAAGTTTGAGCCATGAGCATTTAAGCATTAGCTATATTATTATTATGACAATAATTATCATTGTATTACTCATAAAAATTACCAAAGGAAGGTGAAAAGATTCGTGTAGTGGAAGTGGAGAGAAGTAATCCATCAAAGCTCTACCGCTACACTGAGCAAGGTAATGACTACGAGGAGCAACTTAGCTTAATCACCTTCGTGCCTGAAGAACCAGACCCTTCTGTGTCTAATGTGCCTGCTGAAATTTGTGGACAACGCAATGTCAACCGGTACCTATACCGCTACTAAAGAAGCGAAGTGTCGTCATCCAGCTTGACCTTATTATTGAATGGACTTTATGATAATAATTATTAGTATAGAAACATTGCCATAATAATTATTATTATTAAATTTTCTTTCAGAAGATTCTATTAGGATGTATGGACATAAAATTTAATAATGCATGATTATTCTTGGCGTATTATAATAATAATAATAATAATTATCAGTGGTGCATGGTCAGGGGCCAGCGCTGTAGGTTAGCATGTGGGTTTATGTGCACCCAATCCATGCACCTGTCCTGTGTTTGTTGTTTACCACAGTATAGCTTACTAATACACTCGATAACTTGCACCCAGATAATATAAGCACAAGTACATAGAGACACCACTGCTCAACTGCCATAACAGACTGTATTAGCATGCAAAAATTTAGCAACAATAATATTATTATTGTCATCCGATCCTCTCCACATGCGTTCCTATGATATTAATTATATACTGTGTATCATCTGGCCAGCGTCGTCACAGGTTTTGTGAAAAAGCACAATGTTATTACAAAATTCATTTGACACAACACACAACAGTCAAATATTCATGAAATGTGTCTCAGTGTACTATGTTGTGGAAGAGGTGTGCTTGCTGGTTGTCATGGCTACATAGCCCCAGGCTCCACATCATACACCCTGCAGAAATAATAAAGCATGTATTAACAGTTAGATTATTATAATATACATGCTTGGTTGCATTTGAGCAGGAGGGGTTGGCCATGGGCACGCACACTCACACACATACACATACACTTGTCCTCAAACCCCACCCCCAAAAGGAAAGGGTCTGGTGCACATTTTTTGGAACACACAGGATGCAGCAGGTCATGAGATTGCCATAGCAATGCACCAATGACTCTCAGTTGCAACAATAGTTGGCTATAGTGTGGTGTCACATGATAATCACATGCAAGCCACATGGTGTGAATCTGATTAGCACGTTGGTATTCAGAAATGGGGTCTGGGGAGAACATTTACACACACTATTACTTGCACGCACACACTAATAGTAATACTAGTTATGGAACTGACCGAATTAGATTATCTGTGTAGCCAGCGAAGAGAGTTTGTCCATCAGCACTCCAAGCTAAACTCATACACTCCACCGGGCCATTTGTAGATAGTCGATCCACCAATATCTCATCAACCAGGGACTTACTCTCAAGGTCCTGTTAATTTGCAACAATATTTTTGTGTAGCGTGAAGGGAACCAAAAAAATATTGAGGAGGGGTGAGAGGGAGAGAGAGGGGGAGGGAGAGAGAGGGGGGGGGGGGTGGAGAGGGAGAGAGAGAGAGAGAGAGAGAGAGAAAGGGAGAGGGAGGGAGGGAGATTCAGCTTACCCATATCTTGACAGACTGTCCAGTGGCAGCACAGAGCCAGTACCTGTTAGGACTGAAGACCAGAGCATTGATGACCTCTCCTCCATTCAGAGTGTACAAATGCTTCCCCTCATTCAAATCCCATAGCATAGCATTGCCATCCTGTGTGTGTGTGTGTGTGTGTGTGTGTGTGCGTGAGTGAGTGAAAATGGGTTCAGGTGGTATAATTGAAGTTCTACTTAGCCGTTTGGAAATTGCTCCTATACATACTTCTTTCCACAAGAATGCTCATCCTTTACCCAAGTGCACTGCAGATTGTTTTTCGCTCATACACATGCTACCCCCTCCCATCCCCACCCTCTCTCCCCCTCTCTCCCTCCCTCTGTACACTCCCTGACACACGAGAATAACAAGGTAATCCGTGGCTAAATTATTCCTGACCTTTCCTCCGGAGGCACAGAGAGATCCATCCGGTGAAACAGTGACACAGTTGAGGTAGCCATTGTGACCAAAGTGGTTAGTCTTCAGCTTGCAGTTGGTCAAATTCCACACCTGAATGAACAGAAAGTCCACTGACACAATGGTACATAAGATGTAGTGCACACACCCCACTATTGATCTATTATTTGCCAATCAAGAACATGTATACATATAATGATCAATTATTATGTGACCAGAATTGGGACCACTGAGTGACGACCATTACCCACCAACAAAAATGACCAACCACTAGATATACACAGATATGGATTTTATATTTCAACCATCCCCGTAGAAAAACTTCAGACTCAGGGGAGGATGTTTGGACTAGAAAATTTCCAAAGATTGAACGAAAGGCACGCTCTAGACCTCACAAATATATCAGCAAAAGAGGGAGGGGGGAACAGCGACCCTCTTTGCCTTCTGTAGAAAATCCTGGGTATATTCTTGAAAATACACCAAGCAAAGAACATTCACAGTAAATGGGGAGGGGCACACTAACATGTACTTCCTCTGATACATGTAGATGCAACGCATAATCTCGTAAAGGTACAGAAAATCTGAAGTTACCTTGACCAGTTTATCCCAACCACAAGAGACGATGACTGGATTCTGAGTGTTTGGAGAGAATCGAACACAGCTCACCCAATCAGTGTGACAGTCATCCTAGAGAGAGAGAGAGAGCGAGCGGGGGAGAAAGAGAGAGAGAAAGAGGGAGAAAGAGAGAAAGAGAGAGAGAGAGTACACGTCTATACATACCACCAACTCTTCAGTTATAGAGGCCCGGGGGGGGGGGGGGGGGGGGGGGGGCTTACCACTATAGGGGAGGATTGAGCTACATTGTGTATACAACAAATAGACGCACAAATTTCACTCTAACCTGAATAGTGTACTTGCATACTCCAAGAGTATTCCAGAGCTTGATGGTGTGGTCACGAGCGGCAGACACAATCTGACGGTTGTCGGCAGAAAACGCAACACTCAGCACATCTTTGGTATGCCCCACAAACCTCCTGGTGGTTGTACCACTGTGTAGTAAATCAAATAAAAGGTCAACTGACTTAATACTATATTATTATCTTTCATGTATATATATATATACATGTATATGGAGTAAAAATGCTAGATAGGTGTAGAGGTAATACCTTTCTAAGGACAAAAATGTTCTTGTAATCCACCATACCCATTAACACCCTTCCATTGATCTCCCGAAGCGAAGTTCGAGGCATGATTGGGGGGGGGGGGGGGGGGAGGGGTAGTTTGGGTGGAGCCTGTGACCACAGCAAAACCTACGGATTATCCCTATTCCCACATCAAAGTAAACTCTAAACTGAAGGCCGACATGCTTAGGTATGCTGGGGAGAACACTGCCTTCTTCCAAGACTGATAATCAGGTATTGCTCAATTACTATAGCATATCTACACTTAAGCACCACGATAACTAGAGCTCTCTAGAGCCCAGAACCCTCGGCGCGTTGCGTGGTGTTTGTTGCACATACAAGCTGGCAATGATAACTACATTGATCTCCTGCAGTGACCCTGAGTGCCCAGATCATGCTTCTCAAGCTCAAGTTGAGGGGTGTCGTACCAGTTTTGGAGGTGGAGTATGTCATCTCTGGTCTGGTGACTAGACTAAGCTGTATTCTGTGTAGGCTCGCTTTCAAGTTGTGCTCTTCTGGTGCCGCTATTTTTCACTAGCCTCAATTCAATATCATCTGCTGATTCTGATGCTATTACCGCTATTCTCTTGCTTTCTATAGGCTAGTGGAATAAACTGGAAGTCATACACATACACAGATTTCTGCCATGGAACAATATTTAGGACACTGCTTGCGGACCGGAGGCATGATTTATACACTTATTTGAAATCAAATCAAAAAATAGCTACAATAACTCTGCACAGAATATGTTGCATGTGAACTGGGTGGTAGAGAACCAAAGGTGCTATAGCCTTGTACCCTCCAAGGGCCTGGTGCAAGGCTACAAGCACATTCATATTAGTACCTTACCAGCTGCTTCAACTGAAAAACAGCTCAGGGCCAGAGAGTGCAGCACAATGTATACGGTAGCATGACTTGCGTGTAAATAGAGACAAGTGCATTGGGTGTGGCTTGCAGGAAAGTCAAGAAGCTATTTAAACTTTATGCTTCGCTGACTATTGGCCCAGGCAGGCAGTAGCTTTACAGGAGTTGTAGCTGGAACTACTTTGTTGTATCTTGAAAGAAGTCTACTGTTGTTCATTCTGTCCATCAAAAAGCTGCCAAGGTGCGTGGAAGGATGGACTTATGGTGGAAGGTAGCGGTCCTGAGTAAAATTAATGTCACCAGAACTGGAGAACGAAGCGTTCTCAGCGAAATCCATACAATACATGGCTTTGAAACGCCATAAGGAATCATATAACACCGAGGTTGAGACTCGCAAACGAGGTATGTAGCAGTTACAGAGTTAACAGACAGACAGACAGACACACACACAGAACGACTACAGTAACCCTCGCGCATGCGCCAAGGGTTAACAGCTGGCCAAGTTCAGACACGTGCTCTTTATAGAATAGTATATTATAGCAGTACGCATGCATGTATACGGTAGCATGACATTCGTGTAAATAGAAACGAGTTGTTTGCAGGCCAGGAAAGTCAAGAAGCTTGGCAGTTACACTAAATACTTCGAGACAGTAACTTTGCAGGAGTTATTATCATTTTCTATCTTGAAAGAAGTCCAGTGTTGTTCATTTTGTCCATCGAAAAGCTGCAACGGTGCGTGGAAGGATGATCTATGGTGAAAGGTAGCGGTCCGGAACAAATGTCGCCAGAACTGGAGAACAAAGCGTTTTCAGCGAAATCCACACAATACATGGCTTTGAAACGCCATAAGGAATCATATAACACCGAACTTGAGACTCGCAAACGAAGTCTGAAGCAGTTAGAGAGTTAACAGACAGACAGACAGACGGACAGACAGACACACAGAACGACTACCGTAACCCTACGGCGCATGCGCCGAGGGTTAAATATTGAGCAGAACATGCCAAGCTGCTTATCCTTCACACCTTATTCTGCTCACTACTGTCAGTTTTAAATTTTAAGGGTCATGGGTGCAGTTTAACATTGATAGGAGATACACGTATAATACCGTATACGTAGAAATTTTTGCTTGGAGAAAATTTTCGCTGATTTCGCCACCTGCTCATTGGTGAAAATTTTTATCAGGCTAATTGTTTGTCCTGTGTTGAAGATTGCATAAGGATATGGCAACCATTACTGCATTGGCGAAAAAATATTCCACAAACTTTTCGCTACACAAAGGTAGCTGGGCTTGATGAAACTTTTATCCAGCCAAAATTTTCAAGTATACCGTAAATAAAGCTTCACATGTGCAGGTAATACTGTTGCTCACGTGCTGAGGTCCCAGAGCCTTAGTGTACTATCCCAAGATCCAGAGAGAGCAAACTGTCCATCACTGCTGATGACAACATCTGAGACAAAGTGGTTGTGTCCATGGAGACTGCGCTTGGCTATACCGTAGTTGGTCTCATCACGAGTCAAATTCCACACTATGATCGTCTTGTCTGAAGGAGGGAGAAGGGAGACTGGAATCTACCTCACATTTAATCTCTCTCCCCTTTCTCTCTTTCTCTCTGTGTCTGTCTCTCTCTTCCTCCCTCCTCCTCTCGCTCTCCCTCCCACCCCTCTCTCTTTCTCTCACACACACAAACTCATTCCTTTATCACACCACCACCTGAACACAACTACCCACCCATCCTTCTTTCTGCAATCTCTCTCTCTCACACACACACACACACACACAACACTGACTGACATACACACTAGTCGTTCAAGCTCATTCATGCAGACATACTGGTAATAAACCACTCACGTCCACCCCTCTTCATGCCAAGAATTCAATCTCCCACAAATCCTCTCTCTCTCTTTCTCACATGCTTTACATACTTCATTCAATTGAGGAACTTCCACATAAATTAATACAGTATACAATGTACGTGTAATTACCCCGCGCACACATGCGCAGCAAGGGGTAAAGCAATTGGTTTTGTCTGTCTGTCGTCAACACAAAAATTGCCAGATCTGAAGATCCAGGCATCAGAGTGACTCATAAGCACAGGGAATCTGTCGGAATCGTCGAACAACTGGCTCCATTATGCCTCTGCTTTTTTCTGGCCACGCCTATCGACCATACCCACACCAGGCCATGTGCTTTCTGCTCATGCAAGGTCGTGAACAGGCAGGTCAGCACGTAGGGTATTAACATTAGTGATGTGAGTGTACAGATCAATCACACCGCATACCCCACAGACACACACATGTAACACACTGTCTCCCCTCTTACTATTCCACTACCTCTCTCTTGCATAATAATGTACACTAGGATAAAATTCATCCTCCATCCCTAATTTGTGATACATGTGGGTACGTACCTCTCGAAGCCGAGAGTATCATATCAGGTACGCTGGGAGTGGTGGCAATCTGAGTCACCCATCCACCGTGACCCTTCAACGTCCCCCTCAGGCGAAGTTGGTCGCTCATTCTCTCTCTCCCTCTCCTGATTCCAACGGATACACTCACCACTCGTAGCCTTAGCTACTCCAAGTCACGAGGAAAGAAAGGATACCCGCGCATGCGCAGTAGTATAGGGGCAGCAGCGTGCTCAGCCCCGCCCACTAAATTTTAATGCTCTCCGATGGTTCCCATTCATAAGAGAAATAATAATCAAGGGCTCAGAGGCAAATTAAAGTGGGCTAACCCATTGACTTAGCTCTCCGAATTTTGAAAATAATATGTTTAAATATATATTTCATGAGGTATAGAAATTGAAAATTTTGGCATGGTTTTTAGTCCATTTTTGAGCTTTTTAGATAATTCCCACATTTAGTTCGAGGTTATATAGCCCACTTAGCTTCTGAGCCCTTCATTATTTTAATTTATTTAATATTCTCATAATAAAATTCGTTTTTCTGGGGGCTTTTGTCTTAAATTTTAATACAATCATGACATTGCATGATCAAAATTAATTACTTTGCGTATAATATAGCTTATTGGTCCGAAGTTAACCATTAATAATAGCTGTTGCTGTGCAATTATTATTGACAACACAATTTCACATCAATCGATTCTCAACATCCAATAATAATTATTGACGATAAGTATGCCATAAAAAAAGATACTGCACAATGTCATAACAAGCTCACAATGCGTTAAATAATAATCAGGAACATAAAACATAATTAATAATAATTATTATTATTATTGGTATTTCCTGTAACTCGCTGAGAGCATAAAAAGCGGTTATTGTTGGTAGGACAAAAAATAATGTGCACACACACACACAAACGGACGCACTAAACTACAGAAAGAGAGAGAGAGAGGGTGCTGGCACATTGAGCTATAACTGGTTGTTCCTGATAAACCTGTTTCCCTCGGAGTGCTTCCCATAGTAGACATACTTGGCCTGCCCGAATACTCCTGCACAAGACAAGAAAATCACCATCAGAAATGGAATTGAACATAGTGCATATCAGAACAGAAAGTAACTCGTAGGGTTAGCACTCTAATACCGTACTTATTCTATGGGGAAAATGCATACTTTTATGGTAAAGGTCATCAATTGCTCTACATAATGTACATAATATCAGGAGTACATTACTAATACATGTTATGAGAAATTCTTCCGTTAAATTGGATCATACTTTGTTTTTGATTAACTACAGTACCTTACTTATTATCAAACGCATGATCCAACTTAATGTAAGAAATTATCATAATAATTATGGAGGAATTGACGACCTTTACCAGAAAACTAAAATTATTCTTTCCCATGTTTTCTACAGTACAGCAGTATGACATAGATACAGTGTAGCCTACCTCTGTGTTGTCCAGACACGTCTGTGTTCTGCGGTAGAGGAGTGTAGCCTTTTGGGATATCTGAGGAGCCTCGCTTCTTCGATGACTTAGCAAGCTGAAGAAATAAACAAAATCATGGAAAATGTGATCTTATGGTGCAACAGTATCATTTGGAGGCCAAGGGGGTCCAATTTGTTCCCTGGGGGGGAGGAGGGTGGAGGGAGAGGGGGATATGCTGTCCTTCGTACAAGCAAACATTTATAGGCTAGCATGCAAAATACTATGTACTATAACAATGACATGTCCCATAGTCTGGCGTAGCCAACCCTCGCAGGAAGAGGAGGGTCTGCTAAAAGCCTATACAATACTCGTACAGGACAGTCAGAATCCGACTGTCGCCGCAAGAATGCAAATGTGGGTGATAAAGTAAACTGCCAACCACTACGACGTAAACAGTAGGTGCGAGAGAGAGAGAGCATGCACACACACTTGCCCTGTACGTGTGTGCATGGCAATGATGTGTTTGCTGAGTGTGGTTGACACATACTTAATGCACACTGTACTGTAGCGACTAATTACATGTACATGTACATTCCTTCTGTACGAGTACAAGTATAGTATACATGTACATGTAGGTTTTAGACCAGACCCTCCTCTTTCTGCGAGGGTCAGCTATGCCAGACTAGCTGTCTCAAGGGTGTCCTGAATAGAGGGGTTCCACTTTAATGCATTATGCTTAAACACACAAACACACTTTCATTCGGTCTCATTCTAACTCACACACACAATGGTTGGTACGCGCAAGCATGCAAGCTCACCACGTCTTTGCTAGGCTTGACAACTCTCATAAACTCCCCCACTCTCTTTGCCTCCTTCCTCTCGGCTGCACTCACCGCCCGAGAGTCAAGGAACGTCAGCTGAGGCAACTTGTAGAGAACATAGTACCTGGAAAAAGAGCAAATGAGTAATAATAACAATAATTTATAAATTAAGATACATCTCTCCCCCTCCCTCCCTCTATCCCTCTCTCTCCTTCCCACCCCAATCTATAGCAGAAAATTATCGTACTTATAATCTATTAAACACATGGGAAAAAAAAACAAGACTTTCAATTTTGAAAAACACACGTTTTTCTGGTAAAGGTCGTCAATCACTCCATATATAAATGCCATGATAATTTGTAAATGCTAATTTCTTTCGTTAAATTGATCAACGAATAAATAATTATGTTAAAAGATATCTCTCTCACTCACTCCCCCCCACCCCCCCCCCCTCTCTCTCCTTCCAATCTATAGCAGAATATTAATACCAACCAAAAATATCCATAAATTTAGTTACAGTAGAATATAAAATGTAGACATTACAGACCATAAGCCAAGCAAAAACAGTGATCCCAGCTAACAAACTAGCTATTTGTAACATATTATGCCTTACTTGCTAGCCAGAGAAAGTACAGATATAGCGTTCCCACGCAGCATTCAATGGATTGTAATGGTCGGCACACGGAAATGTTAGGATCCCACGTATAAGCCCCCTCCCCGCTTTTGCCCAATGCTAGCACGCACAAAGTGGTGGGGGGGGGAGGCGTAATCGTGGGATTCTACCGTACTCTTGGGTATAAATTTTAGTGAAAATTGGTAAATCACTGATTTTGCCAAATGTGTCCTTAAGGTACATGTAACTAGTACTCAAATAATAAATAAAACTCCTTCCCCCTCCCTCCCCCCACCCCCTCCTTCCTGACCTGTATCTCTGATAGTCCTCATCGTCATGTCCACTGCCAAGGAGTTCATTGGGACACGCCTGGTTGCCTAGGAGACTGAGGTAGTGCAGTCTCGGGCACTGCTTCGAGAGAGTCGCTAGAAGGGCCTCTGAATCTGTTATCTACAAACAACGATGTGCAAATATGTGTAATATATGCAGTAGTGTATAATTATAGATTTATTGGTACATGTAGTTGCCTAGCAAACAAAATGTAATATAGGCAATTTCAAAATAGTTACATGTATCTGCCAGTAATTGGGGTGCATTCAACCATGCATCTCATGCACCGTAATTACTGTCAGATGACTACCGTATAGCTGGAAAGTTTGGCAGTTTGGCGGTCTACATGTATGTTACAACAGCCAAATTAAAATCCGCCAAAATTTCCTACTCGCATATATATATATATATATATATGGCGATCCTGTACCGAACCGCCAAACTTAAATCCACTAATATTCCGGGCTCAATCGCCAAATTTAATTCCCACCAATATTTCTGGCTATACGGTATTATGTATAACACATGGTCACTTTAGTGAGATAAAATTACTCATAACAAAATCATCTCAGCAGAAAATATAATACCATGCCCATATATAGCAACTACAGCTTTGGTGGTAGTTATTGTACCCTTTGTACATGGAACCTGCAACAATGCCCCCACCCCCCTCTCTTTGTAACACCCAGTCCAGCTGGGATGACAATGACTTTTGTATACACTAATAATAAAGTAAATGTACTCAGTGCAAGTTAACAGATGTGAGCCCAGGTGTGGGTTTGCAAAGAGTCTTGCCGCAATGTCATACCTGGTTCTTGTTTAGTGTGAGAGTTTGTAAGTGGGTCATCTTCGGTAGCTTAGATAGACTGGCGTCGGTCAGCTGATTATTGTCCAGGACTAGCTCCTCTAGGACACTGAACTTATCTAACCCCTCAAGAGAGCTGTGTGTATGTGTGTGAGGGTGTGAGCGTGTGAGGGGTGTGTACAGCAGTTTATATTATTAGCCTATAATTTATTCTATAGTAAATATAACGTACAGAGAGAGAGAGAGAGAGAGAGAGAGAGAGAGGGAGGGAGGGAGAGAGAGAGCAAGAGAGAGAGAGAGAGAGAGAGAGAGAGAGAGAGAGAGAGAGAGAGAGAGAGAGAGAGAGAGAGAGAGAGAGAGAGAGAGAGAGAGAGAGAGAGAGAGAGAGAGAGAGAGAGAGAGAGAGAGAGAGAGAGAGAGAAGGTCTTACTGTATTCTATTGTAACTTAGATCGAGTCTTTTTGCAGTCTTAGCAAACTTGACAATTAGTTGACTTGGAATTCCCTCTACATCCTCTCCAACATGAGACACCTGCAGAGACAGTGGCCTCATAATTAATATAATGTCATTCATCTAGTGCTAGTTGGGAGCATAGCCACTCTACAATTACGTGTGTAAAGTAGGAACGCACACGTTAGAAAGTATAAGCATTAACTTATCCACAATCTTGAATTAGGCCCAGGGCATTTTGCCATAATACATGTAGCTATACTTGTACATATCCATGTGCACATGTATACATGTGCATACATAATATTATTATAAAAGGAAAAACTTTTGCAAACAAACAAGTTGATTTTCAGTATACATTAAATTGTAATATGCGTTGCTTTGATGCGGGGAAATTAGTTATTATTCCACATCTTCCTAATCTAAGCTTAGATCTGGTGCAGAGAGAGAATCAGCTCAAAATCTAACAGCAAACTTACAAAAATAAACTTTCTACATGTAAATTCAAAATTATATGGCTCAATGGAGAATTCTCAAGTGTAAAATAAGCACTGAAGTGGTGTGTAACATTATTATAATATCTGATCCCCCCTAATCTGCAGTTCTATACCAATATTAAAATAGGAAAATACTGCCACTATGAGCCATATAATTTTGAATTTACATGTAGAAAGTTTATTTTTTGTAAGTTTGCTGTTAGATTTTGAGCTGATTCTGTTCCCCATCAACTCAAATACCCATGGCACAGCTGGCAACGAAGACACAGCGCATAATATCACCGTTCAGATATTCAACACATAGGTCGTACACAACTTGATAAATATACATACAAAACAAAGTATCACCTGCTGCACCAACTGCACGTATCCTAACAATGGCTAGAGCAAAGATTACAAGCAAGTCACAAAATTAATGATTATCACAAGTGGACAAGCCTCATGCATTGCACATGGTGCTACGCTCTCTCTATCTCTCATTTTTCCGCTCACTGTCTACCAGCTGCAATGCATACATGCATACTCTAATAGTGAAATATTCATCTAAACAATATATTTTGCAATGCATTCTCATACACTGCATACCACCTGTAATATGCCGTTCCATTGGAATCTGTAGCTGAAATAAGCTATAATTGATAACATTTTAGCTCGTGTAATAAAATCTTGTGCCTCATTGATTTCAGAGGAGCTGAGGAATGTTGATTGTCCAAGTACAAAATCAATAGCCTAGGCACATCTTATCAATAACATACAAAGTGATAAAACTATCTCTAGAGGCAACAATGCCCAGTGCACAGATTATTCACCACCACTGACACATCACTTGATCACCATAAGCTGAATGACAGGCTAGCTGGTTCTATTACTGGCTACACATGCAGCTCTATAGTCGACTCAAAAGCTATTGCTACGAAGCACAGAAATGCTTTTATCAACACATGTGGTACAGACATGTACGTACATGTATGTACGTTGTAAAGCTCTACATACCTCAACAATACCCTACAGTGTAGCCAGCTAGCCAGGACACAGCATGTGATGTGCACATGCTCTCTCTGAGCCTCATACAAATTAGTATACACTTGGCAAAGAAGAAGCAATGAGGAAGATACAGTCCATGAGAATACATAGGAACCTATTACAACCTCAATACTTGCATGTATGTATGTAGCTTGGCTGAACTGACAAACTATACTGGACTGTGTCCACAGAGAGAAGTCTTAATTTAATAATGTGGCAGAGTTGTATAAACCACCAACACCCACATACCAGCTGATCCAGAGTAAATTTCTCTCTCTCTCACTCACTCACTCACTCACTCTCTCTCTCTCTCTCTCTCTCTCTCTCTCTCTCTCTCTCTCTCTCTCTCTCTCTCTCTCTCTCTCTCTCTCTCTCTCTCTCTCTCTCTCTCTCTCTCTCTCTCTCTCTCTCTCTCTCTCTCTCTCTCCTTCTCTCTCTCTCTCATTTTCCTTTCCTCTCCATTAACATAATATCATAATAATATACTAGTACACACATGTACAATAATTAATCATATACTCTTTACACACACACACAAGTACATGTGTGTATATGTACATGTGAACTACACATATATGCATCTATTCACCAAAGATGAAATGCTACAGCAAAAGTACAAAGAGTCTTACGTGTTCGCTATTGACTGCTTCTTGTTTTGGCGGGTGGTGGGATGATGCAGAGACTGACGTGCTAGTGGGACTAGCAGAGCTGAGAGGGTCCGCAACAGAAGACATGTGTGGGCTAAAATGGGAGAGAGAGAGAGGGGGGGGAGGGAGAGAGCAATCACAATAATGTTGAAACATTTGTGTACTACAGTGCTACCTTGTGGTGAAATATCCACCCCCTTTTTTGCACAATAAACATGTGACCATGCACAGATAAGCTGCTGCTACTACAGCCATTCTCTATCACTTCCCCAGCCAAATAAGATCATCCCCCTATATTTGGACAAGCACATAACACCAAACTCAATATGTGAACAAGCAGAGCCAATGTATGGACAACCATCTTATAGCTTAATCATGGCACAGCACCTCTTCAAATCAACACGATACATGCCATGTACGATTTTCTTAGCATACACATTAATTTTAATTAATTAAAGGCTATTATCCTGACAAGAACGAAATATTTCTGTATCTATATACACTGCACACTTTCCTACAGACTACATGTACATGTTTACTACATGGTCAATAACTAGTAGTCCTTTTTCCCGCGTTACCCGGGCATTTGTTGATGAGCTTACCTTGAATTTGGTTGGTGTAGTCTCTCTACAGTCGGTGAATGGCTAGGCGAGTGGTTCCCGCGAGAATATAACGCCTCAGCACTCGCCATGGCCAGTGTAGTCTATGCTAGTGCTGATGCAAGCTCTTTGTTATGGCGAATGACGTAGTGAAATTTGAAAGGTCAAAGTAGCGAAGTTCCATTTAAAGCACACCACACCTGTCCCAGTGCTGCACCTGTGATACACACACTCACACAAGATCATACACATTTCAGGCTATCATGTATTGAATCTGAATCGTAATCGTCAACTACAGTGTAAATAGCAATAATTTCGACCCTCCACAATTTATATAGGGTCTGAGGCCAACTGGTATATACATTGGTACCGGTCGTCAAACAATCGCAAGGTAATGGTCGACGATAGATTTTGTTGACAGCTCATGAGCTCGAGCCCAGCTTTCATGCTCTGACCTAGGCTATTCTACTAACTATGAGTGACGAGCCATCACCATCCACGAGCTCATCAGCAGCTGTAGCAGCAGTGGGCCCAGAGCTCACTGTGCCCAGCCTTGGAGTGACGACTGCTGATCCCAACTCTACTACAGGCATGATCGACCACTTGATCAGGATCACCACAACCTGCAGGGAACAACTAGCTGTTGTTAATGATGGCCTGGAGGGGTATGATCATACAAATATTAAATACAACGTATTTTACGATACATACTCATACTGATACATCAGTGTACGTAAGCAGTGGAATCATCACGATCACAATAAATTTGGACCCCCCCTCCTTGTTTGTTCCCCTGGTCCATATATTTCGAAAAATTTGGACCCCCCAACTTCAGAATGTATGGACCCCCATGCATGTGATCAACTAGTCTATAGTAGAGATTCAGACGATCAGGGGTTATAAAATTGATTTATGGTGAGCAGGATTAATTTTCAGGGTCTGCATAGGGGGTCCAAATATTACGTAAGTGGAACCACTCTGTTACGTCCTGATTGAAGGAAATTTCCTCGTGATCTTCAGAAATATTTTTGCACATATTTCTAAGTAAAGGAGGTCTCTTCATTACAGGGGTATATATTCTTATAGAGGATACTAAAAGAGTTTGGTATTGACCCTGTTTCAGAGTGACTCCCTTTCATTAAGATCTGTATAAGGTCATTCCTCCCCCTGCACTGGGAGGTCAGACCAGAATATATATTATAATGTTCTCCTTTATGTTGATGTGCTTGGCCCTATATGTGTGTATTCATATCTCTGAATCTTTCCTTGCAGTGTATTGAAAAAGCAGGCTCAGATTAATAGCTTGGTAAGCTGCTGGAATATGCCATGATTGTTAGTTATAAAAGTCCGGTGTATTTATGCCTCTATAATTTTAGGTATGGGCTGTCACATAATAATTATGCTACTCTTCAGTAGATTTACATGTACCACAGATCGGGAAATTTTCGTCGTCCAAATATTTTCATCAATAATCCTTCCCAATAAAAATTGAACACGGCGAAATAATTATTTTGTGTGCGTTAGTTAGTACATTATAATAATTATGTATGTTTGTGTATGTGACGAAAATTTAACAAGCGAAATAATTTTTACCGGCAAAAATATCCCAATCTACGGTATAGTAGGCTTCCCTTGGTGTGTATGATGGCATGATCCAGTACATCCTTGATCAATAATAATAATTAATAATGTGAACATTTTCCTGGTCTATCTTCGTAGAAATTATTAGAATATCTTCTTTATACATTTAGATCCTAGTTGTAACAAATACTGTTATCTGATTGGTCAGGAGCAGGTATCTATTTCTCATATAAACCTGTAAAAAGCTCATATAAACTAGTAATGGGCGGTATTGGAAATAGTAGCTGACGGTATGTTGTACAGAAAATATTGCGGTATCACGGTATCCACGGTATGTGGGATATATAATATGGTAATACATGTATATACGCTAAAATTTGATAATCAAGCATTAATGGCTACAACATCGGTAGTTTTTGAATCTGATTATACAAATTTATAGGGCGATTTGTAGATTATACTCTCATTTATTACGGATGGAAGAAAATTATGATGGCAGATACGGTATCACGGTATTTGTATCGTTTAACGGTTAATAATCAATACCTCGGTATCACGGTATGGACGGTATATTGCCCATTACTAATATAAACCTGTAAATTTTTCATATAAACCTGTAAAAAAATTGTTGCCTATGGTTAGGATTGTTGCTAGGCAGCAGTTTATATGTCAAGCCTAATAGTATGGGCATTGTTGCTAGGATCTAAAGTTGTTAGACACTGTTTAGTCGGTTTCTATGTGATTTAGAAGACCTCAGGGCTCAGTAGAACCCTCGCTTCGCTCAGGATTCTACATAGAGCCCTTCGGTCTTCTAAATCACGTAGAAACCTCCTAAACAGTGTCTAACTATTATGTATCTGCAGGTTGCAGCTGCCACAAGTGAAAACCACGTGCATAATGACTCACTCAACTGAAAGTCAATAACAACAATAATATTATTGCTGAACCTGAAGTTCAGTATTGATATAATATTATACCAGCTCCACTTCACAATGTGTGTCATCACTACGGTCATGTATTACCAGGGTTTAGATCCTACTTGTAACAAATACAGTGATCTGATTGGTTAAACTGTAATATCTATCCTTCATAAAATACCTTGTAAGCCCCATAAAAAACCTTGTAAGCTCCATAAAAAACCTGGTAAATTTTGTTAGCCTATGGCTAGTTTGTTGCTAGGCAATTGTTTATATACAAAGCTTTTGGGCATTGTTGCTAGGATCTAAAGTAGTTAGACACTGTTTAGTCGGTTTCTACGTGATTTAGAAGACCTCAGGGCTCAGTAGAACCCTCACTTCGCTCGGGATTCTACACAGAGCCCTTCGGTCTTCTAAATCACGTAGAAACCTCCTAAACAGTGTCTAACTATTATAATATAATACCATGCCCTATTAATTTTAGCCAATCTCAAGCCATACTTCCAATCCATCAAAGGCACAGTAGTACTGTATACATAGAAATTTCATCAGGAGATTAATAAATTTTGCCAATTCGTCACCGGTTCTCACTTATATTGGTGCAGATTTTATCAGAATAATTTTTTATCCTGTGTTAAAGATTGCATGAAGGATATGGCAACCTTTTAAATTATCACATTGACAAAAAAATTCCACCAATTTAATTTTCCTACAGTACAAAATAAAAGTATATTATTGTAGCTGGGCTCGGGGAATTTGTTATCCTACAAATAATTTTTTCACGTATACAGTATTATTATACGTACTATTGGGTTTTTCTTTATCTTCACAATTAATTTTCATAGTACAATAATGCATTAATTATGCAAGCCTACATCAAAACCACACTTTAAAATGTAAAGCTAAACTCTTTACTTTTGTGCACTATCAGTTTTAGAACACACATCACTGTATAATATACTGTCATCACAATGTATTATCACTGTTAATCACAGAGACATCAAACTACAATCTCTATGTACAATAGATATAAGAAAATTACAAGCCACACATATCACTGCCACGCATTACAAACATGTTCTTGAATGTGAAGCTTGATAGCTAAAGACAATAAAATTAAAATAGTGTGGTATACAGTGTAGTAGAGCTATGTGGGTGTGTCGTGGTATTGTAGTTGCCATAGGAGCATGGTGGAGAGACTGTTAGTCTTGTGGGAGAGAGGGTGGCTGGTTGCGCCCTCTACTGTGCCTTGGTCTTCTTTGTGATCAAACTCTTGTGGATGTATGGGATCACACCTAGTGGGGTGGGGAGAGAGAGGAGAGTGTTAGTGTAAGATGTTTGGTGTTAGTTTCTACGGTTACGAAAAACGACGTTGAGGATTGTTAATAGAATTTGGCAACACTAAAACCTCAAAATGATTAATACCGTAGTGTCCCAGGTACCCGGGATCAATATTATATGTTTTATATAGAAGCTGCTCCATTGATCCCTTGAAATGCGGTACACGGGAACTTGCCCGGGACACTACAGTGATAGCATGAAGTTCCAAACTATCGGTAGCTATGTGAATCTTCTTGCCTGCTTGTACCCATCGCACAAAATTTAATATCTTATTGATGACTAAGATAGGTGTGGTCAAAAGTTTTGGTCACCTCTAGCCCTATGATCACCACTAGAAGCAGTCACATGACTGTGATGTCTTGCTCTCTGCCCCACCCATAACTACTCCAGTAACAAGCAGTAAGTCAAGCAAAGCAAATGATAAGTCAGGCTGATGCCTGTGCTGATATGCCGTATGTTGGCCATCCGTTAGAAGATTGGGCCCCACTCCTCCAGATTCATATACCCCCACCCTGACATGTATTTAATCTAGAAGCGAGTGACGCACCTCCTCCTGCGATGGTCGCTCTGATGAGCGTGTCCAACTCTTCATCTCCTCTGATGGCCAGCTGGAGATGGCGAGGGGTGATACGCTTCACCTTAAGATCCTTGGAGCAGTTACCAGCCAATTCTAGAACCTGGGGAAAATGATCAAAACACCGTAATGATTCTAGACAATAAGGCCACTTCAAGTTAATACTCTGTTTCTCGGGCCTGACCAACCCTACTTTCAGAGAAAACTACATTAGTTTTGGGGTCAGAGGTTACGTTCTGAGCATGCACAATAGGTTTTTCGAGATGAGACTTGATTATTGACTTAGGACACGCCCAGTTGATTGAATTTATTTTCCGGCCTACTGACCCTATCCTGAGGAAAGACCAGCCCAAGAAATACAATATTAAATTGAAGTGGCCTAATAAGAAAGAGAGGGGGGGATGGAATTTGTGAACACGCGTGCCACTATGTAACATCCCCTGTCACAACATAACACTAGTAGTGAAACAATTTTCCAACCAAGGTGATAATTCGAATGAGAAATTAGACAGATTTCTCATGGTGTGTAAGTGTAGGTCTCACCTCAGCAGTTAGATACTCTAGGATGGCTGCACTGTAGACAGCGGCAGTTGCGCCCACTCTGCCGTGGGAGGTCGTGCGAGACTTGAGATGTCTGTGGATACGACCGACAGGGAACTGAAGACCAGCCCTGGTCGAGCGAGACACTGCCTTAGCCTTCACCTTGGCATCTTTACCAGCTTTACCTCCAGCCTGAATGAAGGGAGGGGGAGAAAGGAAAGATATTTGAGGAGGGAGGTGTGATACTAATCTGTGCTTCTTTCCAAATAGACAACAAATAAGTTACCATGGAAGGTATTTATACACAGAGTATGCATATAGCAAGGGGCGTGTTAAGCTTTTAAGCTTTGGGCAGTTACTGTACCATCTGTGCTTCAAGATACACAACGTTTCTACTCGAAACGCGTTATAAACATGCTATTCAACCAACTGTGCTGCCCCTTTCGCCTCGAAAAGCTTAGAGACAGATTCTCACTTTGTACTTCTCACACGCCTTGACCGCCTCTTACCAACTACCAACCTAGCTCAACATAAAAGTCAGTCATATAACTTTCAAAGCTTTATAGGATGATTATAAATTTGAGTACTCACCATTGTAGACGGTTATAGACGAAAGAGACGTCAAAAAAGCCTTAGAGTTGAGTATCTTGACCTTGACAAATCTGCCCGCTCTTCTTTGTGCTGACCAGAAAAAAGCGGGAAGTGGAATTTCTATAGCCGTGCCAATCATCCAATCAGATTCGAGTGTTTGAAACATTTGGCGCCAAAAATTGTTAACGCCCACCCGCAAATAGCGCGGGGAAACTTATTGAGCCCCTGCTCATAAAGTTCCAATTTGCCAGCTCAGCACAAATGGTACACAAAAAGGCTTTGTGTTTTGCGAGGCTATATAAGAGCTGAGTCAGCAATGAGATTTTAGCCGTTTCTCTTTGCAGGTGAGAACATTCCCACTTCGTTCTAAACAAGCCTAGCTTGTTGCAGCCTCGTAGAAGGAGGTAGCATGCTACGTTGCTAGTAAAAAATATTCATCGATCAGTGTTGATCTCTATGTTTTCACTTACAGAATCAACTTATCACCAATCAAGTCATGAATCATCGCAGCTATTCAGCAGTCGCAGTGACACTACTGTTGCTCGGTGGCTTTGCTATCGAGCATGCGCAGTGTGAGCTGTTCACAGCGCTGGTCCACATGGAGGGATTGCTGAATCTCGAGCGAGAGCTGCTGCAAGGTCTCAATGCCTACATACATGCTGAAAAACAAAGGTAGCTCACAGTGTTACAATACTAACATTTTGATGATTGCATCCGTGACTTTAACCCAAATATTTAATATGCATATCTGCACGTTGCATTCTGCTCAGTAGTGTTGATGAGCAGTTCTTTATTTGTTAAGTAGTCGTCGTTGATTGATATTGATGTGAGCTACTAGAACCAATGTTACAGTGATCATTAGGCCGTACAATTGGATATCGTTGATACATACTTTACAGCTTGATATGGTCGATATTGCTATTTCAGAACCGTGATCAAACTATTAGTACTGTAGTGTCCCGGGTAAGCGCCCATGGGTGCTTAAACAAAACTCGCGATTTTGGCCTGCATGGACATTTACCCGGGATAAATTTCCATACATTGGTATAGAAGTTGCTACAGTGACCCCTTGAAATGCGGTACATGGGTGCTTACCCAGGAGTGGGTGCTTGCCCGGGACACTATGATAGTACACTGTTGGACATTAATTTTTGACAAAGTATTTACAGTAATTTATTACGGTCATTGTGTTAATGTGATACTGAAGTATGGCACTGGTGTAATTGACACATCAGTATGTGATAAAATTTAATATGCGGCAGATATTTATACATAGAAGGGGGCGAGGGAGTGGAACAATGGGCATCCCATGGGTATCGTATAGCGGGAAATTTTCGAGGGAGAAAACTTTCATGGATCAGTAGGAAAGGAGCATTTCACGGAGAAAACTTTCGCGGAATATTAAAACTGGTCGCATAATGGGTGTGGCATGCCTAGAATTTCGTGGAGAAAACTTTTGCGGATGGCTGAAAAATCGTGAAATTCGTGAAAGTTTTCTCCCTCGAAAGTTTCCCGCTATACAATCGGCTGTTATGCATGGGAGACACTGGAATTCAATCATCCTTGTGTCTACCGGGAGTGTTTTTGATTGGGTAATTGTCTTAAGCATGCGGCAAAGAGCCAAAATGCTAGCCTGACATACCTAGTGTATTTTGTTCATAAGTGCCAACTACTAGTTTTTCAAATTCCCACAACAATGTTGGAGAAAAAGTAATGAATTCTTTAAAAAATCTATTTGAAGATTGAGTTTTTAATGAATTTGGAGGAACCAGTCTTATCCGTCACATATATTATATTGATCATAATATACCGTACAGCCGGAAATATTGATATATGAATTAAATTTGGTATTTGAGCCCAAAATCGCTATTACAAGAATATTGGTGGATTTAAATTTGGCAGTTCAGTATGGGATCGCCCGTATATAATATATGCGAGTAGATAATTTGGCTGATTTTAATTTGACAGTTGTAATATAGATCGCTAAACCACCAAATTTAATTCCCTGGCAAAATTTTCGGCTATACAGTATTTTATAATAACACAACCAATTTCCACTGCCCATAGACTGCGTGGTTTGGAGGATTTTGCTGCTAAGGTTGGTAGAGCGCAGTCGCTTGCAGGAGACAACCCCCCAGCTCATCTCTTCAACCCAGTCAATGCCTTTCAGCTGGTCAATAGGTACAGCAATGGATGGATGAAGATTCATGACAAGCTATACGAGGACAACGCCAAAGGTGAACTGAGAAACGCTAATCCTGTGAATACAGAGCTCCGTATACATTATATATAATAGTTGGACACTGCTTAGAAGGTTTCTACATGATTTAGAAGATCGAAAGGCTCTATAGTGTAGAATCTCGAGCGAAACAAGGGTTTTAAATCATGTAGAAACTGACTAAAACAGTATCTAACCACTTTAGATCCTCTCTCTCATTGCAGTGTTCTCCCTAGCATACCCAAAGCGTGTTGGCCCTACAACCCTTCAGTATACAGACTCAATTCCCTTTGATGTGGGAATGGGGTAACCCAAAAGCTTTGATGTGGCCACAGGCTCCACCCACACCATGCCCTCCTATCATGCCTTGACTTTCTCATGGGGAGAACACTGCATTATACTTCTAAAGAGTTTCAGCGATGGCACTTAGCTACATGTGGCATTAATGCTAATCAGTAATAAGAACTCTGTATATAAATCCCTAGCCCCATCTTCTGTGTGCTCAACTTCTGAGTTATATTTGATTTTAAATACTATCAACATTATTAAGAAATGCTTGTCTTGTTATTCCTTTCCATTGTAATGTTGCAGATTTAATGGCAAACATATCTCTGAACAACTACCGTCTTCCTAACAGTGAGGACATGTCTGGAGCAGTGACTGCTCTCAGGAGATTACAGGACACCTACCAGGTCAAGTCATCTGATCTGGCGAATGCAGTGCTTGGGAAAGAAGAGTCACTAGACATGTCAGGTTAGAACTCTCTCTCCCTCCCTCCCTCTCTCCCTCTCTCTCTCTTTCTGTCCCTCTCTCCCTCCCCCTCTCTCTCTCCCTCTCCCTCTCTGTCCCTCTCCCTCTCTCTCTCTGCTCCTCCCCTCCCTGCCTCCCTCCCTCCTGCTATTACATGTACATGTACACAAAGCTTCGATTTCCCGTCACATACCTGCACACCTCGTGCAAATGTAGGGCCACTTGTAATAAGTAAGTGCATATACATGACATTGTACATGTACAGTATATTATAAGAAATCGTCTTACTGGCGTACAGTGAGCTTCTATTACATGTACATAAAAGTGGTCGTGTACACATAAATGTAAATATTTTAAAGCTCTCATGAGTTAACTATGTAGCCTAGAGCTAGCTACGAGGAAGAGTGTGGTCTACAGGTGTATCCACATTAAAGGTGACCATAAGGTCAAGTCAAGGTTGCCCATTCATGATACCACACAACAGATGTTGTTATGACTAGTGGTGTTTGTGTATGAGTATGTGCGTCCATGGTAGGGATTAGTCAACGTGAGTGTGCGTGTGTGTAATTGCCTAGAAATGAAAGTTTTCACTGGCAAACTATCAGCGCTATTAATTTTGACAAATATACGGACAAATACCGTTTAAATCACATTAATTGGTCCAGAAGTGCACTCAGTCTTGCATCTCTTAACTCTCTTGATGACATGGCACTGCTATATATGTATGTGTGTGTGTTGTTTAAAGGTTTCTTCTTAAAGCTCTCAAGATTCCTATAAAAGTTAATATGATATGAACTCCTATAGATTAACTGTTGTCCATCTTCATTTCTCTTGTATATAATTTTATACACTGTATAGTATTGTGCATGTCACAAGCCTTAATGACAATGTCCATTGTTAGCTCATCTGTGTGTGTATTGAATTTGTATAACCACACATGTACTATTTGTGTACACAAGAGGGTCAACTAAGGTCAAATACCTGCCTTTATAGGAAGTGTGCTATTGGAGGCTGGCAACAATAGCCCCTGGGCTAAAAGTTTGCTTCTTGTTCCCTAGCAATGGAGAGTGTCAAGTATGTATGTGCGACATTTTGTGTGTCAGTGTTGTGTACTCACTTGTAAGTGTGTGTACGCAATAAAGTTCATGAGGTTCATCACTCTGAGCATTTCCTTAGACAACAAAGTTTCGTTTACAGTGTCATAGCAGTAGGGGTTGGTATACCTACATGTACATGTACATGTACATGTACTAGACAAGTGATGATTGTTAACAGCCAGTAGTTACATGTACGTACCTTCTGAGCTCCATGCATGTGTATGAATACATACTGTGATATAATATGCTGTCTGCTTTTTTGAATATATAAGATATTATGCTTGTGTATACCCCTCCAGCTAAGGACTGCTACCTGATTGGTCGACAGGACTATTTGAAAGATGACTGGGTACATGCCAGGGAGTGGATGCTGGAAGCTCTCAACAAGTTTGACCAAGGTCAGTCTAAACTAAACAAGAGTGGCTTGAGATGTATATAGCACTGAAAGATGGTATTTTTAAAGTTATCTGGGTGCATATCAGGACTTGACCTATCGGTTGCATAGACGTAGAAGCCATGGCCCACCTTATCAAACCATCTTCCTACCCATAGGCATAGGAAGATACTGAAGGTTTGGGGGGGGGGGGGGGGGGGATAACTACACAGTTTTACAGTGTCATAACAGTAGGGTTACCTACTAGACAAGTGATGATTGTTAACAGCGAGCAGTTACCTTCTTGAAGTATCGGGCTCCATGCCTATGCCGTGATTTGTATGCATATACAAATTAGCAATGCAAACCTGACTAAACTCATATAGAATATTGCACTTATTTCCTCATAATATGCATATGGGAATGCATGTGATCAAGTCTCCGTGACACTAGCTACATGTACTTGTGTCATAATAAAAATAATATTATATCATGCCATACTTTGTTGTTTTCCTCACCATGAGAAAGCAAAGAGATCGATAGCGCTAGGACAACAGCATGCAGTATAGTTGTATGCCCAATAACTGTCGGAGTCCTTAGCAACCTAGATAAACCATCCCATAGAACCCTACAGTTGTGTATAATTAAATTCTTTGGTTATTATTATCCTAAACCAATGGAGTAAATCCCAATTGCAATAATAATATTCTATGGGCATAATATAATATTCTGCATGAGCTTGGTCAGGTTTTCATTGCACAAGCATGCACAGCTGTCAGCGTGGCATGCTCACTGATTTCGCTTGGGACATTGCAAGGCTCTCCCATTCCCCTTTGCTCTATACTATTGTAATATTATTGCTATACCAATGATTTACATGCCAAGTAATTGTTCCAGAGGCGAAGTGTCTCATGGTCTGCATGCAGGAAGGAATACTAATTATAGTAATTATCATAGTTATACTTAGCAAAATCCATGCATCATTATCATAATGATGGTAACTAATGACTGTTAATTTGTGCAGTGTCAAATATACACCACTGGAGTAATAATATAATTGCTTGGAATTTGGTATAATAATACTACAATAATGTAGAAAAAAGTTTGCGAATCTTGAAATGTCCCAAGCGAATTCTATGAGCATGGCATCAGATAGCTGCCACTGCATGCCAGCCCTTTGTGCGGCTCTTTTACATAATTATTAACATTTGCATAGCATTGCGGATTATAGTAGCTACATTCTCTTATTATCATAGTTGTCCTATAGTATTGCAAACCCATTATTATCATAAGTATCACAGCTAATCACTGTTAATTTAATTTGCATAGTTGTCCCAGGCAAGTGCGTCCCTTCCCGCCATGCATGCACTAGCTGGCCGCACTACGGACTTGGTGTACGTGACTTGCAAGTGTTGGAAAATGTACGTTCAATCCATGCAGGGCAGCTGTACCAGACTACATGTAGATTACCATAATATTATACCAGTAGTATAATGTCTTAGATTGAACGTACATTTTCCAACACTTGCAAGTCATGTACACCATCGGGCGGGAGGGGACACACTTGCAATGCCTGGGACACTACGGTATGCATGGGTTATCTTTATACATCATTACTGCATTTAAATACTTAGTATAGTTCATGATCAAGTTTCAGACCATGCAATACCTCAGATCAGTGCAAAGGTATCCCTCCAAAATAAATAAGCTGGAGTGCGGCTACTAACCGAGGGTGGCTTTTATTTATTTTGGCTACTATTCGGGGTGCGGCTTCTATTTGAATAAATACGGTAGTCCGTGTCATTACATGAGGGCATGGATATGCGTCTTGGATGCGCCCGGTTGCTATGAATGCGCAGCACAAACCTCGTGATCATGCTAGGTGGTGGTATCTTGTTGTGACAGACTAGTTTTTCAGGATTAATTTTCAAATATTCGAGATATTATGATCGAAAAACAGCAGCAGAACAAAGCCAGAGACGTCTTCTGTCATACTTTTGCCTCGAACTGACAATTGTTCATGGCGTGCGAACGTAGCCACACCCACTTAATTGTGTTCACGCATGCGTGCGGCTACTATTCGAGGGTGGCTACTATTCGGGGTGCGATTTCTATTGGAATAAATACGGTAGTCCGTGTCATTACATGAGGGCATGGATATGCGTCTTGGATGTGCCCGGTTGCTATGAATGCGCAGCACAAACCTCGTGATCATGCTAGGTGAGGTATTGCATGGTCTGAAACTTGATCATGAACTATACTAAGTATAAATACGATATATAAGAAAAATGATCGTCTGAAAAATATTTTTCGTTGTATATAGTATAATTATATATGGTCCTAGCACTGCATCTTTCCAGAGTTGTTACATATGCTTGTACATGCATACTCATGCATATTAAGTTAGTGTAGGGTGTGCCTCTATTGTTCTCTGTATTCCATGCCACAAAACAGTTATATTTAGCCACTTCCCATGTCTACAATGCACTGATGGTTGTCATGCATGCTTAGATAATATTATATAATGTATCCATGACAGTCACCATGTATTTTACATTTTCCATTCCTGATTCCTCATTCCAGGTGACACTGAGGGTATTGATCTTACTTTGGTGTACGATCACTTGGCATTTGCTGAATACTCTCTCGGTAACTATCGCAAGGCCATGCTCTACACTAAGGACCTGTTGCAGAATGGTATGTCCGCTAATATTATTATTCTGACCAGTACTGCCAAAGATTAGGATTTTTTCCTATATTATGATTTTTGAGCATCAATTTTAATATTATGCAAATCGGGATTTTTTTAGCCTTCTACTCCCATAAGGTACCATGATTATCTCAGGGTTTGGTGTATGTTTCATTGTCAAAAGATTATGATATGGCAGCCCTGATTCTGACCAGCCATAAAGTGTACGTGTACATGCATGAACAGTGTGTGTACATGACATTGTATTTGGGAACAGTTTCCATGGGATAACACAGGGTGTAGACAGGGGTGGGGGCTTGGGATGGTGGCCAATTTTTGGGCAATAGTTACATACACATGTACCATAATATATGTGGGACTGACGTTGAGTTGTAGCAGCAGATAGAGTGTCAGTTGCAGAATGGTACATCCACTAATATCAATCATATGGTGTACGAACAGTTTCCATGGGATAACAAGGGTGTAGACAGAGGTGGGGGAGGCCCAATTTTCGGGCAGTAGTTACATTGGTTATGTGGGATTGACGTTGTTGAGTTGTAGCAGCATGCAGACAGTGTGTTGATTTTGGAAGCTCTCAGTAAAAAACTCTGGTAATAAGGATAATAAGCCTCGTGGTGGTAACGACTATAATAATTATTGTATGAGCTATTCAAACAGTTGAGTTAATACAAACTAAAGGAATAATGTTACCGTGTTTATGCAAATAGAATACAAGCTTAAAAACTAATTAATTTTGTGCGATTTTCTGGTAAAGGTCGTTCATTAAGATACACTATGAAAAATCCTAGAACACGAGTTTTCTTGTGCTAGTTAGATCATGTGTTTCATTAGCATAAACACAGTAGTTCCCTTAACACTGTCAACCATGCATGCAAGTTCATCGTACATGTACAATGTATGTCCATGCACCCACCATAATAATATTATTCATTTGACCAGAGCCAAACCACGAGCGAGCGTTATCCAACCTTGCCTACTTTTCGGACATACAAGCCAATGATCCCGACAAGTTCATTGACGCTGAGATGACCCCGCCCCCTAGCGGGACAGACAGACTGCAGCCGTCTGAGAAGGAAGCATATGAGGCACTATGCAGAGAGGCAAAACCTCTGGTTAGTTATTAATTAAGTGACTAGTTACGAGGTAAACTACTAGTTTAGAAAATGGTTAACTTCGCTTTTCAGCGAACTTCTTGATTGGGTGTTCATCATGATATTGATAGCTATGAGCTAGATCGTGTTAATGGTGAATTATTTTTCATTGAGAGAAATAATGCCAGATTGGTGTAACATGATCTACATATAGCTCATAGCTATCAATATCATGGTTAACTTCACTGCCCCTTATACCAAGACTAGTACTAAGATGTACTGTTAGGTGGGTAATGTTCGTGGGTGCTAATTTTCGTGAAAAGTTAGAGAAAGCCTTCAGAATTAATTTTTGTGGTTTTAGCTTTTGTGACAGCAACCCAGTCCAGGGGCGTGGCACTGCACAAATGATGATGTAATCGATACACATGTTCGCTCTCGCTCACGAATATCCTTATCACTAAGCCACATCTACAGAGACTTGGATAAATAGCATGAGCTATATAGAAGAACATTAGTGTTAAGGATGCCATTAGCCGGATGACAGTGGCTACTGTTGCATACTAACACTGCGAACAGTTCGCCGTGTGCCCACAACGTTTTTGACCACACCCATCGTCTATCCACTCGCCACACCATGTGCATTAATTTTTGTGGGTAGGAAATTTCGTGACTGCCAAGTCAACCACGAAAATTAGCACCCCATGAAATTACCCGCCATACAGTATGAAGTATAGATCTCCATAGGTCATTCAGAATGAATAAATAAATAAAGCGAAGGGAAAGGGGCGGGAGGAGGGCGCACAGGGGGTCAATGCCCACCAGTATGGACAGAGCCCTATAATGGAGAAGCCAAAATTTTATATGTACATACATGTAGTTATGAAATAAACAAAGATTCTCTGCAGACGTCTTAACTGAACTGGCCGACATTTCAACTATGATCTACCAAGTCCTTCAATCATAATGGCAGTATTCTCCTAAGGCATGTCGGCCCAACAAGCCTTCAGTTTAGAATTCCCTTTGATGTGGGAATAGTGCTAATCCTTATATAAGCTTTGATGTGGTCACAGGCTCCACCCAAGCTATGCCCTACTATCATGCCTTAAATTTTGCCTGGGGAGAACACTGACTAGCCATTTGTCTTTTCTTTTAGCCGGCCAAGGACCACCACAAGCTGACGTGTTACTACTACGACGCTGGACGCAACCCTCGCCTCATCATCAGACCAGTCAAGGTCGAGGTCATGTACCCTGATCCCAAGATATACGTACTCAGAGGGGTCATATCGGAGAAAGAGATGGCAAGACTGAGAGAACTAGCAGCTCCTATTGTAAGTATACCTAAGTGCATGGGTGTAGATAACTTTTCATGGTTGGGGGGGGGGGGGGGTGATGTTGCCACACCCAATTTTGTGACCACTCTCATTATTGGATTGCGACCGTGGCAGCGATGAATTAATGAGAGTGGCTCGTCCCTTTTGGCAAAATGAAAGTATACCAAGGGCTTATTGAGCCACGGCTACACCCTTGAAGTGGAAGTGACTCTGCCTTTTGCATGGATTAGGTTTGCCTTCTCAGGTAATGAGATGGTTACTCCTAAGGTTTGGGTTTGGTGCTAGCCTACATGTAGACTATGTAGACTGTACATGTATCTTGCATGCTGATATAGTGCACTTAAGTGCTGTAATTATATTTTGTATGACTGTGAGGGTGTTCTGGGATCTTGGAATGGCTCTAAGGCCCCATTGGCCGCTATTCGAGTACTGATACGCGTAACGACCACTTACCTATTTCTAGTTCTTTGTGTGACGACCCCTTACCCAATTCCCTGCAGCTGCAAAGGGCTACAGCTAGAAACTGGAGAACGGGAAAATTTGAGCATGCTAACTACCGCATTAGTAAAAGGTATAATAATACTTCTAATCAGCAATAGCCAAAGGGCCATTCCAAGTGAAAAGTGTCGAGCATAAACATTTCAAGAATTGAGTTTTAGTTGTATGTTGATTTCAGCTGAATCGGGCGACAGTGCATGACGTCCATGGCAACCTCATCCATGCAAACTACAGGATAAGCAAAAGGTACAGACAGACTAACTTGGAATGGCTCTTTGTCTATCCACCATTGATACATACACTATACACTGTAATTTTTATGATTACAGTATTTGCTCGATCGGACGTCGCAGCTACTATTTATTTCATTGCCCAGGTTTGTGCGATGTTCGTTTAATATCAAAAGCTGCCAGAGAGGCAATCCGTGGAGAAGTAGTCGCTTAATATCGCTAAACTGACCACTTTGCTGATGTAGAAGAGGGTTAGAACTTGTTCTAGAAGTCTGCTAAGCATTTATCGTTATTTTTTTTTGTACCTGCCATGGAGAACGAGTCATAAGGCATGTTAACGTACTAATGTGCTTATCGAATAGTAGGCGTGGTACGGCTACTGTTCGAGAGCAGTAACTAATCGAGAGAGGCGTCTGATCGAGCAAATACGTTGTGTGACCTGTGATATGCATGTTGTATATTATTATAATCATACACAGTGGTTGGCTAAGCCCTGATGATGATCCACTGGGTTACGTTCAGCGGATTGATCAGCGAATTGAAGACATCACTGGACTGACAATGTCCACAGCAGAGCAGCTTCAGGTTGTCAACTACGGCATAGGAGGACACTATGAGCCACACTACGACTTTGCACAGGTACAGGTATGCTATGCTAGTATAATATACAGTGCTGCCAAAGATTAGGATTTTATCCTAATAGTAAGATTTTTGAGCATCAATTTTGCTTCATTAGCATATGCAAATTAGGAATAATTATTAGGATTTTTTAGCCTTATGAATAGAAACTATAGGGAATGGTAGTGTTTGGGACTCCAAACGGTGTCCCCTATACAGAGAAGTTTAATAACAGTGTCCCTTTCCCGGAGGGTCCTTTATTAGAGGTTCGACTGTACCATAGTTAATAGAATACAACACATGATCCAATGAAATTAGCATTTTACAAATACTCATAACATTTATAACATAATAATATGGAGCAATTGACGACCTTTACCAGAAAAATGCGCATTTTTCAAAATTGATATTATTTTTTTCCACGTGTTGTATTAGTTTAATTAAAATCCTACCTACGGTACTATGGCATAGTGATACTATTATCGGTAGAGGTATACAATGTATTTTACCCTCTCTCTCCCTCTCTGTTCATCGGCTCCTGTAGAAACATGAGGACTCGTTCACTAGCCTTGGGACTGGCAACAGAATAGCAACAGTTCTCTTTTATGTAAGTCATAACTATAACAATTATATTATCTTTGACTAATAATTACTGTACCAATTTTTGGCTGTCATCTACAGATGAGTAAAGTTGAGTTGGGTGGAGCTACAGTATTTCCTTCATTAGGAGCAAGGATACCTCCAACATATGTAAGTCAGAGTCTATGATGTACGTACAACTTATGTGACATAGCGTGAGTGAATGTGAGAGGGAGGGAGGGAGCGAGAGACAGAGAGAGAGATAGAGAGAGGAAGAGCAAGAGGGAGAGGGAGAGAGAGGGAGAGGGAGAGGGAGGGAGGGAGAGAGAGAGAGAGAGGGAGGGAGGGAGCGAGAGACAGAGAGAGAGATAGAGAGAGGAAGAGCAAGAGGGAGAGGGAGAGGGAGAGGGAGGGAGGAAGAGAGAGAGGGAGGGAGAGGGAGGGAGGGAGAGAGGTGATTGTTGTTTTGTCTTTGTTCAGGGAGATGCTGCCTTCTGGTGGAACCTGAAGAAATCAGGTGATGGAGATTTGAGGACACGGCATGCAGGCTGTCCCGTGCTAGTTGGATCAAAATGGGGTAAGAGCACTCCCTCACTATAGACTATCTTTTCCTAGCTACTGTGAATTACATTGAATGGCAAAGATGGATATTTTAGCAAGGGATGTCATTTTATAGCCAGCTGGGAGTGATCCTGGGATGACGCTATGATCATGTCTTGTAGTCATTATTGTTATTTTGCATACCGCAACACTTGAATTGTGATTTCTGGGGTATATTATTATTGATTTCCTGGTATGCATTTTCACTTGCAATTATCTAACATAATGCAAATCGGCAAAACTTTGTCAGTTTTATTGCTTGATTTAATTTTTTTGTTTCTACCACTGCAGTGTGTAACAAGTGGATCCATGAAAGAGGTCAGGAGTTCAGAAGACCTTGTGGACTGTCCCAAGAGGAATAGTTTTGTATTATAAACATTAATTATTATTATTATTATGATCATGTATGTACATGTAGCTACTGCTGTAATTAACTATTACCCATGAATGTATAATAGTTCATGACACTTATCAACAGTTACTAATTGTCAAGGAATATATACAAATCTTTCCCTTGGGATCGACTGGTTGTGAATGCATGCAGTGTTACTCCCAGGCTGCCCTATGAACTACTTAGGAAATGCATATTCGGCAGTCTAAAAATTGAGGCGGTACGTAGCTACACTTTTGGTGCTGATGGAAATACATGCAGGCGAAATCAAGGGGGATGAGAAATACTAACTAATAATAATTATTGGTTTGGAATTTTCTATAGTACAGGAAACATGAGTCCATGGGTGCACAACAAAAATAATATTATATTAAATTTATACTGCCATGGAGGCTGCTCTGTGAAGATGGCCATAGTATCGGCTGGTGATTGTGTTATCTAACTATCTATGGTTGATGGATACCTAACCTTGAACCGTGGTGAAGAAGATGCTGCTCGTGGCAAACGTTTTTCTAGTAGTGATCAAGAACTCGATTACATTCTTGTTTGACCAAAGAAAAAGAGACTCCAAGCAGCATTCCGACAGTCATTCCGCATCAAAGCAAGTGCGTTCTAGTCTATCCTCCGATTATGGTCAGGGGCGGCTGAGGGTAGATCAGTTTGGGGGGAGGGGGGGGGGGGGCAGTCAGGTACCCACAAGTTTTATAACAATGTCACAGTCATATAATATTTATAGTACATTTCAGTATACAGAGCTTGTAGTTAGCCAGCTAGTTTCAGTTTAAGTTTGCACCTTCATGGCTATTTATATATGCCGGTTAGAATTTTGGTTTGACAAACTTAAATAATTATTGATGATAGTAGCTAGGTGAGTTGCCAGAAATACAGTGTACATGCATGCATTATA
This sequence comes from Cliona cf. orientalis, assembly GCA_963930775.1. Taxonomy (NCBI): domain Eukaryota; kingdom Metazoa; phylum Porifera; class Demospongiae; order Clionaida; family Clionaidae; genus Cliona; species Cliona cf. orientalis. Next base: position 2,330,586 of record OZ005694.1, on the reverse strand, counting down.
GTAATAATGTAGTATATATAGCCATCCAGATTGGGGGAGCAAGGCCCACTCGGATCTTAACTTTGGAGGGGGGGGGGGGAATTCCCCCCCCCGTTCCACCTCCCCTGATGGTGGTCATTTATGCCACTACCGTATCATGTATATTGCCCCAGGTACCACCCCACACGGAATGGTGGCCCGGGAGATTTTCCTTTATGAAATCAATTGCCGAGAGTGGTGTGGGATTCATTGTACATAGACATAATTATCATGACTATAGTATACTTTCTAGAGTATGATAAATATTATAACAACTGAATGTACTCAGAGTCTGGTGGGCCTGCTGGTACTAGAGTTATATATAAGAGCAATACTAAAGTATGGCATGGTATGGACCTGCATGTGACATGCATAGTTACATCTGAGATGTATAGTATGCATGCATAAGAAGTCTTTAGCTACGTATGAGATATCATAAATATGACATGCCATAGTTATACATGAAATCAATCGCAGTCTCTATTCAGTGGACTGGACCACTGGACTAGACTACTGGAATGGAATACTGGACTCACCTTTGACCCCAAAAATAGCATACAAAAGGCTTCATTTAGCCCCCTATAGCTTGGTGGGGCGAGTGGGGTTATAGAATAAGACGGCCTAATGGCCTTTGGTCTTGTGGCTTTATGGCCAAATGGCTAAGGAAGCAATTTATCTCCATTTGAGGTGGGATAGCATGTTCCCAGGTCTCTTGCTGGGAATGATCTGACACTGAATGAATGTTAAACTATCTGATCAATGAAAAGAAATTATAGCATAGACACACATGCACTCGTTTGATCATGCTAGTGCAATTATGATTCTTCCGAGATAAGTAATCCCCATAACAACAGTACACAACAGCCAAGTCCAACTTAACATCAGTGTGTCTACATGACAGGATAACTCTATTAATTTAGCTACATACATGCGATTATCGTACAATAATACTTGTAATTAATATTAGCTCTCATGTGTTATGAGTGACATCTTATTATCAATTTTGTGTCACTTTGAGTGTAGTGTCAAACTATTAGTGTCATGTATTCAAAACGATACAAGTATTTTCCTGACGTTAAGTTGGACTCGACTGTCATGCATGCACCTGAACTAGTCTGGGGTATATACCAGCCTGCGAAGGGGCTGGTACCCCAGAGTATACCTGGACAGGATTCCGTTGTTATGGGGACTATTAATTTTATCTCGGAAGAATCTAGCTAATTGCACCAGCTCAGCATGATTAAATGAGTGCATGTCAGGGGCGGCTGAGGGTAGGGCAGTTTGGGGGGGCAGTCAGGTACCCACAATTTTTACAACAATGTCATAGTACAGTTCAGTATACAGAGCTTGTAGCTAGCTAGTTTGCACCTTCATGGCTGTTACGTTAGAATTTTGGTTTGACGAACTTTAATTGATGATAGTAGCTAGGTGAGTTGCCAGAAATACAGTGTACATGCATTATAGTAATAATCTACTATAGACCTAACTACATGTATATATAGCCATCCAGACTGGGGGGGCAAGGCCCACTGATCTTAACTTTGGGGGGGCGATTGCCCCCCCTGCCCCCCCTGTTCCGCCTCCCCTGCATGTGTACCTATTCTTTTCATTGATCAGTTAATATTCATTCAGTGTCAGATCATTCCCAGCAAGAGACCTGGGGACATGCTATCCCACCTCAAATGGAGATAAATTGCTTGCTTAGCCATTTGGCCATAGAGCCACAAGGCCAAAGGCCATTAGGCCATCTTATTCTATAACCCCACCCGCCCCACCAAGCTATAGGGGACTAATTGAAGTTTTTTGTATATGCTATTTTTGGGGTCAAAGGCGAGTCCAGTATTCCATTCCAGTAGTCCAGTCCACTGAATAGAGACTGCCTGAAATCAATTGCCTCTCCTGGGCCTAGAACAAATACTACTACCGGGATCAAATCATGGCCCCCATCATAGGACTGTGTATTTCCCCCTATTATCTAATTAATATTGATCAATTACCCCTGATCCAGGCGTGTTTATCGGTCATGCAAATATAATCAAATCCCCACATTTTGCCAGTGGGGAACAAGGTAGCTAGGTGGGGCAACAATGGGGCAATACATTGACACTCTCCTGTACAGGGCCTGCCAAGAATCATCTCTGAACTGGCACAGAGCACAGAGGGGAACATACACGTACAGAAAGGAATGTCACCAGATGAAGAAAAATACTTAATCAGGTGCATAAATGTACAATAATATGTGTACATGCATGAGTGTATGTAATTGTAGAGGTGTGCACTAATTGGAATTTTTGAAAGGGGCATGGGATCCGCAAGCTAGAGCAGAATCGTCTATACTGTACAGTTGATAACATTCGTGTCATACTCTAATTTTGTTGTTGATTTGGCAGTCACAAAGATTTCATTAGCTACATGTAGCTACTTCTATTGAAGCGTTGGCTATGAAAGAATATATCTGCAATACTAGCTATGGCCAGCTTTTCTCACTGCTACTTTCTCTACTGTGCATGTGTCTGACAAAATTCCATCTCGAGAAAGAGAACTCTTACATACAGTTTGGCTTGTTGGAATTATTGGGTATTTAACGGTTTCAACTTGGACATAGCTATATGATCGAAACAATTTTGTGTTGATTTAGCTAGACATGCAATTCTGTGAATATTGTAATTATTTGGTAGCTATACCTGCTACAGTCAACTCTCCGAATAGCGGACACTTTGGTATGACAGCCTTTTTCCTTTACTTAGAGAGTGTCCTCTATTGGGGAGTTCAATTTGAGTTGTGAAATTCATGCTTAATAATGTTTAAAATAAGAATATCAATGACTCAAATGATGTTAACATGTTTAATATGAGAATTCAATGACTCAGTACCTCAAAAACTATCATTATGAAAAGTAGTGAACAATTGTAGTCTGAGTATAATTATGAACACTAATGCCAGCTAGATTAATCATCACTTTTCCTAGCTACAGATGTTGCTTGCTCAACATAGCCTTGGTGTTCCAAGAATGCTTGTACATCCTCCACAGCTTCAATAGCTTGCTTTAAACATGTTATTTTGGGTGGTGCCGGTAGTAGATCATAATCTAGCTACTTCCTCAGTATCAGAATCGGGATTGTCGACGTTCAAACTGTTCAACCAATTCTCATCCCAGTCTTCACAATCAAAGTCAGCACACACAGGGATATAGCATCTTCTCCAGCAACATACTCCTCGGCAGAGCAACTTGATTCACCCATGGCACTTTGAATCAGAGAGCCTAACTGTAAGTGAGATGATTTTTTGTGATTTGTATACGATATTATGCAAGCCATGCATGCATGCTATGCCCCACCCACTGTCCGTTATTCAGGAAACAATTATCATTGTATTGTATTACAGCGTTCAATCCGAAGTGTCCGCTGTCCGGAAACCAGAGAGTCCGTTATTAGGGAGTTTTTTGTTCAGCAATAATAGGGAAATCAATCCGTGCATGGAGCAGTATCCGCTATAACGTGTGAGTCCGCTATTTGGAGCGTTCACTAAGAGAGAGTTGACTGTAATAATAATTGTACTACAGAGATCAAAATTATCCCTCAAATATTTGCAATTGGTAGCTGCTTCATTAATTTTAGCATGAGCTGGCAAGGTAATGGACAGAGAGAGTATCATTGATCAGCGGTTCAAATTCAGGATCTTCGATTCGCTCATGAGTACACAGACTCTGTAAATAGTAGTTATGAATTTGAGCTGTAGAATGATGTATGTTTCCCAGATCACAAATTGGGGCCAGCTAGATGTGTACTTGCAAGCTGGTACATATATCTCACTGGATATCAATATCATATGATATGTATCCTTAACCTGCCCCCCCCCCCCCCCCCCCCCACCAATTAAACCATGGCACTGCTTGTCTTAATCTCTCCACTGCCCTTGCTTGACCAGCTGTAATTAAATCAACCTCACTAGCTATAGCTGTGTATCAGTGCATGCTCCTTCTGCCTAAGCACTGTATTGACAAAATAGAGCTGATAAAATAAGAAACTAGAGCTCATAGAGCACATACCCCGCGCGCTTGTGTAGCTTTTCAGCTGTATGAATGTGCATAAACATAATAGTCATTAGTAGGTAATAGCTATATCACTGTAAAGAATTAGAACTGTTCCTCTCAGACAAAAACAGTGTGCTTATATATGTAGATATCATCATTATCCTGTGTACACAGGTCATGATACTCAGTCTGTTTGTGTCATCACTGAGGGTCTTGATCTTCATACCTGCAGGGGAGAATTATAGTAGTAAAAGATGTCAGGTAGTGCTATTGGCAGGGATTGATTTATCTACGAGATGTATAATTATTGACGTGCTGGTGGTTCTAACTTCAGAGGCCATCTTGGAAGTACCGAAGGTAGGTGGCTATGAGGCTTTACCCTAAAGGTCGTCTTTGAACTACCGTGAAGGTAGGTGACCATAAGGCTATCCTCACTGACCATCTTAGAACTACCCTTAAGTGGGTGGTCTCTGAAGCAGTAGCAGATAGCTACGTGACACCCTTGTTGGGACTTTGAAGTCCGCTTCACCCAATAGGGATTTAGGAGATAAGAGTGAAGAGTTGTACTGATGTGTTTGAGCAGTAGCAGATACTTGACGAGTTCTTCACCCTTGTTGGGACTTTGAAGTCAGCTTCACCCAATAGGGATTTAGGAGGTAAGAGTGAAGAGTTGTACTGATGTGTTTGAGCAGTAGCAGATACTGGACGAGTTCTTCACCCTTGTTGGGACTTTGAAGTCAGCTTCACCCAATAGGGATTTAGGAGATAAGAATGAAGATTTGTACTGATGTGTTGGTGTATCCAATTTCAGAGGCCATCTTTGAAGTACCCTCGAGGGTGGCCTGTGAAGCAGCAGTAGATACATCCGAGGCCATTTTTGAAGTACCCAAGGTAGGTGGCCATGAGGCTTTACCCTAAAGGTCGTCTTTGAACTACCGTGAAGGTAGGTGACCGTAAGGCTATCCTCATTGACCATCTTAGAACTACCCTTAAGTGGGTGGCCTCTGAAGCAATAGCAGATCCTTCATGAGTTCTTCACCCTTGTTGGGACTTCGAATTAGGCTTCACCCAATAGGGATTTAGGAGAAAAGAGTGAAGATTTTGTGAGTGGTACTGATGTGCTGGTGTATACTTGAAGGGAGGTGACTGTGAGGCATAAGGCCGTCTTTGAACTACCATGAAGGTAGGTGGCCATAAGGCTATCTTCATTGACCACCTTAGCACTATTTGTAGGTGGCTTTTAAAATTCTACTTGATACATATTTATCTTATGTAGGGAAAAATGAATTAATATATTAATTACTCACCCTATATACTATTATACTTACGATGATAATACTCGATCTTCATCATGAAGACAAGATCAGATATGGATTGAGATAGCTATGAGTGGTATCGCAGTTGTGGATGTAGATGGAAGTGTGTGATGTTGAAACTGCAGACTCGAATGGCAGACTTGAATCGGCTACTATAATGTGCATAAAAGATACTTTATAAGCTAGCTATAATAATATTATTACTGCAGATATTATATACCTGATATGTGCTATATTTGGAATGATAAATAAGTAGCGTCATGGTCTGAGTAGTATGTGTCAATGACATCTACAAAGCTGTTTTCGATGATGCCATTAAAATATATGTGGTCCAAAAGTGACCCGGAGTCTGTGGTGGGCACTTGAACCAGCTGAGAAAATCCTCTGGATGTCATTAACTGGAGCAATCTGGATGAGTTTGACCTTGAAATATCTTCATTGAAGTCGCCAACAATAATGGTGGGCACTATCTGGGGAAGATTTGCTAAATAGTCACCAATGAGAGACAAGAATGCGGCTAGATGTTGCTGTGGACGTCTGTAGACTGCTATAATACACATTCTGCCCCCAGAATGAGTGGAACTTGTTTCAACAGTCAGTATTTCTAGCTCAGGTGGATGAGGGACATTCATCCTAATAGGCTGCAATGAAGAGGGGCATACTATCATTATTCCACCCTTGGCTAGATCTTCAGTGCTTGTTTGGATACGATCCTGCCGGAAAACTGTACATTCTTCTGTCACAGGCAAATGGCTACTTTCAAGGTGCTGTCCAGGCTGGAAGAAGGTCTCAGTGAAGCACATGATGTTGACTTGCTTCATAGCTTGATCTCTGATGATATCTTCATACTTTGCCAAGAATGAACGTACATTCAGATGACTGATTTTCATCCAGCCATCCTTAGGTAGACTGAGTACCTTTGGTACTGGTTCACTGGGGAGGCTCTGTGTAGACAACCTTTTCATTTCACTCACAATACTGTCACTAACTTTGATGTTCTCATGTTTAAAGTTTTTAATGAATAGGCCTTGAAGAGTTTTCACTCGACTAAAGGCTACGTATGCTTGCCCTGCATCAAATTTGACTTTCTTCATATCAACAACAATTTGATCCATTGTCAGTCCTTGCACTTTATGAATGGTAGTGGCCCAGGCTAGCACAAGTGGAAACTGCCTCCTACTTGCTTCAGCAGCTTTATTCTTTCCGATGAAGAATACTGCTTCATGTCTGCTGATAGGTACAGCTTCAGGATACTGGCTGCGGTACTGACTCTGTGCAATTGCTGTGACACCTACTCGGGAATGATCAAACTTGACAAGGACTAAGGTGACTTCACTGCCAGTTTTGATGATATCTTCAACAGTTCCTCGTGCACCATTTACTAATCCATCTGAAACATCAACATTAACAGTTAGCATTACCTTGGCACCAACAGCAAGATGTAGTTCACTGACGAGTCCTCCTGTGTCAGCTTTGTTGTCTGATGGTTTTAAGTTAAGCAATTGTGTATGCTTGTCCTTGGTGTTATCGATGGCTTTGATTACTATATGTTGTTGTTCTGGAGCAAGTTCCTTTAATTTCAACTTGTTTTGATCATCCACATGAGCATTGCGAGCATATACATGGAGGGCATCATGAGGATAGCTAGGATGATCGTCTGTGATGACTCTTGATTCGAGTACCTTGATGTCCTCATCAGTGCAGGTGGCAGTGCGCACTCGACACAAAAGCTGGGCAAACTGGCTATCATCTCTTTGTCTCATGATTTCATCCAGCTCAATCATTTTGAATTCATCAATCCAAAGGGAGCCAGATTTATGGAGCCGTGCATAGGCATCACCAACCTCTGCGAACACATGTGGCTGTGCAACTGGTCGTAGTTGGTAAAGATCACCAACAGCAAGTATGCTGATATCTCCAAAGGTTGTATCATCTCCTTTACCCTTCAGCTGCTGGAGTCGCTTGTGGATCTGGAGTAGCATGTTGGAACCAACCATAGAGACTTCATCAATGATGAGCAATTGCAAATTGGACAGCTTTGTTCTGAGAGTGTTCAGCTTGTCCTGTGTGAGAGGCTGGGAGCTAAACTTTGATGTACCAAGTAGAAGCGCTGAGTGTATAGTCATCCCCTGAATGTTAAATGCAGCAACTCCTGTGGGTGCTGTTAGCAACACTACCACATTTTCAGGTTCCACTTGTCCTGAGAGGAGCAACAACTTTATTGCATCTCTGCGAATGAGAGAGATGACGTAGCTTTTACCAACTCCACCCGGACCACTGACAAACACTCTGTAAGGCTTGATAGGTTCTCCTTTCTTCATAGCTATGACAGCATCTTTACACCACTTTCTATGATAGTTCACAATCTGTCGTTGCTTGGTGTTTAGACCTCTCATGAGCTCACGGTACTCATCTGGTGGAATAAGCGCTCTGTTGGTTTCCAAGCTAAACCTCTGGAGCAGGGGAGTTGTTTGCTGCTGCTGAAAAAGGGATGCATTTGCATCCAAGTCTTCCTGCTCAATGATTCTCATTTCTTCAATACCATCTGCTTAAGCTTGAGCTTGTTGTTCAGCTGCACCTGGAGCTACCTGGTCCCATGCATGCTGGGGTGGTCCATGCTCAGTTAGGTCATCAATGGCTTCATCAATTTCAGTAGCATTCTGACTGTATTTCCTTTCATTCTCCAAAATATCATCCTTTTTATCTTCATAATGACTTTGGAAGTTCATATATCCACCTAGTAGGTCAGAATTTTCATCTCTCCATGGAAGATAAAGCATTATCTTGGATCTGTACACCTTACTTGGCTCTTTCTCTTGGTTAAACCGGTGAAATCGAATAATGGCTTCTCTCCTTCTTTTGTACATGCGTCCAAGATCATTCTTAAGTTTGATGCTTTCACTTCGTCTACTTTCTCCATCTTCAGCTCTGGGCAATACGTCACTAGTCTCGTCTTCTGGAACCTCTTGTCCACTACGAGTCGTATAATTAGCAGCAAATTCAGCAAGACACATGTGATTGAGTTGATCAGGTCTAGCAGCATATCTATCTATCAAGCTGGTCTGATAGATGTCTTCCGAGTCTTCATCCATGTGTTGAATGTGATTAATAGGTTTCAGTAGGGATACCCTATCTTCCTTGGCAGCTGTGTTGACAAAGATTACTTTCCTGCTCATTTGTTTGAGTGGTAATGACAGGATTCTGTACACTGCTTCTTGAGCACTGACTTCACGATGGTTGAGGAAGACTGATCCAAGACGTCTCAGCTGGGTTCTAATTTGTTCACCTCCACATTCTTTAGACACCTGCTTCAGTAGTTCTCCCATTGATCATTCACTCTTGAGCATGTATGCAGCTATGTACATCACACATGCATATGGATCCAGGATATACTGCAAATCCATGTTGGCTTTCCATATTCTGAGGACATCTGGATTATAAGTGTTGATCCATGATTCTGATGGTTTTCTTTGCATGACAACACTGTTTCCAGTGGAACATATATCTTCAATCCACACAGGTATATGTTAGATGATACTCCTGCTTTCAGAAAGAGTTCATCCATGCTGATATCTTCAGGAGTGTCTTTGTCATCTAAAATTTTCCGCACAGCAGCTAGGGCTTTCACTGCCTGTTCAGCTTGTTCTTCTGTATATGTGGCAGCAATGGACTGACGAGCAATCACTAGCTGTCTTTGGGCTTGGTGGACGAGGATAGTGGAAGCGACACTTGCCATGTCTCCTGCATGTGGCTGAATGGCGGTGCTTCTGAACTTTGGAGACCAGCTGAGACAACTCTTCATCATCTGGGATGTTGCATTTGACATACTGGTCAATGAAGCTGCACACCTCTTCATCAGTGTTGATATTCAACTTGGGTGCATCCTTGATCCAGAGGATGGTGTGAGCATGAGGAGATCCTCTGGCTTGGAACTCGATTCTGATGGCATAGTCGACTAGTTCACCAAGAGGATGAGCTGTACTCTTAAGGAAGAGCTGAAAGAAGGTGTTGAGACGATACTGGAAGTGTCTGGCTGCAGTGACTGGATTTTGTCTCAACCACTTGCTCTTCTCCTCAAATGACATTGTTTTCACATCATCATCAGTCAGTATGGTGCCATACTGTCTGGCTATTGTCTGGATGACGTCTGGCCACTGCATGTCAGCTGCTGAGAGAGTGAAGAACCATGTTGGAATTCCTAGCTGCCTGATCATCCCAAGCACATCGTACATGACTCTTTGGAAATAGGCTGGTGAACCACGTACATTCTTAAGGAAGCGGTAAGCATGGTCTTTTTGGATCATCTCGTTGACAACATGCTGGTTTCTTATTGATCCTGCAGTGAGCACCTGTCCTCTGTGCAACCTCCCCTGAGTTTGTCTGAGTGCAATACTAGCATCATCAGCAACCTGTTTGCTTTCAACAGCATACTGTGCTGTCAGCAAGTACTCAATATCCCTTGCAAATCTTCCATCTGCATCAAGCAGTCTCTGGTTGAAGTACTTGCGAACTGTGAGCTTTATCTTTCTCTCAGTAATCAAACCAAATTTTCCAGTTGGATATTTGGTTGGATTGCACATTTCTTCAAAGTGTTTGTCTTGGAGGATACTGATTGGCTTGTGTCCTTCACCTGGAGCAATAGCAAAGATATTATCTGATGTTGTATCAACTGTATCTTCCCTCAGCAGGCAGCTGTCATAGGGCAATCCTCTGAGCTGGGCTTGATGCTTTAAGGCTTCTTGATCTTCAACAAATTCTTGGTCATATTTTTCCTCTGGGGATACAGGTACCTGACTTTCTAACAAAGTGTTAGCAGCGCAATGCTCTTCAAGCTTTACAAGCGCCTGGTAGTGGAATTGGCCAATCAAGCCTAGGTGGATGACTCCAATGGAAGTGTGGTGAGAGGTTCTGACTAGTTCCATGTCAGGATTGATGGTCGAGATGATATGTATGTCGACGTGGAGCATATCAGCCAGTCCCTGAACAGCTATGTGATCTCCCCACGCACCTGCATTCAGTCTTTCTAAATACTATAACCACCTCAGTTGCTGTCTCAGGTCAGCATCCTGAATAGAACTAATGACCTCGTCTTGCCTAGTTGGTGCTTCAGTATCTGCATTAAGGGGATCATCAGCTATTACGGGGGCCGATATATAATCCCTCAAATGGGAAGAGCCATGTGTGTATGGAGAACTCTGCAGGTGTTCCACAAGCTCTGCTCTCAGATTTCTCCTACCACTCTGGATGCCAATGTTCTCTAGTTGCACACCCACTGCTGAAAAGAGACAGTCTCCATCGCCGGGTACATCTTGAACTGCAAATCCTCTCTCTCTGGCCAGGGAATTCAAAGTAGCTTCATCTGAATACCAAAAAGAGGAATATATAATTATTATTTATATAGCTTTCTCAGCATAATACTGTAAAACAAAAGACAAAAGATATCCTTATAATTATTAATTGGGGAAATCTCATTGTCACTGTGGGAATAATTTTTATCTCTAGACATAGTACTGCATACAATGAATAATAATTAATAATTGTCTATTCATATTAATATGTTCATGCACACATGCACACATGCACACAGCACACTCGTGCACATACAATGCACACATACAGTGTACTGTTACCATAGAATGTAGTTAATTAGCACATCACTTACCATTCAGTTGCAGTTGTTCGATGAGCGTTTGACTAGTAGCTGATGGTGGTGGACACTGCTCTGCTGACACTGCTTGACTAGTAGTTGACGGTGGTGATGATGATGGTGGTGGACGCTGCTCTGCTGATACTGCCTGACTAGTAGTTGACGGTGTTGGTGATGATGGTGGTAGACACTGCTCTGCTGATACTGCCTCCCAAAGATCAGCATCGTCCTGTCCAGCATTGCTTGTCCAGTCGTTGTTGATTTCTATATCTTTATACAGTGGATTATTCAATTTTAACCACTGTAGTGCAGCAAGCACTTTAGCTGGTCGTACGTATTGAAACATGTAGTGACCCTTGTAGCATAGCTTTCGCTTCAGTTTCATTGGAACCATCTGCATTTGAGATGGAAGCCTTGGTAGAAGGGTACACACAGGAGTAAGATCAGTTGGGACATTGACAGCTGGTCCATGAATGGCACGTTGTTTGCCACAGGGAAGTGCCACCATCTTCATAAAGGGGATCCTCAACGAAATAAACCGCACCTCCAATGAATTTAAGTCTGATAACTCTGATGGTATATCCTCAAGGTCCAAATTATTGGCCTTGGCTTGAGCAGGCAACTTTCCCCGCTTCAGTGCATTGTCACAAGTTTTGCATATCCATTGTTTGGTCCCAGAATGAGGTACAGTGAAGTCATCAGGTGCTTTGCTGTATTTGGTGACCTTGAACTCGATTACAGTTTTCCTGTACATCAAGCGATTGCAGCAGACACACATGTAATCTGGTCCTTCTTTAGTAGCTGCAATGAAAGCTTGAGAAGCTTGCAAGATGCTGCTGGCCGTAGATCTCTCTCTGATACGGCATTGTCTCTTTGCTTGTGCTTCTCTCTCTCTGAAGTCATCTGACTGGCGCTTACTAGCCATAGCCTGAGCTTCTCTCTCTCTGAATTCACCAGACTGTCGTTTTGTAGCCTTAGCCACAGCCTCTCTCTCTTTGAATTCAGCGGACTGACGCTTGGTAGCCATAGCCTGAGCTTCCCTCTCTCTGAATTCAGCAGACTGTCGTTTTGTAGCCTTAGCCACAGCCTCTCTCTCTTTGAATTCAGCGGACTGACGCTTGGTAGCCATAGCCTGAGCTTCCCTCTCTCTGAATTCAGCAGACTGTCGTTTTGTAGCCTTAGCCACAGCCTCTCTCTCTTTGAATTCAGCGGACTGACGCTTGGTAGCCATAGCCTGAGCTTCTCTCTCTCTGAATTCAGCAGACTGTCGTTTTGTAGCCTTAGCCACAGCCTCTTTCTCTCTGTATTCGGCAGACTGACGCTTGGTAGCCATAGCCATAGCTTCTCTCTCTCTGCAATCAACAGACCGACGCTTAGTGGCCATGGACGATACCGTCTGCCGTCTCCTACTGCATATAGTTAGAATGCCAGATAAAGTTTAAACCGTAAAGTAGGCATCAGCACTTACCTATCCTTCTTAGCTTTTTTTACTTCATTTTCAACCTCGATCATTTCTCGAACTTTCAATGAACGCTTTCTCTCTCTGCGTAATTCCATCTTTGATGAACTGAGCAAACTTGTCATTGTATCGAAATTTTATGATGATGTCTTGCGCTTGCGCATGCGCATGATCTGAGCTGGCCTACATGCATGATGCATGATAGTAGGCACTGTCAATAGGCGTGGCTACGATTGCCAACAAAATGGCACTATTTCTGACGCTCGTAGATAGTATCTATCGATTTGAAATACACTAAAGCCATTTTTTCGTCAAATTCGACTGATTCCTTGTGCTTATGAATCGCACATGTGCCTAAGTCTCGAGATATGGCGATTTTTGTGCTCACAACGACAACGACAACGACAACGACAACGACACGACCGATTACTTTACCCCGCGCGCATGCGCATGATCTGAGCTGGCCTACATGCATGATGCATGATAGTAGGCACTGTCAATAGGCGTGGCTACGATTGCCAACAAAATGGCACTATTTCTGACGCTTGTAGATAGTATCTATCGATTTGAAATACACTAAAGCCATTTTTTCGTCAAATTCGACTGATTCCTTGTGCTTATGAATCGCACATGTGCCTAGGTCTCGAGATATGGCGATTTTTGTGCTCACAACGACAACGACAACGACAACGACACGACCGATTACTTTACCCCGCGCGCATGGCGCATGATCTGAGCTGGCCTACATGCATGATGCATGATAGTAGGCACTGTCAATAGGCGTGGCTACGATTGCCAACAAAATGGCACTATTTCTGACGCTTGTAGATAGTATCTATCGATTTGAAATACACTAAAGCCATTTTTTCGTCAAATTCGACTGATTCCTTGTGCTTATGAATCGCACATGTGCCTAGGTCTCGAGATATGGCGATTTTTGTGCTCACAACGACAACGACAACGACAACGACAACGACACGACCGATTACTTTACCCCTTGCGCATGCGCGCGGGGTAATAAGATGCCACTGCATGGCCTCCAAAGTTATGATAGTAGGCACTGTCAATAGGCGTGGCTACGATTGCCAACAAAATGGCACTATTTCTGACGCTTGTAGATAGTATCTATCGATTTGAAATACACTAAAGCCATTTTTTCGTCAAATTCGACTGATTCCTTGTGCTTATGAATCGCACATGTGCCTAGGTCTCGAGATATGGCGATTTTTGTGCTCACAACGACAACGACAACGACAACGACAACGACACGACCGATTACTTTACCCCTTGCGCATGCGCGCGGGGTAAAAATGAAGACTTTCATTCTCTCCCTTATCTTAATATTTGGACTGATATATGTGCTAGCTGAGACCAAGAAGGATGTGGTATATTATTATGTCTCACCAACAGAGCCTCTCAGCTCTTGCCCTGGAAATAGCAGCTGCCCACCTGATCAGCTCTGTCACACAATGGACTACTTAGCCGAACATAGCAGTGAGTTCTTTTCATCAGACCACGTCAATGTAACACTGTTATTCATGTGTGGAGTCCACAACTATACAAAGGATTTGGTTGTACAAAATCTCCACTCATTTGTTATGAAAGGAGTTACAGAATCCGGAGAGAATGTCATTATTGACAATCAGTTTGGTATGCAACTTGTAAAATGCACAGTTACTCTATTCATCAATGTAAACTTCGTGAACATCACAACCCTGACATGAGATGTCCTGCAATCGATTTTGAAAAGAGCCACCTTACAGTGAAGAACTCCTATCTCTTTGGCTACTCTAGATCTAGCATAAATGAAAGTTTATCTTTCATCAATATTACAGGCAAAGGCTCACATGCTTTACTGGACAATTGTACATTCAAAGAGAACTGCTTCATTAGGAGTAATCTTAGTGATGGGATAATTGTGAGCAATAGCATATTTCAGTCATATAGGCATCGACTTAAATCAATTATTGTTGCCCTTTCTAGTGCAGTAACATTAACAGGAAATGTAAACTTTACTGACAGTATTACAGGGATCCCCTCTTTAATTAATTCATTCGGTACAGCAGTGTTTCTACAAACCACTCACCCTGAGGTCAAATCTTCACTTAACATCACAATGGGTGCAACTGTGTACTTTGTCAACCTGACGTGTAGCTATGATGGTGGAGCAGTGTCTGGGCGGAATACAGCAATGCACATTGGTGCTAAAGCAAGGGTGGTCTTTATGAATAATGCTGCTGGTTGGGCTGGTGGAGCGGTGTACATGTGGGGTGGAATGATTACTATAGATGCTGAATCATATGTGATATTTACATGCAACCATGCAGACAAATATGGAGGAGCTCTATCATTACGGAATTCAACTGCTCATGTGAACACGAGTGGTATTGAATTTTACGACAATAGAGCATCAGTTGGAGGAGCAATACATTTTACGTATGGAAGCATGGTTATTAACACTAATAAGTCATTAAAATTCATTATGAATTCAGCACAAGTAAATGGTGGTGCAATTTACATAAAAACAGGTGTCTACCCCTCTATCATTGTTGGTAATTTTTCCGAATTAATGTTTTTCAACAACTCGGCATTTCAAGGAGGTGCTCTCTATAGTATTATGCCATCATTACTCGTGACCACAGTGGGATATCAGTCGAGCATTCAATTTATCAACAACACAGCATTTGATGTTGGTGGAGCAGTGTATTCTCAGTCTTCTCAACCTTGTATATTCATGATCACAGATTACTCTGCTAAAATATCTTTCACAGGAAACTATGCACAACATGGTGTTGGTCACCACATGTATGGAGCAAGTGTAAGGGATGATTCATGTTCTATAGATAGATTTCATAAGTTTAGTGAATGAACAAGGAAAACCTCACTGTTCTGATCTATATAAAGGTCTCCATGGTGAACTTAATATCTCCTTTGACCCTGGCTTCAATGATACCCTATCTCCGGTATCCTCTGCTCCTCAGCGTGTATGTCTCTGTGACTCCAATGGTAAACCACAATGTGCTAATATCTCGTACATTTTCACTAATACCAGTGTTTATCGTGGTGAAACTATCACATTACTTGCATGTATAGTGGGTTATGACTTTGGCACTACAGTTGGTACGATCCATGCCAGATCCCTATATTCAGATTCTCACTCAAAACGAGACAAATTGCAACTGGTAATCAATAGTGAAAAATGTACTTCTTTCAACTATATCGTTTACTCAAAACTTGATTATGAACTTTTACTGTTACAAACATCATCTCTGCCAGTATCTGGTTACATTAGCAATGAATCAAAAGAAAATGATATTTTTAGGTATGAAAATATTATCAAGAATCAAATATCAGTGTATAATTTGTGTAATCAGTCTGGATGTATCAGCACTGACCTCCTAATCACTCCAGTGTTTATAAATATCACCTTACTCCCAGGCTGCCCTCCAGGAATGACTCTAAGTCATGATGAAACCATATGCAGTTGTTATCCTGTCTTGGTTAACAATGGCTTCAGTTGTTTAGTAAAAAACAAAACTGGTCTCCTGCAGTGGAACGGCACTGTGTGGGTGAATGCAACTTTCAATGAAGGTCATAGCACTGGTATTAGCTATGTACAACAAATTCTGTCCACTATTTTATTGCAAGTCATGCAGGTACGAAGACAGTCAACATTGGAGATGATCCCAGCAAGCAGTGTGCCTCCAACCTAACTGGCATCCTGTGTGGTGCCTGCATGGACAGCTTTAGCCTGGCAATTGGATCATCTCGGTGCATTGAATGTCACAACAGTCATAATGTGGCGCTCCTGCTTGCCTTTGCTGCTGCTGGTGTCCTCCTTGTGTTCTTTATCCTTGCATTCAACCTAACTGCCACTCAAGGACTCATTAATGGAGTCATCTTCTATGCTAACGTTGTATGGGCCTACAAAATAATACTCTTTCCTACAGATATTAGAGCAAATCATTCATTCACGTTTCTTCAAGTCTTTATTGCCTGGCTCAACTTGGATTTTGGAATCGAGACTTGCTTCTTTATAGGACTGGATGCTTATTGGAAGGCCTGGAGCTAGCCCCTGTTTATGATACTTACTTCTCTCCTTTGAAGGATAAGCACCAATACTGGTTTGGAGCAATGCTTCTTGTTCGAGGAATACTCCTGATTTTATTGACTATAACTTCAGTGGACAATCCAGAACTGAGTGTGTTCACACTCTTCCTGCTCATAGCTTTTTTACTTTTCTTCACATCGATTGAGAATGTTTACAAGCGAGTAGATGTGAGAGTTCTAAAAAGTGCTATCTTATTTAACCTTATTGTCTTGAGTTCTGGAACTCTGTACAGGTGGGAATCTACAGAATCAAGGTCGAAATTGCTCATGGTGTCAACTGGAATCACTTTTGCTCAATTCTGTATCATTGTTGTATGGAGTTTGATCAAGTCTTGTTTGCAGTTTTGTTAGCTGCTTCAATCATTTAGCAGAAGCTGGTATGGTAATGGACTGAGGTGAATCATTGATCAGTGGTTCAAGTTCAGGATCTTCGATTCGCTCGTGAGCAATGTCACTATCATCAATGATCTTATCGATGACATCATTGCTTTTATTTTGTCCACACCTCCAACCAGCACTGAGACATTTTTGATGGATAATTTCTACTACAAACTTTTCCATTGATCTCTGTTGTATAATTGTTAATAGATAGCTACTGAGTAATTTTATGGGACTAGTTGTTAGTAGATCCTTAAATTTCATTGTGTAATATTTTTTCTTGTTTTCACTACTGTGCGTACTTAAAAGTTTGAGAAATAATAGTTGCGTGATTTTGCACAAAACAAGAAATAATGTATTAGTCATTTTTATCACAGATAGTACGTTCAATTTAGTAGTCAAGCAGCACCTCCTTACCAACATTAACATTATTACGTCCAGAGTCCCAATTCACAAAAAACAATTCGGCCTCGCGATGAGGTAATTATGAGTAATGATGAGTAATGAAGATGAAATTGATGATGAAATTGCTTTGTGTGGGAACCTGTTACTATTCCACGGAACGGGACGGGACACTTCCGGGATATCCCGTCCCGTCCCGCCTACTAATATACGGGACAGCTCCCAAACGCACGACGCTGATTTAGAGGACATGCGCAGAGCTGTAGCTGGAGTGTAGCGGGAAATGCGAGCGTGCGAAGTGGCAAAATTGAAATTGACGAGCTGTGATGGCTGGCGTTGCGTTTGTAGCGGATTCCCTGACAATCAGCCAAGCCATCAAGATTCTACAGGAGCCTCCGACCGACCAGTGTATCAGTCATCCACCAGTGAGTGTAAAAGGCAGTGAAGTCTATATCTTTCGAAGAGAGAATCCAGAAAATGAAGGTAATCACACCTACCTCTTGCAATAAACGTGTGAATTTGATTGTACATATATTAATATGTAGATGATTGGCGAGCAGACCAGATCAGATGGATCAACAATGGTGTCACTGCACTTCCAAGAAAGAATCCTGTGCTTAAGAAGAGCTACTTTGTATTAGACACACCCAATGGCCCATCCAAATCTTTTCAAAGGCATGCTTATCAGCTGATAGACAGCAAGGCAGTAACACTTATCCACTACATTGGCAATGAAGAATGTGTTTCAAAATTTCCACATCGAAATGCAAACACTTCTACTCCATTTGTACGAACTTGTCCATCATACTTGAAAAAGTGCGCAGCCGAATGCAAGGAGAAAAAAGCTAATGTGGTGTACAAGAAAGAGATAAGCCAGATGACCTGTCAACCTGAACATGTTCCCACACATACTCCACGTAATATGAAACAGCTTCGAAATCTCAGGTTTAAGCATTTGCATCAAACAAGAATTTCCAAAGACGAACTCTACAACCTGCACGAAATAGCATATGACACACCTGGGTATGTACACAAGATCTCGACTTTTCCTGATCTGGTCTGTGTGTGTGGTCTCCAGGAAATTCTTGATGAAGCAGATAAAGTGCTCATGCTTCAGGAGGAAGGGCAACTGCTTTCATATGACACCACCTTTCAACTAGGAGATTTTTATGTCTCTCCGCTCCTATTCAGACACACCCTATTCACAGAAAAGCCGTGTGTTCCAGCTATGTATCTGATCCATGAACGAAAATTCACCGAGACACACCGAGTGCTGTTCCAAGAAGCTGTCCGCCACATTCCTTCTCTAAAGACCACAAAGTCCTGCATGGTAACTGACAAGGAAAGAGCTATTACCAAAGCAGCTGAGCTTGAAGTACCAAATCTCAAAATGGTACAGTGCTGGAATCATCTTTTTAGAGACGTTCGCTTTTGGCTTCGGAAACATGGTGCTCCAGCTGCAGACATCACCATCTACGTTGATGACGTGTCCCAGCTCTTTCATTCTCCTTCAGAAGAGGCATACAACCAACTCCTAGAACAATGCTGTGAAAGGTGGGATGCTTCTTTTGAACAGTACTATCGGAATGAGATACATCCAGCTGTTCCTGTCCAAATCGGTAGGTGGGTGCTTGAACAAGTCCACCTCTACAATCCATACTGTGGCATCACCAACAACCAGTCTGAAGGTCTCAATCGTGTGGTGAAGGATTTTCAGTCCTGGAAAGAAGCCCCGCTTGACACAGTTGTGCTTGCTTTGTATCAGCTGCAGGTGTATTACTACAATGAAATCAAGAGAGGTTTTGCAGGTATTTAAACTAGATTTAACTAAACTAAACAGGTATTTAAACTGATATTATAGGTGTACCAAACGGCGTGTAACTGCTTTTAAATTAGAGTACTTAGATAAGAGTACTGATCATACATGCTTGTTGTACTAAACACACATCTCTACAGGTCTGGGGCAATACCACCTTCGTCCTCTTTACCAGACACTTCAAGTTGATGCTCAAGATATTGAGTACCTACCTACCGAAAGTCCAGAAGGGATCGTTCAGCGGATCAAAGAAAGTGGTGAAATTGAGACCACGACTGTGCCCACTACCTGTGATGAGCCTACATTTACCCAAGATACTTGTACTGAACACAAGAAGCAATTATCTATCCATGCCCGAGCGAGGGATTTAGTGCAGAATAACAAAGTATCCTTTAATCCTCAGATGCACATATTCAATGTGAAAGGAACATCTGACATCACAAGAGTGGTAACACTCTATCCAAGTGAAACATGTAGCTGTCCATCTACAGGTGTGTGCTACCACACACATTTACTCCGTTGTCTTGAGAGCCAGGACATGACGATGTTCCCAGTGAAGAGGGAGAGACGAAGTGGATATAGACTTACAGTGAAAGGAGAACAGTCTTATCCAGTATTCTGCACCTGCAGATTACCAGTGCTTGAAAACGTAACGATGGTCCAGTGCACAAGCTGCAAAATGTGGTGCCATGCTGGCGCTTGTGTCTCTGTTGACAAGGAAGCTCTCACAAACCGGAAGGCCATCTGGACATGCCCAGAATGTCCTCTACCTGCACAGTGAACAAATAGATTAGAATGACGTGTCCTTCGCATTCATGGCAGTATTTATTAATATTATTGTTGTTACCTTTACACTCGCTGGTGGATGACTGATACACTGGTCGGCCGAAGTCCTGTAGAATCATCTTGATTGCTTGGCTGATTGTCAGGGAATCCGCTACAAACGCAACGCCAGCCAAAATTTCAATTTTGCCACCACTGTATAGCTACAGCTCTGCGCATGCCCTCTAAATCAGCGTCAACCAACTGTGAGAAAAGCTATCGATTATTTAAGACTCTCTATTAGTAGTATAAATTAAAATTGCATTGCAGATGTAGCTATGCATGTTTCCCAGATCACAAATTGGGGCCAGATGTGCACTGTATTACATCTTGATCATGATGTCATTATCAGTGGCTTTGTCAAGGGGGTGCATGTGGTTTGATTTGCACCCAATCTGCCAGGCCATGGTAAAGCAATCAATCAGCACAAAAACCACTAAAACCTCAAAGTCTAGGCATCTGAGCAGCTAATGAATTCGTCGAAATCTTTGAAAAACTTACTTCATTAGTGTGCAAATAGCTGTAGTGTGCCAGGTATGGCTGATCTGTAGTCCTTAGCTTAGTATGTATCCTTACCCCCACCCCCTCCCCTCCCCCTACACTCACACACACACACAAAACCACACACTGCTTATCTTAATCCCTCTACCACCCATGGTTGACCAGCTGTACTTAAGTCAACCTCTCTATAGCTATAGCTGTGTGTCTGCATGTGCATGCTCCTTCTTCATAAGCACTGTATGACGAAATTGAGCTGATAAAGTGAAAATATGAAGACTTTCTCTCTCGACCCATCTTAATATTTGGACTGATTTATGTGCTAGCTGATATCAAGATGGAAGTGGTCTATTACGTCTCACCAACGGAGCCTCTTAGCTCTTTCCCTGGAAACAGCAGCTGCCACCTGGTAAGCTCTGTCACACAGTGGACTACTTAGCCGACCATAGGAATGAGTGATCAATAAGCTAGCCCCTGTCTACAGTGCTTACTCATCTCCTTTGAAGGATAAGCACCAATACTGGTTTGGAGCAATCCTTCTTGTTCGAGGAGTACTTCTGGTTTTACTCACTGTAACTTTAGTGGATAATCCAAAGCTGAATGTATTTGCACTGCTCCTGTTTGTAGCCTTCTTATTTTATTTCATAATATCGATCAAACATGTTTACAAGCGACTAGACGTGAGAGTTCCAGAAAGCTCTACCTTACTGAAACTTATTATCTTGAGTTCTGTAACTCTGTATAGATGGGAGTCTACTGACTCAAAATCAAATTTGCTTATGGTGTCAATTGGAATCACCTTTGCTCAATTCTATGTCATTGTTGTGTGGAGTTTGATCAAGCCTTGTCTTAGTGCTGGTTGGAAATGTAGACGAGATCAAGGCCATGATGTCATCAATGATGAAGACATCGCTCATGAGTGAATTGAAGATCCTGAACTTGAACCACTGATCAGTGATACTCCTCGGCCCATTACCATGTTAGCTTCTGCTAAATACACAAAATGAAGCAGATACCAAAACCGCAAAGTTTTATGCTTTGTCATTATCTCTGTAGCTATATATACTATGCCATGTTATTAGTTGTTCCTGAATCCTCCCCCTTTACTACGTAATATTTTTTTCACTACTGTGTATAGCTAAAGTTTTGAGGAGTAATAGCTAATTGCACGGTTTTGCGCTAAGGATAAAAAAATTCTATCAGCTGCACCTTAATTTAAAATTCAATGTACGTGCCATGAATTTCATATGCAACAAACTTTCACAGTCTAGCTAGCAAGATTTATTTATACAAAACACAGCAATAGCAGACAAAAATAATATATTTCCTCATACATGCATTTTAGTGACGGTGAGAGTTTCTATTATTTATAAGTCATTAGCACAGGTACATATTGTAGTACATATAGCTAGCTATATGTTCAGTTTATTTGCACCCTTCACGCATATGGCACTGTGTACTGTTGTTATTACAGTTGGTCATGACCTATTTGTGATCTGGAAACACAACAGATGTTTATTTTTAGCCACTGAAGGAAATCAATCCTTTCATGGGCGATGCCCAATTAACTATAATAGGCCGTGTTTTTGCTCATTCACCAGCCAGCCACAACATCATAGTCACTCTTCCTATTTGAGGCCTCTATGGACCTTCCCTTAATTCTCAGTGGCTTCAGGTGGGTGTACTATTGGCTGCCATACTATCTGTATAGTCTTAACTTAATTAGCTCTGCTTCTTAATTTCTTATGCATACATATATCATCTGCCCTGCCCTACCATTCACCCTTGCATGACCTACTGTATTTAAGTCACTGATTCCGTTGCGCTAGTCAGATTGAATCTCGCAGCTGTGTGTCCCTTCATGCACCCTTGCATGATCTCTCATTCTTCTTGATTGGTTATTGTGGTAGACATAGCTAAGCTGTGAAAAGTAGCTCAATAATGAGGCTGCTATCTCATCTCTTCATCTTGATATTTGGATCAATTTGCGTCAGGCTAACTGAGGGTACGGTCTACCATGTCAAGCCAGTAAAGCACCTCAGCTCTTGCCCTGAAAACAACAGCTGCCCACCTGGTCAGCTCTGTTATACAATGGACTACTTAGCCGAGCATAGCAGTGAGTTCTTTTCATCAGACCACGTCAATGTAACACTGTTATTCATGTGTGGAATCCACAACTATACCAAAAACTCCTCTGTACAAAATCTACACTCATTTGTCATGAAAGGAACTGCAGAATCCAGAGAGAATGTCATCATTGATCATAATTTTGTTAGTAAATCCAAGTGCACAGTTATTCGGTTCTTCAATGTCAGCTTTGTGAACATCACAACCCTGACGATGAGATGTCCTGCGATAAATCTTACAGAGAGCCATATTACAGTGAAGAGCTCCAACCTCAATGGCTATCCTGGCATAAATGAAACCTTATCTTTCATCAACATTACAGGAAGTGGCTCACAAGCTTTACTGGACAACTGTACATTCAAAGAAAACTGCTTTGTTAGGAGTCATTATAGTGATGGGATAATTGTGAGCAACAGCATATTTCAGTCATACGGACATCGATTATATTCAATTATTGCTGCCCTTTCTAGTGTAGTAACATTAGCAGGAAATGTAAACTTCACCAACAGTACTACAGGGATCAACTCTCCAATGGGTTCATCATCAGGTACAGCCAGTGGCGTCACATGACTCTATTGGAGGGTAGGGCCAGGGTACACTGGAAGCAATAATTTTATTATGTCAGGAATGTGTATAATAACATAATTCAATAAAAATAACAATACACTTCACTTTAAAGGCAATCTGCGATCTTTAGCACTACAAAACTGATCCAATAGGTCATCTAAGCTCAGAGAGTTAGTGACTTCCTTTTCTATATTACACAAAGCCAGAGCACTCAGTCTCTCCTCACGCATGGTTGATCTTAGCCAAGTTTTGGTACGGCGAAGCACAGAGAAAGATCGCTCTGCATTTGCACTACTTACTGGAACTACAAGATACAATTTCATTAGTTTAGATATCTCTGGAAGCATGTGGTAGCAGCTGTGCTCCAAAAACAAACTAATCAAGTCATCGACTGACTTCTCTTCATGGCCACGAGAACAGGGAGGTGAAATACTCTTCACAAATCCATATAAAACCATCAATTCACTTTTCAGCTTCTCTGATACAAATTCATCACCATAAAATCCTACTACTTCAGCTAGATGCTCTGCTTTCGGCTCGGGACAAGTAAAGGAGTCCAACAGAAGAGCTTCCAATGCAGTTAGAACTGAGTACGAGTTTTCACTAAACCGTTGATTGATTTCAGAAATCAAAATGTCTAACATACTGTAGTAAGATCTCCTGAAATATGCTTCCACACTTGAATATTGTTCATTCTCTGCTTCTCCATCATCTATCCTACGCGGTATTCTGCGATGCCTCGGAAGAGTTGGAGGCTCCAATTCCAGCTGTGCCTGCTTTTCTGATGCTACCTTCCACAGACTTTCAAATTTTTGGTCATTTCTAAACTGAGAGAGGGTGCTGAGTATGGATTTGGTACATGTCCTTGCTCGTGAGAAAGTCATAGTCTTCTCCTGCAAGTACTGCGAGAGAATATTAATCACACTAAATACAGCATCCAAGCACAAGACTATGAAGAAAAATGAAAATGTTGATATTGACTTCAGCAGCGAAGCCGCATCAGCCCCAGCTTTGCCATCTTCTTGTTCTATATCCTGCAAAACTTTAATCACGGCATCATATAGGTCCTTTACAGCATGAACAGCTCGATAACGTGAAGCCCACCTAGTTTCACATAGATGCTTTAGTGTTGTAGGTGGTTTTGCAGTATTGATAGCCTTTTGGACAGCCTCAAATTTACTATGTCTCTTAGCTGATGCTTCAAGGAAATCATACAGTGCATTCACGCTGCCTAATGTATTTCTTATTAGGTGATCAGATGTACAGCTATCTTGCAGAGAAAGATTGAGAAGATGGCAATAGCAATGTATATATATCGCACGTGGCTCTAATTCTTTGATGCGAGTTGCTACCCCTGAGTATCGCCCACGCATGTTTGAAGCACCATCATATGCTTGTGCTCTTAGCATGTTCAAGTTGATTCCAAGCTGACTGAGAATCTCCTGAATTTTAAGGCACAATGTTTCACCATCAGTTGTAGCTACATCCCAAAATCCCAGAAATCGCTCTTGAACTTGTAGTTGACCAGTTACATATCGCACACATATACTAAACTGCTCTTTTCTGGAGATGTCCATGGTTTCATCGGCAATAAGTGCATATGGGCCAGCCTCTTTCAACTCCATAACAATCTGTTTCTGAACATTAAGCCCAAGTAGTTGAATCATTTCGTTCTGCGATTCTGGACTGGTGTAATGAAACGACTTTTCAAGATGCCTCTTTAATTCAGGAGAATCTTTTGCTATCCAGTGAAGAATTTCTAAATAATTTCCCCGATTACTTGATTGCTCACTCTCATTATGGCCACGAAATGGAATATTTTGCTTACAGAAGAGTTGAACTATTTCAAGAAGTTTCCTTATATTTCGTCTATTCTCTTGGACCTCTTTGCGGTACTGCCGACTGAGCTGCTGTGCTACAGAGTCACCAGCAGTTTGCATTCTTTGACCTTGTATCCAATGAACATAGGAGGTTTTGTGAAACTCAGAGCTTGCATGCTTTCGGAAGGAATTAGGGCATTCTTTCCAGTTTCTGTTGCCATGGATAATGAATGATGGATCAGATCGAGTTCCTGACATATGACTACCCCTTAGACGACAACAATAGCAAAATGCAGCATCTAGTTCAATGCTGTATTCCAACCAATCAAATTCATCATACCACTTTTCATGAAAGGAACGCTGGCGGCTACCTTGTGACCGCGATGGGTACTTCAGTCCAGGTAATTCCTTTGCACGTGGTCTGAATGGTCCAATCTTTATATTGGCTACTAAAGGACCACGACCTGGATCTGATGCTTTAACAATGGGTGTATCCACTGAAGAAGTATCACCCTCACTTGAAGCACACACTGCTGAGCTGACCTCCAATCTACTACTACTGTCACTGTGGATAGTGGCATCCATTTCAACCGATGATGATAAGCTCTCCGCCTCCGAACCTGATTCAGCACTGGCCATACTATCTTGATCAACACTGGGCTCGCGTGATCTAGACGACTCCACACTGCACTCGCGCGACCTTGGTCTGTAAATATTAATATCAGCATAAACCAAGCTTTATTATACACAAAATCTTACCTAACAAAGCAGTCCAACGTTAGCTGATCCGTCTTTTTACGTTTTGCCATTTCTGCACAGACTGCACATCACCAAGAGTATATACTCTTGACATCACTGAGTCACAGCTAGCTATGCTAGTCGATCACATGCTAGGTCACGTGATCGGTGTAGCCCAGCTTTAATCAGCATAGCTTAGCCTAATTACAGGTCGATAAGTAGGTAGGGCCAAGGCCCTAGTGGCCCCACCCAAACGACGCTTTTGGGTACAGCAGTGTATCTAGAAACCACTCACCCTGAGCTCAAATCTTCACTTAAAATCACAACAGGTGCAACTGTGTACTTTGTCAACCTAACATGTAACAATTATGGAGGAGCAGTGTCGGGGAATTATGCAACAATGCACATTGGTGCTAAAGCAAGGGTAGTGTTTATGAATAATTCTGCTGACTTTTTAGGTGGAGCAGTGTCAATACAGGATGGGATGATTACTGTAGGTGTTGAATCATGCATGACATTTATATACAACCATGCCTTAAGCGGTGGAGCCCTAAGGTTACTGAATTCAACCGTTCACGTGAATACAAGTGGTATTGAATTTTACCGCAATAGAGCAACATATGGAGGAGCAATAATATTTACTTATAGTTCCATTATCATCAACACCAATAAATCAGTAAATTTTGTTGCGAATTTAGCACAAGTGAAAGGTGGTGCAATTTATATTGAAGCAGGTGTCCACCCCGCTATCATTGTTGGCAATTATTCCAAATTACTTATATTCAACAACTCAGCATTTCAAGGAGGTGCTCTCTATAGTACCATGCCATCATTACTCATGACCACAGTGGGGTATCAGTCGAGTATTCAGTTTATTAACAACACAGCATTTGATGTTGGTGGAGCAGCGTATTCTCAGTCTTCACTACCTTGTATATTCATGATCACAGACTACTCCGCTAAAGTATCTTTTATAACAAACTATGCTCAATATGGTATTGGTCACCACATTTATGGAGCAAGTGTAAGGGATTACTCATGTTCTAGAGGTTTCATAGGCTATGTGAATGAGCAAGGAAAACCTCACTGTTTGATTCAAGGTGAAAAACCTGATGGATACATTAATATCTCCTTTGATTCTGGCATCAAATTCAATACGAGCCTATCTCCGGTATCCTCTGGGCCTCAGCGTGTGTGTCTCTGTGACTCCAATGGTAAACCACAGTGTGCTAATTTCTCATATATTTTCACTAATACTAGTGTTTATCGTGGTGAAACCATCACATTACCTGCATGTATAGTGGGTTATGATTTTGGCACTACAGTTGGTACGATCCATGCCAGATCCCTTTATCCAGATTCTCGAGATAAATCCCAACTGGTATTCGACAGTAAAAAATGTGTTCCTTTTAACTATACAGTTTACTCAAAACGTGATTATGAATTTTTACTGTTGCAAACATCACCTCTGCCAGTATCTGGTTTGATTAGCATTGAATCAACAGAACATGATATCTTCCACTATGAAAATGTGATCAAGAGTCAAATATCTCATTATAATTCGTATAATCAGTCTGGGTGCATATACAATGACCTCCTAACATCCCCTATTTTCATTAATATCACCTTACTCTCAGGCTGCCCTCCAGGACTGACTCTAAATCATGATAAAACCACATGCAGCTGTTATCCTGTCTTGGCTAACAATGGCTTCAGTTGTTTAGTGAAAAACAAAACTGGTCTCCTTCAGTGGAATGATACTGCATGGGTAAATGCAATATTCAATGAGGATCATAGCACTGGTATCATGTACAACAGATTCTGTCCTCTACTCTACTGCAAATCTGGTAACAAGACAGTCAACATAGGAGATAATCCTAGCAAGCAGTGTGCCTCCAACCGAACCGGCATCCTGTGTGGTGCCTGCATGGACAACTTTAGCCATGCAATTGGATCTTCTCGGTGCATTAAATGTCCCAACAGTCATAACGTGGCGCTCCTGCTTGCTTTCGCTGCTGCTGGTGTCCTCCTTGTGTTCTCTATCCTTGCACTCAACCTCACTGCCACTCAAGGACTCATTAATGGAGTCATCTTCTATGCTAACATTGTATGGGCCTACAAGATAATACTCTTTCCCTCAGACACCGGAGCAGATTATTTATTCACATTTCTTCAAGTTTTTATTGCCTGGCTCAACTTGGATTTTGGAATCGAGACTTGCTTTTTTGTTGGACTGGATGCATATTGGAAGACATGGCTGCAGTTTCTATTCCCATTCTACATCTGGGCCATTGCTGGTGTTATCATTGTTGCTTGCCGCTACTCCTCTCGCCTCACTAATCTCATTGGTAGCAGAGCCGTTCCTCTTCTAGCCACACTCTTCCTTCTATCTTACATGAAGCTCCTTCGTACTGTGATAGATGCCACCTCAGTTGCCGTGATAGCACGGTACCCACAGAACACCTCCTATGCTGTGTGGTACATCGATGGAAACCTACACTACTGCCAGCACCCTCACATTTATCTTTTTGTAGCAGCCATTGCTACTTTTATATTCTTGTGGCTTCCCTATACACTCATGCTTCTGTTCATTCAGCCTTTGAGGAGAGTGTCTCATTTAAGGCCACTCAAGTGGATCAACAAGCTAGCTCCTGTCTATGATGCTTACTTCTCTCCTTTGAAGGATAAGCACCGATACTGGTTTGGAACAATGCTTCTTGTTCGAGGACTACTCCTTGTTCTATTGACAGTAACTTCAGTATATAACCCAGAATTGAATGTGTTTGCACTATTTCTGTTCACAGCCTTCTTATTTTATTTCATATCAATCAAAAATGTTTATAAGCGAGTAGACGTGAGAGTTCTAGAAAGTTCTACCTTGCTGAACCTTATTGTCTTGAGTTCTGGAACTCTGTACAGGTGGGAATCTACCGAATCAAGGTCAAAATTGCTTATGGTATCAATTGGACTCACCTTTGCTCAATTCTGTGTCATTGTTGTGTGGAGTTTGATCAAGCCTTGTCTCAGTGCTGGTTGGAGGTGCAGACGAAATCAAGGCCATGGCATTATTGATGATGATGATATCGCTCATGAGCGAATTGAAGATCCTGAACTTAAACCCCTGATCAATGGTACTCCTTGACCCATTACCATGCCAGCTTCTGTTATATACACAAAATAAAGCACATAACCATACTGTACATATTTTTGAGTGATAATTTTCTGCTACAAAATTAATATAAATTTATTTTTTCATTGATCTCTATAGTATAATTATTAGTAGAATGATAGCTACTAAATAATTTTGTGTGACTAGTTGTTAATGAATCCTCCCCCTTTCATGAAGCAATTTTATTTTTACTACTGTGTATAACTTAAAGTTTTGAGGAATAATAGCTAATTGCATGCTTTTGCACAAAGATAAAAGAAGAATTTGTTAGTCATTATTAGCAAAGATATTATATTCTACCATAAATCACAAATATTTTGTGTCTAAAATATTTCATGCGATAATTTTTCGCGTTAAATATTTTTTGGACAAGCGACCCTGTACTGTATTGTCGTTAATATTGTGTATGTATTTCGTGCGTTTAATTTCGCACAAGCCATTCTGTCCGAAAATACTTTAACATCGAAATTTAGTAGTCAAGCAGCACTTCCTTGCCAATGTTGTGTTGTAGTAGAGAACCGCAAACCAAGGAAGCTGCTGAAAGCAATAGAGTCTTATGATGTGTGTGTGTGTGTGTGTGCATGCGTACATGCATGCATGCATGCATGTTTGTATGTGCATGCACGTTATGTTTTTAATATGTGACCAACTCTGAGAAAATTATGGACTACTTATAAGTAGTATAGCTATATCCTGCAAATTATAAAAGCTGAATATATATAGCTACAATATCACCATTATTATGTTCCAGTCAGGACGGCACTTGAACCACATTCACAAGATCTTACATTATTTTTCATGCCATCATGGTTACAGTCGCAATGTTTTTAATACTTCATCCAATCATGAATGGGATCTACACTCTTAAGAGACCCTCAGGCCTTTAGAAGCACCTTCAATGCCCTTGGAATGCTATCACCTTTGTGTCATTAATAGTTGCATTGCCAAGGTGAGATCAATGATGATGACATCGCTCATGAGCGAATTGAAGATGCTGAACTTGAAGGGCTGATCAATTATACTCCTCAGCCCATTACCATGCCAGTTTCCGCTAAATACACAAAATGAAGCAGATACCAAAATAAACTCTAACTGAAAATATTTGAGGGATAATTTTTCTGCTACAAACTCAATTTTACTTTTTCATTGATCTCTGTAGTATAATTATTAGTAGGTAGCTACTAATAATAATATTTTATATGACTAGTTGTTAGTAATTTTATTTTCAAGCTACTGTGTATAGCTTAAAGTTTTGAGGAATAATAATTGTACGGTTTTGCACTAGTCATTAGGCCACTATTTGTTGAATAGTAGTTTCTCATCAGGGACTTTCCCAGAATTATTGTATGTGGGCGGGCAGTACATTACCATTATGCCATTATTTTAATTAGCTACTCTAGTGCATTCCAGGAAATGTGCTATGTAAACACTTCTTGATCCTTAAATGTATACACAAAGAAGCAACACTAGCGTGGTCAGATATCTCAGAAGGCAGATCTGTGCATGCGTAGTAGCATTATTACTATAATGGCATAATGACGAGATTGAAGCAGGGGCAAAATTCCATGCGGGCGGGGGATGAAAAACTAATTTTCAACCAATAGTGGCCTTATTAGCTCAGAATGACATATTGTATTCGATTAATTTTAGTAGTCAAGCAGCACTTCCTTGCCAATGTTTCACTGAAATAGAGAACAGTAAACCGAGGAAGCTGCTGAAAGTGATTGAGTCTTATGACATACGTTGCTTACGTGTGTGTGTGTGTGTGTGTACGTGCGTGTCACGCTACGTGCATGCAGTGTGTGCATGTTTGTGTATGCATGCGTATTGTGTGTTTAATATACATTCATGACCAACTATGAGAAAAGCTATGAACTATTTATTTTAAGCATCTCTGTTGGTAGTATGTTTGAATTTGTACTGTAGATGTAAATCTACTCCGTATTTGTTTGACATAATATATTGGTACAAGTATGCTCATTTTGTAGAAAGTATGTTGGATGTAGTCAAAGTTAAATTTGACAAGGATTCCCCAACTAAATCACTAATGCCAAGATCAAACACCTTCAGGAACCTAAATTTTGTCATGGTTAATTGTGACCATCTTCCTAAATTTTCTCTCAGTGGGTAGTAGACACTGTATAGCAGGACACTTGGTGGTCAAAATATTTTCCAGATCACAAATTGGGGCCAGATGTGCACTGGTACATGTGGACTAGCTACATATGACTCTCCATTAGTAGTGTGTATGAATTTGTACTGTAGATGTATGTTGCCCAGATCACAAATTGAGGCCAGTGGTGTCACTGGCAGCTGGTACATATACTCACTGTGCCATAGGGATATCAATAATTATCATGATAATTATTATTGCCCTAATTTACAGTACATTGCCCCGGTGGTAGCTTTGATCTGTATCATAGGTGGGATACTTCAAGGATGCATGATGCTAAGCACAAAAATTAAATTTAATAACAAAATTATAAAAACTGAATATAGCTACAATGTCACCATTATTATAATTAACGCCTACTTAATATTTGCACACCCTCTATACAGGGGTGGGCAAATGGGAGCCAAAGAGCCAATTGTGGCTCTACCAGGATTTCTTGTGGCTCTTGGCTAAGATCTGACAATAATGTATTAACTACACTAAGCTAGATTTGTCACTGCCTTTAGGTATTATTTTTATTTGTGTAATCAATTGAAGAATATCAGCTAGCTATTTAGCTACAATACGAGGCTCAAGGGATATTTCATCAAGTATGCTCTTTTCTCAAGCAGAAGGGATAGCTAATAATCATCCTGAGTACTTTTGCCAGCCCCCGTAATATTTCATATGAAGCTTTGGGGGGGGGGGGGGGGGGGGGGGAGGGGGGGGGAGGGGGGGATCATCAGTGCTGTGTATGGGCATTGGCTCTGCAGTAGAACTTTCCTTTGTAACTTTGGCTCGTTGTTTCAGTTCGCTTGCCCACCCCTGTCTATAGGTTAGCTACATGCTAGTTTTAGCTATCACTAGCTATTTATGTTGTGGATTCTTAATCTCTCTATCACCCACATCTGACCCAGGGGCGGATCCAGGATCTCTGGAATGGGGGTGCTCAGATAAGTAAATGCGCGCGAAGCGCGCGAAAAATTTTGGACCACGCCCCTTTTTAATGAGCCACGCCCACAATTGGGCGTGACGGTGCTCTTTAAATAGAAATTTTAGCCACAGTTCATGGATACTTGTTGAGAAGACTGTCGATCAACGTTTGTGTTCGTCTATTTATGATATGATATCAACAGAAAATGGTTTGTATAATTAATAGTGAGTGAGATTCACTAGGCAGCAGCATCATGCCAGTGCAATAGGCTAATTGCTGACTCAGTGTCTAGCCCAAGGGGGGTGCAATAGCACCCCATGCACCCCCCCCTGGATCCGCCACTGTGACCAGCTATACTTGTAATAGGTCAATGCTACTGAACCTCGCTAGCTGCGCGTCTGTGCATGCTCCTTCTCGATAAACATTGCATCGACAAAAATAGAGCTGATACTATAGTGAAAAAAATGAAGACTTTCTTTCTCTCCCTCATGCATCTTAATGTTTGGACTGCTATGAAAAGTGAATTTCAATATTATGAACACTTGACCATGCACTCAGTAGCTGCATAGTTGAAATGGTGTATGTGGTAAAGGTCGTCAATATAGTGGGTACAGTTCGATGCAGGCGCCTCAGTCGCAGTGACTAGCCTTGGATCCATACGGATCATTGGGAATCTGAGAGTGTCTCTGGACCTCGATAGTGACAAATTTCAAAGCTAAGAAGAACTCAACAGCGCAGTACAGCTAGATTGGTCCGGCGGCACGCTGCTCATGGTGTGTGCTATATACAGCGCAGGGCTATCCGCGGGATTACGTCAGCCTAGAGAACGCATGAAGTTCGGCCGTCGCTGCTCGTCAGAGAAGGCAACACGCTGCTTATAAGGTATTCGCTGGATACACACGCAAGATACTCTACATATTTCACTGAATTTCAAGTCCCAGAAGGGCTCCATCGAGGCCCTGAATTTTCTCGTAATTACCTTATAGATTACCTCATAATTACCTAATAACCGCAAAAAAGTAAATTGTTACTGAGTGCATAATTATTATTAAATCACATTAACATAAGGTGCTCTATTATTTTGTTGCAACAGTGATCTATTATTAAAAAATCCAGATCAAGATTTGGGGTTGTTGCTATATTATCACAGAGTTGCCTTAATGTTAATAGGGGGTGAGTGCCCATGTGCCAATGTAATAGCTGTATTATCCTGGATAAATACCCATAATAAGGACCAAAAATTGCAAGTTGTTCAAGTGCTCTTGCAATTGGGCATGTACGCAGGATACTACACTATGATACTGTATGAATCTCTAGTTGACAAGGGCTCCCCCACTAAATCACTAATGCCAAGATCAGCAACCTAAATTAGTGACCAATATGATTATTATTCCATTGGGGGTCTTTGAAATTTCAAGTCCTTTAGCTTGCTGTGC
Source organism: Cliona cf. orientalis (assembly GCA_963930775.1). Classification (NCBI taxonomy): domain Eukaryota; kingdom Metazoa; phylum Porifera; class Demospongiae; order Clionaida; family Clionaidae; genus Cliona; species Cliona cf. orientalis. The sequence continues at coordinate 2,297,144 of OZ005694.1, read as the reverse complement.
CTGCATGCAGCTGTATCCACAATTTCAATCATGCTTATGGTCTTTGAAATTTCAATTTCTTTACTTTGCTTTTCCTTGTATAATTATAAACTTTTGATCATGGTATTTTAAGTCCTTCAGTTTGCCTTCCTTGTAATAATATTAATTTTCAATCATGGTCTTTGAAATTTCAAGTCCTTTGTTTGCCTTCCTTGTAGCTATATTATATATGTACTCTGGCTTTCAATCGTGGTGCTTGAAATCAATCTCAAGTCCTTTGTTTTCCTTGCTGTTGGTCTCTGGAGTCCAAGGAGCTATTTTGTGGAAGATCGCAAAGGAAGGCTGACTTTCATGTTGGTTGACCTTTTATCATCATTTAGCTTGATTTTGAAAAGATCATTTTGGGAAAAAAAGAACAGAATTTTATACTTCATTTTGTTTGATTTGCAAATGTAATCGACCACTTTCAGGTTCATAATAATAATATTATTATTCTGATACTGAATGTCAAAATGTATACTGATATGGGATGGTATTGTGTTTTAAAGCATCACACTGACCCGTTTGCAGGATTGATGTATAAACTGATCCCACGTACACTAACAAAACATTGCAGGATTGCATGAAAAATGGTGCAAAATCTTCCCATTTTTTTGTCTGAATGATGATAAATGGAACATTTTTGTAATTTTGTATAATATAATCATCCTGGGTAAGCACCCATGTGGACTCGAAATTGCAAGTTATTACATGTATGGGATACTATAGCTACTATAATAATATAATAGTTAGACACTGTTTAGGAGATTTCTAGCTACATGATTTAGAAGACCAAAGGGCTCTATATATGTAGAATCCCAAGCAAAGCGAGGGTTCTACTGAGCCCTAAGGTCTTCTAAATCACGTAGAAACCAGCTAAACAGTGTCTAACAACTTTAGATCCTAGCAGCAATTTTAATGCCCATGAATAGGCTTGACATATAGCGTAATGTGCCAATTACCGACAGGTATCAACTATCGGAAATACGGGTATCGATTATCGACATAGGGCCTTAGTATAGGCAGTGGGCGTGGCGCGTTTAATAATAACTTCGCGTGGTCGATCGCGACTCGCTTCTGTGCTTCAGGCTGGACTTTTGAAGGTAAGTTTTGCTTCATTTGTGATAAGATGACCCTCACAGTATCTTACTTTCTCAATACAGGGGCAAAGACGCGATGGTGCCGTTCCCGAGACGCTTCTGCCAAGATTGAAAAAACGATAAAGATCGAACAAGCTCACCTATGAACATGAAATTGTCTCAGTAGTTAGAGCCAGTGGCGTAGCTAGAGCTAGGAGTCTGGTAGGGCACAAATATGATAAATGGTCACTTGTAGCGATAGGTTTGACCACACCCCAAATTAACAGTGCTGAATCTCAATCTATAGCCTACAATCTGGATTATTTCTGCCCTATTCTCATAGAATTGAGAGGCTGACACGATCAATGGTTAAGTAGTAAGCATTACTAGAACAAAGTTGGTCGGGCCTGGCCCTACTAGGCCCACCCCTGGCTACGCCACTGGTTAGAGCTCATGATTATGCACCTGCTAGTATTTTTTTATATAATTTTCTTACTCTTGGATTGCATGCACTGTGATGACAAAGCTCCAAGTGACGATAATTGATTGTATTGAAAGTATACGGTGTGCCGATAATACGTACCGACTGTTGATAACTGGCATTCGCAATTATAAGCTAAAATTGCCATTGCAGACGTATTTTGATAGGCAGCCCCCTGAGACTTTAGGTACTTGTAGCCCTGGCGACCCCCTACCTTTTGGTCCAAGTTCGAAGTTCAGGCGATGTTCCTAAGCAACAGCACACGCGGGAGAAAACCGTATGTCGATAATTGGCACTTTACGCTAAACTGCTGCCTAGCAACAATCCTAACCATATATAGGCAACAATTTTTTTACAGGTTTATATGAAAAATTTACAGGTTTATTAACAAGTTTATATGGGAAATAGATACTAAGAAGCCACAGGTAGAGAGATGTAGATGCCACAACAAACAGTGGCGTGGTCTTGCTGCATGTCAGTGCACATCTGACCCCAGTTGGTACAGTGATCTGGGAATCATAACGGATGTTTAGCTATACTGACTCTAAGTGCCCTGCTACACAGTGTCTACTCCTGCAAAAGTTCAATTACAGCACTGCTCTAATGTAAATGCCACTTTAAATAATATTAATGTTGTTCTAATTAAAGCGAGCACCAAAGTACAGTCAGAGATATAAAATTGGCGCCTTAAGTAGCTAATTCTAATGGGAGTGCCAAGCGCAATTCTGAATTATATGTTTTTGTCGCTGTAATTAGAATTTTTATAATACCCACTGGGGGAAGATGGTAACCATGACCAATTATTGGTCATTGATTTCGGTTTCTGATCTTCATTAGTGATTTAGTGGGGGACTCCTCATCACTTAGACATTCATACCTAAATCCTAGTTGTAGCAAATGCTGTGATCTGATTGGTCAGGAGCAGGTCTTTCTACCACCCACGCTTGACCATGCAGCTGTATAATGTATATATTATATCACTGCAAAAGGCAGTGGGTCATAGCTATATTAACCTAAATATGAGTTGCACTTGCTTCTATAGTCAACAAAAAATGCCTAGCTATAAGAAATGATCAGATCCTTTTCTTCACTTGCCATTGTTATGTGATAGCAACTGTTTTAAATAAATGAAGATTCTTTTCGGACAACTTAACTGTTCGGTAAAACTTGCCGACATTTCGACTAGACTAGGATGACTAGAGAATCTTCGTTTATTCATGCAGAGCAACTGAGAACGATATCACTTCAGCAACTGTTTTCATAGTAATCTCAATACTGCTATCCAGTTCTGAAAAATCATTGAGATAAATCACGTACAATGTACTTAGATTAGATAAATCCAAGTATAATAGCTATAGATATAGCTAGATTCTGAAAGCAGTATTTATCGATGCTACGGAAACGATCCTCATCATGTAACAATGGTAGGTGAACAAAAGAATAATAATGGTGATTTTATATCAGCATTTTATTGATTCACATACATGTATAACTATATAAGTGAGTACTACTGATCATGAGATAGCATATTTTAGGTTAATATGACCCACCAGTTTTGGCACTGATATATTAGAACACTTAAATATAATAATTTATATATATATAGATATCACTATAAATATGCATGGGCGTAGGAACAGGGGTGGCGACAGCTAGGGCCAGGGCCCCCCCCCCCCCCCCCCCCCCCCCCCCCCCCACTTTTTGAGCTGACATTTAATACCTGCAGTTCAGAATGAGATCCAATCCAGCTAGTCTGCAGTGACTAATATGAGTGAATGTGCCTTAATTGCTTCCAAATCTATTCCATTCAACTTACAGTTCATTTTTTTATCGAGAAATTCGCGATAACAGTCTCGATCGTGCAAAAAAATGGGCGTAGTTTGACACAAAGTGGGCATGGTCGTAAAAATTTCGCGCTTTTCCCGCACAGCTGGATATTGGGCCCACCCAACCTTCAACATCTTCCTACGCCTATGAAAATGAGTACTGAAAGTCACTACTTGGTAGTGATATCTGTGGCAAAATGTGGTTAGAGTCACTGTATACATTTTACCACACTGATAAGTAGTGACGTTCACTATTCATTTTTTACAGATTAGTAGACATGGTGTAGCAGGGCACTTAGAGTCAGTAAACATTAGTCATGTTTCCCAGATCTAGATCACCAATTGGGGCCAGATGTGCACTGTAGGATTGGTACGTTATGCGAGGTAAAACTTATGCGATTTTCATTTATGTGATAATGCCAGGAGCCAGATTCCACCCTCGAGGGTGGAGTCTGGGCATGAAACTACCTGCTGTATGTACATGTAATATGTAGCTTTATTTTGCGATATTTATTTGCATAATTTCAGTAAAATTCGAATAATTGCATAACTAAAATACTACATAACAATATATAAATTCTACGGTATAAGGTGACGTTTTTCTGCATTGGTAAAAATTTATTTCACCAAATTTTTCTGCAATATTTAGCTACAAAGGTAGCTGGATTTGGTGAAATTTTTATTCCTGGAGCGAAAATTTCCACACATACAGTACACATTCGTACATGTATCGCTCTATACTACATTGTAAATATTTCAGCCACATGACATTGTGCACAGGAATACCTGAAGCATCTTAGTAATGAGGTCGACGACCTCTGTACTCAGGTGAGACAGAATGTAAAACTGGCCAGACCTGATTTTCTTGAAGAGCATGGTGACGTTGCGATCATCGAAGGGAAGGGTGCCACACAGCAGGGCATAAAGGATAATACCACACGACCAAACATCAAGTTGACCTCTGGACCTGAGAACAGTAGCTAGAAGAGCAAGTAGCTAGCTACATTTGGGGGAGGGGGGGAAACATTTTTGTATGAAATCACTATGAAATTCCCGTCCCTATACTTGCTTTTTGAGTAGCATGGTGATCATAATTAGCTAATAATAAAACTGACTGACAAGAAATTTCTCCAAAATGCATGTCAAGAACACTCCAAGGATAGCATGTTTTGAACAAGTCAACATCAATAGGTCTGTAATAATCGAGAAAAGCAATATATACATCCCTAGCTACATACGCTTAAGCGTATGTAGCTAGGGATGTATATATTATAGTGGTTGTGATTATCGATCGGCTCTTACCCCTATAAAATATATTTTGTATACTTTTGGCCTTGCCATCCCTACTTCATCCTTCAATTTTAGCTATTCAATTGTTTTTATACTTGTTACATATTATTATATGACATATCTGGGCCATCTCTACTTATAGAGTCTACCGACTTTATGATAGTCTATGCATGATTGTATCTGACTCATCTGCATAATTAACTACTGTTCCAGAAAATGCAAATTAAGTTGTTTACAGTTAGGAATTATAAACAGTGAAGATAGAATATTATAATATAATATTTTTATGCCCAACGTTAACAATGACACTGGTGTCCCTTTTCTTCATCTTGATATTTGGATCAAATTGCATGGGGCAAACTGAGGGTAAGGTCTACTATGTCAATTGCAAGCCAGTAAAGCCTCTCAGCTCTTGCCCTGGAAACAGCAGCTGCCCGCCTGGTCAGCTCTGTCACACAATGGACTACTTAGCTGAACATAGCAGTGAGTTCTTTTTACCAGACCATGTCAATGTAACACTGATATTCATGTGTGGAGTCCACAACCATACAAAGGACTCAACTGTATAGAACCTACACTCATTTGTCATGAAAGGAGCTGCAGAATCCAGAGAGAAAGTCGTCATTGACCATCAGTTCGGTATACAAATTGGTAAACCCAATTGTGCATTTATTCAGTTCTTCAATATAAGCTTTGTGAACATCATAACCCTGGCCTGACAATGAGATGTCCTGCAATAAACCTTGAAATGAGCCACTTCACAGTGAAGAGTTCCAACCTCTATGGCTCTCCTAGCATAAATGAGAGTTTATCTTTGATCTCTATTACAGGCAGAGGCTCACAAGCTTTACTGGACAACTGTACATTTAAAGAAAACTGCTTCATTATGAGTAATCTTAGTGATGGGATAACTGTGAGTAATAGCACATTTCAGTCCTACAGACGTCAATTTCTTACAGTTATTATGGCATCTTGTAGTGTAGTAAAATTACAGATACTGCTCCTCCATAATCGCTACATGTTAGGTTGATAAAGTACACAGTTGTACTTGTTGTGATGTTAAGTGAAGATTTGAGCTCAGGCTGAATGGTTTGTAAATACATTGCTGCACCGAATGAATAACTTAAAGAGGAAATCCCTGTAATACTGTCAGTAAAGTATATATACAGGTGTACACCCCGCTATCATTGTTGGTAATCATTCCAAACTACTGTTTTTCAACAACTCTGCATTTCAAGGAGGTGCTCTCTATAGTAGCATGCCATCATTACTCATGACCACCATGGGTTATGACTTTGGTACTACAGTTAGTACAATCCATGCCAGATCTCTTTATTCAGATTTTCTCTCAAAACGAGACAAATCCCAACCGGTAATTAACAGTGAAAGATGTGTTCCTTTCAACTATACCGTTTACTCAAAACATGATTATGAATTTTTATTGCTGCAAACATTATCTGTGCCAGTATCTGCTTATATTAGCAAAGAATTAACTGAGCGAGATATCTTCAACTATAAAAATGCGATGCAGGATGATATATCTAAATATATTTCGCATAATCAGTCAGATTGTATTAATCCTAACCTCCTAATGATACCAATTTTCATAAATATCACCTTCCTCCCAGGCTGCCCTCCAGGACTAACTCTAAATCATGATGAAACCACATGCAGCTGTTATCCTGTCTTGGCTAGCAATGGCTTCAATTGTTTAGTAAAGAATAAAACTGGTCGCCTGCAATGGAATGACACTGTGTGGGTGAATGCAACCTTCAATGAGGGTCATAGCTCTGGTATCATATACAAAAAAATTAATTCTGTCCATTAATTTACTGCAAGTCAGGTAACAAGACAGTTAACATTGGAGATGATCCCAGCAAGCAGTGTGCCTCCAACCGAACCGGCATCCTGTGTGGTGCCTGCAAGGACAGCCTTAGCCTGGCAATTGCATCTTCTCAGTGCATTGAATCACCCAACAGTCATAACGTGGTGCTCCTACTTGCCTTTGCTGCTGCTGGTGTCCTCCTTGTGTTCATTATCCTTGCACTCAACCTCACTGCCACTCAAGGACTCATTAATGGAGTCATCTTCAATGCTAACATTGTATGGACCTACAAGATAATACTCTTTCCTGCAGACACTGGAGCAAATTATTTATTTATATTACTTCAAGTTTTTATTGCCTGGCTTAACTTGGATTTTGGAATTGAAACTTGCTTCTTTATTGGATTGGATGCTTATTGGAAGACATGGCTGCAGTTTCTATTCCCATTCTACATCTGGGCCATTGCTGGTGTTATCATTGTTGCTTGCCGCTAGCTACTCCTCTCATTTCACTAACCTCATCAGTAGCAGAGCTGTTCCTCTTCTAGCCACACTCGTCTTTCTATCTTACATGAAGCTCCTTCGTACTGTGATAGATGCAACCTCAATTGCAGTGATAGCTCAGTACCCACAGAACACCTCCTATGCTGTGTGGTACCTCGATGGAAACCTACGCTACTGCCAACGCCCTCACATTTACCTTTTCGTAGCGGCCATTATTACTCTTGTGTTCTTGTGGCTTCCCTACACACTTCTGCTTCTGTTCATTTAGCCTTTGAGGAGAATGTATCATTTAAGGCCACTAAAGTGGATCAATAAGCTAGCCCCTGTCTATGATGCTTACTTCTCTCCTTTGAAGGATAAACACTGATACTGGTTTGGAGCAATGCTTCTTGTTCAAGGAATACTCCTGGTTCTATTGACAGTAACTTCAGTGGATAATCCAGAATTGAATGTGTTTGCTCTGTTCCTGTTCATAGCCTTCTTATTTTTCTTCATATCAATTGAGCATGTTTATACAAGCGAATAAATGTGAGAGTTCTAGAAAGTGCTACTTTGCTGAACCTTATTGTCTTAAGTTCAGGAACTCTGTACAGATTGGAGTCTAATGACTCAAGGTCAAACTTGCTTATGGTGTCAATTGGAATCATCTTTGCTCAATTCTGTGTCATTGTTGTGTGGAGTTTAATCAAGTTTTGTCTCAGTTATGGTTGGAGATGCAGACGAAATCAAGGCCATGATATCATTGATGATGATGATATCACTCACGAGCGAATTGAACTTGAACCGCTGATCAATGATACTCCTCGGCCCATTACTATGCCAGCTTCTGCTAAATACACAAAATGATCGAAGCAGCTACCAAAATAAACTCAAACCACAAAATTTATTTGAGTGTTCAGCTACACATTTATTATCTCTATATTAGCAGATACTAAATATTTAAATATTTATGCCTGCAATTGCAACAGATGTAGACCAATAATTAACTGTTGTTAGTCAATCCCCACCCTTTTCGAATTCAATATCATTAATATTAATTTTTTGTTTCAGTACTGTAAACTTTAGTCTAAGATGAATTAATTATTGCATATGGTTTATACAAAAGTTAAAAATCATGCATCAATTTCTGTTGTGCATAGAACATTGAATCTGCAGGAGAAAAAATTTGCAGTCTAGCAAATCATAGACTCAATAGCAAGCAAAATTTTTCACTCATAATATCATGGATTAGTTTTAATGATGGAGATAAATGTAGTTCTATAATTATAACTAGTCAATTAGAGTATTGACATTAAATCTCATTGTTGTAGCTGCAATCAAGGAATACATCTTTGAAAATGAAGCAGAGAATTCGAAGAGTTTGAATGGACTGAGATGGAGCAGCTATTGTCACAGTTTTGCTGACTGGTCTTAGCCCCCGTCCTTCAAAAGTGCTCAGCAGCACCTCTTCCAGTGTGCTAACTAGTGTAAACTTCAACGTCTCCTGCAATGGAGAAACAAAGAACAAAAAAATGTACACATTTTCACCATGGATATTCAACCTAAAATGTAGACATAGTGTTCCCTACTTTTGCATCGCACTTTATCACAATGTGCTTACAGAACTATAGTTTCTCTTGGTTAAATAAATATTGCACAGGCTAGGTGTGGACATACGATACACACTTCAGCCCCTGCCTACATAGATCAAGCCCTCTAGACATTGTTACACCAACGACATTCTTCTGATCCCCCCTAGCTAGCCTGTGTAACTAATAGCCACACATTGGCCTGCTGATCGTCACTCCTTTGGGACAATGGGTAGCTCCTTTAAGTCCTTCTCGTTCCTCCGAGAACCAGGAATTGTAGGTTAAAGGAGCTCTTTGTCCCCAGGGGAACTCTTCCTAGCTACTCATCCAGACTGCTCCCCAAGTTTATGGACAAGTTGCATATGACGGGTTTAGTTTATGGCCTATACATACTATACATAATATATGCATACTATAGATCATACATTTACGCAATTACAATAATTTTTATATAAGATAGCTACCTGACAGAGAAGATGATGCCATTCTGTTTGCTCGAATCCAGTATAGAAATTTTGCAATCTATTTTTGTCCCTTCTAAACCCTTCTAGAAGGCTGCTGGATATTATCACTTTAACAAGCTCCAGCCCTCTTCCCACTACATTTTACCCTAGGGATTCCCTTGTGGCTATTAGCAGGCAGTGTAGTTACATCCATGGAAATAAATACTAGACTTGTGTGTGTGTGTGTGTGTGTGTGTGTGTGTGTGTGTGTGTGTGTTGAGAGTAGTGTTTATAGGGACAGTGATATAGTTTACTTGCAGCAAGTCATGGGAGATGTAACCAAAGGATTTAAATAATATTATTATGATCAAATAATGTTACAAATTATACATAAACTAGATCAGTTCAGTTCCGGTCATCAGGGGAGAACCCGATCGATCCTCACTGGCCACAAGTTTCGGTCCCATTAATCTCCCGACCCATGGTCAGCTACAGAAAGGGCGGAACCACTCCCCTACGAGGAGTCCAGTAGCATGCTCTTCGGTGCTCTTAGGCCTTCTCAGTGGTTCTTGATGCATGATAGGCTCACCTTCTATGTGTATCACATGCCTGTTTAGTGTGTTTGCAATTGGCTGCACATACTTCTTATTGATTTTAGATATCAGTATGTAGGCAGTACACACGTGTAGCAAATTGCTTCTTTGTCGGACTGGATGCTCATTGGAATAGTTGGCTGCAGTTTCTATTCCCATAATGGCATTCTACATCTGGGCCATCGCTGGTGTTATCATTGTTGCTTGTCGCTGCTCCTCTCACCTCACTAACCTCATCGGTAGCAGAGCTGTTCCTCTTCTAACCACACTCTTCCTTCTATCTTATATGAAGCTCCTTTGTACTGTGATAGATGCCACATCAGTTGCAGTGATGACACAGTACTCACAGAACACCTCCTATGTTGTGTGGTACCTTAACGGAAATCTACGATACTGCCAGCACCCTCACATTTACCTTTTCATAGCGGCCAATGCTACTCTTGTGTTCCTGTGGCTTCCCTACACACTCGTGTTTCTGTTCATTCAGCCTTTGAGGAGAGTGTCTCATCTAAGGCTGGTCAAGTGGATCAATAAGCTAGCCCCTATCTACGATGCTTACTTCTTTCCTTTGAAGGATAAGCACCGAATCTACTGACTCAAGGTCAAACTTGCTTATGGTGTCAATTGGAATCAATTTTGCTCAATTCTGTGTCATTGTTGTGTGGAGTTTCATCAAGCCTTGTCTAAGTGCTGGTTGGAGGTGTAGACAAAATCAAGGCCATGATGTCATCGATGATGATGACATCGCTCATGAGCGAATTGAAGATCCTGAACTTGAACCACTGATCAATGATACTGTTCAGCCCATTACTACGTCAGCTTCTGTTAAATACACAGAATGAAGCAGATACCTAAACCGCAAAGTTTCATGCTGTGTCATTATCTCTGTATATAGTTGTTCCTGAATCCTTCCCCTTTACTACGTAATTTTTTTCACTACTGTGTAGCTATAGCCAAAGTTTTGAGGAATAAAAGCTAATTGCATGGTTTTGCGCTTAAGATAAAAAATTCTATCAGCTGCACCTTAATACTGTAACATTTGTTTAAATGTACGTACCATAGATTTCATAGACGAAAAACTTTCACAGTCTAGGTAGCAAGATTTATTTATACACAACACAGCAATAGTAGGCAAAAATAATATATTTATCCACATGACCTGAAGCCCCAGAGAAGTAAGGGAAGATCAATGCAGACCTCAAATAGGAAGAGTGACTATATGATGTTGTGGCTGGCTGGTGAATGAACAAAAACTCAGCCTAATATAGTTAATTGGGCATCGCCCATGAAAGGGTTGATTTCCTTCAGTGGCTAACTGACAGCGGGGCACTTAAGAGTAAACATCTGTCATGTTTCCAGATCACAAATTGGAGGTGTGCTATTGGCTGCCATACTATGTGTATCGTCCTCAATTAGCTCTGCTTCTTATTTTCTCGACATGCATACATACATCACCTGCCCTACCATTCACTCATGCATGACCTACTGTATTTAAGTCACTGAGTTCTGTTGCACTAGTAAGATTGAATCTCGCTGTTGCGTGTCCCTTCATGCACCTTTGCAGGATCTCTCACTCTTCTTGTTACCTCTTAATTGGTTATTGTGGTGGACATAGCTAGCCTGTGAAAAATAGCTCGACAATGAGGCTGCTATCTCTTCTCTTCATCTTGATATTTGGATCAATTTGTATCAGGCTAACTGAAGGTACAATATACCATGTCAAGCCAGTAAAGCATCTCAGCTCTTGCCCTGGAAACAGCAGCTGCCCACCTGGTCAGCTCTGTTACACAATGGACTACTTAGCCGAACATAGCAGTGAGTTCTTTTCACCAGACCATGTCAATATAACACTGTTATTCATGTGTGGAATCCACAACTATACAAAACACTTATTTGTACAAAATCTACACTCATTTGTCATGAAAGGAACAGCAGAATTCAGAGAGAATGTCATTATGGATCATCAGTTTTTTGGTAAACCCAAGTGCACAGTTATTTGGTTCTTCAATGTCAGCTTTGTGAACATCACAACCCTGACGATGATATGTCCTGTGTTAAATCTTACGGAGAGCCATATTACAGTGAAGACATCCAACCTCTATGGCTATCCCGGCATAAATGAAAGCTTATCCTTCATCAATATTACAGGTGTAGGCTCACAAGCTTTACTGGACAACTGTACATTCAAAGAGAACTGCTTTGTTAGGAGTTATCTTAGTGATGGAATAATTGTGAGCAACAGCATATTTCAATCCTACAGACATCAATTACATTCAATTATCGCTGCCCTTTCTAGTGAAGTAACATTAACAGGAAATGTAAACTTTACCAACAGTACTGTAGGGATTGGATACCCTTCAATGGAATCATCAGGTACAGCAGTGTATCTAAAAGGCACTCACCCTGAGCTCAAAGTGTCACTTAACATCACAACAGGTGCAACTGTGTGCTTTGTCAACCTAACATGCGGTGGTCATGGAGGAGCAGTGTATGGGAATAATGCAATGATGCACATTGGTGTTAAAGCAAGAGTGATCTTTATGCATAATGCTGCATATTGGGGTGGAGCGGTGTTCATGTCACATGGAATGATCACTATAGGCAATGAATCATATGGTGCTAAAGTAAGGGCGGTCTTTATGATTAACAGTACCACTGATGTGAACGATGGAGCGGTGGCCATGCTCGGTCGAATGATCACTGTGGGTACTGAATCATATGACATTACGATATTTGCGTACAACCATGCCACACACGGTGGAGCGATTATGCTCGACAATGCAACATTAATTATTGACAGTGAAGCAAACCTGATTTTTAGCCACAATTCTGGAATGCTTGGAGGAGCTCTAGAGTTAATGAATTCAACTGTTCATGTGAACAGTGGTATTGATTTTTACAACAATAGAGCATCATATGGAGGAGGAGCAATATATTCTTTTTATGGAACCATGATTATTAACACTAATAAGTCATTAAATTTCACCATGAATTTTGCACACTTGAAAGGTGGTGCAATTTATATAGAAACAGGTGTACAATGCTCTATCATTGTTGGTAATTATTCCAAGTTACTCTTTTTCAACAACTCTGCATTTCAAGGAGGTGCTGTCTATAATATGATGCCATCATTACTCATGACCACAGTGGGATATCAGTCGAGTATTCAGTTTATCAATAACACTGCATTTGATGTTGGTGGAGCACTGTATTCTCAGTCTTCACATCCTTGTATATTCATGATCACTGACTACTCCGCTAAAATATCTTTTACAGAAAACTATGCACAACGCGGTGTTGCTCACCACATGTATGGAGCAAGTGTAAGGGATAGTTCATGTTCTGCACAGTACATGGAATTCCTGAATGAACAAGGAAAACCCCACTGTCTTTTTCTAGGCGATAATTCCCACCATGAACTTAGCATCTCCTTTGACCCTGGCCTCAACGAGACCCTGTCCCCTGTATCCTCTGCTCCTCAGCGTGTGTGTCTCTGTGACTCCAATGGTAAACCACAGTGTGCAAATATCTCATACATTTTCACTGATACCAGTGTTTATCGTGGTGAAACCATCACATTACCTGCATGCATAGTGGGTTATGACTTTGGCACTACAGTTGGTACGATCCATGCCAGATCCCTTTATTCCGATTTTCTCTCAAAACGAGACAAATTGCAAATGGTAATTGATAGTAAAAAATGTGTTCCTTTCAACTATACAGTTTACTCAAATCGTGATTATGAACTTTTAGTGTTGCAAACATCATCTCTGCCAGTAATTGCTACCATTAGCAATGAATCAACAGAGCACGATATCTTTAACTATGAAAATAATTTTATCAAGGATCGAATATCTAATTGTGTTTCATATAATCATCATGGTTGTATCGATATTGACCTAATAACAACCCCAGTTCTCATAAATATCACCTTACTCCCAGGTTGCCCTCCAGGACTGACTCTAAATCTTGACGAAACCACATGCAGCTGTTTTTCTGTCTTGGCTAACAATGGCTTCAGTTGTTTAGTTAAAAACAAAACTGGTCTCCTGCAGTGGAATGGCACTGTGTGGGTGAATGCAACCTTCAATGAGAGTGATAGCACTGGTATCATGTACAACAGATTCTGTCCACTACTCTACTGCAAATCAGGTAACAAGACAGTCAACATTGGAGAAGATCCCAGCAAGCAGTGTGCCTCAAACCGAACCGGCATCCTGTGTGGTGCCTGCAAGGACAGCTTTAGCCTGGCAATTGGATCTTCTCGGTGCATTGAATGTCCCAACAGCAATAAAGTGGCACTTCTGCTTGCCTTTGCTGCTGCCGGTGTCCTTCTCGTGTTCTTTATCCTTGCACTCAACCTCACTGCCACTCAAGGACTCGTTAATGGAGTAATTTTCTATGCTAATATTGTATGGGCCTACAAGATAATATTCTTTCCCTCAGACATTGGCCATGGAACATTCACATTTCTTCAAGTTTTTATTGCCTGGCTCAACTTGGATTTTGGAATCGAGACTTGTTTCTTTATTGGACTGGATGCTTATTGGAAGACATGGCTGCAGTTTCTATTCCCATTCTACATCTGGGCCATTGCTGGTGTTATCATTGTTGCTTGCCGCTACTCCTCTCGCCTAACTAACCTCATTGGTAGCAGAGCTGTTCCTCTTCTAGCCACACTCTTCCTTCTAACTTACATGAAGCTCCTTCGTACTGTGATAGATGCAACCTCAGTTGCAGTGATAGCACAGTACCCACAGAACACTTCCTATGCTGTGTGGTACCTCGATGGAAACCTACACTACTGCCAGCACCCTCACATTTACCTTTTCGTAACAGCCATTGCTACTCTTGTGTTTCTGTGGCTTCCCTACACACTCCTGCTTCTGTTCATTCAGCCTTTGAGGAGAGTGTCTCATCTAAGGCCACTCAAGTGGATCAACAAGCTAGCCCCTATCTACGATGCTTACTTCTCTCCTTTGAAGGACAAACACCAATACTGGTTTGGAGCAATGCTTCTTGTTCGAGGAATACTCCTGATTTTACTGACTATAACTTCAGTGGACAATCCAGAACTGAACATATTTGCACTCTTCCTTTTCATAGCTTTCTTATTTTTCTTCACATCTGTTAAATATGTCTACAAGCGAGTAAATGTGAGAATTCTAGAAAGCATTATCTTACTGAACCTTATTATCTTGAGTTTTGGAACTATGTACAGATGGGAATCTATCGAATCAAGGTCAAAACTGCTTATGGTGTCGATTGGAATCACCTTTGCTCAATTCTGTGTCATTGTTGTATGGAATTTGATCAAGCCTTGTCTCAGTACTGGTTGGAGGTGCAGACAAAATCAAGGCCATGATGTCATTGATGATGATGACATTGCTCATGAGCGAATTGAAGATCCTGAACTTGAACCGCTGATCAATGATACTCCTCGGCCCATTACCATGCCAGCTTCTGCTAAATACACAAAATGAAGTAGCTACCAAGATAAACTGTAACTGCAAATATTTGTCATGGATAATTTTTTGCTATAAACTTATAATTTTACTTTTTCATTTAGTAGGTAGCTACTAAATAATTTTATGTGACTAATTATTGTTAGCGAGTTCTCCCCCTTCCATCACGTAATCTTGTTTTCACTGCTGTGTATAGCATAAAGTTTTGAGGAATAATAATTATTGCGCGCTTTCACAGTGACCTGCTATGAGAAAAGGGACCACTCGGGATATTTTATAATAATTGAGTTTTTGGCATGGATTGATAGCTCTATGTGTACTGAATCCAATGGTGCAAGTTTCATGAAAAAATAGCCGAGTTACGGGTAGGTATATTATTTGTTTTTAGGAAATAGTGCATTTTTAATTGAAATTTACATTAATTTGTATGCACCCAAATAAATAAGAATGCCCATAACTATAGTTTAAAAGTTGAACATAGCATATCACTGTGAAGCCAAAAATCTACATTTTCTAATAGACCAAAAGACAGAAAGGAAAATAATAATCTTCCAGACATTTTAGCAATTATTAGAAAATATCCCAAGTGGGTCACATATTATTGTAGTCTATGATTGTATCTGCATGACTCCTCCACATAATTAACTACTTTCCACAAAAAGTTGTTTACAATTGTTAGGAATTTGGAATATTCAGTTAATGAAATTTTCTGATGCCAAATTAAATGGTTAATGATCTAGAAAGTGGCATGAAATTAAGACAACCACAAAATTACGTGTGGTCAAAAAAATAATTAATTTCTCACAGTTAACTGGCCGTAACCTATATACCTGCCCTACCATGCACCAGGCTCATGTATGATATGAGTCACTGAGTTCTGTTACGCTTAAATCAGATTGAGTCTCGCTGCAGCATGTCTGTGCCTGCACCTTCACAGGATCTCTCACTCTTCTTGGTAAGCATTAGCTTACCTCTTGGCTATTGTCACATAAATTGTGAAGATAGAAAATATACACTTGTCCAATAATGAGACTGTATTTTTTCTTCATCTTGATATTTGGATCAGTTTGCATCAGGCTAAATGAGGGTACAGTCTACTATGTCAAGCCAGTAAAGCATCTCATCTCGTGCCCTGGAAACAGCAGCTGCCCACCTGGTCAGCTCTGTCATACAATGGACTACTTAGCCAACCATAGCAGTGAGATGAGAGAGATGTCCTGCAATAAATCTTACAGAGAGCCATATTACAGTGAAAAACTCCAATCTCTATGGTTACCCTGGCATAAACGAATCTTTATCATTCATCAATATTACAGGCGCAGACTCACAATGTTTACTGGACAACTGTACATTCAAAGAAAACTGCTTTGTTATGAGTTATTTTAGTGATATCGATGGGATAATTGTCAGCAATAGCATATTTCAGTCTTACAGACATAAATTACATTCAATTATTGCTGCCCTTTCTAGTGTAGTGACATTAGCAGGAAATGTAAACTTTATCAACTGTACTGTAGGGAACTACTCTTCAATATACTGGCATTCAGCAGGTACAGCAGTATATCTAAAAGCCACTCACCCTGAGCTCAAATCTTCACTTACCATCACAACAGGTGCAACTGTGTACTTTGTCAACTTAACAAGCTTCGGTGAGGGAGGAGCAGTGTATGGGGATGGTGCAACGATGCATATTGGTGCTAAAGCAAGAGTGATCTTTATGAATAATACTAGTACTGTTAGTGGGGGTGGAGCGGTGGGCATGTTGGATGGAATAATCACAGTAGGTGCTGAATCATCTGTGATATTTACATACAACCATGCCTCACCTGGTGGAGCAGTTTTGCTTGATAGTGCAACATTAATTATTGACAGTGAAGCAAATTAACCTGATTTTCAGCCATAATACTGCAGAAACTGGAGGAGCTCTAGGGTTACATAATTCAATTGTTCATGTGAACACAAGTGGTATCAAATTTTATAACAACAGGGCGTTAGTTGGAGGAGCAATAGATTCTTTTTATGGAACCATGATTATCAACATAAATAAATCAGTAGAGTTCACTATGAATTCAGCACAAGTGAAAGGTGGAGCAATTTATATTGAAGCAGGTGTCCACCCTGCTATCATTGTTGGTAATTATTCCAAATTACTTTTATTTAACAACTCAGCATTTCAAGGAGGGGCTCTCTATAACACCATGCCATCATTACTCATGACCACAGTGGGATATCAGTCGAGTATTCAGTTTGTAAACAACACAGCATTTGATGTTGGTGGAGCAGTGTGTTCTCAGTCTTCACTACCTTGTATATTCATGACCTCGGACTATTCTGCTAAAGTATCTTTCACAGGAAACTATGCACAAGGTGGTGTTGGTCACCACATGTATGGAGCAAGTGTAAGAGATATTTCATGTTCTGGAGAGTTCATAGACTATGTGAATAAGCAAGGAAAACCTCACTGTTATGGTCCATTCGATGTACCTGATGGGTATAATATTAATATCATCTCCTTTGACCCTGGCCTCAACGAGACTTTATCTCCGGTATCCTCTGCTCCTCAGCGTGTGTGTCTCTGTGACTCCAATGGTAAACCACAGTGTGCTAATGCCTCATACATTTTCACTGATACCAGTGTTTATCGTGGTGAAACCATCAAATTGTCTGCATGTATAGTGGGTTATGATTTTGGCACTACAGTTGGTATGATCTATGCCAGATCTCTTTATTCTGATCTTCTCTCAAAACGAGACAAATCACAATTGGTAATCGACAGTGCAAAATGTGTTCCTTTCAACTATACAGTTTACTCAAAATATGAGTATGAACTTTTATTATTACAAACATCATCTCTGCAAGTATCAGGTTTCATTAGCAATGAATCAACAGAATATGATATCTTCCTCTATAAAGAGAGTATCAACTTTCTAATATCTGAATATCTTTCATATAATCAATCTGGTTGTATTGATGCTTAATAACCCCAATTTTGATGAATATCACCTTACTCCCAGGCTGCCCTCCAGGACTGACTCTAAGTCATGATGAAACCACATGCATCTGTTATCCTGTCTTGGCTAACAATGGCTTCAGTTGTTTAGTAAAAATAAAATTGGTCTCCTGCAATGGAATGGCACTGTGTGGGTAAATGCAAGCTTCAATGAGGGTCACAGCACTGGCATCATATACAACAGATTCTGTCCCCTACTCTACTGCAAGTCAGGCAACAAGACAGTTAACATTGGCGATGATCCCAGTGAGCAGTGTGCCTCCAACCGAACTGGCATCCTGTGTGGTGCCTGCATGGACAGCTTAAGCCTGGTAATTGGATCTTCTCGGTGCATTGAATGTCTCAACAGTCATAATGTGGCACTTCTGCTTGCTTTTGCTGCTGCTGGTGTCCTCCTTGTGTTCTTTTAATTCTAACGTACATGAAGCTCCTTCGTACTGTGATAGATGCCACCTCAGTGGCAGTGATAGCACAGTACCCACAGAACACCTCCTATACTGTGTGGTACCTCGATGGAAACCTACGCTACTGCCAGCACCCTCACATCTACCTTTTTGTAGTAGCCATTGCTACACTTATATTCTTGTGGCTTCCCTATACACTCGTGCTTCTGTTCATACAGCCCTTGAGGAGAGTGTCTCATCTAAGGCCACTCAAGTGGATCAACAAGCTAGCCCCTGTTTACTATGCTTACTTCTCTCCTTTGAAGGATAAGCACCAATACTGGTTTGGAGCAATGCTTCTTGTTCGAGGAGTGCTCCTGGTTCTACTCACAGTTACTTCAGTAGACAATCCAAAACTGAATGTATTTGTACTGTTCCTGTTCATATTCTTCTTATTTTATATCATATCGATCAAGAATGTTTACAAGCGACTAGACGTGATAGTTCTAGAAAGTTCTACCTTGCTGAACCTTATTATTTTGAGTTCTGGAACTCTGTATAGATGGGAGTCTACTGACTCCAAATCAAAATTGCTTATGGTGTCTATTGGAATCACGTTTGCTCAATTCTGTGTCATTGTTTTATGGAGTTTGATCAAGCCTTGCCTCAGTGCTGGTTGGAGGTGCAGACGAGATCAAGGCCATGATATCATTGATGAGATCATTGATGATGATGACATCACTCACGAGCGAATTGAAGATCCTGAACTTGAACCGCTGATCAATTTTACTCCTCGACCCATTCCCATGCCAGCTTCTGCTAAATACACAAAATGATCGAAGCAGATACCAAAATAAACTTAAACTGCAAAATTGAGTGATAATTTTTCAGCTACACATTTAATTTTGATCTCTATTAATTATTAGCAGTTACTAAACAACTTTATGCTTGCAATTGTAATAGATCTAGACTAGTAATTAACTACTGTTAGTGAATCCTCACCCCCTTTTGAATTCATTATCATTAATTATTGTTTTAATACTGTAAACTTTCAAGGAATAATAATTATTGCGTGATTTTGTAAAATTCGTGCATCAGATTCTGTTATACCAGAACATGGAATCAGTGGGAGAATAACTTTCACAGTCTAACAAATGATAGAAATGGGAAGCAAAATTTTCCACATAGCTACAATTTTAATGATGGAAAAATTTAATGTTGTTATGTTATTAGTTAGCACTAACTAAATAGCCAATTAGCACAGGTGATAGCTACTTCTTTGAAAATGAAATAGAGAGAAGACTTTGAATGGATTGAGATGGAATAGCTACTGTCACAGATTGCTGACAGGTCTTATATAGCTAGCCCTCGTCCTTCAAAAACACTCAACAGCACTTCTTCCAGCATGCCAACTATAGTGTTAACTTCAACATCTCTTGCCTAAGGAAAAAAAGAGAACAAAAATGTACACATTTCCACCTTGGACATTAATTTTAACCTAGTAGTAGTAAAGTAGACATAGCATTCCCCACTTTTAGTGCTTGACAGAACTATAGTTTCTCTTGGGTAAATAAATGTTATAGACATCGTACACCAACATTCTTCCGATCCATCCTAGCTAGTAAATGTGAGTTCTAGAAAGCATTATCTTACTGAACCTTATTGTTTTGAGTTCTGGAGCTCTGTACAGGTGGGAATCTACTGAATCAAGGTCATTAAATTGCTTATGGTGTAAATTGGAATCACTTTTGCTCAATTCTGTTTCATTGTTGTTTGGAGTTTGATCAAGCCTTGCGTCAATGCTGGTTGGAGGTACAGACAAAATCAAGGCTATGATGTCATCGATAAGATCATTGGTGATGATGACATCACTCATGAGCGTATTGAAGATCCCGAATTTGAACCGCTGATCAAATATGCTCCTCGGCCCATTACCATGCCAGCTTCTGCTAAATACACAAAATGAAGCACATACTGCAAATATTAATTTTTTTGAGTGACAATTTTCTGCCATATGCAAATATAAATAATTTACTTTTTTATTGATCTCTGCAGTATAATTATTAGTAGGTAGCTACTAAATAATTTTATGTGACAGGTAACTGTTGTTAATGAATCATCCTCCTTTCATCACGTAATTTTGTTTTTTTCCAGCTAGCTACTGCATGTGTATAGCTTAAAGTTTTGAAGAATGTGGTTTGCACAAAAGATAAAAAGATTTGTTAGTCATTGTTAGCTCAGAATGAGATATTATATTCAATTAGTAGTCCAGCAGCACATCCTTGCCAACATTTTACTGAAATAGAGAACATAAAACCGAGGAAGCTGCTGAAAGCGATAGAGTCTTATGACATACATGTGCGTAAATATGTGTGTATGCACGTGGCATGCGTGTATGTGTGTGTGTGTGTGTGTGTGTGTGTTTGTGCATGCGTGTGTGCGTGTGCGTGTGTGTTTGTGCATGTATGTGTGTTTGTGTGTGCAGGCGAATTATGTTTTTACGTGACCAACTATATACTATGAGAAAACCTATGGACTACTTAAGACTCTCTGTTGGTAGTACGTTTGAATTTGTACTGTAGATGTAAATCTACTCCATATTTGTTTGACATAGTATATTGGTACAAGTATGCTCATTTTGTAGAAAGTATGTTGGATGTAGTCAAACTTAAGTTTGACAAGGATTCCCCCACTAAATCACTAATGCCAAGATCAAAAGCCTTCAGGAACTTAAATTTTGTCAAGGCTAATTGTGACCATCTTCTTAAATTTCCTCTCAGTGGGTAGTGGATACTGTATAGCAGGGCACTTGGAGTAAACGTTGGTCAAAATATATCCCAGATCACAAATTGCGGACAGATGTGCATTGGACCTGGTACATATGGACTACATATGACTCTCTATTAGTAGTGTGTATGAATTTGTACTATAGATGTATGTTTCCCAGATCACAAATTGGGGCCAGATGTGCACTGGCAGCTGGTACATATACTCACTGCACCACAGGGATATCAACATCATGATATTATTGCCCTAATTTACAGTACATTGCCCTGGTGGTAGCTTTGATCTGCATCATAGGTGGGATACTTCAAGGATGCTTGATGCTAAGCACAAAAAATAACAGCCCTGCACAAAAATATAAAAGCTGAATATAGCTATATACAACATCATAACTGGTGCAACTGTGTACTTTATCAACCTAAAGTGTAACAAATTTGGAGGAGCAGTGTATGGGTATTATTCAATGATGCACATTGGTGCTAAAGCAAGGGTGGTCTTTATGCATAATGCTGCATACTATGGTGGAGTGGTGTTCATGTCACATGGACTGATCACTATAGGCAATGAATCATATGGTGCTAAAGTAAGGGCGGTCTTTATGAATAACAATACCACTGATGTGAACGATGGAGCAGAGACCATGCTTGGTCGAATGATCACTGTGGGTGCTGAATCATATGATATTGTGATATTTGCATACAACCATGCCACACGAGGTGGAGCGATTAGGCTCTCAAGTGCAACATTGATTGTTGACAGTGAAGCAAACCTGATTTTCAGTAATAATTCTGGAATGCTTGGAGGAGCTCTGCAGTTAATGAATTCAACTGTTCATGTGAATACAAGTGGAGTTGAATTTTACAACAATAGAGTATCGTATGCAGGAGGAGCAATACATTCTTCTTATGGAACCATGATTATCAACACTAATAAGTCAGCAAATTTCACTATGAATTCTGCACAATTGAAAGGTGGTGCAATTTATATACAATATGGTGCTCACCCCTTTATCATTATTAGTAATTATTCCAAATTACTCCTTTTCAACAACTCTGCATTTCAAGGAGGTGCTCTCTATAGTATTATGCCATCATTACTCATGATCACAGTGGGATATCAGTCGAGTATACAATTTATCAATAACACAGCATTTGATGTTGGTGGTGCGGTGTATTCTCAGTCTTCATATCCTTGTATATTCATGATCACAGACTACTCCGCTAAAATATCTTTTACAGGAAACTATGCACAACGCGGTGTTGGTCACCACATGTATGGAGCAAGTGTAAGGGATACTTCATGTTCTGCACAGTTTATAGAATTACTGAATGAACAAGGAAAACCTCACTGTCTTTTTCCAAGTGAAAATTCCTACCATGAACTTAACATCTCCTTTGACCCTGACCTCAACGAGACCCTGTCCCCTGTATCCTCTGCTCCTCAGCGTGTGTGTCTCTGTGACTCCAATGGTAAACCACAGTGTGCTAATATCTCATACATTTTCACTGATATCAGTGTTTATCGTGGTGAAACCATCACATTATCTACATGCATAGTGGGTTATGATTTTGGCACTACAGTTGGAACGATTCATGCCAGATCCCTTTATTCAGATTCAAAACAAGACAAATTGTAACAGGTAATGGACAGTAAAAAATGTGCTCCTATCAACTATACAGTTTACTCAAAACGTGATTATGAACTTTTATTGTTGCAAACGTCATCTCTGCCAGTGTCTGCTATCATTAGCAATAATGAATCAACAGAGTATAATATCTTCTACTATGAAAATTATTTTATTAAGGAACGAATATCTAATTGTGTTTCATATAATTATCATGGTTGTATCGATATTGACCTCCTAGCAACCCCAGTTCTCATTAATATCACCTTACTCCCAGGCTGCCCTCCAGGACTGACTCTAAATCATGATGAAACCACATGCAGCTGTTATCCTGTCTTGGCTAACAATGGCTTCAGTTGTTTAGTAAAAAACAAAACTGGTCTCCTGCAGTGGAACGGCACTGTGTGGGTGAATGCAACCTTCAATGAGGGTCATAGCACTGGACCAGGTATCATGTACAACAAATTTTGTCCACTAAGTTACTGCAAGTCAGGTAACAAGACAGTCAACATTGGAGAAGATCCCAGCAAGCAGTGTGCCTCCAACCGAATCGGTATCCTGTGTGGTGCCTGTATAGACAACTTTAGCCTGGCAATTGGATCTTCTCATTGCATTGAATGTCCCAACAGTCATAACGTGGCTCTCCTGCTTGCCTTTGCTGCTGCTGGTGTCCTCCTTGTGTTCTTTATCCTTGCACTCAACCTCACTGCCACTCAAGGATTCATTAATGGAGTCATCTTCTATGCTAACATTGTATGGGCCTACAAAATATTACTCTTTCCCTCAGACATTGGAGCAAATTATTTATTCACATTTCTTCAAGTCTTTATTGCCTGGCTCAACTTGGATTTTGGAATCGAGACTTGCTTCTTTGTTGGACTGGATGCTTATTGGAAGACATGGCTACAGTTTCTATTCCCATTCTACATCTGGGCCATTTGCCGGTGTTATCATTGTTGCTTGTCACTACTCCTCTCGCCTCACTAACCTCATTGGTAGCAAAGCTGTTCCTCTTCTAGCCACACTCTTCCTTCTATCTTACATGAAGCTCCTTTGTACTGTGATAGATGCCACCTCAGTTGCAGTGATAGCACAGTACCCACAGAACACCTCCTATGCTGTGTGGTACCTTGATGGAAACCTACGCTACTGTCAGCACCCTCACATTAATTTATCTTTTCTTAGCAGCCATTGCTACCTTTATATTCTTGTGGCTTCCCTATACGCTCATGCTTCTGTTCATTCAGCCTTTGAGGAGAGTGTCTCATCTAAGGCCACTCAAGTGGATCAACAAGCTAGCCCCTGTCTACGATGCTTACTTTTCTCCTTTGAAGGACAAGCACCGATACTGGTTTGGAGCAATGCTTCTTATTCGAGGAATACTCCTGGTTTATTGACAGTTACTTCAGTGGATAATCCAGAATTGAATGTGTTTGCACTATTCCTGTTCATGGCTTTCTTACTTTCCTTCATATCAATTGAGAATGTTTACAAGCGATTAGATGTGAGAGTTCTAGAAAGTGCTACCTTGCTGAACCTTATTGTCTTGAGTTCTGGAACTCTGTACAGGTGGGAGTCTACTGACTCAAGGTCAAAATTGCTTATGGTGTCAATTGGAATCAGTTTTACTCAATTCTGTGTCATTGTTGTATTGAGTTTGATCAAGTCTTGTCTCAGTGCTGGTTGGTGGTTCAGACGAGATCAAGATAATGATGTCATTGATTATGATGACGTCGCTCATGAGCGAATTGAAGATCCTGAACTTGAACCGCTGATCAATGATACTCCTCGCCCTATTACCATGCCAGCTTTTGCTAAATACACAAAATAAAGCACATACCCATACCGCAAATATTTTTGAGTGATAATTTTTTACTACAAATATTTTCATTGATGTCTGTAGTATAATTATTACTAGGTAGCTACTTAATAATTTTGTGTGATTAGTTGTTAGTGAATCCTCCCCCTTTTATGAAGCAATTTTATTTTTTCTACTGTGTAGCTATGACGTAGTTTTGAGGAATAATAATTATTGCGTGCTTTTGTACAAAGATTGATAGTACATTCTATTTAGTAGTTGAACAGCACTTCCTGAAGTAGAGAACAGTAAACCGAGGAAGCTGCTGAAAGCGATAGAGTCTTATGACATGTGTGAGTGTGTGTGTTTGAAAGAAAAGAAGGCAGTTGGGAACTATATATCTATTGAGTGGAGACTATTCTCACAATGTTGTACTTGGGCTATGACAGTTTATTTCCTATTGATTTAGTATACAAATCTATATTTTCATGCATCATGTGATAAGTCACTTCATTCAGTACATGCAATTTATATAGCTACTTTTAAAACAGAATATGTTGGGGTGCTGGATGCCTGGTCTTGAGAACCAAGAATGGTAAGTTAATGGAGGTCTTTGTCCCCAGGGGAACTCTCCCTACTCACCCAGACTGCTCCCCTAGTTATGGACAAGTTACATGATGGGTTTAGTTCATGGCCTACACATAGATCATACATTTACATTTTATGTAAGATTCCTGCCAGAGAAGATTATACTATTCTGGATGCTCAAATTCAGTATAGAAATTTTGTGATCTATTTTTATGCCTTCTTCACCCTTCTAGAAGGCTGCTGGATATTAACATAATGCATAACAAGCTCCAGCCCTCTTCCCACTACATTTTACCCTAGGGATTCCCTTGTGGCTATTAGCAGTGTAATTACATCCAATTAAATACTAGACTTGTGTGTGTGTGCACATGTGTGTGTGTGCATGCGTGCATGTATGCATGCACGCATGCGTGTTTGTATGTGCATGCACATTCTGGTTTTAATAATAATATGTGACCAACTCTGAGAAAAGTATGGACTAGCTATTTATACCCGTATATTATAGTAGTATGAACCTATATTATAGTAGTATGAACTTGTACTATAGATGTATGTTTTTCAGATCACAAATTGGGGGCAGATATGTACTGGCACATATTATACTCACTCTACAAGTATGTTTAATGTCACAATCATGGGATAGTGTGGCTAGCATGCATGATCATCTATTAACAGTACATGCTCACAAAACATAGAAACATAGTTCATACACAGATTATATAATTGCTTATTGTGTCAATTGGAATCACTTTTGCTCAATTCTGTGTCATTGTTGTGTGGAGTTTGATCAAGTCTTGTCTCAGTGTTGGTTGGAGGTGCAGACGAAATCAAGGCAATGATGTCATCAATGAGATCATTAATGATGATGACATCGCTTACGAGCGAATTGAAGATCCTGAACGTGAACCGCTGATCAATTATACTCCTTGGCCCATTACCATGCCAGCTTCTGCTAAATACACAAAATGAAGTGGATAGCTACCAAAAAAAACTACAACTGCAAAATTTAATAGTTGAGTGATAATTTTTCAGCTGCACATTTTCTTTGCCATTGATCTCTATTAATAAGCAGTTACTAAATAATTTTTATTGCAATAGATGTAGACTAGTAATTAACTGGCATTAGTAAATTCTCCCCCCTTTTGAATTCAATATTTTCCTACACATTAATTTTATATAGTTTGCCATTGATCTCTGTACTAATTAATAAATAATTATTAGCAGCTGCTGCTAAACATTTTTTGCATGCCTATAGTTGTTAGTGAATCCTTCTCCCTTTCATTATCATTAAGATTTTTAGCTTATATTGTTATAAGTGCCGTAAACTTTTGAGGAATAATGAATAATCATTAAATTACGTGGTTTTGCCCAAAAGATGAAGTTTCGTGCATCATGCCGGAATCTGTGGGAGATAAACTTTCACAGTCCAGCAAATCATAGAAATAGCATGGAATCATATATATAGCTAAGTGAAATTTCCCACATAGCTACAATGTCAGAGTCATGCAATTTAATAATGGAGACAAATGTTTAGTAATAATTATCATTAACCAATTAGCATAGGTGACAGTATCGACATTAAAAATTACTGTTGTAGCCACATGTAGCTACAATCAAGGAACACTTTTTGAAAATAAAATAGAAAAGAGTTTTGAAGGGATCAAGATGTGGAGTAGCTACTGTCACAATTTGCTGACAGGCCTTAGCCCTCGTCCTTCAAAAGCACTCAGCAGCACCTCTTCCAGCGTGCCTACTAGTGTAAATTTCAACGTCTCCTGCAGAAGGAGAAATAGAGAACAAAAAATGTACACATTTTTACCATGGATATTTTTTTTAATAGACATAGTGTTCCCTACTTTTGCATTGTACCTTATCACAATGTACTTACAGAACTGTAGTTTCTCTTGGTTAAATGAATGCACAGGAGTGCAAAGCCCTCACCGCTACACGCATGCATGACTCATGCACATGTAGATCTATAGTAGCTAGCATATCTCAATGTGTATGCCTGCTCAATATAAGGAGTATTGAAATAGATACATACTACCATAATAATTATTATGGTAGTATACGTATCTACTATTAGCTACATACCCTGCACCTGAGGTACTCCAGTTTTCTTCAGATCTCCGTGCATGATATAGGCTAGGGGGAAGGCACCTGCCTATGTCACTATAATAAGGGGGCTTGTCCAAAGTCCTTGTGGAAAAATTAACGTCATTATGACGTTAGGGGGGGGGGGGGGAGGGGGTCTTGGTCCATGAAGTTTTACAACTGCATTGTCAGCAGATTTTAGCCTTAGTTGTGATTATGCATTCTTGTGGTTGAACAAGTCTAGACACACCTCCAGCAATGTCAAAATTTGCATTTTTGTGACAGCTGTATCAAGCACTATGTAGCTACGTAGCTACAGGCAAGCAAGAAACTGCTAAAGAAGCACAGGTATGCAATGAACCCATGAAGACATAGCTAGCACTGTAGAATACAAGTGAGCAGAATCAGAGTTTCAGTATTGAATCTATGCTGAAATGCTGTGACGTTAAGAGAGGGGGGGGAGGGGGGTAAAATGTTAACGTCATAATGACGTTAATTTTTCCACAAGGACTTTGGACAAGGCCCCTAACTGAAAGCCTCTGTGACTACTTAACTCAATTATGCATTTGAGAGCCACTGCCTGTTTACACTGTCACTGCATTGACAACTGACCAGCAAGGCACAGAATGGCAACCACAGCTGCACACTATTATACCACTGGGCAGGACTTAACATGACCACTCTTCCTTGATGCCTGGTAATCCTCAGATGTGTATTTTCTCTCAGACTACCCTTACCATACGGACGGACGGACAAAAATTGCCAAATGATTGCAGTAACCCTCCGCCTATGCTTTGCGGCGAGGGTTAATAAATATTGTAGACATCATACACACTTCAGCCCTGCCTATATAGCTACATAGAGCCCCCTATATCGAACCATCAGACATTCTCACCACCGACATTCTTCTGATCCCCCCTAGCTAGCCCATGTAACTGATAGTCAAACATTGACTTGCCGACCTTCACTCCTTTGGGTAGCTACTTTAAGTCCTTCTCGTTTCTCCGAGGAATGATCACATGACTAATCCCGGTACTGTGGGCGGCCAGCACCTTCTCCTTAATTTATACCACCAATCTGGATCATACACCAAGTTTGCGACCAGTATCAACTGACGACAGAAGTGCTCCGATCCTCCCCTTCTCCATCACCTCCCTCTCCTCCTCCTTGAGCACCACGCCTCCTGACTCTGCCCACATCCATTCGTTGGTCGCCATGGCAACAACTCAGATTCCTACTTCGATGAACGATACCTCAGCAAAAGTTGATTCTTCTCACAAAAATTCAAACTCTGATCACTTGAAAGAATCGAATGCTCAAGAACTTCGAACTATCACTCGAAAAGTCACTGCATTTTTTATTGCTGACTTTGCAGATACCAGTGACCACAAAGAGGAGAGTGATACTGCCAGTAATGGAGGGACAAATGGGTGCGGTTCCCAGTCACTGGCCCCTCCCACCTCCGGGACTGGCTTAGATCTGTCAGGCAGCAACGAATAGATGGTGCTATAAAAAGATTTCAAGTCACATTAACGCAGGGTGTTCTATTATTTTGTTGCAACAGTGATCTGTTATTAAAAGATCCAGATCAAAAAGTTTGGATTGTAACTATATTATACATCATAAAGTTGCCATAGTGTTAAGGGATGAGTGTCCATATGCCAATGTAGCAGCTGTATAGTAATTATTATCCTGGATAAGTAGCTACCCATAATAATAGGGACCAAAACTGCAAGTTGTTCAAGTGCCCTTGCAATTGGGCACTTACGCAGGATACTACTATGATACTGTACGAGTCTCTAGTTGACAAGGGCTCCCCCACTAAATCACTAATGCCAGGATCAGCAACCTACATTAGATCATAGCTGTAACAAATACTGCAATGTGATTGGCTACTGACAGGTATCTATATCTCATATAATATAGTCACCTACAAGCTTCTCATAGTCACCTACAAGATTTTCATAGTCACCTACAAGTTTTGCCCTCTTGCTCTTAGCAATACAAAACTATAATATTATTATGATCTAAACTTGTTAGACACTGTTTAGTCAGTTTCTATGTGATTTAGAAGACCTCAGGGCTCTCATAGAACCCTCGCTTCGCTCGGGATTCTATTCAGAGTCCTTCGGTCTTCTAAATCACAATGTCATAGAAACCTCCTAAACAGTGTCTAACTAATATTTAGTGATCAATTAGTCATGGTTAATTGAGACCGTCTTCCTTAATTTCCCCTCAGTGCATGGCTAGTAGCTGCTTGGAATTCAACAATATTGGCCACAGGGCTAAAATGGTCATGCAGCACTTGTAGAGGGATGCATCCCAAATTAAGATATAGTAGCTGCAGCTGCCAAAAAATCCCCATGGCAGCATGGTAGCTAGTCTCATGCCCATGCACCATGTAACACGCTATATGGTGGCTACTGTCTTAATTAAGTATTAATTTTATTTCTGCTGTAGAACTACTATGCTCTATTCCACAAGGATATATAGTCCCCCACTAAATCACTAATGCCAAGATCGAAAGCTTAAATTAAATCATAGTTATTTCGACCATCTTCCTTAATTTTCCCTCAGTGGCTAGCAGACAGCAGGGCACTTGAGAGTAAATCTCCGTCATGTTTCCCAGATCACAAATAGGGGTATGCTATTGGCTGCCGCATACTATACTATCTGTAGTAGCAGGGAGGATAATTATTCTTAATGGCCAGTTAAATTTAAACCATTAAGGTACTCATTTTAAATTTTATGTAGTCTATGCAATTTTGTATAGTCTATGCATGATTGTATCTGACTTCTCTGCATAATTAACCACTGTTCCAGAAAATGCAAATTAATTTGTTTACAATTAGGAATTTGGAATATTCAGACAATGAGATTTCCTGATGCTAAATTAAATGGTTAATGATCTATAGAAAGGAGGCGCATTAAAACGAGCCAAGACAACCACATAATTATGGTCAAAATCATATGAAGAAGTTTAGGGCAAAATGGGACATTTCTGCTGAAGGGTGTCATTAACACTTTCCTTTGTAGCACTGGTGTGTTAAATATCGACAACAGTAGCCTAGACACCAACACGTATCCAAGTAGCCCTTGGCCACATAGACTTACCTTCAAAACTTAGCTTTTTCTTTGAACGAAAATGGCGCAAACACAGAACTCTTTTACATATCGTAACCTTGTCAGAAAGAATCAACACCACCTACTATAGCACAGTCTGAGTTGTACAAAATTTCAAAATTTGCGTATTTGGAAAGAAACGCATTTGAACTTTGTACTCTCTGGTATTCCCTATACTTTGTAATACAAATCCAGAATATCCTTTGAATTGTAATGGCGCAACTTGTGTATCATGAAATTCTTTATATTTGGTATCAATCCAAAGCAAATAATCTATAGAAGATCACTGTAAGTTGTACAAAGCTTAAATATTAATCATAATGGAATTATTAGCTATATAAAAATGACATTTCTAGTGCATTTTCCCTATACCTGCTATGGTGTGAATGTGTGTCAGACAGTGTGGAATGTCCTCAATCTTCTTCATATGATAACGATTATTAATTGTGACCTGCTCCAGGAAAAGGGGCTGTTCATAATTTTTCATGAATATTGAGATTTTGGCATGGATAGTCTATGCTGAGTACAATGGTGCAAGTTTCAGAGAAAAATACTGATCACTAGTGAAGTTATGACAATTTTTCACATTTTGGCTATTATTGGAAAATTATGCTGAACAGTCCCTTTTCCTGGAACAGATTAAAATTTCTTACAGTTCATTGGCTGTAGCCTAGTATACCTGCCCTACCATACATGTATTTGAGTTACTGAGTTTTGAGGAATGCATAAATAACTACTGTTCCAGAAAATGCAAATTAATTTGTTTACAATTAGGAAATTGGAATATTCAGACAATGAGATTTCCTCATGCTAAATTAAATGGTTAATGATCTATAGAAAGGAGGCATGAAACCATAAAATTACGTGTGACGATTGATATCCTACAGTTAGTTGCCTATACCTGCACTATAGTACCGTGCACCCATGTGTGACCTGTTGTATTAATTTTATTAAAGTCACCGAATTCTGTTGTGCTAGTCAGATTGAGTCTCATTGCTGTGTGTCTGTGCTTGCACCTTCGTAGGATCTCTCACTCTTCTTGAGAAGCATTTATCTCTTGGTCGTTGTCACATAAACTGTGAAGATAGAAATATACACTTGCCCAACAATGAGAATGTTATATTATCTCTTCTTCATCTTGATATTTGGATCAGTTTGCATCAGGCTAACTGAGGGTACGGTCTACCATGTCAAGCCAATAAAGCCTCTCAGCTCTTGCCCTGGAAACAGCAGCTGCCCACCTGGTCAGCTCTGTCACACAATGGACTACTTAGCCGAGTATAGCAGTGAGTTCTTTTCACCAGACCACGTCAATGTAACACTGATATTCATATGTGGAGTCCACAACTATACAAAGAATTTGACTGTACAAAATCTACACTCATTTGTCATGAAAGGAGCTGCAGAATCCAGAGAGAATGTCATCATTGACCATCAGTTTGGTATGCAAGTTGGCAAACCCCATTGCACAGTTATTCAGTTCTTCAATGTCAGCTTTGTGAAAATCATAACCCTGACAATGAGATGTCCTGCAATATATCTTAAAGAGAGCCACATTACAGTGAAAAGCTCCAACCTCTATGGCTACCCTGGCATAAATGAAAGCTTATCCTTCATCAATATTACAGGCAGAGGCTCACAAGCTTTACTGTACAACTGTACATTCAAAGAGAACTGCTTTGTTAGGAATTATTTTAGTGATGGGATAATTGTCAGCAATAGCATATTTCAGTCGTATAGGCATCAAGTTAAATCAATTATTGCTGCTGTTTCTAGTGAAGTAACATTAGCAGGAAATGTAAACTT
Source organism: Cliona cf. orientalis (assembly GCA_963930775.1). NCBI lineage: Eukaryota > Metazoa > Porifera > Demospongiae > Clionaida > Clionaidae > Cliona > Cliona cf. orientalis. Next base: position 2,264,843 of record OZ005694.1, on the reverse strand, counting down.
TACTGATAGTATTGTAGGGATCCACTCTTCAATGAGTTTATCAGGTACAGCAGTGTACCTAGAAACCACTCACCCTGAGGTCAAATCTTCACTTAACATCACAACAGATGCAACTGTGTACTTTGTCAACCTAACATGTAGCGGTTATGGAGGAGCAGTATCTGGCCGGGGGGAATGCAATGATACACATTGGTGCTAAAGCAAGGGTGGTCTTTATGAATAATACTGCTGGTGGGAGTGGTGGAGCGGTGTACATGTGGAATGGAATTATTACTGTAGGTGCTGAATCATCTGTGATATTTAAATACAACCATGCCTCAGTCGGTCAAGGAGGAGCTCTAGTATTAGTGAATTCAACTGCTCATGTGAACACAAGTGATATTGAAATTTATGACAATAGAGCATCAGTTGGAGGAGCAATATATTTAACTCATGGACGCGTGAATATTAATTGTAATACATCATTAAAATTCATTATGAATTCTGCAAAAGTGCAAGGTGGTGCAATTTATATAGAATATGGTGTCTGCCCCACTATATATCATTGTTGGTAATTATTCCAAATTACTCTTTATCAACAACTCTGCATTTCAAGGAGGTGCTCTCTATAGTACTATGCCATCTTTACTCTTGGCCACAGTGGGATATCAGTCGAGTATTCAGTTCATCAACAACACAGCATTTGATGTTGGTGGAGCAGTGTATTCTCTGTCTTCACATCCTTGTAGCTATATTCATGATCACAGACTACTCCGCTAAAATATCTTTTGTAAGAAACTATGCACAACGCGGTATTGGTCATCACATGTATGGAGCAAGTGTAAGGGATAAGTCATGTTTTAGAGGATTCATAGGCTTCCTGAATGAACAAGGTAAACCTCACTGTTTTCTTCCATATGACGGTCCCTACTGTGAACTTAACATCTCCTTTGACCCTGGCCTCAACAAGACCCTATCTCCTGTATCCTCTGCTCCTCAGCGTGTGTGTCTCTGTGACTCCAATGGTAAACCACAGTGTGCTAATATCTCACATATATTCACTAAAACTAGTGCTTTTCGTGGTGAAACCATCACATTACCTGCAAGTGTAGTGGGTTATGACTTTGGAACTACAGTTGGTACAATCCATACCAGATCCCTCTATTCAAATTTTCTCTCAAAACAAGACGAATTACAACAAGTAATAGACAGTAAAAAAATGTGCTCCTTTAAGCTATACAGTTTACTCAAAACATAATTATGAACTTTTATTGTTACAAACATCATCTCTGCCAGTATCTTATCACATAAGCAATGAAACAGATATCTCTAAATATGGAAATACAATCAAGTATGAAATATCTATTTATGTTTCGCATAATCAGTCTGGTTGTATTGAGCCTGACCTCCTAACAACCCCAATTTTCATAAATATCACGTTACTCCCAGGCTGCCCTCCAGGATTGACTCTGAACCATGATGAAACCACATGCAGCTGTTATCCTGTCTTGGCTAATAATGGCTTCAGTTGTTTAGTAAAAAACAAAACTGGTCTCCTGCAGTGGAATGGCACTGTGTGGGTGAATGCAACCTTCAATGAGAGTAATAGCACTGGTATCTTGTACAATAGATTCTGTCCCCTACTCTACTGCAATTCAGGTAACAAGACAGTCAACATTGGAGATGATCCCAGCAAGCAGTGTGCCTCCAACCGAACTGGCATCCTGTGTGGTGCCTGCATGGACAATTTTAGCCTGGCAATTGGATCTTCTCGGTGCATTGAATGTCCCAACAGTCATAACGTGGCACTCTTGCTTGCCTTTGCTGCTGCTGGTGTCCTCCTTGCATGTGTTCTTTATCCTTGCACTCAACCTCACTGCCACTCAAGGACTCATTAATGGAGTCATCTTCTATGCTAACATTGTATGGGCCTACAAGATAATACTCTCCCACAGGTGTTGGAGTAGATCATTTATTCACATTTCTTCAAGTTTTTATTGCCTGGCTCAACTTGGATTTTGGAATCGAGACTTGCTTCTTTGTTGGACTGGATGCTTATTGGAAGACATGGCTACAGTTTCTATTCCCATTCTACATCTGGGCCATTGCTGGTGTTATCATTGTTGCTTGCCGCTACTCCTCTCGCCTCACTTACCTCATTGGTAGCAGAGGTGTTCCTCTTCTAGCCACACTCTTTTTTCTATCTTACATGAAGCTTATTCGTACTGTGATAGATGCCATCTCAGTTGCAGTGATAGCTCAGTACCCACAGAACACCTTCTATGTTGTGTGGTACCTCGATGGAAACCTACGCTACTGCCAGCACCCTCACATTTACCTTTTCTTAGCGGCCATTGCTACTTTTATATTCTTGTGGGTTCCCTATACACTCGTGCTTCTGTTCATTCAGCCTTTGAGGAGAGTGTCTCATCTAAGGCCACTCAAGTGGATCAACAATCTAGCCCCCGTCTACGATGCTTACTTCTCTCCTTTGAAGGATAAGCACCTATACTGGTTTGGAGCAATGCTTCTTGTTCGAGGAATACTCCTGGTTCTATTGACAGTAACTTCGGTGGACAATCCAGAACTGAATGTGTTTGCACTTTTCCTGTTCATAGCTTTATTACTTTCCTTCATATCATTTAAAAATGTTTACAAGCAAATAAATGTGAGAGTTCTAGAAAGTGCTACCTTGCTGAACCTTATTATCTTGAGTTCTGGAACTCTGTACAGGTGGGAATCTTACGAATCAAGATCAACATTGCTTATGGTGTCAATTGGAATCACCTTTTCTCAATTCTGTGTCATTGTTGGGTGGAGTTTGATCAAGCCTCGTCTTAGTGCTGGTTGGAGGTGCAGACGAAATCAAGGCAATGATGTCATCGATGAGGTCATTGATAATGATGACATCGCTCACGAGCGAATCGAAGATCCTGAACTTGAACCGCTGATCAATGATACTCCTTGGCCCATTACCATGCCAGCTTCTGCTAAATTAAATACACAAAATGAAGATACCAAAATTAACTCGAACCTTAGTTGTTAGTGAATCCTACCCTTTCACTATGTAATTTTGTTTTCACTAGTTTACAGGAGAAAAACTTTTATAGTCTAGTAGGATTTATTTATACACAACACAGCAATAGTGGGCAAAATATTATATTTCCACAATCATGCATTTTAATGATGGAAAGAGTCTCTATTATAGGTCATTATTAGCACAGGTATTACAGTATAGAAATTATTTTTAGTACGATAATAATTATAATATTATAGTCAAGCAGCACTTCCTTGTCAACATTCTACTGAAGCTAGTAGAGAACAGCAGCAAACAGAGGAAGCTGCTGAAAGCGATAGAGTCTTATGATATGCATGACATTGTGTGTGTACAAAATTAATGTGCTTGCAGTGCGTGTGTGTGTGTGTATTTGCATACATGATATTATATAATATTATACGTGACCAACTATGAGAAAAGGTATGGACTACTTCAGACTCTCTGTTGATAGTATACGTATGTACCTTGTATGAATTTGTACTGTACATGTAAATCTACTCCATGTTTGTTCCTGATAATAGCTACAGACATTGGTACAAGTATGATCATAACTTATTGTAGATCTAGAAAGTATGTTGGATGTTTCAAATTTGTAGTGCATGCATGTTTGCTGTGTGAATTGTGTAATTATTATACATATGTGACCAACTATGAGAAAAGCTATGGACTACTCAATTGAGACTTAGTCTCTCTGTTGGTAGCATGTACCTTGTTGTCTACTATACAATGTCATAATTATAAATCTATACTCCATGTTTGTTCCTGTTATTATATGCATTGGTACAAGTATGCTCATAGTACTAGATTACATTAATTTTGTAGAAAGTATATTGGGTGTTTTCAAAAAAAATTGTTTCATACTACAGTCTGTACATGTAGCTACTCCAAGTGGGCCCCTCTAGATCTCTCATAGCAAGCCAATGTATAATTCTGTACTTTGTTTTTCTGGGTGAATGGCCTTAGAATAGCTATACCCTGGTCATGCAGGATACTATTGTATACATGTACCATGAATCAGCATGATGACAGTATCTTTATAGAAAGGTACACCAGTACCAGTAGCTACTCCATGGCTTTATATTGAATGTTATTGATGGAAATTGTGGGTTTCAAACTCTGCACCATCAATTAGTTTTACTGATACTGAGGGAACCCGTTTCGACCAGCACCCCAGAGAGCGTTATTAGGTTCTGATGCTAATATAAATAACATTAATAGTTTATTCTATAGTACTAATTGACAGGGACTCCCCAATTACTAAAATTGACAAAATGTGACCAGCAGAGACTGCAGCAATTTTAAGTATTTCTAAACCTGTTTGTTCTATAGATATATGGAGTAATGTAATCCACTCTGTGTTTGTGCCTATCCACTGATGCAGGTATACTCACTACTACATAATATTTGTAGAAAGTAACATCACGATAATTATTAAAACTTCACATGTGGGGTCTTCGTGCAGCCAGACTGTTTGGCCGTAGCCTATACCTGCCCTGTCATGCATCCACGCATGACATGCTGTATTTAAGTCACTGAATTCTGTTGAGCTAGTCAGATTGAGTCTCGCTGCTGCTTGTCTGTGCATGCACCTTCGCAGGATCACCCACTCTTCTTGATAAGCACTTACTTCTTGGTTATTGTGGTAAACATAAGCTGTGAAAAATAGCTCAATAATGAGGCTGCTATCTCATCTCTTCATCTTGATATTTGGATCAATTTGCATCAGGCTAACTGAGGGTAAGGTCTACCATGTCAAGCCAGTAAAGGAAACAGTAGCTGCCCACCTGGTCAGCTCTGTCACACAATGGACTACTTAGCCGAACATAGCAGTAAGTTCTTTTCACCAGACCACGTCAATGCAACACTGATATTCATGTGTGGAATCCACAACTATACAAAACACTTATTTGTACAAAACCTCCACTCATTTGTCATGGAAGGAGCTGCAGAATCCAGAGAGAATGTCATTATTGATCATCAGTTTGTTGGTAAACCCAAGTGCATAGTTATTTGGTTTTTCAATGTCAGCTTTGTGAACATCACAACCCTGACAATGAGATGTCCTGCTATCAATCTTACAGAGAGCCATATTTAGAGCTCCAACCTCTATGGCTATCCTGGCATAAATGAAAGCTTATCTTTCATCAATATTACAGGCAGAGGCTCACAAGCTTTACTGTACAACTGTACATTCAAAGAAAACTGCTTTGTTAGGAGTAATATTAGTGATGGAATAATTGTCAGCAACAGTACATTTCAGTCCTACAGACATCAATTACATTCAATTATCGCTGCCCTTTCTAGTGAAGTAACATTAGCAGGAAATGTAAACTTTACCAACAGTACTGTACGTAGGGATTGGATACCCTTCAATGGAATCATCAGGCACAGCAGTGTATCTAAAAGGCACTCACCCTGAGCTCATATCTTCACTTAACATCACAACAGGTGCAACCGTGTGCTTTATCAACCTAACATGCGGTGGTCATGGAGGAGCAGTGTATGGGAATAATGCAATGATGCACATTGGTGTTAGCTAAAGCAAGAGTGATCTTTATGCATAATGCTGCATATTGGGGTGGAGCGGTGTTCATGTCGCATGGAATGATCACTATAGGCACTGAATCATATGGTGCTAAAGTAAGGGCGGTCTTTATGAATAACAGTACCACTGATGTGAACTAGAGCTCTAGACTAGACTATAGAGCACATACCCCGCGCGCCCTGTAGGCACTATAGCGTAGTATATATTGCAACACTTAGTCTCGTGCCCTATGCAATACTATGAGGCACGCATGTAGCGGTTTCATGACGTGACGACCCTTTCCAACAGTGCTTGAGCATGCGCAGTCGCATCCGCATACTTAAAGAGTGGGTGTGGTTGATAAACCACAGGCATGTTGAACAGAAAATGCACGATTTGTAGCACTAGTAAGCCTTTTTGAGAAATTCGAAGCGCGTACAAACAATTTTTTCACCGATATCTAGATTGGTTGTGTTTATAGCACACACAGACGCCTAGAACTCGAGATCTGGCGATTTTCGTGCCGACATACAAACCGATTGCTTTACCCCTTGCGCATGCGCGCGGGGTAATGATGAAGCAATGGCCATGCTTGGTGGAATGATCACTGTGGGTGCTGAATCATATGACATTGCGATATTTGCGTACAACCATGCCACACACGGTGGAGCAATTATGCTTGACAATGCAACATTAGTTGTTGAAAGTGAAGCAAACCTGATTTTCAGCCACAATTCTGGACTGCTTGGAGGAACTCTAGAGTTAATGAATTCAATTGTTCATGTGAACACAAGTGGTATTGACTTTTACAACAGTGGCGGATCTAGGATTTCTAAAAGGGGGGTTCTAATATACTGTTGCGCGCGAAGCGCGCGCGAATTTTTAGAAACCACGCCCACTTTTGGGTAAAACCACGCCCACTTTCGATCGTTTTTGAGACAGTCTACCAGCTCTTTCAGTCCAATCGATCCGTTTTCGAACAAATTTCTTCTAAAGCAAGCTAAGGTGAGCCATAGCAGCAGTTTTCTTAGTTCTGTAGCCAGAAAGGGGGGTTCCATTTACCTATCATCAGTATACTTCTTAGTGCTGGGTGTAGCCAAAAGGGGGGTTCCTGTGCACCCCTGGATCCCCCTCTGGATCCGCCACTGTTACAACAATAGAGCATCATATGGAGGAGGAGCAATATATTCTTTTTATGGAACCATGATTGTTAACACTAATAAGTCATTAAATTTCACTATGAATTTTGCATACTTGAAAGGTGGTGCTATTTATATAGAAACAGGTGTACAATGCTCTATCACTGTTGGTAATTATTCCAAATTACTCTTTTTCAACAACTCTGCATCTCAAGGAGGTGCTGTCTATAATATGATGCCATCATTACTCATGACCACAGTGGGATGTCAGTCGAGTATTCAGTTTTTGATGTTGGTGGAGCAGTGTATTCTCAGTCTTCACAATCTTGTATATTCATGATCACGGACTACTCCACTAAAATATCTTTTTTAGGAAACTATGCACAACGCGGTGTTGGTCACCACATGTATGGAGCAAGTGTAAGGGATACTTCATGTTCTGCACAGTACATAGAATTCCTGAATGAACAAGGAAAACCTCACTGTCTTTTTCTAGGCGAAAATTCCCACCATGAACTTAGCATCTCCTTTGACCCTGGCCTCAACGAGACCCTGTCCCCTGTATCCTCTGCTCCTCAGCGTGTGTGTCTCTGTGACTCCAATGGTAAACCACAGTGTGCAAATATCTCATACATTTTCACTAATACCAGTGTTTATCGTGGTGAAACCATCACATTACCCACATGCATAGTGGGTTATGATTTTGGCACTACAGTTGGTACAATCCATGCCAGATCCCTTTATTCCGATCCTCTCTCAAAACGAGACAAATTGCAAATGGTAATTGATAGTAAAAAATGTGTTCCTTTCAACTATACAGTTTACTCAAATCGTGATTATGAACTTTTATTGTTGCAAACATCATCTCTGCCAGTAATTGCTACCATTAGCAATGAATCAACAGAGCACGATATCTTCAACTATGAAAATAATTTTATCAAGGATCGAATATCTAATTGTGTTTCATATAATTATCATGGTTGTATTGATATTGACCTAATAACAACCCCAGTTCTCATAAATATCACCTTACTCCCAGGTTGCCCTCCAGGACTGACTCTAAATCGTGACGAAACCACATGCAGCTGTTTTTCTGTCTTGGTTAACAATGGTTTCAGTTGTTTAGCTAGTTAAAAACAAAACTGGTCTCCTGCAGTGGAATGGCACTGTGTGGGTGAATGCAACCTTCAATGAGAGTGATAGCACTGGTATCATGTACAACAGATTCTGTCCACTACTCTACTGCAAATCAGGTAACAAGACAGTCAACATTGGAGATGATCCCTATGAGCAGTGTGCCTCCAACCGAACTGGTATCTTGTGTGGTGCCTGCATAGACAGCTTTAGCCTGGTAATTGGATCTTCTCGGTGCATTGAATATCTCAACAGTCATAACGTGGCACTCCTGCTTGCCTTTGCTGCTGCTGGTGTCCTCCTTGTGTTCTTTATCCTTGCACTCAACCTTACTGCCACTCAATGTCTCATTAATGGAGTCATCTTCTATGCTAACATTGTATGGGCGTACAAGATAATACTCTTTCCTGCAGATACTGGAGCAAATTATTTATTCACATTTCTTCATGTTTTCATCGCCTGGCTCAACTTGGATTTTGGAATCGAGTCTTGTTTCTTTCTAGGACTAGATGCTTATTGGAAGACATTGCTGCAGTTTCTATTCCCATTCTACATCTGGGCCATTGCTGGTGTTATCATTGTTGCTTGCCGCTACTCCTCTCGCCTCACTAACCTCATTGGTAGCAGAGCTGTTCCTCTTCTAGCCACACTCTTGCTTCTATCTTACATGAAGCTCCTTCGTACTGTGATAGATTGCCACCTCAGTGGCAGTGATAGCACAGTACCCACAGAACACCTCCTATGCTGTGTGGTACCTTGATGGAAACCTACGCTACTGCCAGCACCCTCACCATCTACTATTGATAACAAATCTTTTTGCCTTACAATACTAACTGTCAGTCTACGTGGTGTGCTTTTCTTGGAATTGTATCCATTACAGCGATAGATCTAATTTAGCGGAAGGAATTCAGTTTCCTGGAATTTTGGTGAATCTAATTCAACTGAAACAAGAATTCAAATTATTTTTTTTACTACCGTAGTTTTAGATAAATGTCGAAATTTTGATACTAATTTCACACTTCTCACTCGAGACTTCGATCTTTGTCCGCTCTCAGAGGCCATTTTGCACAGCTACTTGTCCTTTGGGGGCATGTTTTCTGTCTGTTGTCTGGAGATAGGAGGTTGTCAGTATCTCAGAGGTTGAAAATATACTATTTGTATAGCTAAGTCAATCAGGGGCACGTGGTTTGGCCGTTCTATGGAGGTCGTCCGTATCTCGGAGGGTCCGTTATGGGAGGTTCCACTGTATGGGCATTTACTATAGTGAGTTGTGGAAATTATGATGTACATACTACCCATGAAGCCCTTTCACTAACTGCCCACCACAATAGGTAAATGTACAGGTAGATCTTGTTCTAGCCTCGTGTGTCCAGCACACTGGCCATCTTAGCTGTAGCTAGAACTAAGGCTGATGCCTACACCAACATCCACGTAGCTCCCAACTCACTCTGTCGAAAGCTACATCAGTTTTTGCCTCGAGGTCAAATGACTTCTGCTGACCTCCCGTGACGGAACAAATAACATCACCGTAAAAGTACAGCACCAGTAAAATGTCATATAAATTCACTTTCTCACCATACATTATACGTTGTAATTGAATTACAACTTTTACGATATCAAACTCTATTGTCATTCTGACCTGAAGTAGTCTCACTCCATTCACTGTCCTGTTAATGAGCTGTGTGATCAGCCAGTTGTCCTGCATGCCAGCACTGAACCCACAGACTTGGACAGTTTGTTGACACAGAGTGTTGGATTGCTGAATCAACTGCATATTATACCCAAGTCTTAATTAATCCTTCTCACAACATTGAGTATAGTGACAGGATCAAAAGATTCAACTTACATTTGTTACTATATCAGGACAATTGTTGATATCATTGTCCACCTAGTCCCACACAGCTCCAGGATGGGGAGGAAGAAAGTTTTGACAGTTCCAGGAGTCCATCAGCACCTTCATGTTTCCCTCTCCTTTCTTTCTCTCTTTGGGGAAGAAGCTTCCCCCACCTCCTACACCCCTCATTGGATGAAACCCCTCCCTTATTCCAAACAGAAGCCGTAGTAACATAGCATAAAGTCATCGTACCATGACCTAGTGTTGCATGTCATAGGGATTTTTCTTACCACTCAGCTTCATCTAAATCCCTAAGACAACACTATAGGCCATGGTCAGAGTAAACAGTGGTACTTGTATACATGCATATATGTCATTGAGTGTGGCTTGATGTGCTTTGTCCAATAATTATCTTATACATGATCATGATGTATCACAGACTGCAATGCTCAATTCGAAAATGAGCTGTTCCCAATCTTTGATTGCTAATGTCTCCTTTCCCCAGTTTATTAATTTTATGCAGCAGTTCTCACTATTCCTCGAACTGTTTATATATACACCTGGCAGTGTGTGGAGTGCCAGTACCACTGAGGTAGCTAGCTATAACTAGCTGCATGAAGTTATGGTTCCAGTTTTTGTCTTAGCATTGATTGCTGTCACTGCACAAGCTGCTGCTGGTGTGGCTCCTGGAGATGAGGAGCAGCTGTGTAGAGATTTGATGGCTGAAGGTGTGGTCCCAATTCCAGCCTACTCAACCAACATGAAGGTGCCGATGGACTCCTGGAAATATCAGAACCTTCTTCCTCCTCGCACTAGAGCTGTGTGGGACCAGGTGGACAATGATGTCAACAATCCCACTGGAACAATTACTAATGTAAGCTGAAACTTTATAGTTCAAAGTCACTGAATAACTATTATAGGATGATGCTTAATAATCCAGCATAATGATAAATGCCTGGACATGTGTGAAAGATTGAACTTTCTTATTATTAGGTTTGGGTTGTAGGTTATTGGATTTTTAGTGTAGATTAGTTTTGGTTTGTTGGGTTAAGTTTGATTTATTTCTATATTTGGGAATGTATAGGTTGGGAATTGATGATATCGTGTTATTAGATATTTCTTTTTCTGATGGAGACCAGTATCTTTTAATTTGTGCTAGCTGGCTGGATTTAACACCTAGGTCATTCTTTTAATGCCAATATGTAATATTTTTGGAGTTGGTTTCCTGTTGGTTCCCTGTATAGGTGTTAGTGGTTGAGTTTTGTAATCCTTAGATTTTACCCAAAAGCTGTTAGTCTTAGATCATTTATGTCAAGTTTAGTATTTAAGTAATGCATGTATGTTCATTTTTGTCTTCCACTTGTCTTTCAAATTGTCTTTCAAGAAGCATCTTTTGGTCAACCATCAAGCGGATTCATCGGCGCTCAGCTATTCTACTACTTGGTGATCTTAGATCCCTCACATTTGGTGGCAGCGGTGGGATACGATCGTTGAACGGAAACATTCAACTCTCAGACCAAGCAGTCAAATCCTTACTTGATGTCCATGAGATCTGGCCTAGGCTACAAACCGAAAGAAGTAAGCAGTGACAGTGACACAGCCGAAATAGAGCAGACTCTGAAGAGCATGGAAAATATGATGCAGCAGCTCATGGAAGACCGGCGCAAGCGAGAGGAGTTTGCAGCCGAGCGAGCGGACCGTGAGAAGGCGGCCGAAAAGAAAATAGAGGCCATGCAGGCACAGATGGATTCCCTGGTAAAGTTAGTCCGGGAATCTCATAAGACTGGAGCTGAACTAGCAGCTGGAAGACCACTAGGAAACATACCGCAAGTGAAACTGGTACCTTTGACTGAACAGGATGACATCGAAGCCTACCTGGTTACGTTTGAGCGGATCATGGAAGCCTATAAGGTGCCGAAGGACCACTGGACTTACCATCTAGCCCCACAGCTCACGGGAAGGGCTCAACAAGCATTCGCAGCTCTACCCCCAGACGACTCCAAGAGTTATGTCGCTGTGAAGAGCGCTGTCTTGGCTCGGTATGACGTGAACGAGGAAGCCTACCGACAACGGTTTAGGACAGCCAACCGGAAAGATGGTGAAAGTAACCGAGAACTGGCCATGCGGCTAATGGACCTGCGAACAAAATGGTTAAGAAAGCATGATTCCCTACAGGCTGTTAAGGAAGCGATTGGACTGGAACAGTTTCTCAACACTCTGCCCATGGAGAAGAGAGCTTGGGTGAGCGATAAGAAGCCCGAGACTTGTGTGAAGGCAGGAGAGCTAGCTGACGAGTATGAACTGGCTAGGAAACATGAGTTCCAGCCAAAGAAAGGTTGCAGAGCAGCAGCAGAAGAAGCCGACAACTGGAAGTCAGAAGAAGTGGTGTACCTACTGCAAGACTGCTGGTCATCTGAGGGAGGACTGTCGCAAGCTCCAAGCAAAGAAGGACAGAGAGACTGAGGCTAGTCCCACTGGTGGTGCCAACAATTCCATGGGGCGAGATCAAGGAAGGAGGGCCCCAATCTGATGCTTCAACTGCAAGAAGGAAGGACACATTGCAGCTAATTGCCCTGGTGAGGTAGCTTTACTTTGCCATACACACTCAACTGTAGATGCTGAACATGCCAAGACTGAAACTTGGTGCCAGAGCGGCCTGGTAGAGGGACAGTATGTTCCAGAGATTGTACTGCAGCGGCGGAGCCACACCATTTTGAGTGGTCAGGTTGCAGGCTACGCCCCCGCAGTGTACAGCCCCACCCCTAATTTGTACCACGCGGCATGGTTCTAGTTAATGCTTACTTAGAATGTCCGTTTTCTTGCCTTGATAGCTAGCTTAGTTTTTACTTTCTCCAAAGGAAAGCCAACAACTGTCTTGAAAGAGGTGGGTATCTACTCGCTAAATCTTCTTAGACTGTTAGACAAATCATAATGATATTCATGAAATTTGGGCATGAAAAAGTGGTCAGGTCAAAACCTGACCAACCTGACCGGTGGCGCCAGCCCTGTACTGGATACCGGATGCAAAAGGACCATGGTGCGGCAGGATCTTGTGCCACAAGAAAAGATTCTTGAGGGGGACGTAGCAACAATCAGGTGTGCTCATGGTGATACGGTACTGTACCCTTTAGCTAATTTACAAATGGAAGTTGATGGCTTACCTATTGAGGTGGAGGCAGCAGTATCGAGCACACTACCAGTAGCTGTTCTATTAGGAGAGGATGTCCCCCAACTCACACAATTACTAGGCAGTAAGGCAAAGGAGGAGTTTATAGGATCAGAAGATGTCATGGTGGTTGTTACTCGAGCCCAAGCGCAGAAGCAGCTTGAGAAGGAAATTCTTCGAAGAGAACGGGAAGTCATATCTGGGGCACAGCCAAGTCCTGTGGAGGAGGAGCTTGGATCGTCTGGTGAAGGGGGTAGCCCTACAAGCACACCTAATAAGGAAAGTGAGACTCCCATTACCCTGACACAGGAACAGAGACGTACTCTGCGTCAGCAGTTGGGTAGGCGAGACCCAACTCAAGGAAGCCAGGAAACTATACCACACACTTTAGAGATGTCCGCAGATGAGCTGAGAGTGCTGCAGGAGCAGGATGACACCTTGGCTAAAGTGAGAGATGCTGCAGAGGGACATCCGTGTTCAGCTGGTGTGGGGTTCTTTAAGAGAGAGGGGCTGATCTACAGGAGGTGGACTCCCCCAGGGCGTGGGGAAGAGATGGAGATAGAACAATTGGTTCTACCTAAGGAATGCAGGAGGACAGTGCTGGAGTTGGGTCATGAAATTCCTTTTGCAGGACACATGGGCAAGGAAAAGACACGGTAGAGAATCCTGAGAAGGTTCTACTGGCCGACAATCTACAAAGACATAGAGGAGTTCTGTCATTGCTGCGTCAAGTGTCAGAAGACAACAAACCGGAAGGTGCAACAAGCCCCACTCGTCCCCTTGCCAATCATTGATGAACCTTTCAAAAGAGTTGCAATGGATATTGTTGGTCCATTACCAAGGAGCAGAGCCGGAAATCGGTATGTATTAGTAATCTGTGACTATGCAACTAGGTATCCAGAGGCCATCCCACTTCGGACTATTGATACTGAACATGTGGCTGAGGAGCTGATCAAGATGTTTGCTCGAGTTGGTGTGCCAGAGGAGATCTTGACAGACCAAGGAACTAATTTCACCTCACAGCTGTTGACAGAGTTGTACCGGCTGCTACGTGTACACCCCATCCGTACAAGTGCATACCACCCTCAAACTGATGGGCTGGTTGAACAATTCAACCAGACCCTCAAGACAATGCTCCGCAAGACAGCCAACCAGGAAGGAAAGGATTGGGACAAACTGGTCCCTTATCTACTCTTTGCCTACAGAGAGGTACCCCAAGCATCAACAGGTTTCTCACCATTTGAACTGTTGTATGGTAGAGATGTGCGAGCTAGGACCATTAGACATCTTGAAGGAGTCTTGGGAAGCCAGCCAAAGAAGTGGAGAAAGCATGGTCTCATATGTGTTGAAAATGAGAGAGAAGATGGCACAGATGACAGAACTGGTACAGGAAAACTTGTCTAAAGCCCAGGAAAGACAAAAGACTTGGTATGACAAGGGAACGAGAGTACGTGAGTTTGTGCCAGGAGACCCTGTATTAGTTTTGTTGCCAACAAGTTCAAGCAAGTTGCTGGCTCAATGGCAGGGCCCTTATCAGATAGTAAAGCGTGTCGGAAAGGTAAATTATCTGGTAGACATGCATGACCACAGAAAGAGGAGAGTCTTCCACAACTGTACCTTATTAGGCGCTGAGCTGACCCTCGAGATCATGTTAGAATGTTATCCTGTCTAAATTGACATGGACAAGACATGTCAGTCACTATAATATTGTTCAGTTACAGTCTCTCCTTTGTCCCGTGGGAAACAGCTCCACTGGGAAGTCAGCTCTGATTAATGGAATGATAGGAGAGAATGTGGCCGAAGAAGCACTAGATACACTAGAATTAGGAACGGTCAACTTACAAGTTTATAGTCACCCTTTCGGAGGGATTACTATTAAATTTTGGGACTCTCCTGGACTACAAGATAACGTGGACTTGGATGACGAATACATAAGTGATATGAAGGCTCAAGGATGTGCTAACGCCGACCTCGTGCTTTACTGTATAAAGAGTAATACTCGATTTCATCAAGAAGATCAAGAAAGCATCAGGAACCTTACCGAAGGATTGGGGAAGGGAATTTGGGACAATGCTATCTTTGTTTTGACATTTGCAAATGATGTGGTAGCTCGTCTCAACCGTAAGCATCAGTATCGTCCTGGAAAGAAGCCTGTAAATGAGATTTTCAAGGGCCTCCTAAGCACTTGGAAGAAAGTTTTAATCAAAGAAGTCATAGAAGCTGGTATTAATAAGGAAATTGTTCAGTGTATTCCAGTTGTGCCTGCTGGTTACAAGATAGAAGAGATGTTTCCCAATGATGACAATCTCAGCTGGGTGGAATCACTCTGGCGTGCATGCACCACCCGAAGAAAGGAGCAGTTTTATGTGCAGCCAGTGCTTCCAGCATTAAGTCAAAGCGGTATGTTTGATTCAGTAGCTATATAGATCTTCACAACCATGCATGTGCCTAGCAGTTTATAGTACTGTCGACATGCTATCAAGAGTAATAAAGGAAAGAGGGGAGTATCAACAATAGATATACAGTGTACAATATTTTTATGAGACTTTCCATTTTGCTCACATGACTTTCCATTTTGTGTACATGATTAAGTGGCTACATACAATTGGTGGACAGGGCTATTGACTCCTTATATCTATATGTACACCCTGAACAATGTTGACAAGCAGGCCAAATTTGCCTACACATCAGTCACTTTCTCCTTCTTTCTTATTCTCTGCATCAAAGTATATCATGTGTATACTTACGTGATAAAGAAACCTGCCATTATCCAAAAGCTTATCCGATTCAGGTTTGGAAGGCAGATGATGCAAACTACTAGTGACTCATAAGACATGGAAGAACTAGCATCACCACTAATAAATGTGGTTACTTTTTCACCTTCCAATGACGATATTCAGTCAGGTGCACAAGAACCAACCGTTTCTGTTATTGATGGAAAACCCAAGTGAACCTCTGAATGACATGTCATTTATAACTTCAGTGACTATGTAACTGCTCTGTTTGATTATATAGTCTGTGACTCTGTACAGTACATCAGAGACTGTCACTACATCCGCTGTGCATAGCTATAGGCATGGTTTACACTACATGTAGCTGAGTAGTTGATATAGATGTGTGCTTACATGGTTTATGATAGTAGCTAAGACATCCCTCGCTGCTCACAGTGTAGTCACACAGCCAATCTATATCTACTGTAGCTAAATTCTCCTTAACTTTGCAAAAAATTTTCATGGTTTGGTTAAACTTGAATCTGGGTCTTGAGACTTGTTTCTTCACTAAATCTATTTGAGGATACCAGAATCAACCTTTTGTCAGTCATCTTTGTAATTAGCATTTTGTTTGTCACATTCGAGTATGCATTCAAAACAGTTTGCCCAAGAATATTATTATTAATTTTACTTTCAATCTCACGTCATCTTTGCTGGCATCTCAATATACACAGACCAATAGGCCGAAGTTTCTCATACATCAGTAGTCAGATCCTTTTCACTACGTATTTCTCTGCATCACAGTAGCTACATCACACGTATACTTATGTGCTAATTGAGAGCGGTCACCGAGAGATGACTCTATATAACAGACTCCATACATGTGTAGATTCTCAACACATGCATACACATTCAAGATGATGTAACTAATCAGTCATCCTGCTGACTACATTTAATTAATGTTAATACAACCAAAAATCAAAAATTATTATTCATTTATTATTGTGAGTAAACTCCATACTCACAATAATACTTTCTGGAGGGCAACAAAATCAGCAACACTGGTTGTAAATTTGCTTTGGAGTTTTTCCTTGTCAAATTCTTCAATACTAAAGTTCCAAACACGACAGCCACTCTTCCCATCACGGATCATGCCCTTGACAAAGCACACTTGCCCTTTGTGAGTGAAGTACTTTGCTTTATCGCCACCATATTCAAGATTATCCCATGCTAATCTTTTCGATACGATACTGTTCGTAACCACTGTGTTGATTTTTCGGCAACCAAGAAAAGGATTGGACAAGGCAAACGAAATAATGGTGCCCTCTTTTATTTCATCCACACGGTTAGCAGTGTCATTACCCACACAAAATACACCACCAACTGAGAAGTTCCATCCTGTCCATTCACCAGTACACCCATGCGTATAGGATGCACCATCTCTGATTATGACATGGAACTGAAGGTCGTTAATATGGTCACCAGCTTCACCAGAGAAGACATTGATTGGCCATCGCGTATTATTTGTGATTCCAATGAAATGGTTGTTACCTCGGTCAGCAGCTTGACAACAGGAAGGACTAACATCCAGATTAAGATCAGAAAACATTGACAATTTCACAGCTGCAGTTTGAACGTCTTTTAGAGTGTACTCTGTTTTGGATAATCCAATGCCTTTTCTAAAGCTTTCAGCATACTGCACCACTCCTGCATCACATAAAAATGCTTCCATAATTAGCAGTTTGCCGTTAATTAACCCCTCAAAACTAGAAAGCAGGCTACTGTCAGAAAGAAACCCAAGCAAATCCCTAGCCGTTTGCTTTGCACTATTCAACTTGTTTTCTATTACCTTGACCTCTTTCGAATGTTTGGACAATGTCAAATGCCACGTAAGAACCATATAGTAGTAAGTGGCTATGTTAGCATAGAGAGACATGCACGGAATGCTGTCCTTGTACTGCTGGAATTCGTCAGCATTCGTAAGGGGATGAGTCGCTAATTTACAGCTCTCAATTAGATGATCCAACACTTTGTCCACGTTTAAATGTTTATCAGCATCTTCTGATGCATACTTTGTGCCTGGATGGGGCAGAAGATACTTGCTGTTTCTTAAACTGCGTGATACACACTGGTAGGTTGTCTCAAAAGATATGGTGGGCGTTATTTTTGATGATAATTCACCCATAAGCTCAATGAAAATATCAAAACGTTCGGGCTGGAACCCAGAGTCAGAAGATGAAGCTTGTTGATGCTTTAACTCCATGATCATTTCTTTTGCAACTGCTCTCCATCCTTCTACACGCCGTGAAAGCTGCTTCATATCAAACTCTTGAAGTGCCTTGGTTACAATTTTGTACACTTGTGAGGCTAGGCATTCTTCCTGGCTACCAAACGTGAATAGTGAAAATACTGCTGATAGTATTTGTCCAGCTGCTGTGAATACAACCCCGAGAGGACCACCTACAATGGCGGCTATGCTTGAAAAGAGTTTCATAGCTCCACCCAAAACTGCAAATGGGTCGATATCACCACTTTTCAGCATTTTAAGTACACTTACGGTGTCAGTTAGTGCCTTGGTGACATTTGAAACATTTTTCTCGAAATCAGAACTCTTCTTTTTCGACATTTTCTCTAGGTCAGCTATGCATGTCCTGATTGACCTTTCCATGACCCGTTGCTCTTCTGCTGATAGGTGAAGTAAGGTGGCCATTTCGTGTAGCTGTTGATGAATGATACTTATTGTTTGCTTAACATCCATGTTGTCAGCAGGGGCGATAGAGCAATCACTGAAAATTATCACTAAAGAACTACACTCTTAGCCTTAAGCTTGATCCCGTCGATCAGAGTCATGTGATGGCTCTCCGCGCGCCGCTGTCGAATCTCGTTATGTACGTACAGACTTACTCATTCAGTGGTATTTAATCACAGGGTTTCCCCCAACCTGCCAAGGAGCATCAAATTTAACCACTTTTGTATGGAATTCCACGCCCTTGCGCTCTAATACCAGCCAAGTTCAAAATCGCGTAGGTATAGGGTTAAAGCGGGCAACAATGACCTTTGCCCTCATAAAGTACGCCGAAATTTGAAATTCGCGTCGTAATCCTGTCTTTCTGCTTCCTCACGTTCACTCAACTGACGATGGCTTCTCAACTGGTAAGCTGTATGTGTTGTTAATGGCATGAGCTAAGTGATGTGGTGTATGAAAAATTCCCTCTATCTGCTCATTTTTGAATTTTGTCGGTGTCATGTTCTAGTTCTGGAGCAAGTTGATTTGTATAGGTAATAGTGAGGTTTTATGTCGAATTTGGGTAAAATAGCACTCTGAAATAGACTTACTCATTGGTATTTAAGGCCATGCAAAGTTAATCCTGTTTCTCGTCCCCGCCCGCAC
The DNA here is from genome assembly GCA_963930775.1 of Cliona cf. orientalis. NCBI lineage: Eukaryota > Metazoa > Porifera > Demospongiae > Clionaida > Clionaidae > Cliona > Cliona cf. orientalis. The sequence goes on along the minus strand of OZ005694.1, from coordinate 2,245,907 downwards.
GTACATCAACCCCCCCGTGTCTACCTTTGATATTCATATTTCGGCGGCTGGGTGACGTCATCATAATTAACCCTTCTGGGGTGTGGTCTCGTCGTTGGTCGCTCGAGGCCCTAGTGGATGCTCTACAAATGTCGAAAATCGATTGAATGCTCAGCTTCTACCAACATTATTGGTCAGAAAAGATCTCATCAATGACTGCTGTGATACTGGAAATGGAGCTAATCATTGTTAGAGTTGCAGTTTCAGCATGTTAGCAATTAATGGGTGTGGCTAAGGGGTGTGGTATCAAATATCAAAATCATCCGTGTCCCTTATGTGCTTTGGAGTATCCTATAGGACGAGAAACAGAATATTTAGTTTGTGTGGCCTAATCACAGGGTTTCTCCCAACCTGCTAAGGAGCATTAAGTTAACCACTTTCGTATGGAATTTTAGCCCTTGCGCTCTGATAGTCTTTATAGCTATGTTCAATAGAAATCATATGCGTAGCTATAGTTAATATTAAAATTTATAGTCTCTGGGATTTTGTTAAGTAGACGGAGACAACTGGATGCTGTTTTGCCATCTCTGGAGCTTCAAGTCTTCCAGAAATCCATATGGAAAAATTGCAATACATTAGTCCCATAGTACTCTACATAACGTGCCACGCCCCTGTTACGTACAGGAAGACTTACCGTTTGTATGCCATTCAATGGCAGCCAGGTAGTCACAATTGTACAGAGAGTGTTTGTTCTCTTTACTAAAAGCCTAGGCTAACTTTCTATGGCCGGAATATGAAAGCTTCATCTTACTAGTTAACTCTGAAATAATTACTTTGTCCTCCAGCGGGGCATAAGTATCCGCTTTTCTTCTTGACACTCAACTGACTCAGAATTTATTCCCATATATAATGTATTAGAGGTCAAGGTCCGGGTGGAATAAACATTCTAAAATTACTTGGCTCTTGAGGAATGTTGGTTAAATAGAGTTTCTACGGTCAGATTTGTGTCCTATGAACCCTGAGCTTCAATTTGATACCTGAATCGCCAGGGTTAACCCCCTAATACACTGTGCTATTTTCAGTTGAAGTCAGTATAGGCGTCATTTTGTAGATTTTTAAGCTTTATCGTCGTTTGACTACGCTTTGCAGTTTGTTATGAAGCTTTTCGTTTAGCAGTAGGCTAATAGACATTGAGCTAAGTCAGAAGACTGTCAAGAAGCGCTCTGGTGGCTGCTATGACGACAAAAAGCGATGGAGTCTGCTAACAGCCGCGCTCATCGAAGAAAGCGGTACAATGGAGGAAGATTTTGGCAAGTTTGGATAACTATCAGATGAAATTATGCTTTTACCTTAGACTTGTGCATGTTTTAGGCATACACCAAAGCTCCTAAAGCTTCAGAGACCGAAAATATGTAGGCTAGTACTTCATGTAGCTAAATGACACGGACTTTTACGAATAATATACGGCATATTGGGACCGTATACGGAAAATTGACCTGAGTTTCACGCGTACATACAAATATTTCCATATGCTCGACTCGATATGAAATCCATTACTGGTGGTGGAGGTAGGCAATGCTGTGTTTGTATCTCATCCACTGTCCCAAACTTCTATCTTCACTGGGCTTATCGAAACCATGATAAAACTGAAAGGTGATTCAGCTGCTCAATATACATGTAGATCTAATTCTGCCTGGGCCAGGGTGCCAAATGTTGAAGCTTTTCACTACAGAGTCTGCTAGACTCCTCAGGATATAAAGCCGGGAGACTACGAGATTTCATATCTTGCTGTGGCCAGCTGAGACAACATGGCCACAGTTATTGAAGTAAGATACAAAACCTCCTGAGCAAATAGTACCTTGGAGACAGCTCTGATAAAGACAGTTAGCTAATTTAATATCACCACGACTCAAAGCATGGTGTCCGAGCCACAGGACGTCCTTGAGAGTGAAACAACTTACAAGAAAACTTCTGAAGAACCAGGGCAGCAACATAGTGGCTAGCTACATGTAGCTACTGTAGAAACTGGTTGTTAAGCGCATGCGCTTGTAACACGCGGCAGCAAGAAAATATACGTTTAACAAAAAGTATGCGCTTAACAGGAAGTATGCGCTTAATTAAAAGTGCTAAAAAAAGGTAGGTGGGGCGTGCGTAAAGAACGTGTCGAGGGTAGAAAGGCCTACAGCAATGGCCAAGGAGCGATCAGAGAGCGTAATTCTCGACGTTTTCTTCTCCAGCCTACTTCTAGCCTTCTTTCTGGGCTCGTGTAACCGATCGCTCGTCGTTCAGGTGGCTTGCTGGGCATGTGCGCCTAACAAAGAGCGGTAAAGCTCGCACAAAACTATGCGCTTAATAAAAAGTATGCGCTTAACAGCGAGCAGCGCTTAACAACCAGTTTCTACGGTATTGGAGTACTAGTACATGTAGGTGGACCGAGGCACACCTAGCCTCTGTCAGTGCGGATCGGGACTCAAGAGCTCAGCTAAGGCAACTGTGCTTTGCAAGGTTAGCTTGTCGTGCAATAGCTACTGACCTGTAACGATAAACATCCTTATGAATTTTATAGGGACAGTTTTGTAGGGACAGAATACCGGTATTTAATACTGCTATCAAGAGTGTGTCAGCGCAAGCGCAAGGGCGTGGAATGCTCCTTGGCGGGTTGGGGGAACCCCTGTGATTAAATACCAATGAGTAAGTCTGTACATAACGAGATTCGTACTAAGGGCCCGGTTGAGGGTCTCTTAAAAGCGTAGAGACCATTGGACGAGGTCTCTAACTGATTTAGAATAATTATAGCAACTATAACTGTGGTAGTAGACCTGAGGACTAGGCTACTGTTGCACTGTGCATCTTTCTTTGCCCTTGGCTATACTTGTTCTACTATGGCAATAAGTATATATGTAATAGTTATATCACGGGCGCGAGGGATGTATGGCATTTATTGCACCGAAGCATGAGGGCGCAGAGCGCCCGAGGGTTGAGCTGCAATAAATGCTATGCATCCCGAGTGCGCGTGATATAACTAGTTTATATCCCGTGGGCATAGCTACCATAGATACACATAGAACACTAAAAAAGAAAGAAAAGGCAAGGCTATCTTACTCAAAACGGACACACAAAGCCGCTCTCTGAGTCAAGTTCTCGAAAGTCAATCGAACTTCTGAACGTCTCGTGATCGAGGGGTGTGGTCAAACCCACACAGCTTTCTATAGCCATCAGACTCTTGACGATGAACTACCAACTGCAACGTCAAGCTCAGAAGCCAAGAAACGAAGCTCGAGCTGTTGACTATCCTAAAAGCAAGGCTACGTGCCTACGCAGTATTACTTAGCTTACCTGGATACGCGTACACATTTTGATTCGCGATCGATCGACGACTCCGCCAATCTGTTCGAACTAGCGATCTCCCGCTACTTTTCCCGCCATACGTTCCATTTAGTCTCGCGAGACGCTCCATTGATAGTTTTACTTTTGTTGCTACCAACATGTTTATTGTTCAAGGCCTGCAGTATTTAATATTGAACAGTAAATTTACCTGAGGCTACTCATATTGCACAGTTACCAGTGCAATATGGCTAATATAGCACATAGCAACAACATAGCAACGGGATATAAAATATCATGATTTAGCCTTGTATCCTAGGTAACAGCCATGGTGTAACTCCCATATACCCCAGCCCTCAGGCATTATAACTCCCTACCCCTGACAATAGTCCAATAACACAGTTGCACTGGTATGCTAAGTTTGTGTTGTAGCTACTAGCTTTTCACTAGCTATAGCCAGTAGTTCCCACACATAATACAATCACTAGCTGAGGAGGGTTCCAGCTTGATAGACTAACTATTGTTCAGATTATCATTATGATAGAATCTAGCTACCTACTATACTCCAACTCTTCAAGTTTCAAATATGAAAAAGTAAACAGTCTGCTGATTACACTGACCAATCACGGTCAAGATATTAAACAGTTTGCCCAGGATATACCGTTCATATACCACCCTGAGCTCGAGGGCGTAGCCCGAGAGCGAAGGTGGTATATGAACGGTATATCCTGGGCAACCATAGTTTATCTATTACTTATAGAGACCTACAAGTATAGCCAAGGGCAAAGAAAGATGCACATATCATAGAGACCTACAAGTTTCATAGAGACCTACAAGTATAGCCAAGGGCAAAGAAAGATGCACAGTGCAACAGTAGCCCAGTCCTCAGGTCTACTACCACAGTTATAGTTGCTACAATTATTCTAAATCAGTTAGAGACCTCGTCCAGTGGTCTCTACGCTTTTAAGAGACCCTCAGGCCCTTATGAAATTTTTTCAGAAATTGAGTTTGATGTATGGTTGATAAGCTCTACCATAGAGCTATTCCGCGTTCAAGTCTTAGGCCGATCGTGTGCTTGGTTGTGGAGATACAGCGCTTTGTTTGAGATCACGCTGCACCCACAATAATCGAAAAATTACGGTCTAAAGGCGTTGCTATTCACGCGTATGGCGTTTTCGCATACTACAGTGACCCGGAAATCAATTAAATGGACCTGGGCAGAGCCGTTCGAAATGAACGTAAAGATCGAGCAAGAGTTGAATTTTGTTGTTGACAACGACAGCCGATTGTTCTTAGATGTCCAAGAAGGTAAAAAGGCGAGCGAACGTACAATAGATCGATGAATCTAGCTGTCTCTAGGTAGAGAATTCTAATTACCGCCCATAGCAACGGGCTCCGTGTACGGCGGCTGTGCCGACTAGGTGGGTCAAAATAAAGGCTTATTTCGCCTTCGTATAGCACAACTAGCCTCCGTAGAAGACGGCAACAGTTAGAAGAAGGGTTGTTCGACATGTATATGACAAAATCTGGACTTTGACAAATTTCGACCTGAGCTACTAAAAACGCGCATTGCACGAATCGCGTGGGGATCCCATATGGAGGGTTTTCCCAAATCCGGTCACATATAGCAACAGTAACCATGACAGCGTAAAAATTGAAAAGGAGAGTCAAAGAAAGCTAGCTACACAGCAAGATATCCACACACTGTTACGGAGAAAACTTACAGGCCGTTACAGCATGGTAAGGTACGGCCGGACGCGTATGCAAAGTCTCATTTAGTTGCTATGTATGCATCCGTGGGCATACATATCTGTGTGCACCCGTATATACATGTCCGTATGCACATATTTGCTATAATTGCGCTATTCATTGCTCGTAATTTTCGCGCTCTACATAGCAATACTGTACAGCAATATTGAATCAGTTGTGAAGACGTGTATAAAGTGCAACACAAAACTAGAAGGTATATATTGATACAGTGACTCTATAAAGTCTAAACTGAATACAAGACAAGAAACATCAATAACAGTTAGCGCTAGCAGCAATAAAAATGACCTGTATATGTAATCTGTCCAGTTGGTTCAAGCCTTCATGTTGGCAACTTGAATGACCGTACAAGTGATTGTGGATCCGATAGACTGTCACCTACAGAGAAAAAAGCAAAAATCACCTGTAAATATTACTACCTATTGAAGGGCCTCTACTGTCATTAACAATCATGGTGTCAACACCCCACCCATTTAGTTACTGTTGATGCCCCAGGAGGTCCAATAGTCGGAACAGTATAAGCAATATAGAAAAGAAAGTAATGGTGAAAGTGATCTTATTAATAACTGCTAAACTAGAGCAAAGTTATTAGTCATGGCTTGATGACATCATCCAGTTGAAATCTGAATATCAAAAGTACACACGGAGGGTTTAATGTACGTGCGGGCGGGTACAAGAAACAGAAGATTAACTTTGCATGGTGTTAACATTAAGACATAAAGCGTTGTAAGTCAATACCATGCTGGGCTGCATTTGTGTGTGTGGTGGTTGGGGGGAGGGGGGAGGGGTAATCTTGCGAAGCCAGACCCTTACGCAGGGTGAGAGGGTCTGGTGACTTGCTATACTCAGAATTTGTAACGTTATTGACCGAGGATACAATCAATTCTTGGCAAGATCAGAATTCATTAACACACACGAGGTAGATAGGGTATTGCATAACGACACAAATCACGTGATAATCATAATAATATAATTGCTACAGAGTTTTGCTGCTGAAATACAATGTACGGCACATGTTTGCCTGTCATTTTTTTAATGGGCGTGCGATGATAACGCATGATTATTGCAGATATGTAATGCAGAAAAACTGAAGTCATCAAACTACTACCCCCCTCCCCCCATGTACATGTACATGTAAGGATCTAGTCTCGTGCCCAGCCCCCTTCATGCACGCGCGAGAAAGGGTCTAGTCAAAAGTGTTGCACTAACACATTCTGGTATGTGTAAAATAGAAACTAACCACCACTTCCGCGATCCATACCGTACCGTATAGACTGATCACACGCGCGTGCTTACGGACCACGCATAATTACATTCCACTAATGTCATGTGACCATGGTTCTGCAATCTGGTTGGGCCGCAATATAGTACCTCGAGGACAAGGAAGTGCGACCCTTTCTCGCGCGTGCATTAAGGGGGCTGGACACGAGACTAGTAAGGATCTGGCTCCGGGAGACTAGAGTGGTGGGGGGGGGGGGGAGAGGGGGGCAATTGAGGTCTGTAATGTGGCTTTGATATGCTCCTTCCTTGCAGTACACAGAAAAAGCCATTTCAACCCCGAAATCCTAAACGCAGCCCTGCGATGTGTTGCATTATGTGCACCTCGTTGCAATACACTGTGACTATAGACTTGGATAATATCTTCGTACTCCTTTTGTGTGGATAAGAAATTTTCGCTGGATAAAACTTTCACCAAGCCCCGCTACCTTTGCATGACTATTAATTTAATTTTCGCCAAGAGTATAATACATTATAGTTTCCGCCAACACAGTAAAAATGATAGGGTTGTGTAGGGATCACCAAACATCGCAAAAATGGTCAGCTAACGCACAGAAAGATTAGGAATTAGACTATCCCAGTGGACAAGGCTAATGAGAACTACTATCATTCTATATCTAAGGTACTTGATATAGTCCCAACTAGTCTCGTGCCCAGCCTCCTTTCACGCACGCGGAGAAGGGGTCTGGCCAAATGTGTACAGGGCCCGTGTCACCGAGGAATGTATGACGTCACGTATTTATGGTGTCCGGGGTTGAAATGGCTTTGGAAAGAAGACTCTATGGGTGAAAATGTACAGAGGTTGCCTTTGTTGCTTGTTTGCTAAGAAGGCAAGCATCCGTTTTCTCAAGGTTTTATACATGTATGTTAGACTAACCCCAGTGTGCTTCAACGTAACACTTAATTGGCTGGCGCCCATACACAATGATTGAGCAATAGCACCATTTAGCGTACACTAGTGCAAGTTACATAGACGCTTGTCCTCCACCCATGGAGTTTCACACGTATATTCAATGGGTCTAGAGCACAAATACATATAGGCTTGAGTACAGCCATGCTTTATAAACTATTGTAGCAACAAAAACGTACTGTTTATGATCCCAGAAATCCCAAGTGACACGTCTGGTACTCCAGCATCACTACAAATGTTTATAATAGGTCTATATATCAAATTTACTATTACTTATCCTTTGTTTAGCATATTAAAGTATTCTTCAGCTAGAATCACACCATGGGAAACCTGCAAGTTCATTCAACCATTATGGCGTGCATTATTTAGAGACTCACTGCTCACCTCCATTTTTGTGCTTCAGCCTTCAAAGATGCAGTTTGCAGCTAGCTGAGTGTGAGGAAAGAATGTATATACACTCAGCCAGTCTGTCCTAGCGTGCAAATATCATGCATGGAAGCCTCACCTCCGAATGCACCCCGAGTCAAAAGATTTTGTCCCATTCTGTCTTCATTCGCCCATAGATAATTGGCCTGGCAACGGTTGCTCCGCCCACTTGACCATCCCACAGCCTTTTCCAGCGCTGAAGATACAGTCCATAGCATGGACGTAGGTACCATGGGCTGTTACATCGCTCCAAAATACACTCACGTACGTATACGTATATTCCATGTCAGTTACAACGTGAATGTACGGCCTGTACTGCACCCGTGGAGGTCCACAGCCTGTAGGCAAGCCATAAGCTACGTCCATGTCCTTGGCCGTAGTCGTCCACGGGCCGTTACACTTCCGTATACGGCCGTATAATTATACAGCCATGTACGGACATGTGGATATTTTGCTGTGTATGAACAAGAACTGTTAGTAACCAACCCTAGCGCCTGAGCAACTCTCAAGTCACCAACACTATCGCTTGATTCCTTCGACGCGTTCTTCAATGCATCACGGATGTGACCAAACGTGGCTAGCTCGCGCTCGTGTCCGTAACGTGCAAGCGCTACTGACTAATTATTGTGAGTGTGGTCAGCTAGTTCAGCGCTGATTTGAACTAGCAATGCGCGATCATCACGTAGCTACAGCCTTGTTGCTATGCTAGGGTTACTAAGTGCCTGTAGTACTAAGTAAACGTGCAGGTTTCTAAGTTGGTTAGAAGCATTGGTTTGATCAAGGGGCTTTCACAAACTGAATTTGCTCACCCTTAGCGTCATTGTGATGCTAAGTCTAGACCCCCTCCCCCCCTCTCTTAGCGTCACATAGTATACAATGCAGGTAGGCCAGCTAGCTATCATCCAGCCATTCCATTTAGCGGTGTCTTTATACACTGATGATGCATGGCTACATTAACGGTATGTACAACATATCAGGATTGATTTATATTTACCAATGAGTGATCTTCAATACAGTCACTAGCTGGACTCGGAGCAAATGGTCGATGGTGAGCATTAATTAGAAAATTAGCGTCATGCCCCCAACCCCCTCCCCCTTAGCGTCATAATGACGCGAAGCGTTAGCAAATTCAGTTTGTGAAAGCCCCCCAATCAGATTGCAGTATTTGTTACAGCTATATTCTAATTTATAGTTCTTGGTTTACATGTAGTATTACTATTAGGAAATGACTGTCAAGCCGTCTGTTGTTGAAAAAACAAAAGAGACAATAGTAAGTCTCTTCAGAGATGGAAGCTTATGGAAGACTATTGCGGCAAACGGTACGGATGCAGCAACAGCGGCTCCATCGAGTCCGGAGTCAGCCAAAGCTATGCATATCAGTGTGGGATGTGACCTGAGTAAGCCATGGTTTCGGGAAGTTGAGAAGACGTTGCTGAACGTGTACTCCCAGCCTGTTAGTGCTACATTTTGGTCAGCACTGTGTTCACATGTCATGAACGGAATCAGTGGACCCTTGTTCTCGTATGGAAGTCTCAGTACATCAGGAGAAACAAATATCAGAGCATACCTGATTGAACCTGTAATGAGAGAGCTCACACAATATTTAAGCTGCCTTCTATCAGAGCCACCCAAGGAGTGTTCTCTGTTCACAGCGTTGCTAACTATGGAGCAAGCAATTAGGTTGCATCTGGGTTCAGGATGTCCAGCCACTGTTGACTTCTGTGTCGTCCTTAGAGATGAGTATGGTCAAGTTATTGGCTTTGTCCCAGGTGAGGCGAAGCAGCTTTTGCTGGACAAGCACATCTCTCAGCTTTCTGTCTATATGTGGAAGGTGGGCACTGGGAGGGCCTACCTCAATAGATCAGTTGTTGGACTGGTAATGGACCATCAGTTTTTTAGAGTTGCCCTTTCTCCGCTGGTTTTTCAAGGTGGCAGACTTGTTCCCATTACATATGTGACACCACCAATAGCATGGAGACTCCCTGCAGTAGCACCAACAGCTGTATCTGAAAGTGGACTACTGTTACTGTCAACAGTGTTACTTATAAATATACCATCTATTTCAGTGGTAGTTGATAATCCAGCCCTCAAGAAAGTTTCGGACCTGCTCTATGAACAACCTTTTGTGTTTGATGTATCGAGAGATGAAATGAAAATGATTTATGCACAAGTAATTAAGGAAATGGAGAAGGTAAAGGAAGAACTTACTGAATTGAAAGAAGAACATAAGAAACTGAAGGATGAGGATACCAGACAGAAGAATGAACTAAAGGAGTTAAGAGACGCAGATATTGTACAGAAACAAGAGATTGAAAAATTGAAAGCCAGTAATGAAAGAATTCAACTGAATTTAATGACGCAGTTGATTAGAATTTGCAGTGGGACATCACCTAGGACCACCCCAGAGAACACACCAAGAAGGAAAAGACAGAGGAGGTCAAGCGAGGGTGGGCAACCACTGACAATAGAATTCTGAAACAGAGCAGTGCTGGACTCTAGTGAATATAATTATAAGTAATAGATAAACTATGGTTGCCCAGGATATACCGTTCATATACCACCCTGAGCTCGAGGGCGTAGCCCGAGAGCGAAGGTGGTATATGAACTGTGTATCCTGGGCAAACATGTTTATCTGTTTAATATCTTGACCATGATTGGTTAGTGTAATCAGCAGACAGTTTACTTTTTCGTATTTGAGTTGGAATAGTAGGTAGCTAAATTCTATCATAATGACAATCTGAATAGTCTATCAAGCTGGAACCCTCCTAGTGATTGTATTATGTGTGGGAGGTACTGGCTATAGCTAGTGAAAAGCTAGTAGCTACAACACAAACTTGGCATGCCAGTGTAACTGTGTTATTCGGGACTATTGTCAGGGGTAGGGAGTTATAATGCCTGAGGGCTGGGGTATATGGAAGTTATACCATGGCTGTTACCTAGGATACAAGGCTAAGTCATGATATTAATAGTTGATATTTTTTTCTACCATACACTCCATAGTGAAAATTCTAATTGGCCTCGTTCGTTCCCAGGCCTTCCCATGTTTTTCAACGTTACACGCGAAAAATTGGTTTTCACGTTTAACGTTGAAAAAAAAACATGGGAAGGCGCTAGGCCGAGGCTACATCTAATTATACGAAAGTTAGAAAAGTAATATCGACACTGTCCACTCAGATCAAAACCTGTGCATCATATCACTGACTTTGAGTCAAGTAACTTTAAGTCCTAACTGTCACAGAACATTTACACAGCTTGTTATACCTTCTATTATGTACAGTGAAGTACATGTACGTAAGCTTTATCGATTGACATCACTGGTTTCTGAGGTATCGGTGTGTGCTACTTGAGCATTGTGTACAACATGATCATTGCACCACGTTCCTGTTGTTCGCTGGCTGACTGGCTGACTTGGTCGTGACCCACCCGGTGACTCGTTCAAGACCTCCATCTACCCAGTACTTCTGTGAGTTTACAATCTGACAGTTTGTTGTGTGTGTGTGTGTATGTGTGTGTGTGTGTGTGTGTGGTGGTTGGAAAAAAAGGGGGTGGGAACAACGGACCGTATTCACTGTGGAGGCTACATGTGTACCTCCACGTGTACCTCCATGTGCACACAATGTCTAGTCAACTGATCTGTTTTCATGTATGCAATTTCTTAATTAATTTACATCACATTAGGGTTAATACTTTCAAGTAAATTAATCTAACTTTCTTCATCAGTTATCCATCTATTATTTTATCATAACTCTGTATTACATGTCAATTATTATGCATTGCTAAACAGTTGCACAGTATCTTAAAACTAACACAAGTGTGTTTGGGGTGCTGGGTGCCTGGCCTTGACAACCAGGAATGGTAGGTTAAAGAGCCCTTTGTCCCCGGGGGAACTCTCCCTACTCACCCAGCCTGCTCCCCAAATTTGTGGACATGTGACATGAGGGGTTTACTGCCAGCCTATACACACAGCTAGGTCCTACATCTCATTACAATGCATACTATCTGACAGAGATGTGAGGCCATCTTACAGCTGTATAGCTAACTCTCAGTCTACTAGTCCCTCTCACTCACTACTGATGGTTAACACCTACTTATAAGCTCCAGTTTTTACCCACCTTACTACTCTTGAAGTTGCCCTTTGTGGATACTTACATACATGTAGTGTGTGTGCATGTGTGTGTGTGTGTGTGTCCTGCCCAGACCCCCTAGGCAAAGTGCCAAAAGGGGTCTGTACAAACGTGTGTAGGGCTAGTCTGGTACCCAGATCCCACCCTCTTACAAGGAAAAAAGGGTCTGGTGCAAGGTAAAAGAAACCAAAATGTTTTAGCTGTTATATTGAGTTGTGCTTCCTGTTTGAGTCCAGTTGGCAATGCATGCATTGTGTTGCCTATGTGTGCATTGGTCCATTGTCTGTGTAGTTCTCAATTGCTGTGCATGTGCTTGATGAAGACGCAAAACACCACCTATTTTGACTAGTCTCCAGCCAAACCTGCCTGTACCGTAAATTGGGAAAATTTCGTTGTTAAAATTAATAGTTTTCGTAGGCCCATCTGACTACAAAATTTAAACACATGAATTATTAAATTCACGTTAAAAAACTTTCGTAGCTTTGGTTCATGTGTATCTATTTGTCATACAAATTAAATTTTGTGCACATACATTTGTGTATCTCTCTCTCTCTCTCTCCATCTATCTCTCCCTCCCATCACCTCTCTCTCTCTCTCTTGTAGTTGGTGTGGTCTCAAATACTTGCTGGTATGTGTATGTATCCATATGGGGGACAACACAAGGATGTGATTGTAAAACATAGCAAACAGCTGACTAGTATTTGTATTACCCTATAGGGTTGTGCAAGCACTGCAAGACTACAGCATGCTGCTGCTTGCTCTCTGTCTAATGAAGATTGTGGTGAGAGCATTTCCCCACAGCTTTGAGGCATGCTACTGCCTGCTCTCTGTCAAATCTGTTGGTGTGGAGTACATATACCCTCTGGTCCAGCACATGCTACTATATACAGTACAGTGCTGCAGCTATTTGCGTGTGCAGACTTAGCGACCGCGGACACTTAGCTAAACCGCGGGCAGGATGCGGGTATCCGCAAGACTGGCTACCTAGCGCTTCCTCGGATTATTAACACGCCACCTGCGGACAATCAACACGTACTCCGCGTGCATACCGCGGACTAGACGCGGTGCACGTTTACCTTTCTGCTGAACTGTACTGTACAGCAATGTATATATGCAGTGGTTCTATTACACTAATGGTGAGAGGTCGCGGGCCAACAGAGCTATTGTAACCCCGTACTGTTCACACAGGGCTTGTAGCCCGAAATAGTGATGTTTAGAGATTCAGATATAGATAGAGAGATAGTAGTCAGAAATCACACTGTGCTTATATACTTAAGGTGCTATGCATAAAACATGAGGATAAAGTGTAAGGGCTGCTTACAGACAGCCAGGGTCACAGAACACTAATTAAGTCACACACAAACAAGAAACAGCTTGATCTGGAATCATTGTTCAGCTTGTTTTAGTTCATTACATTATTCCCCTCCATGTGAGAATGATGTGCGTCCTCGCACTAGTCATCGAGCTGATTCAGACGTTTGCATGGTGACGTTTCCATACCAGTGTGGCCGACGTCTTTGTCGTGTAGAGCGACGCAACACGGGTGCCGGTTCTTCGGCAACCTCGGGATTTGAGTTGTCTGTAGTGGATGGCCGTGTGAGAGAATCTGCCTGATCCCCAGAGTTATCTTTCACTGTCAGAGCTTGCAGAAGGGGATTCTAGCTCACTGTCGTCGCTGTCACTGTCGGACTCCTCAGAAGTACTTTGCCTGGGCGCAAGGGGCATGGGGGATGTCAGCGATTCGGGACGTTGCCTGAAAGGCTTAAGTCGGTTGAAGTGTACAACTCTACATTTCTTTAGCTTCTTTTCATCTTGAATCTTGTACAAGACGTTACCGATACGTTGTACAATTTTAATTGGTCCTTGCCATGGACAGTGAAGCTTGCGACTCGCGCCACGAGGTACTACAGGATTGTGCAGCCATACTTGATCATGCACACGATACGAGCCATTGGTAGCTCAAATCTTCACTTAATATCACAACAGGTGTAACTGTGTACTTTGTCAACCTAACATGTAACAATTATGGAGGAGCAGTGTTTGGGGATTATGCAACAATGCACATTGCTGCTAAAGCAAGGGTAGTCTTTATGAATAATTCTGCTGAATACTTAGGTGGAGCGGTGTCAATAGAGGATCGATGGGATGCAGATACGATCACTGTAGGTGTTGAATCATACATCATGCACATTTATATACAACAATGCCCTAAGGTTAATAAATTCAACTATTCATGTGAATATAAATGGTATGGAATTTTACAATAATAAAGTAATGAAATTTGGAGGAGCAATAGTGTTGTTTTATGGAACTATAATTATCAATACTAATAAATCATTAAAACTCATTATGAATTCAGCACAAGTGGTGCAATCTATATAGAAGTAGGTGTCCACCCCTCTATCATTGTTTTCAACAACTCTGCATTTCAAGGAGGTGCTCTCTATAGTAGCATGCCATCATTACTCATGACCACAGTGGTATATCAGTCGAGTATTCAATTTACCAATAACACAGCATTTGATGTTGGTGGAGCAGTGTATTCTCAATCTATAAAGAAAACCATGTATATTCATGATCACAGACTACTCCGCTAAAATATCTTTTGCAACAGCACGGTGTTGGTCATCACATGTATGGAGCAAGTGTAAGGGATTACTCATGTTCTGCAGATTTCATACCTTATGTGAACGAACAAGGAAAACCTCACGGTGTTTATCGACACGAGGAACCTGAGGAGTATATATAAACATCTCCTTTGACCCTGGCCTCGATGACACCCTATCTCCGGTATCCTCTGCTCCTCAGCGTGTGTGTCTCTGTGACTCCAATGGTAAACCACAGTGTGCTAATATCTCATACATTTTCACTGATACCAGTGTTTATCGTGGTGAAATCATCACCTTACCTGCATGCATAGTGGATTATGACTTTGGCACTACAGTTGGTACGATCCATGCCAGATCCCTTTATTCAGATTTTCTCTCAAAACGGGATAAATTGCAACTGATAACCGACAGTGAAAAATGTGTTACTTTCAATTATACAGTTAATTCAAAACTTAATTATGAACTTTTATTGTTGCAAACATCATCCCTGCCAGTATCTGGTTACATTAGCAATAAATCAACAAAGCATGATATCTTAAACTATGAAGAGAAGATCAAGGATGTCATACCGTATATTCAGTCTGGTTGTATCATGAGTGAACTTTTATAGACCCCAATTTTCATAAATATCACGTTACTCCCAGGCTGCCCTCCAGGATTGACTCTAAATCATGATAAAACCACATGCAGCTGTTATCCTGTCTTGATTAACAATGGCTTCAGTTGTTTAATAAAGAACAGAACTGGTCTCCTGCAGTGGAATCGCACTGTGTGGGTGAACGCAACCTTCAGTGAGGGTCAAAGTACTGGTATCATGTACAACAGATTTTGTCCTCTACTCTACTGTAACAAGACAGTCAATTAATATTGGAGATGATCCCAGCAAGCAGTGTGCCTCCAATAGAACTGGTATCCTGTGTGGTGCCTGTATAGAAGGCTTTAGCCTGGCAATCGGATCTTTTCGGTGCATTGAATGTCCCAACAGTCATAACGTGGCACTCCTGCTTGCCTTTGCTGCTGCTGGTGTCCTCCTTGTGTTCTTTATCCTTGCACTCAACCTCACTGCCACTCAAGGATTCATTAATGGAGTCATCTTCTATGCTAACATTGTATGGGCTTACAAGATTATACTCTTTCCCGCAGACATTGGAGCATTCACATTTCTTCAAGTTTTTATTGCCTGGCTCGATTTGGATTTTGGAATCGAGACTTGTTTCTTTGTTGGACTGGATGCTTATTGGAAGATATGGCTGCAGTTTCTATTCCCATTCTACATCTGGGCCATTGCTGGTGTTATCATTGTTGCTTGCCGCTACTCCTCTCGCCTCACTAACCTCATCGGTAGCAGAGTTGTTCCTCTTCTAGTCACACTCATCCTTCTATCTTACATGAAGCTCCTTCGTACTGTGATATATGCCATCTCAATTGCAGTGATAGCACGGTCAGGGGCGTGTCCAGCGGGGGGCTGGAGCACCCCCCTAAGGTCTGGCACAACAGCCAACTTAGTAGCTATGTGACAACTATTGTTACTGATAAGCAACACTGATAGCTGAGACCAATAATAAACTTACTGGACTCGCTCTAAACGGCAGTTTCTCGTTGCTACTAGGTCATCAAGCTGTCTTCAAGAACGCGTTAATGAGGGGCGTGGTCAACGTTTTGGGGGCGTGGCCACAAATTCTGCGCGTGCGCTCCGCGCGCTTTTGGCTCAGCACCTGACCTTCCTCAAATCCTGGACGCCCCCCTGACGGTGCCGACAGAACACCTCTTATGTTGTGTGGTACCTCAATGGAAACCAACGCTACTGCCAGCACCCTCATATTTACTTTTTCGTAGCAGCCATTGCTACTTTTACATTCTTGTGGCTTCCCTACACACTCCTGCTTCTGTTCATTCAGCCTTTGAGGAGAGTGTCTCATCTAAGGCCACTCAAGTGGATCAACAAGCTAGCCCCTGCATGTCTACGATGCTTAGTTCTCTCCTTTGAAGGATAAGCACCACTACGGGTTTGGAGTAATCCTTGGGAATACTCCTGGTTTTATTGACAGTAACTTCAGTGTACAATCCGAAACTGAATGTATTTGCACTATTCCTGTTCATTACTTTCTTATTTTTCTTCATATCGATCAAAAATGTTTACAGACGAGTAGATGTGAAGGTTGTAGAAAGTTTTACCTTGCTGAACCTTATTGTCTTGAGTGCTGGAACTCTGTACAGGTGGGAATCTACCGAGTTAAGGTCAAAATTGCTTATGGTGTCAATTGGAATAACTTTTGTTCAATTCTGTGTCATTGTTGTGTGGAGTTTGATCAAGCCTTGTCTCAGTGCTGGTTGGAGGTGCAGACAATATCAAGGCCATGATGTCATTGATGATGATGACATCGCTCATGAGCGAATTGAAGATCCTGAACTTGAACCACTGATCAATGATACTCCTCGGCCCATTACCATGCCAGCTTCTGCTAAATACACTAAATGAAGCAGATACCAAAATAAATTCGAATGTCAAGATGTCATTATCTATTATTTTTATGTGACTAGTTAGTGAATCCGGGCCTCACCCTTTCACTATGTAATTTTGTTTTCACTACTGTGTAGCTATGGCTTAAAGTTATGAGGAATATAGTAATTGTGCAGTTTTGCACAAAAGATAAAAAAAAATTGTATTAGCTGCACCTTAATGCATTTGTTTAAATGTACTTGCCATGGATTTCATAGGTGAACAACTTTCTCTGCCAAGCTAGCAAGATTTATTTATACACAACACAGCAATAGCAGACAAAATGCATTTTAGTGATAGAGAGAGTTTCTATTATTAATTTTATAAGTTATTTGTAGTGCAGGTATGTATTGTAGTAGCTATATACAGTTTATTTATAAATACCTTTCACGCATATGGCACTGTGTACTGTTGCTATTACAGTTGATCATGACCTGAAGCCACAGAGAAGTAAGGGAAGGTCTATAGAGACCTCAAATAGGAAGAGTGACTATGATGTTGTGGCTGGCTGGTAAATGAGCAAAAACACCACCTAATGTAGTTAATTGGGCATCGCCCATGAAAGGATTGATTTCCCTCAGTGGCTAACTGACAGTAGGGCACTTAAGAGTAAACATCTGTCATGTTTCCAGATCACAAATAGGAGGTGTGCTACCATACTATGTGTATCGTCCTCAATTAGCTCTGCTTCTTAATTTCTCAGCATGCATGCATGTATATATCACCTGCCCTACCATTCACCCGTGCATGACCTACTGTATTTAAGTCACTGAGTTCTGTGGTGCTAGTCGAATCTCGCTGCTGCGTGTCCCTGCATGCACTTTTGCAGGGTCTCTCACTCTTCTTGTCACCTGTTGATTGGTTATTGTGGTAGACATAGCTAAGCTGTGAAAAAATAGCTCGACAATGAGGCTGCTATCTCTTTTCTTCATCTTGATATTTGGATCAATTTACATCAGGCTAACTGAGGGTACAGTCTACCATGTTAAGCCAGTAAAGCCTTTCAGCTATTGCCCTCGAAACAGCAGCTGCCCACCTGGTCAGCCATGTCATACATTGGACTACTTAGCCAACCATAGCAGTGAGTTCTTTTCACCAGACCACATCAATGTAACACTAATATTCATGTGTGGAGTCCACAACTATACAAAGGACTTGTTTGTACAAAATCTTCACTTATTTATCATGAAAGCAGCTGCAGAATCCAGAGAGAATGTCATCATTGACCATCAGTTTGTTGGTAAACCCAAATGCACAGTTATTTGGTTCTTCAATGTCAGCTTTGTGAACATCATAACCCTGACAATGAAATGTCCTGCAATATATCTTGAAGAGAGCCACATTACAGTGAAGAGCTCCAACTTTTATGGCTACCCTGGCATAAATAAAACCTTATCTTTCATCAATATTACAGGCAGAGGCTCACAAGCTTTACTGGACAACTGTACATTCAAAGAAAACTGCTTTATTAGGAGTTATTATAGTGATGGGACAACTGTGAGCAACAGTACATTTCAGTCCTACAGACATCAATTATATTCAATTATCACTGCCCTTTCTAGTGAAGTAACATTAGCAGGAAATGTAAACTTTACCAACAGTACTATACTGATCCACTATTCATCAGGCACAGCAGTGTACCTAAAAGGCACTCACCCTGAGCTCAAATCTTCACTTAACATCACAACTGGTGCAACAGTGTACTTTGTCAACCTAACATGTAGTAACCTTGGAGGAGCAGTGTGTGGGTATAATGCAATGATGCACATTGGTGCTAAAGCAAGGGTGATCTTTATGAATAATACTGCCAGTGGTAATGGTGGAGCAGTGTATGGACATAATGCAATGATGCACATTGGTGCTAAAGCAAGGGTGATATTTATGAATAATACTTCTAGTGCGAGGGGTGGAGCAGTTTATATGTTGGATGGAATGATTACTGTAGGCACTGAATCATTTGTGATATTTACATACAACCGTGCTAGATTTGGTGGAGCAATTGGGCTCTTGAGCGTAATATTAATGGTTGATAGTGAAGCAAACATGATTTTCAGCCACAATTTTGCAACTTCTAATGGTGGAGCTCTAATGTTAGTGAATTCAACTGCTCATGTGAACACAAGTGGTATTGAATTCTATGACAACAGAGCATCATATTGTGGAGGAGCAATAGATTCTTTTTATGGAACCATGATTATCAACACTAATAAATCAATAAATTTCACTATGAATTCTGCAAAAGTAAAAGGTGGTGCAATTTATATAGAAATAGGTGTCCAACCCTCTATAATTGTCGGTAATTATTCAAAATTACTCTTTTTCAACAATTCAGCATTTCAAGGAGGTGCTCTCTCTAATATTATGCCATCATTACTCGTGACCACAGTGGGATATCACTCAAGTATTCAGTTTATCAACAACACAGCATCTGATGTTGGTGGAGCGGTGTATTCTCAGTCTTCACTACCATGTATATTCATGATCATAGACTACTCCACTAAAAAATTAATATTTTTTACAGGAAACCATGCACAAAGCGGTGTTGGTCACCACATGTATGGAGCAAGTGTAAGGGATATTTCATGTTCTGGAGAGTTCATGGACTATGTGAATAAACAAGGAAAATATCACTGTTTTGGTCCATTCGATAAACCTGATGGGTATATTAACATCTTCTCCTTTGATCCTGGCCTTAATGAGACCTTATCTCCGGTATCCTCTGGTCCTCAGCGTGTGTGTCTCTGTGACTCCAATGGTAAACCACAGTGTGCTAATATCTCATACATTTTCACTAATACCAGTGTTTATCGTGGTGAAACCATCACATTACCTGCATATATAGTGGGTTATGACTTTGGCACTACAGTTGGTACGATCCATGCCAGATCCCTTTATAAAGATCCTCACTCAAAACAAGATAAATCCCAACTGGTAATCGATAATGAAAGATGCATTACTTTCAACTATACAGTTTACTCAAAACGTGATTATGAACTTTTATTGTTGCAAACATCATCTCTTCCAGTATCTGCTGTCATTAGCAATGAATCAACAGAACATGATATCTTCAACTATGAAAATGTGATCAAGGATGAGATATCTAATTATGTTTCACATAATCAGTCTGGTTGTATACAGAGTGATTTCCTAACAACCCCAATTTTTATAAACATCACCTTACTCCCAGGCTGCCCTCGAGGACTGACTCTGAATCATGATGAAACCACGTGCAGCTGTTATCCTGTCTTGGCTAACAATGGCTTCAGATGTTTAGTAGAAAACAGAACTGGTCTCCTGCAGTGGAACGGCACTGTGTGGGTGAATGCAACCTTCAATGAGAGCACTGGTATCATGTACAATAGATTCTGTCCTCTACTCTACTGCAAGTCAGGCAACAAGACTGTTAACATTGGAGATGATCCCAGCAAGCAGTGTACCTCCAATCGAAGCGGCATCCTGTGTGGTGCCTGCATGGACAGCTTTAGCTTGGCAATTGGATCTTCTCGGTGCATTGAATGTCCCAACAGTCATAACGTGGCACTCCTGCTTGCCTTTGCTGCTGCTGGTGTCCTCCTTGTGTTCTTTATCCTTGCACTCAACCTCACTGCCACTCAAGGATTCATTAATGGAGTCATCTTCTATGCTAACATTGTATGGGCTTACAAGATTATACTCTTTCCCGCAGACATTGGAGCAAATTATTTATTCACATTTCTTCAAGTCTTTATTGCCTGGCTGAACTTGGATTTTGGAATTGAGACTTGCTTTTTTGTTGGACTGGATGCTTATTGGAAGACATGGCTGCAGTTTCTATTCCCATTCTTCATCTGGGCCATTGCCGGTGTTATCATTATTGCTTGTCGCTACTCATCTCGCCTCACTAACCTCATTGGTAGCAGAGCTGTTCCTCTTCTAGCCACACTCTTCCTTCTATCTTACATGAAGCTCCTCCGTACTGTGATAGATGCCACCTCAGTTGCAGTAATAGCACAGTACCCACAGAACACCTCCTATGCTGTGTGGTACCTTGATGGAAACCTACGTTACTGTCAGTACCCTCACATTTACCTTTTCTTAGCAGCCATTGCTACTTTTATATTCTTGTGGCTTCCTTATACACTCATGCTTCTGTTCATTCAGCCTTTGAGGAGAGTGTCTCATCTAAGGCCACTCAAGTGGATCAATAAGCTAGCCCCTGTCTACGATGCTTACTTCTCTCCTTTCAAGGACAAGCACCGATACTGGTTTGGCGCAATGCTTCTTATTCGAGGAATACTCCTGGTTCTATTGACAGTTACTTCAGTGGATAATCCAGAATTGAATGTGTTTGCACTATTCCTGTTCATAGCTTTCTTACTTTCCTTCATATCAATTGAGAATGTTTACAAGCGAATAGATGTGAGAATTCTAGAAAGTGCTACCTTGCTGAACCTTATCGTCTTGAGTTCTGGAACTCTGTACAGGTGGGAGTCTACTGACTCAAGGTCAAAATTGCTTATGGTGTCAATTGGAATCACCTTTACTCAATTCTGTGTCATTGTTGTATGGAGTTTGATCAAGCCTTGTCTCAGTGCTGGTTGGAGGTGCAGACGAGATCAAGATAATGATGTCATCGATTGTGATGACATCGCTCATGAGCGAATTGAAGATCCTGAACTTGAACCACTGATCAATGATACTCCTCGCCCCATTACCATGCCAGCTTCTGCTAAATACACAAAATAAAGCACATACCCATACCGCAAATATTTGAGTGATAATTTTCTACTACAAATATTTTCATTGATCTCTGTAGTATAATTATTACTAGGTAGCTACTTAATCATTTTGTGTGACTAGTTGTTAGTGAATCCTCCCCTGTTCATGAAGCAATTTTTACTTTTACTACTATAATAAGTATAACTTAGTTTTGAGGAATAATAATTATCGCGTGCTTTTGTATAAAGATTAAAAGATTTGTTAGTTATTATTAGCACAGATATTACATTCTATTTAGTAGTCAAGCAGCACTTCCTGAAGTAGAGAACAGTAAACCGAGGAAGCTGCCGAAAGCGATGGAGTCTTATGACGTGTGTGTGTGTTTGAAAGAAACTTATAAGAAGGCGGTTGGGAACTGCATCTGTCCACTATCTATTGAGTGGAGACTATTATTATCACAATGTTGTACTTGGGCTGAGACAGTTTATTTCATATTGATTTAGTATACAAATCTATATTTTCATGCATCACGTGATAAGTCACTTCATTCAGTACATGCAATTTAGCTATATAGCTACTTTTAAAACAGAATATGTTGGGGTGCTGGGTGCCTGGCCTTGAGAACCAGGAATGGTAAGTTAATGGAAGTCTTTGTCCCCAGGGGAACTCTCCGTACTCACCCAGACTGCTCCCCTAGTTATGGACAAGTTACATGATGGGTTTAGTTCATGGCCTACACATAGATCATACATTTCCGCAATTACATTTTATGTAAGATACCTGACAGAGAAGATGATGCCATTCTGGATGCTCAAATTCAGTATAGAAATTTTGTAATCTATTTTTATGCCTTCTTCACCCTTCTAGAAGGCTGCTGGGTATTAACACAATGCATAACAAGCTCCAGCCCTCTTCCCACTACGTTTTACTCTAGAGATTCCCTTGTGGCTATTAGCAGTGTAATTACATCCAATTAAATACCGTATAGCGGGTAAATTTGGCGAGCATTAAATTTGGCGAATCACTCCCTTAAAGATATTGGCGAATTTTAAATTTGGCGACTTGACAAATTGTGAGTGCAAGCGCATGACGCGATAAACAAGTGACGTAATGCATGGATCAGCTGCTTGCCGGCCGGCCACTCCGGGCCATTCGCCGACCTAGCTAGCAGCTGTCCAGTCTCGAATCCAGCTGTCAAAAAGGGAGACGTGTCAGATCGAGAGTTGTATTCGAGGCACATGTTGATGACGAAAATAGCGCCGGATGTTTAACCAGAAAGAACTTGAGCAGCGACATTGATTCCTGACAAACGATTCTGTTTTAGGTTGCGAGCAATTCGCACTGCTCTCGTTCACATGCGCATGCGCACACGTAGTCATTACGTCATAAAAGTACGGTTATTTAAATATTGGCGAGTTTTAATTTGGCGATTTTCTTCAAAATTCGCCAAATTGCCAAATTAAAAACCTCGCCAAAGTTTCCCGCTATACGGTACTATAGACTTGTGTGTGTGTGTGTGTGCTGTGTGTGTGTGCATGTGTGCAGTGCATGCATGCGTGCATGTATGCATGCACGCATGCGTATTTGTATATGCATGTACTTTAATAATAATACGTGACCAACTCTGAGAAAAGTATGAACTAGCTACTTACACCCGTATATTTAAGTAGTATAGCTAGCTATATGAACTTGTACCATAGATGTATGTTTTTCAGATCACAAATTGAGGCCAGGTATGCACTGGCAGCTGGCAATATATACTCACTGTACCACAAGGATATCAATAATTATCATGATATTACCCTGGTGATACTTTGATCTAGGGCCCTACTTCAAGGATGCTTGATGCTATGCACAAAAATTTAGTAACAGCCCTGCACAAAATTATAAAAGCTAACAATACCACTGTTATTATGTTCCAATCATTTGATTCAGAACCACATTCACAAGATATTATAGTTTTTGAACTTTTCATGCCATCATGGTTACAGTCGCAATTTGTTTAATAACTACTTCATCCAATAAGGAATGGGATCTACGTTCTTAAGAGACCCTTAGGCCTTTAGAAGCACCTTCAATGCATGCACTAGGGATGCAATCACCTTTAAGTCATTATCAGTTGCGATGCCAAGGTGGTGCATGTGGGTTGATCTGCATCCAATCCACCAGGCCAGAGTAAAGTAATCACTTTTAACTCAGCACAACAATTACCAGACCTCATGGAAGGATCTCATTTGCATCACACAAGTGCAATTGTAGCTATAGGCCATGTAATATAATATCATAGTTAAGTATTAAATTTCAGCCTAGTAATTGAAATCAACTCCATACTCAATTTAATTTATTCTACAATGTCATGCAAATCAAGCGCAGTACGTATGAATAGTAATTCTGTACGTTGTATATACAAAGACATGCATCGTAGCCCGAGATGCATTGTCGAGTACACATTAATGTCCTGTAACTGATTTATTTGCTGTTTCATCATCGTGTAGCTATATACATTTGTTCAAGGTCTACGCATCTAAGCGACTAAAAAAAAAATCTACTTCATTATAGTGTGCAAATAGATGCAGTGTGGTCCTTAGCCTAGTATTACAGCTGCATGGTCAAGCATGAGTGGTAGAGAGATAAAGAAGCCAAAACCACGCAACTGCTTATTATGGCTTCTTAATCTCTCTACCACCCATGCTTGATCAGCTGTACCTAAGTCAACCTCACAAGCTATATACCGGCATGTCTGTGCATGCTCCTTCTGCATAGCACTATATGACAAAATAGAGCTGATAAAGCAAAAAAAAACGAAGATTTCTTTCTCTCCACCTTCTTAATATGTGGACTGATTTATGTGCTAGCTGAGACTAAGAAGGATGTGGTCTATTACATCTCACCAATGGAGCCTCTCATCTCTTTCCCTGGAAGCAGCAGTTCATGCCCGCCTAGTCAGCTCTGTCACACAATGGACTACCTAGCCGAGCATAGCAATGAGTTCTTTTCATCAGACCACATCAATGTAACACTGTTATTCATGTGTGGAGTCCACAACTATACAAAGGGTTTGGTTGTACAAACTCTCCACTCATTTGTCATGAAAGGAGCTGCAGAATCCAGAGAGAATGTCATCATTGACCATCAGTTCAGTATGGAAGTTAGTGAACCCAAGTGCACAGTTATTCGGTTCTTCAATGTCAGGTTTATGAACATCACAACTCTGACAATGAGATGTCCTGCAATATATCTTGAAGAGAGCCACATTACAGTGAAGAGGTCTAACCTCGATGGCTACTCTGGCATTAACGACAGAATTTCTTTTATCAGTATTGCAGGAAGAGGTTCACATGCTTTACTGAACAACAGTTACTGTACATTCAAAGAAAACTACTTTGTCAGAAGTGATTCTAGTCCAAATTCGGCCCCATTAATCTCCTGACCCATGCCATGGTCAGCTACAGAAAGGGTGGGACCACTCCCCTACGAGGAGTCCAGTAGCATGCTCTTCGGTGCCCTTTAGCCTTCTCGGCTCTTCTTGTGTCACGTGCCTGTTTAGTGTGTTTGCAATTGGCTGCGCATACTTCTTATTGATTTTAGGTATAAGCATGTAGGCAGTACACATGTGTAGCAAATTGCTGGAAGTCATTATTAACCTATACAGTGAGTTGCTATTATGCTAATATGTTTTATTGGAGCTTTTTTTATATCTAGCTATACCAGAATTTAGCCCAATTAAAATTAATCTTATTTAAGTGACTTACCCTCCTTATGGCTTAGTACCGTAGGCCGGGTTTTTACGGTGGCCGAGAGAGACACACACGCACTATGATTCAAACCTTAAGTGATTCGACCGTAATTCATGCCACTGTAAGCGATTCGATCCTAAGCGATTCAACCTTAAGCGATTCGTTGGTAAGCGATTCAACTTTAAGCGATTCGTTGGTAAGCTATTCAACCTTAAGCGATTCGCTGGTAAGCGATTCGTTGGTAAGCGATTCAACCTTAAGCGATTCGTTGGTAAGCGATTCAACCTCAAGCGATTCGTTGGTAAGCGATTCAACCTTAAGCGATTCGTTGGTAAGCGATTCAACCTTAAGCGATTCGCTGGTAAGCGATTCGTTGGTAAGCGATTCAACCTTAAGCGATTCGTTGGTAAGCGATTCAACCTTAAGCGATTCGTTGGTAAGCGATTCAACCTTAAGCGATTCGCTGGTAAGCGATTCGTTGGTAAGCGATTCAACCTTAAGTAGTGATTCCGGAAGTTTATAAAATGGGCAAAATTTTATACGTGCATTTGTATAGGGAAAAATGGTACAGAAAAGTGGCATAATAAAACGATTTCTTGGAGGCACTCACTCCAACCAAATTTTATACTTAAATAGTGTTTCAGAATCAGAAAAGATAGAAGATTCCAAAAATTTATGTTTCCCGGAGAATGGAGCAATGGTTCTACCGGAAATTCCACTTTAAAATCTTTAAATATTACGTTGTGGTTTACGATTTATTCCTTTCATGTGGAAACAGTTACTATTCACTTTCTCGTGCCAAATAGTACAAAGAACCACCAAAAGTGTATTATTTGAAGCAATGCTAGTACCTCCAAGAAAAACTTCCAATACAAAACTGAAATACTAGTACCCAGATATCGAAAATTACAATTATTGTTATTGCAAGCCATTGTGGGCGTGGCTGTAATCGCCATGTTCAGCGGAACATTTTGGCGCAAGAACCATCTTTTAATTCCACTGTGTTGCTGAGATGTGGCCTGAAAACTAGGATGAAAGTTTTTGAAAGTTGTACCATTTTTACTATAGAAACTTGGCAGAATATTTTGCCCTACCTTGATCACTAAAATCGTGAATATCTCGGGATCTACTCAACCATTTTTTACCAAACAAGAACCATTAGACTCGCAATTGGATAACAAATCATTTCATTATATCATTGAGATGTTTTCTACCACTTTTAGAAATAGCCCGGAATCGCTACCTTAAGCGATTCGCTGGTAAGCGATTCGTTGGTAAGCGATTCAACCTTAATAAGCGATTCGTTGGTAAACGATTCGTCACTAAGCGATTCTTTGGTAAGCTACCTACCGCTTCTACCTTCATTATTGCCTTAAAACATCAGCCACACCCACCTCTTCTTTGCTAGTTATCCCGCGCGCGCATACGCAGCAAGGTGTGAAACAATCGTGTTTGTCTGTCGTCAACACGAAAATCGCCAGATCTAATGATCTAGGCATGTGAGTGAGTCATATAAGCGCAGGGAATCCGTAGTAATCGCCGAATAATTGGCTCCATTATGCCTATAATCGTTTGATGAAGCCCACGAACGTCGTAAACACTGCGTTTTATGGCCACGCCTATCAACCATACCCGACATCAGGCCATGTACGCAAAACTATTTTGCATCTGTAGCTGCAGATCGCCTGTTGACGATCTTTACCTACATATGCAAAATAGTTTGCGTACATGGCCTGATGGTTGATAGGCGTGGCCATAAAACGCAGTGTTTACGACGTTCGTGGGCTTCATTAAACGATTATAGGCATAATGGAGCCAATTATTCGACGATTACTACGGATTCCCTGTGCTTATGACTCACTCACGTGCCTAGATCATCAGATCTGGCGATTTTCGTGTTGACGACAGACAAACCCGATTGCTTCACACCTTGCTGCGTATGCGCGCGCGGGATAACTAGCAAAGAAGAGGTGGGTGTGGCTGGTGTTTTAAGGCAATAATGAAGGTAGAAGCGGTAGGTAGCTTACCAAAGAATCGCTTAGTGACGAATCGTTTACCAACGAATCGCTTATTAAGGTTGAATCGCTTACCAACGAATCGCTTACCAGCGAATCGCTTAAGGTTGAATCGCTTACCAACGAATCGCTTACCAGCGAATCGCTTAAGGTTGAATCGCTTACCAACGAATCGCTTAAGGTTGAATCGCTTACCAACGAATCGCTTAAGGTTGAATCGCTTAGGATCGAATCGCTTACAGTGGCATGAATTACGGTCGAATCATAGTGCGTGTGTGTCTCTCTCGGCCACCGTAGGTTTTAATTGCGAGTATCTATTAAATGCGAATTGCGACATTCGCAATCAATAGATTCGCAAACATCAATATTCGCATACACCGTAACATGGTACAGGGTCGACATTCGCAATTGTTAGATATCATTAACCCTCGCCGCAAAGCGTAGGCGGAGGGTTACTGCAATCGTTTGGCGATTTTTGTCCGTCCGTCCGTTTGTTCGTCCGTTTGTCCGTTTGTCCGTCTGGCAAGGGTCGTCTGAGAGAAAGTACGCATCGATGGTAATTACAAGGAAGAAGCATCCCAGTTCCCCAGTTAATATGTTCCTTGACGGAAAAGCCCTGGAGATGGTGAATGCCTACAGGTACCTTGAAGTGTGGATCACCAATGACCTCAGCTGGACTAAACAAATAGAAGAAAACTATAAGAAGGCAAACCAAAAAATAGGAATACTATATCGCCGATTCTACCAATACTGCATATTCCACTAGTGTGCTCAAATGTCTATACGTTGCTCTTGTCCGTCCTCACTTAGAGTATGCGGTACCAGTGTGGGACCCACACCTAATTAAACATTATATTGAACTGCTAGAAAAGGTACAAAAATTTGCACTTAAGGTCTGTACAAAATCATGGAATCAACCATATGATACCCTACTCTTACAAACCCAGTTGCCCCGACTTGAGCAGAGGAGAACACAACTAAAACTTTCATTTTTATATCAGCTTGTTCGAGATCTAGCATTTTGTCCACAAGCACCTCTTATGTTTCGCAATATGCAAGTTAATGTACGTAACAATAATCCCTACTTATTAATTAGACCTATTTGTCATTCTATAGCTCATTATCATTCTTTTTTCCCACATTCTATTTTTTTGTGGAATAACTTACCCAGTTCTGTTACTCATTCATCTTTGTATTCTTTTAAGCGTAATGTAAGTAAGTACTTAAATGCATAACATATTATTATTAGCTATATTTTATATAGGGCGCATACTTGTATTAGCCATTGCTATTTTATGTGTCCTTGCGTGTATGCAAAATTATTATATACAAAAATACATACAAAAAAAAAAAAAATCTGAGGATTACCAGGCATCAAGGAAGAGTGGTCACGTGAAGTCCTGGCCAGTGTTATAATAGTGTGCTGCTGTGGTTGCCATTCTGTGCCTTGCTGGTCAGTTGTCAATGCAGTGACAATGTAAACAGGCAGTGGCTCTCAAGTGCATAATTGAGTTTAAGTAGTCACAGAGGTTTTCAGTTATTATAGTGACATAGACAGGTGCCTTCCCCCTAGCCTATATAATGCACTGACTCTGCTGGAGTACCTCAGGTACAGGGTATGTATAATAGTATTGAACTAGATACATACTACCATAAAAATATGGTAGTATGTATCTAGTTCAATACTCCTTATTATTGAGCAGGCCCAGTGTAGCGGTGAGGGTTTTGCACTCCTGTGCATTCATTAAACTACGCAATTAAAACCCGTCCTACGGTATATGGCTGGCTCTGTTACCATGTGCTTAGGCTATTGCTATTGGGCCATGTGATTTTAGTGATATGCTGTGTTTGAGTCACTTGCTGATTCTGTGGGATGTAACCTATGTACCCTTATTCAAAGCATGATGTATGGATGTGTGCATCTGTGTGTGCATATGCATATGTATTGTGTATGACACTGTTTCACATTCTAATGCTTACAGTGGGTCATGACAACACTCCTAAGTGCAGTGTATGACACTGTTTCGTGTTCTAATGCTTACAGTGGGTCATGACGTACAGCTTAATGTGTGCATGTGTGTGTGTGTGTGTGTGTGTGCATGCGTGCAGTGCGTGCATGCATGCATGTTTGTATGTGCACGCTATTTTTAATAAATAAATAAATACGTGACCAACTCTGAGAAAACTATATGGACTAGCTATTTATACCTGTATATTACAGCAGTATAGCTATAGATGTATGTTTTTCAGATCACAAATTGGGGCCAGATATGCACTGGCAGCTGGCACATATACTCACTGTACCACAGTGATATCAATAATTATCATAATATTAATTTACCCTGGTGATACTTAGATCTAGGTCCCTGGGTGTATGGTTTTTAGTCCATTTTTGGGCTTTTTAGACAATTCTCCACATTTAATTTGG
Source organism: Cliona cf. orientalis (assembly GCA_963930775.1). NCBI lineage: Eukaryota > Metazoa > Porifera > Demospongiae > Clionaida > Clionaidae > Cliona > Cliona cf. orientalis. The sequence goes on along the minus strand of OZ005694.1, from coordinate 2,216,112 downwards.
GGTTAGCCCACTATGATTCTCGGCCCTTCTTTTTATTTAATTTAATTTATTCTACAATGTCATGCAAATCAAGCGCAGTACGTATGAATAGATTGTATACACAAACACATGCATCGTAGCCTGTCAGTGAGATGCATGGTCGCGTACACAATAATGTCCTGTAACGGATTTGTTTGGTGTTTCATCATTGTGTAGCTATATACATTTGTTCGAGGTCTATGCATCTGAGTGACTAATGAGATATTAAAAAAAATCTACTTCATTATAGTGTGCAATAGATGCAGTGTGTCACGTATGTGCTGATCTGTAGTCCTTAGCCTAGTATTACAGCTGGTCAAGCATGGGTGGTAGAGAGATAAAGAAGCCAAAACCATAACACTGCTTATTGTGGCTTCTTAACCTCTCTACCAACCATGCTTGACCAGCTGTACTTAAGTCAACCTCACTAGCTATATATCTGCATGTCTGTGCATGCTCCTTCTGCATGACAAAATATAGATCTGAAAGGGTGAAAAAATGAAGACTCTCTTTCTCTCACCTATCTTAATATTTGGACTGATTTATGTGCTAGCTGAGACCAAGAAGGAAGGGGTGTATTACGTCTCACCAACAGAGCCTATCAGCTCTTGCCCTGGAAACAGCAGCTGCCCACCTGGTCAGCTCTGTCACACAATGGACTACTTAGCTGAGCAGAGCAGTGAGTTCTTTTCACCAGACCACGTCAATGTAACACTGATATTCATGTGTGGAGTCCACAACTATACAAAAGCTCCACTCATTTATCATGAAAGGAGCTGCAGAATCCAGAGAAAATGTCATCATTGACCATCATTTTTTTGGTGAGCCCAAGTGCACAGTTATTCGATTCTTCAATGTCAGCTTTGTGAACATCACAACTCTGACAATGAGATGTCCTGCGATGCATATTGAAGAGAGCCACATTACAGTGAAGAACTCCAACCTCTATGGCTACTCTGGCATTAACGACCTCATTTCTTTTATCCTTATTAGAGCCAGAGGCACACAAGCTTTACTGCATAACAGTACATTCAAAGAAAACTGCTTTGTTATGAGTTATGTTAGTGATGGGATTCTTGTGAGCAATAGCACATTTCAGTCGTACAGACATCAAAGTCAGTCAATTATAATGGCATATTCTAGTGTAGTAAGATTAACAGGAAATGTAAACTTTAGTGACAGTATTTTAGGGATCCTCTCTTCAGAACTATCGTCAAGTACCGCAGTGTATCTAGAAACCACTCACCCTGAGCTCAAATCTTTACTTAACATCACAACAGGTGCAACTGTGTACTTTGTCAACCTAACATGTAACAATAATGGAGGAGCAATGACTGTGTGGAATGCAATGATACACATTGATGCTAAAGCAAGGGTGATCTTTATGAATAATATTGCCAGACATAACGGTGGAGCGGTGGCCATATATGATGGAATGATCACTATAGGTGCTGAATTATGTGTGATATTTAAATACAACCATGCAGCTTATGGAGGAGCTCTATCATTAAAGAATTCAATTGCTCATGTAAACACAAGTGGTATTGAATTTTACGACAATAGAGCATCAGCTGGAGGAGCAATATATTTTACATATGGAAGCATAATTATTAACACTAATAAAACATTAAAGTTCATCACGAATTCAGCACAAGTTAATGGTGGTGCAATTTACATAGAAGCAGGTGTCCACCCCTCTATCATTGTTGATAATTATTCCAAATTATTCTTTTTCAATAACTCTGCATTTCAAGGTGGTGCTCTCTATAGTACCATACCATCATTACTCGTGACCACAGTGGGATATCAGTCGAGTATTCAGTTTATCAATAACACAGCATTTGATGTTGGTGGAGCAGTGTATTCTCAGTCTTCACCACCTTGTATATTCATGATCACAGACTACTCCGCTAAAATATCATTTATAGAAAACAATGCACAGTGCAGTGTTGGTCACCATATGTATGGAGCAAGTATAAGGGATCGCTCATGTAGTGTAACATTCATACGTTTTGTGAATAAACAGGGAAAACCTCACTGTCCAGGCAATGATCACAATGACATCTCCTTTGACCCTGGCCTCAACGAGACCCTATCTCCAGTATCCTCTGCTCCTCAGCGTGTGTGTCTCTGTGACTCCAATGGTAAACCACAGTGTGCTGATATCTCATATATTTTCAGAAACACCAGTGTTTATCGTGGTGAAACCATTACATTACCTGCATGTATAGTGGGTTATGACTTTGGCACTACAGTTGGTACGATCCATGCCAGATCCCTTTATTCAGATTCTCACTCAAAACGAGATAAATCGCAACTGGTAATCGATAGTGAAAAATGTGTTCCTTTCAACTATACCATTTACTCAAAATATAATTATGAACTTTTATTGTTACAAACATCATCCCTTCCAGTATCTGGTTACATTAGCAATGAATCAAAAGAATACGATATATTTAGATATGAAAATATTATCAAGAATCAAATATCTGATTATAATTTGTATAATCAGTCTGGTTGTATCATGCCTGAACTTTTAACAACACCAATTTTCATAAATATCACCTTACTCCCAGGTTGCCCTCCAGGACTGACTCTAAATCATGATGAAACCACATGCAGCTGTTATCCTGTCTTGGCTAACAATGGCTTCAGTTGTTTAGTAAAAAACAAAACTGGTCTCCTGCGGTGGAATGGCACTGTGTGGGTGAATGCAACCTTCAATGAGAGTAATAGCACTGGTATCATGTACAACAGATTCTGTCCACTACTCTACTGCAAGTCAGGCAACAAGACAGTCAATATTGGAGATGATCCCAGCAAGCAGTGTGCCTCCAACCGAACCGGCATCCTGTGTGGTGCCTGTATAGACAGCTTTAGCCTGGCAATTGGATCTTCTCGGTGCATTGAATGTCCCAAGAGTCATAACATGGCGTTCCTGCTTGCCTTTGCTGCTGCTGGTGTCCTCCTTGTGTTCTTTATCCTTTCACTCAACCTCACTGCCACTCAAGGAGTCATTAACGGAGTCATCTTCTATGCTAACATTGTATGGGCTTACAAGATTATACTCTTTCCCTCAGACATTGGAGCAAATTATTTATTCACATTTCTTCAAGTCTTTATTGCCTGGCTCAACTTGGATTTTGGAATCGAGACTTGCTTCTTTGTAGGACTGGATGCTTATTGGAAGACATGGCTACAGTTTTTATTCCCATTCTACATCTGGGCCATTGCCTGTGTTATCATTGTTGCTTGTCGCTACTCATCTTGCCTCACTTACCTCATTGGTAGCAGAGCTGTTCCTCTTCTAGCCACACTCTTCCTTCTATCTTACATGAAGCTCCTTCGTACTGTGATAGATGCCACCTCAGTTGCAGTGTTAACACAGTGCCCACAAAACACCTCCTATGCTGTGTGGTACCTCGATGGAAACCTACGCTACTGCCAGCACCCTCACATTTACCTTTTTGTAGTGGCCATTGCTACTTTTATATTCTTGTGGCTTCCCTACACACTCGTGCTTCTGTTCATTCAGCCTTTAAGGAGAGTGTCTTATCTAAGGCCACTTAAGTGGATTAACAAGCTAGCCCCTGTCTACGATGCTTACTTCTCTCCTTTGAAGGATAAGCACCGATACTGGTTTGGAGCAATGCTTCTTATTCGAGGAGTACTTCTGGTTCTATTGACAGTAACTTCAGCGGACAATCCAGAACTGAATGTGTTTGCACTATTACTGTTCATAGCCTTTTTATTTTTCTTCATATCAATAAAGAATGTGTAGCTACAAGCGAATAAATGTGAGAATTCCAGAAAGCGCTACCTTACTTAACCTTACTCTCTTGAGTGCTGGAACTCTGTACAGGTGGGAATCTACTAAATCAAGGTCAAAATTGCTTATGGTATCAATTGGATTCACCTTTGCTCAGTTCTGTGTCATTGTTGTGTGGAGTTTGATCAAGCCTTGCCTCAGTGTTGGTAGTAGATGCAGACGAAATCAAGGCAATAATGTCATTGATGAGATCGTTGATGATAATAACATCGCTCACGAGCGAATCGATGATCCTGAACTTGAATCGCTGATCAATTTTACTCCTCGGCCCATTACCATGCCAGCTTCTTCTAAATACACAAAATGATCGAAGTAGCTAGCTATGGAATGCCATAACTATTTACAAAAATAAACTTAAATCACTTACTTGATTGATAATAATATTCTTCAGTTACGCATTTCTTTGCCATTGATCTCTATTTATGAGCAGATACTAAACAATTTTATGCATGCAATTGCAATACGTCTAGATTAGTAATTAACTGTTGTTAGTGAGTCCTTACCCCTTTCGAATTCATTGTTAAATTTTTTGTTTCGAATTTTTGAGGAATAATAGAATTCGTGCATGAGATTCTGTTATGCATATGCTAGAACATGGAATCAGTGGAAGAAAAACTTTTGCAGTCTAGCATATCATATAGAAATAGCAAATAAAAGTTTCCATACACAATGTGACAGTCATGCATTTTAATAATGGAGATAGCTGTTATTGTAATAACTGTAGCCAATAATAATTAACACTGGTGATAATATCGACATTAAATTTCATTGTTGTAGCTGCAATCTAGGAATAGCTATACTTCTTTGAAAATGAAATAGAGAAGAGTTTGAATGGATTGAGATGGAGCAGCTACTGTCACAATTTGTTGACAGTCTTAGCCCTCGTCCTTCAAAAGCACTCCTCTTCCATGCAGCATGCCTACTATAGTGTGAACTTCAATGTCTCCTGCAGAAGGAGAAATAGAAAATAAAAAATGCACACATTTTCACCGGGGATCTTTATAATGTTCATTAACCATGGAAAGTGACATAGTTAGCCTAGTTTTCTGTACTTTCATTATGCGGATGCTTATCATAACAAGTTACAAAATTATAGGACAGTACATTTACTCTTGGCTATACTAGTACTACACAGGTATGGAAACCCCATACTTAAAATTTCTGACAATTGTATCATAGCCATTGCCAATAGATCACGAGCTCCTTATCAAACCATCTTCCTAGTAGCTAGCTATAATATCCATGGGCACCCGCAGAATAGGTGACTAGCTCAGATATACGCACAAGCAGTCTGTTTTGGAGGGAGGAGAGGGTGAGGAAAAAGAGACAGAAAGGTCTTTTTACAAAGAGCGAGTAAACGTGAGAGTTCTAGAAAGTTCTACTTTGCTGAACCTTATTTACTTGAGTTCTTGAACTCTGCACAGGAGGGAATCTACTGAATTAAGGTCAAACTTGCTAATGGTGTCAATTGGAATCACCTTTGCTCAATTTTGTGTCATTGTTGTGTGGAGTTTAATCATGCCCTATATCTCAGTGCTGATTGGAGGTGCAGACGAAATCAAGGCCATGGTATTATTGATGATGATGACATTGCTCATGAGCGAATTGAAGATCCTGAACTTAAACCACTGATCAATGATACTCCTTGGCCCATTACCATATCAGCTTTTGTTAAATACACAAAATAAAGCACATAACCATACTGCACATATTTGAGTGATAATTTTCTGCTACAAAATTATTTACTTTTTTCATTGATCTCTATAGTATAATTATTAGTAGAATGATAGCTACCGTAGTAAATAATTTTTTGTGTGATTAGTTGTTAGTGAATCCTCCCCCTTTCATGAAGCAATTTTATATTTACTACTGTGTATAATTTAAAGTTTTGAGGAATAATAGCTAATTGCGTGCTTTTGCACAAGATAAAAGAAGAATTTGTTAGTCATTATTAGCAAAGATATTATATTCTATTTAGTAATCAAGCATCACTTCCTTGCCAACATCATGTTGAAGTAGAGAACCGCAAACCGAGGAAGCTGCTGAAAGCAATAGAGTCTTATGATGTGTGTGTGTGTATGCATGCTGCATGTGTACATGCATGCATGCATGCATGTTTGTATGTGCATGCACGTTATGTTTTTAATAATAATACCTATACGTGACCAACTCTGAGAAAACTATGGACTACATATAAGTAGTATATATAGCTACATGAATTTGTACTATACATGTATGTTTTTTTAGATCACAAATTGGGGCCAGATATGCACTGGCAGCTGGCACATAATATTATACTCACTGTACCACAGGGATGTCAATAATTGTCATGATACTGCCCTGCTCGTAGCTTTGATCTAGGTCACTACTTCAAGGATGCATGATGCTAGGCACAAAAATTTAATAACAGCCCTGCAAAGTATAATATAGCTACAATATCACCATTATTATGTTCCAATCAGGACGGCACTTAAACCACATTTATAGTATTTATAACTTTTCATGCCGTCATGGTTACAGTAGCAATATTTTTAATAGCTACTTCGTCCAATCACTACGGTGGCCCAGAAGGTCACTCGTGATTGCACATTGGCCTTTCGATTGTGCTAAGAGATTGCACATTGGCGATTCGAACCTCGAATCTCCAATCTCCAATCTCCAATCTCTTAGGACACCGTGCTAAGAGATTGCACATTGGCGATTCGAACCTCGAATCTCCAATCTCCAATCTCTTAGGACACCATGCTAAGAGATTGCACATTGGAGATTCGAACCTCGAATCTCCAAAGTGACACCTTTTTTTAAGAGAATACACATTGATAGCCTCGTCCCCAGGCCCCCAAGAGAGTCTGGGGACTACGTAGATGAGGCTAGCACATTGCGAACCTCGAATCTCCAATCTCTTAGGACACCGTGCTAAGAGGTTGCATGTTGGCGATTCGAACCTCGAATCTCCAATCTCTTAGGACACCGTGCTAAGAGATTACACATTGGCGATTCGAACCTCGAATCTCCAATCTCCAATCTCTAAGGACACCATGCTAAGAGATTGCACATTGGAGATTCGAGCTAGGTAGGCGCGGCTGGGGATTTCCCTCGTCACACGCCGGTATTTAATTGCGCATGCGCGCATGTGATTCTCTGGTTGTACCATAGCTGAACACGATCCCATCCAGAGCAGGAGAAGGAGTTATACGAGACTAGCGCGTAGCCTGTGCTATTCCACCATAAGTTGTAGTGCGAGATTCCTTGCTATTATACTAGTGAGCATGCGCACGTGTGTATACATAGAACATCATCATGTGGGCCATGAGAGGATCATTTGTAGCTAACCGTCGCTCACAAAATAATTATTAAATTTTGTTCTAACTTGTTTCAATCTGTTTAATATAACGACAAATCCTTTAAAGTTCTATATTATACGCACTAATCATTAACAACAGCTTCATAATTTACCATCAATTTCACTGGACGTCAGATTAGCAGCCATAATTCTGGCATAAGCATGATAAGGGAACGGTCCACGCATATTCGATAATGGCCACACCCCTTGCCACAAGTGGCGGGTGGCACGCGCCAGCCTGCGTATAATGATAAGAATAGCGAGCGAATCGCCAATGTGCAATCCCTTAGCACGGTGTCCTAAGAGATTGAAGATTCGAGGTTCGAATCACCAATGGGCTTTTCCATTAATAAATGGTACACCCCCACGGAAGAGTGAAATTGGCATATGACCCCCTAGATCTAATTATAGGCCGATGAACCATCAAGAATTAATTAACTAGAGTATTGAGACCATCAAGAAGTCATTAATGGTCTTCCGTCCCTTGCAAGTGGTATCCTCATCGTAAGGATTTTAGCTAACTGTGCATTGATGGGCTCAGAGTTCACCTAAGGAAAAAATAATGGGAGGGTGTGGTTTGTGACCACATCAAAGTAATAATATGGGTATTAAAGGCATCTGAGCTGGCCTGTAGCTATATTGGGCTAGCTATTTGATTTTGTAACCATTAGGCATTGGCGAATTATGCTGGCATAATTTTGAGCTATAGCCTCGTCCTCAAGCCTCCATCCAACTTCAATGTTGCACGCAGAAATGGGTGGAGGCCTGGGGACGAGGCTAATTTTGGACATAATAGATTCCATTAGCACATGGGCATATGCTAGCATAATAGATTCTATAATTTATTTAGGTTTCCCTTCCGAACCATTCCTTCCTCATCTCGTGCACTGTGCTGCATGAATCCTTATTGGAGCCCAAGGTACTGGAGCATAATAATACATAATATGCTAATTGCCTTCTATATTTGGCTGCATGTCAGCAACCTTTGTTGTTCAGTGCAGCGGTACCTTTGCTAACTATAAGGCATTGTGCATGGTGAGCATGAAGGGTTTTACTAGCATTGCCAGCATAGCATAATAGGACAGATTTTGAGCACATGTACAATTCACCAATGCCTAGTAATCATACACCCCCTATGAGTGTAATTTGGTGTACTTATGACACAATTATTAATATGACATAGCTACCATCCCCAGAAGACAAATTCAGTATCAAATACAGCTCCCTTTCTCTCTCCTCAATAGTGTTATCTACGTACATACTGCGCTGTTCCAAGCTACTCACTCCCATAAAAATAAACATCCTGTTACAAAGAGGTTATTTTAGCTATCCATCAGACACTATTAAAAAGATCTGAGTTCCCAGTACTAGTACTAGTATCAGTGGCGGATCCAGGATTTCTTGAAGGGGGGTTGTAATACAGTCTAGCGCGCGAAGCGCGCGCGAAATTTTAGAAGTCACGCCCACTTTACGGAAAACCACGCCCATTTCGATCGTTTTTTAGAGCCCTACCAGTCCAATCGATCTGTTTTCGAACAAATTTTCTCCTAAGGTGAGCCATAGCAGGAGTTTTCTTAGATCTATAGCCAGAAAGGGGGGTTCCATTTAGTTTATTATCAGTACTTCTTAGTGTTAGATGCAGCCCAAAGGGGGGTACACTTGCACCCCCCTTACCCCCCCTGGATCCGCCACTGAGTATCTTTATCCCTGGGTTGGTTACACTTCACTGATTTAGAGGAACTTCTATTGGTAGGTAATTGTTTATTACACTCCAGCTTGCATAACATTAACTGTTATGCCTCCAAGACATTGTAGCATGGAATCACTCGTCCCGGCTCTTAGAAAACCATGGTCCTTGCAAGCCTCATGTACCAGGCCTATACTCTCAATAATACTATGCACACTACTATTTTTCGTATAGCGTGACAATGTGTAGTATGGAGGGTAGGCCTGGTGCACGAGGCTAACCCTTGCATGGCTTTAATTGGATAATCATTTCACATGAACAACTGATGCCCAACATTGCACAATAGACCTTTGCTAATATGCTATGGAAACTATTTTTAACGATGCCAGTGGTCCTAGTAATTTTCTGTGCATGCTTGTGGTTGGAAAAAGGTGCCAACCACAGCACAAACCTATAGGAAAATTATTTTAATATCAACAACAGATCAGACTTGGTGTGGTACATTGATACTCATAGATCATTGTCATTGCTAAACATTTTTGGTACTATTGAGGAAGTTTTCCCCATACCACTATTTTACCTTAATTTGTGTGACAGCACTGTGTATTAATTGGACAAGGGACACAACCTGCTTAGATCCCTAGCTGAGCTCTCATTAAGAAAGTAGTATATACACCCCTACCTTTTCCAGTTACTTATAATAGCTCATGCATGCGTATACATCATCCAAGTAGTATGTCCTGAAGGTCAGACTGGCCCACCATGCTGCTACAAATGGTTTGCAATAATGTTTGTAGAAACAACCTAGTACCACACTAAGCATAAAAATGTATACGCATGGTACATGCATTTATACCTGTTACATGTTATAGTATACACCTACATGCATGTACTAGCTATAGGTTCATGCATGCCCCTGAAAGTAGCTCTCTACAACATTATACCTAACCAAGAGCGCATACCGTAAACTCTGGTTATTAAGCGCACCTCGCTATTAAGCGCACATTATTTATTAAGCGCATGCCCTCTTCTTGTCATAAGATATTGTTTATTAAGCGCATGCACTTAATAGGCGTGGTGTTCTATGAACCTGACCTTGACCGGCTGGAAAGTGATTTGGAGTCAGGTATCTTTGGAGAAATGATGGCCACGAATAACGTTATCATGCAAGAAGATCGACAGATTGCCAGCACCCATCATCTTGAGCGGCAACTGTAAACGCTAAAGTGCTCGATCGATCGAGTGCTCAAGTACAGTGCTAGTGCTAGTAGTGGGCCTCGCATCCATCACGTGCCTAAACGTTTGTGGGCGTGGTTATGTGCAATATAAGCGCATATCCTTTATTAAGCGCATACTGTCATTCCATTTACCGCTATAAGCGCATGCGCTTATTAACCAGAGTCTACGGTAGTTCTTAATATTATGTGCTCTTGGCTAACTTAGCATGCTATTCTCATATTCAAACTAGTGGAATGTAAGTCATCAGTGACAGTTGGACACACATGTATAGAGGACCATAGGGCTATAAATTGTCTCTTGTATGGATGAGAGCAAGCGTGGGTGTGTGCAGATGAAATCTACTGAGTCAGAGGAGCAGAGCTAGAGTGTTTTTGTGGTGTGTTGTGCAGAGATCTGAAACATGCCCAGGCAAGTTACAGCACTATGTGGTAACACATCTAGGTGTGAAACCACCATCACCACCCAGGTGGCAGTAGTAGTGGTTACCCCACTAGACATGCTTGTGGGTGTCTGCTGATTTTCAGTACTAGGCTCACTAAACTTCTGAGCATGGTATAGCCACCTAAGCATGCATACCCTAATCATGCATACCCTTACCATGCGTACCCTAATCACGCATACCCTAATCACATCACCTCTCACATATTCCAATTATCTCTCATATACATACCTTAATCACTTCACAATGTCATACACACACAAGCACTGGTATGCACATACATATACACATATCATAAACATTCCATGTCTTTAACACATACCCCATGCAACCACTCACATCTCTCATACACATACCCATCTCACTGTGTGTCATATACTGCCCTATTACTTCATTTCTCATACCCTAACTACACATACCCTAATCATATCACCTCTCACATATTCCAATCCCTGTCACTTTATCTCTTATATACATACCTTAATCATGCACTTCATGTTGTCATGCACATACCCCAGTCACAAGCACTGGTACACACATACACCATACATATATCCTATGTCTTAAGCACATACCCCATGCAACCATTCGCATCTCTCACACACATACCCATCTCACTACTGTGTGTCATATTATACTACAATTGTGTACTGCCCTATTACTTCATTTCTCATACATATACCCTAATTACTTCATCTCTTATACATATGTCCTAATCATTTCATTCCCACTCATTTCTCATATATACTGCCCTATTACTTCATTTCTCATACACATACCCTAATCATTTATAATTATGTCCTGATCATTTCATCCCTCTCATACAAAAATGCATCTCATTCCCACCCACTGATCACTTCATCATAATATTTATTATGCATACTTCCATCATATTACCCATTTCATCTTCTATGCACCCTAATCATAATAATATGATGTACTAAGTCACTACAGTAAGCTCCCATAGAGAAGTAGGCAATAATTCTTGTATCTAACAGTGCAAGTGTAATTGCTCACTGATTGCCTACGGTGTTAATTTAATTACAGCTTGCACCTAATCACGTGCTGATTGGGTAAAATCACCCTTCGTTTTGTTAGTACAGCTGCAAGGTCAAGAACAAAGCCACGAAACCTGCTGATGCTACATAAGTTCTACAAAGCATCCCTTCACCTTGTGGGGGTAGCCAGGCTTCTGTTTACTTAGTGGACCTATACTACTGCTAGTGGTCTGTTAGTCAAGTAGATAGGCGTCCTTACATAAGCGCTTCATATGATTAGTAATTGATCACATCCTTCTGAGTGCAATTTGGAAATAATCATACTCGTAACTGCCAGTTGTAAAGCAATTTAAATTGCACTTGGCTTCACCTCATGCAATTTCAAGCTTTCCAACTGGCAGTTACGAGTGTGATTATTTCCAAATTGCACTCAGAAGGATGTGATTAATTATTCTAATTAATCACTTCATCTCATCGATCACTCCTATACATACCCAATCACATACACTTTGAGCTGCCCACTTTAGTCCTTTACTTATTCCCCTCAATACGTGCCCATAATAATTCTTTGATAGCCCCGTAAGACATAGATATTGTAGTATATTTCCCCTAGGGTATATACCTCATTCCCAGGCCCTATATTCCCAGCTATTCAATGTTGCATGCAAAGACAACATCAGGGAGCCTGGGGACGAGGCTACCCTAGGATAAGTTGTTAAGTAGCTCATGCATGGCCTGGAAACATGACAAGGAATAATAGACTTACAAAAGGGAATAAACATAGTAGTAATGAGCTAGGGGTGTGGCCATGGGATTGTTGAATCCACTGTCATGTTAATTAAAGTGAGCTAACTGGTTTCTTATAACTTCTAGGAGTCTCTCTTTAGTTCTCTCCCTCACCCCCCAACCCCCCTTCTGAATGTGTGTTAAGTTGCCATATATGCATCAGTGGAGTAGGAACAGGGGGGGGGGGGGGGGGGGGGGGGGCCTGGCCCCAACCAATAAAAGGGTGGATAGCTAATTATACTTAGCAAGGATAGAAGACCAGAAAGTCTTAGCTTATTAGTAGGATAAGGTCTCAAATGTCTAATTTTTAGCATACTGATTAATGTTAGTAACATGTGTTAAAAAAGGTAGGCTTTTATAAACTAGCCACTATGACTAATTTACGTCCCTGCATCATGCATGACCGAGTACCTTGGCCCCCCCCCCCCCCCCCCAATGTACAATTGCTTCCTACTCCACTGTGCATCACATGATAGCATTAATTAGACAATTAACTGCACAATGTCACATGTAGATTATGTAAAGAAAAACATTTTCTAGTGATACCCTATCAATTAATTACACCTCCAACTATTAACAACACCGTTTGGAATCATTAAAATTGCATTAGCTGACCATCAAGAATTAATATAAAGTGGCTAAATATCCATCAAGAAAGTAATTAAAATTTTATAGCTTATACCGTCAGGAAGTAATTATTGGTCTTCCGTGGGGGTGTATCCTTTATTAATGGAAAAGCCCAATGTGCAATCTCTTAGCACGGTGTCCTAAGAGATTGGAGATTGGAGATTCGAAGTTCGAATCGCCGCCAATGTGCAATCTCTTAGCACAATTGAAAGGCCAATGTGCAATCACGAGTGACCTTCTGGGCCACCGTAAATCACGAATGGGATCTACACTCTTAAGAGATCCTCAGGCCTTTAGAAGCACCTTCAATGCACTTGGAATCATAGTTGCCAACTGTCCCGAAACTGGCGGGACAGTCTCGAAAATATTGGATATGTCCCGCTCTTGTCCCGATTTCCCCCTCTGCTGACATCATAGTACGTCACTACGTATGTTGCACAAAAAGGGTGTGGCACAAGCCTAACCTCAGTATACTACCTTGTTTTTGTCCGTATATCACGAGATTTAGTGGGCGTGGTAGGTGTATTTTGTGCGTAGTCACGGACGTTGCCGAAATAGTGGGTGTGGCAATGCAAAAATGGGCGTGGCCCCAAAATTTCACGCGCACTTCGCGCGCGTTAGCTCATCTATCCCGCATCCATTTGTTATAAGGTTGGCAACTATGTGGAATGCTATCACCTTTGTGTCATTAACCCTCACCGCAAAGCGTAGGCGGAGGGTTACTGCTTCGGGCGTTGTCAAAACTGCTCGTGTGTGAAGAGCGGTAGACTTTGTCGTGGCTGCCTTCCACTACGGCTGGGGAACTGTGTGAATACCGTTCGGACTCAGCCGTCTCAAGCCACTACTCTATCACCCCTCTCGCCACAAAGCCATATTCTACACCATCACAGCGCTCTTCGCCCACGCCATCCTCGAACACTCAACCCCATACATGTTCATCACCCGAGCTGTTTTCGTCCCCCGGATCCTCTCGATCGGATTCTCCACACTGCTCTCACTCGCCGGCTGCCACTAATGTCCCTGAGACCCCATCACACCGTTCTGTCACCCCTCGTTTTCAGCTACCTACGTTCTCCCCCATGGCAGATCCAACGTTCTCCTGGGGCTCTTGTGTTTCCGCCACTGCGTTTGCTAATTCCCTCAATGCCACCTATGACGAAGTTGTGCACTGGAAACCGAACTTTTTCAAAGTTCCCTTTGGCAGAGCAGGAAAGGCCTTTGTCTCTGAACTGGCGAGTTTATATAGAGCATTCGCTACAAGTTCTGCCATGGAATCGATTGCTATGAAGGCAGCCATAGTTCTGCCTATACTGCTACTTCAAAAACCTTCTAGAAAGTCAAAAGCTAAAGAGCATAGCACTTGCCTGGAGAGGCGTTTGAGCACATGGCAGGACGGAGATTTGAATGACCTACTTCTTGAAGGGAGAACTATACAGAGACGGATCCCTGCTTTACATCCAGCAGATGGTTGTGCTCGCCTGGCCCGCTCTTTTGCCAACCTAATGTTCCAGGGTAAAACCAAGTCTGCCATTCGTCTTCTAACGGAGGAAACCAAGGGTGGGGTACTTCACCTGAGTGACATTGCTGATGGGCAAAGATCGGTGAGAGAGATCTTGGTGGATAAACATCCCGCTGGTCAGCCTGTTCACCCTGAAGCTCTCATTCAGGACGACCCCGGGAGGTTCATCCCGTATTATTCGAGGCTATTGATGCACCCATGATTAGATCTATGGCTCTGCGGATCACTGGTGCTGCTGGACCGTCTGGGATTGATGCTCTAGGTTGGAGAAGACTCTGCACCTCCTTCAAATCTGCCTCCCTTGACCTGTGCCACTCTCTCGCGTTGACTGCTCAGCGTTTATGCACCAACTTTATCGACCCGTCTGCCATTGCCCCCTTTCTGGCTTGCCGACTGATTGCACTGGACAAGAATCCGGGGGTCCGCCCCATTGGCATTGGTGACACTGCAAGACGAATCATCGCCAAAGCCATCCTGTCTGTCACCAGACTGGATATCCAGGAAGCAGCTGGGTCTCTGCAGCTCTGTGCTGGCCAAATCTCGGGTATTGAGGCAGCCGTGCATGCCACAGATCAGCTATTCAAACAGGAGGATACTGAAGCCATTCTGCTCGTGGACGCCACCAATGCATTTAACTCTCTCAATCGCCTCTCTGCCTTACACAACATCCAAAGGCTCTGTCCTTCATTGGCTACAGCACTCATCAACACTTACAGAGAACCTACTGAACTTTTTGTTGATGGTGACGTGTTGTACTCCCGTGAAGGTACAACTCAGGGGGATCCCTTGGCTATGCCCATGTACGCTCTTGCAACTATTCCATTAATCAAGAAGCTGCGCCAGAACTGGAACGATGTTAGTCAAGTATGGTATGCAGATGATGCCTCAGCAGCTGGCAAGATTCTTAGCTTGCGCAGTTGGTGGAGTCAGCTAGCTTCACTAGGCCCCAAGTATGGCTACTTTGCTAATGCTGCCAAAACTTGGCTGGTCACAAAAGGAAAGCATCTCGAAGCAGCTACAGCTGCCTTTGCTGATACTGGTGTGAAGGTTACATCGGAGGGCAGACCCTACTTGGGAGCAGCCATTGGCACACAAGAATTCGTGATCTCGCATGTGAAGAACAAAGTGGAGAACTGGACTAAAGAATTGGAATGCCTGGCAACAATTGCTGTATCACAACCTCATGCTGCTCATGCAGCCTTCACTCATGGCCTCTCCAGTAAGTGGTCCTATCTCACTCGCACTGTTCATGGGATTGGTCCCCTTCTTCAGCCGCTTGAGTCAGTAATAAGACTGAAGTTCATTCCAGTACTCACCGGTCAGCCTCCCCCGAATGATGCAGTGCGTCGACTTCTTGCCCTACCGGCAAGATTAGGAGGCATTGCCCTTTCTAACCCCACCACAGACGCAGACGTGAATTTCCTCTCCTCTACTAAGATCTCAGATCCTCTAAAAAATGCCATCCTCCAACAAAATCTTGAGTACCCTGTCGAAATAATCACTGAGCAAGCTGGTGCCAGAGCTGAGGTGCGTAGAATGAAGCGCGAGCGGTCAAAGCTTGATGCTAACTCTCTGATTGAGTCTCTCACTCCATCACTTCAACGCTCCATGGAGTTGGCCCAGGAGAAAGGTGCCTCTATTTGGCTGACATCCCTCCCTATCCAAGAGTTTGGGTTTGCCTTACATAAAGGTGCTTTTCAGGATGCTCTTGCTCTTCGCTACAACTGGCAGCCCTTGCGTGCCCCTTCTCTCTGTGCTTGCGGCACTAAATTCTCAGTCGAACATGCCCTCTCATGCCCTAAAGGCGGCTTTCCCTCGATCCGCCATAACGAGATTAGGGATCTGACAGCAAACTTGCTAACAGAAGTCTGCAATGACGTTTGTATCGAGCCATCTCTTCAGCCTACCAGTAGTGGGGCACTCACTGGATCCTCTTCGAACACTCAGGATGGTGCAAGGCTTGACATTGCTGCGAACGGCTTCTGGGGTGGACGGTTTGAGCGCACTTTCTTTGATGTACGGGTTTTTAACCCTAATGCTCCTTCCAACAGACACCCCCAGCTGCGTTCCTGCTATAGAAAGCACGAGCTTGAGAAAAAGCGCCAGTACGAACAACGAGTGAGAGAAGTGGAACATGCCTCCTTTACACCCCTCGTCTTATCTGCCACAGGTGGTATGGCCAACGAAGCCACTACATTCTATAAGAGGCTTGCTTCCTGCCTGGCCACCAAATGGGATCAACCATATGCTCCAACGATGTCCTGGCTACGCTGCCGTCTTGTCTTTTCCCTGCTACGGTCAGCTATACAATGCATCAGGGGTGCTCGTTCCAGCATCGGACACGCCACCAAGTCTCCTGCTCCACCAATGGACTTGGTTAACTCTGAATTGGCCTTTATTTAAACTCATAATCATTACTCTGTTTTATATAATTTGTTTTTTATCTCACACTTTACCTCAGTCTTAGCAATGTCTGCATTTTTGCTTATTCATTATATTTTATGGACTGCAATCGTTTGGCGATTTTTGTCTGTCCGTCCGTCCGTCCGTCCGTCTGTCCGTCTGTCCGTCCGTCGCAACCCTCTTTTGCTAAATGGTAAGGGTCGTCATAGAGAAAGTACGCATTCTAGGTATAAGTGGCATAAAGGAAGAGTGGTCATGTTAAGTCCTGCCCAGTGGAGTAGTGTGTGCAGCTCACGGTTGCCAGTCTGTGTTTACATGGCACCTACCTCAACTGCATTCTGTGCTTTGCTGGTCAGTTGTCAATACAGTGACAGTGTAAACAGGCAGTGGCTCTCAAGTGCATAATTCTGTTAAAGTAGTCACAGTGTACATAGTGGCGTAGCCTGGTGCCTTCCCCCAGTACCAGAACCCTGTTTAGGTGCAGGTATGTAGTCAATAGTATACCAGTACTCTGTTCAGGTGTAGGGTATGTAGTTCAATACTCCTGATATTGAACATGCACTGTGGTAATGCATGTAGCATGCATATTATAGCATGGCTCACTGAGTATAATATACTCAGTGAGCCATGCTATATGCATGCATGTAGCGGTGAGGGTTCTGCACTCCTGTGCATTCATTAATAGTTGCATTGCCAAGGTGAGATCAATGATGATGACATCGCTCATGAGCGAATTGAAGATGCTGAACTTGAACCACTGATGAATTATACTCCTCAGCTCATTACCATGCCAGTTAGGGATAATTTTCTGCTACAAACTTAATTTTATTTTTTCATTGATATCTGTAGTATAATAATTATTAGTAGGTAGATACTAAATAATTTTATGTGACTAGTTGTTAGTGAATCCTCCCCCTTCACTACGTAATTTTGTTTTCACTAGCTACTGTGTATAGCTTAAAGTTTTGAGGAGTAATAATTGTGTGGTTTTGCACAAAAGATAAAAATATTTGTTAGTCAGTATTAACACATTTAATTTAGTAGTCAAGCAGCCCTTTCTTGTCATCATTGTACTGAAGTAGAGAACAGTAAACTGAGGAAGCTGCTGAAAGCGATAGCGTCTTATGGCATACATTGTGTACGTGCGTGTCACGCGTGCATTCATATTTGTGTGTGCATGTACATTGTATTTATCTATATACGTGACCAACTATGAGAAAAGCTATGGACTACTAAGTCTTACTAAAGACTCTCTAATAGTAGTATGTATTAATTTGTACTGTAGATATATGTTTTCTAGATCATAAATTGGGGCCAGATGTGCACTGGCAGCTGGTACATATTATACTCGCTGTACCACAGGGATATCAATATCATGATATTATTGCCCTACAGTACATTGCCCTGGTGGCAGCTTTGATCTGTGTCATAGGTGGGATACTTCAAGGATGCTTGATGCTAAGCACAAAAAATAACAGCCCTGCACAAAAATTAATTATAAAAGCTGAATATATACAATATCACCATTATTGCTTTCATATCAGGACCCTGAGACAATTTAATGCTAGGCTGGAACATCTACTCAAAATTTGTGTGACTTGCCTGACACTCCCATCCAGGAAAGAGGTATTGCTTATGTCAACAGGTATACCAATCCCCTGAAGATAGTCAACATCCAGACTAGAACCA
Organism: Cliona cf. orientalis; assembly: GCA_963930775.1. Lineage (NCBI taxonomy): Eukaryota > Metazoa > Porifera > Demospongiae > Clionaida > Clionaidae > Cliona > Cliona cf. orientalis. Next base: position 2,197,535 of record OZ005694.1, on the reverse strand, counting down.
ACCAGTTTTATAATTCTTTTTTCGCAAAACGTGACTATTGATCTCTGGAACTCTCTTCCCTCATCACTTCTATCATGTATCTCCTTAAATCCGGCCTCAGATAGCTATTTTAATTTTTAACTCGTACTTGTTTACACTCCCTCCATAGATTACAATGTCATGCTAATTTTAGGTATTGCCAGGTATTCATGTTAACCAGTGGCGTCTCTAGGTAATTGTTTAACTGGGTGCAAGTTATTGAAAGTATAACTGCATACTCAAGTGCATGCATAAAGCTAGTGGAAGTGTACTATATAGTATACCCTGTATGACATTGTAGTACTATTAATAGTGTAATAACCTAGTAGGTACTATTCCATGTGGACAGTCTATGTACATGTATAGTGATAATAAATTATATTATTATACATGACATGTTATATACTTGCTATGACTGTGTAGTGAAACATGCATACTGTGATAGGTTATTGAATTACACACGCATAGGATGGGTGCACAGGTGCATGGATTGGGTGCAAATGAACCCACATGCACCCCCCTGGCGACACCACTGATGTTAACTGCTGTTCTATTTAGAGCAGAAATTATTATAAAAAAAGGACTGTAGCTACTTGAAGCACTTTCTTTATAATAATATTATTATGTTTAAACTTTTCATGCTGTCATGGTTACAGTTGCAATGTTTTAAATACCTCATCCAATAGGATCTACGATCTTAAGAGACTCTCAGGCCTTTAGCACCCTCAATGTGCTTGGGATGCTATCATCTTGATGTCATTGTCAGTGGCGTCACTAGGGGGTTGATCTGCAACCAATTCGCAATGGCGGGGTAAAGCAATTAATTAAAGCGATCGAGCACAAAATTCGCCAGACCTCAAGGTCTAGGCATATGAGTGACTAGTGAATTAGTCGAGATCTTTGAAAAAAAAATTTACTTCATTATTGTGCAAGTAGATTCAGTGTGCCGGGTATGTGCTGATCTGTAGTCCAGACTAAGCTTAGTAAGTATCCTTAACCCCACCACCCCATGCACCCCCCCACAAAACCATGCCACTGCTTGTTATGGCTTCTTAATCTCTCTACCACCAACGCTTGACCAGCTGTACTTAAGTCAATGCTACTGAGCCACACTAGCCATGGAGTATCTTCTACCATTAGCAATGAATCAACAGAATATATCTTCTACTATGAAAATTTTTTTATCAAGGAACGAATATCTAATTGTGTTTCATATAATCATCATGGTTGTATCGATAATGACCTCCTAGCAAGACCCAGTTCTCATAAATATCACCTTGCACAAATATCTGATTATAATTCGCATAATCAGTCTGGTTGTATTGAGATTGACGTCCTAACGACCCCAATTTTTATAAATATCACCTTACTTCCAGGCTGCCCTTCAGGACTGACTCCTAATCATGATGAAACCACATGCAGCTGTTATCCTGTCTTGGCTAACAATTAATGGCTTCAGTTGCTTAGTAAAAAACAAAATTGGTCTCCTGCAGTGGAATGGCACTGTGTGGGTAAATGCAACCTTCAATGAGAGTCATAGCACTGGTATCATATACAACAGATTCTGTCCACTACTCTACTGCAAGTCAGGTAACAAGATGGTCAACATTGGAATTGAATCCAGTGAACAGTGTGCCTCCAACCGAACTGGCATCCTGTGTGGTGCCTGCATTCACAGCTTTAGCCTGGCAATTGGATCTTCTTGGTGCATTGAATGTCCAACAGTCATAACGTGGCACTCCTGCTTGCCTTTGCTGCTACTGGTGTCCTCCTTGTATTCTTTGTCCTTGCACTCAACCTCACTGCCACTCAAGGAATCATTAATAGAATCATCTTCTATGCTAACATACATTGTATGGGCCTACAAGATAATATTCTTTCCCGCAGACACTGGAGAAACTATTTATTCACATTTCTTCATGTTTTTATTGCCTGGCTCAACTTGGATTTTGGAATCGATACTTGCTTCTTTGTTGGACTGGATGCTTATTGGAAGACATGGCTACAGTTTCTATTCCCATTCTACATCTGGGCCATTGCTGGTGCTATCATTGTAGCTTGCCGCTATACTCCTCTCGCCTCACTAACCTCATCGGTAGCAGAGCTGTTCCTCTCCTAACCACACTCTTCCTTCTATCTTACATGAAGCTCCTTCGCACTTTGATAGATGCCACATCAGTTGCAGTGATAACACAGTACCCACAGGACACCTCCTATGCTGTGTGGTACCTTAACGGAAATCTACGATACTGCCAGCACCCTCACATTTACCTTTTTATAGTGGCCATTGCTACTCTTATGTTCCTGTGGCTTCCCTACACACTCCTTCTTCTGTTCATTCAGTCTTTGAGGAGAGTGTCTCATCTAAGGCCACTCAAGTGGATCAACAAGCTAGCCCCTGTCTATAATGTTTACTTCTTTCCTTTGAAGGATAAGCACCAATACTGGTTTGGAGCAATGCTTCTTGTTCGAAGAGTGCTCCTGGTTCTGTTGACAGTAACTTCAGTGGACAATCCAAAACTGGATTAATGTATATTGTCTTCTTAATTTATTTCATATCAATCAAAAATGTTTACAAGCGACTAGACGTGAGAGTTTTAGAAAGTTCTACCTTGCTAAACCTTATTGTCTTGAGTTCTGGAACTCTGTACAGATGGGAATCTATTGTCTCAAGGTCAAACTTGCTTATAGTGTCAATTGGAATCAATTTTGCTCAGTTTTGTGTCATTGTTTTGTGGAGTTTGATAAGACCTTGTCTCAGTGCTGGTTGGAGGTGTAGACGAAATCAAGGCCATGATGTCATCAATGATGATGACATCGCTCATGCATGAGCAAATTGAAGATCTTGAACTTGAACCACTGATCATTGATACTGCTCAGCCCATCACCACATCAGCTTCTGTTAAATACACAAAATGAAGCAGATACCTAAACCGCAAAGTTTCATGCTGTGTCATTATCTCTGTATATAGTTGTTCCTGAATCCTTCCCCTTTACTACGTAATTTTTATCACTACTGTGTAGCTATAGCCAAAGTTTTCAGGAATAATAGCTAATTGCTAGCCTCGTCCCCAGCCTCCCCAATCTTTGTTCAACGCACGCGAGAAAAAGAGGGGGAGCCTGGTACGCGAAGTCACGTGCGCTACGTTTAAAGGCGAAGGATGGCGAAGGGTGATTATCGCGCGTAGGTGAGGGCGGTTTGCGGTGGGTACCGGTGGACGTAATGCCTCGCCCACTCAATCACATTATAGCTCACGCGCACGCCGCGTGCTTACTCCTCTCTCAATACAGATCGAGTGCTATCATCCCTGGAGCTGTATCCAAGAGTTCAGTACGTCGTCGAGTCACTTCGTCGTAGCCTTAGCTATACCAGTTTGACTCAAGTATAGCCTAGTCCACATCTACGTAGCTCAGTGCTAGATATAGCCATCCCTCAAGTATACAATTGCCATCTGTACACGGTACACATATTATTATACACAATAGCATTGATATGTATAAAATTTTAATATTATTACATATCATAGTATTAAATATTAAAATTAATGTTGACACACAAAAACTAGCTGTATTTACTATTCATATACATGTAGTGCAAGCTAAGCATGGCAGAGAAGATAGCGTACTTGAGAAAGAGGTACCGTGAGACACCATCAGCCGACAAAAAAGTCAAGTTTTCTGATATCCACAGTGATCTAACCACTCAATTCCCTTTGGTATCATGGAATTCACGGATGGTTTCTGAAACGGTGCGGAGTGCTTTTCCACAGTCGTCCAGTAAGCAGCATGGGAAGTACCATACCACTTATGTGCATGGCATTGAAGTGAACGAACCAGATCTTGCTGATCCTCATTCAACTCTCCTTGTCAGTTTGAAACAGTCGCTAGAAGCAGAAAAGGCCAAGAATGATCAATTGGTTCTGAACACTCGGAAACTGGAGGAAGAAAATGCCACACTACGAGGTCTCTTAGCAACAGCTTTTCAACCACATGTCATTGAGAGTCAAGTCCAGTCAATGATGAATTCAGCTCGTAGTGCTTATCACGGTCCTGATACAGTTGACCATTTTAATAGTTTTTCTATCGATCACCTGATTAGTGAGCTTCACACACACGCCCCAGATGTTTTTCGCTTGTTTAATTTGATTGGTAATGTTGATCGTCATGAAGATGCCGACAACACTAAAATTGCACAACTCCGATCCGTTTCATCACTACTAAACCTCCTTAAATGTCGCTCAATCAAGGTTCTCGGGGTACAGCTTCTTCTGACATTCATGTTAATTGCTCGTGCTACAAATAAACAAGTGAGCAATATAACACTGTTTCAATCATCATACAATAACTGCTATAATAATGAATAATAATTAATACTGTAGGCTATCACAGTTATGAATCATTATGGTGCTTGTGTCTCTTACACTACTGCATGGAAGTATCTCAAGCAATTGACACAAGAGGCCAGATATCTAGAGGTGGTTAGGGAAGGGCACTGGGTGTATGATAATCTTAATTATCTCTTGTCAATTCGGCACGAACGTGAAGGTAGGTACACATTATTATATATAATATTGACAGGACACCAATATTGTGGTCAGATTATTTGGGGGAGGGAAGGGGGGTGCATGGTGGCAGCAAAAGACCTCGGCTAAGTTCCCCCCCCCCCCTCCAAATCCAATCTATAAGTTGCTACACTCACATGCACATGTACATGCATGTACCAAATCAACACTTACATGTATGTACAGATCATCACTCCAGCATGTTGAATGCAACTGCACGCCTGGCCATTAGAATCAGGTACTTGCCAGATTTTCCTTTTGAATGGACAGACACCAACCCTCAGAGTAGCAGACAAACTCTCACCATCGATGATTTCCTACCAAGTAGTGAGGATGCCATGAAATTACAGCAAAGTGCTGCCCAGTATCTAATGAGCTTTCTAGTAGAGAATTTCACTGACCTCACAGATCTCCAATGTTATGTACCACCAATGGAGTCAATACATCCACCACAGAAAAGTGAGGTGATTCCCATGAAGATTCTATTCAAGGATGAAAAGTTAAAAGTGACACGATTGACATATTGACTCAGTTGATGGAGGATAGCAATATTGATGGCACACCCCAGGTATGTACATACTCTAATAGGCATTTGAAGCAATATACAATGCATGTATTGTTATTGATATCACACACATGTACACATGTACACATGCATACACACATGCACACACATACATGAACACACAACAAAAATAGTCGATAATTGGAGACCAACTAACATGCAAAGTTATCAGAGGCTGTAAGCTGTGGAGGCAGGGTGAGATTGAGCAAAAGAACAGGCTGTCATGGGCCAATGAAGTGCCAGGTGTGGTTTATTTGGAATATAGTGTAGCATGCATGGTTACGTACATGTACTTTTAAATGCAGGAGACTTTCACTTCCTCTGGGAGTGTCTGAGAGTCCTATACATGATCTTGTGGGGTACTCCTGCACAGCCAGGTAGCCTGTGTAACCTACGAGAACTGCTAAATAGAAAGCAAGTAGACAAAGCAGTGAAGGTATTCAGTACAGGAGATGAGTTTCTACTACACTGTTTCAAGGCACACTTAAAGGCCAGGATTTGTACATTTTTCAAGTTAGCACTGCTAATGATAAAATTGTACACGACTGCTCACGTCAGTGGCTTCACAACACGGCTATAAAGCTTCTACCCCACACTGTTATGCCAGCAAAATCTGATGACCCAGTATACAGCCTCCATCGCTGCTTTCTCCACCTGGGGTTCCTATATGTGGATTTAAGAAATGCCATTAGATGGGAAAAAGGGCCACACATAATCAGGCACTGGAAGCTATGGCTACCTCGCTTCATAGCAACTGGTTGCAAGAATTATGCAACCGAGAGTGTTCATCTTTTGGCAGGTCTATGTGCTGACCTACCAAAACATATGGCGTACATCAATACACACAATCGTACTGTCAATGTCGAGGGGAAGCCAGGACGAGGGAAGCCCATCGACCAAATGATGGAACATTACATACTGTATGTACATTTTTTGGGCATGATTTGCATGTATGCATGCATTGCACACATATAAAATACATTATACACGCATATGTACTTATCTTTTGCTATTCCAGGGTATTGAAGCAAGCAATGAAAGCAGGAGGAGGAAATCTGACGCCTAATCACATAGAGGATTTGTCTTTGTGTGCCCTTTTCCTCATGTCTGCAGCAAAACAGGTCGATCAAGCCTACAATGCACATCAGTCCTATAAACACACAACTCGAGATGCTGATAGGGATGTAAATAAGATAGTAGCAGTTTTGTTGGACAAACAAGCAGTAGTTCCTGTTGAAGACCGCACAAGTCCAACGTTTGAGGATCCTACTCCTAACGGCTTAAAGAAGATGTGCAACACGTCTTGGATACAGGAAACGTTGTCACGAAACCCTACTGAAGACCTGAGCATGGAAGAAGAGAACCATATTGATGAATTTGATTATGAAATCTGTGATGCACATTGAACTACATGTCATATATCAATACCACTTTAGTATTGTTACTCTCGTTATCTCCTGTATTAAAGCACGTAAATGAATATTACATGAATGATAAAATCAACAAACTAAGCACACCTTCGACGTTTACACGGAACATATTGGTATAAAACATCAGAAATTACATTAAAAAATCTGTCCTTGATGTCAGTGCGAATACCATATAAAGAAATGTCAGAAGCAGTCTCAAGGTATTCAGCTTGCAAACATAGTTCATCAATTGTCGAGTCAGGACACACAAAGTCAACACCAAACATACTAAGGCACGGATTTTCAACAATGTAAGCTTTTCTCTCTGCATATAAGCGCTCCTTGAGAGTCTTCAAGAGCTGTTCATTTACTTTCCTAATAGCTGACCGTTTTGGACGTCTTGTTTGCTTGCCCAGTTCCAACACATTTAGCCGGTCATTAGACGAGATTGCTGATGGTGTACAGACGTCACAGCATCTCAATGGCGGTATGAACTCATTATACTCTTCACCCATTCCACTTAGTAACGTTTTCCTTCGACAGATCTTATCATTTACAAAGTTGGAGAGAGTTTTATCCTGGATTTTGCTTCTGCTACTTTTTTTGTCACTATAGAACAAATGACCTCTAGCAGGGCACCCATTGCGACCAGCACGGCCGAACAACTATACATATTAGAATAATAATACATAATACAATAGAGTTGCTAACATACTAGACTAAGTTCTTGCTACACATTGTACCTGATAAAGCTCAGTTGCCATTTTTGGGATACCATAAACAACCACTACTTCAACATCTGCTATGTCCATCCCCTACAATTAATTTACACATCATGATTATTATACCCCGTGCCTGAAATATAGTGTGCATACCATCCCAAAAGCTACTGTCGCTACAAGACATCTTAAAGTGGAGTCATCGCTTTTAAACAGGTGCTGAAGAGCAGTCTTGGTATTCTGTGAGATGCTTGCATGATACATACCAACATATTCTTTCTTAGTAGAAGCGACTTGTAGCATATGAAATATCTTCCATGCTTGGTGTTTCGTTTGTGTGAACACTAACGTTTTAGGCACACTTGCAGGTGATGTAATCTTTAGAGATTTCACCAGACCATCTAAATCTCTCTACGGTCATAATGCTCAATAAAAAAGATACTTTATTTTAACATTGAAGCTTGCTTACATTCAAAGTCTTGATTGGACTACAAGATAAGTAGATGTTTGGACGATCAAGGTCACAGTGCACAATCACCGGATTACTGAGCTGAAGTGAACTAATAATTGTAGCTTCTACTTCAGGAGGGGCTGATGCAGTTAGAGCCATAAATGGCACATCTACTAGTGCTCTTACTCCTCCCATTCTATCAAACGCTGTCCGAAAATCTTTCCCCCTAATACAACATTCTACATATTATATAATCTATATTATACAAAATACGAAAAAACCTGACCATTCCACTATGCAATGGGCTTCGTCAATAGCCAGAAGTGCAAGGTGCTTCTTGAATACACTATTGGAGAGAGTATCTCTCCAAACAGGAAGCTGAAGAGACTCAGGCGACAAAAAAACTAATATCATGCATTATCAAAAGTAATAATATTAATAATCAAAACTGTAAAATCATACCAAATCGATACTTTCCCTTAGAAACATCAGATACATCAGATGAACATGCCCGAACAGCACTAACACCTATATCACGTAGTTGCTTTACCTACACATTTTTTTAATAGTCCAAGGATACTCCTAGTCGCCCGCTGCATATAGCTAACTCACCTGCTGATCCATAAGACTGATAAGTGGGCTTACAACAACTCCAATTGCTTTCTTATTCACAGCTAAGGGGACCAAAAACATACAGAGAGACTTTCCTCCACCGGTGGGCATGCGCACAAAAACATCCTTGCCGTGCACAACCGGAAGGAGAGCTTCCAATTGTCCAGGTCTGAAGGTAGTAAACTTGAAATGACCCTGTAAAGCTTCTTTCAGTTTCCTGTAGCCCACACAGGTTTCCATTTCTGGAATGCTAAGCCCGTCCAACTTCAAGTCGCAATCACACAACGCACCCATGGCCATTTGAAACGATCCCGCCAAGACTCAAATTTGAAATAATATTACTTCACACGTGACAGGCCAAATAATGTGACACTAGTCTACTATTTAAATTATTTATGAGACAATCGAGAGTAACAGTACTTGTATTTTTCATCGCTTTTATATACCATGCAAAGGCAATCTTACAGTAGCTTATTTTAATACTCCAGCTTACCTTCGTGGCTCGTGGACATCCCGGGACGATTCCATTCGGATCCTCGCCGCGTTTTCGCTGCTCCTTCCCGACAAAGGTATCGTTCCCCGTGCCATTTGAGATAATATATTTGGCAGGAATTCACGGACAATAGAAAACTGCACAACTCAAGCATAAAACCAGCGGAACGATAAGCCGCGTTCTTACCGGGAACTTTGCGGTTAGCCACGTGGCGGTTTGCGGCCCTGCCCCCTGTACCCTCCGCCTAAGACGCGTTTATGACGTAGCGCACGTGACTTCGCGTACCAGGCTCCCCCTCTTTTTCTCGCGTGCGTTGAACAAAGATTGGGGAGGCTGGGGACGAGGCTACCCTTCAAGCATATGGCACTGTGTGCTGTTGCTATTAGCTACGTATAGTTGGTCATGACCTGAAGCCACAGAGAAGTAAGGGAAGGTCAATGCAGACCTCAAATAGGAAGAGTGACTATATGATGTTATGGCTGGCTAGTGAATGAGCAAAAATACAGCCTAATATAGTTAATTGGGCATCGCCCATGAAAGGGTTGATTTCCTTCAGTGGCTATAGCTGACAGTAGGGCACTTAAGAGTAAACGTCAGTCATGTTTCCAGATCATAAATTGGAAGTGTGCTATTGGCTGCCATACTATGTGTATCATCCTCAATTAGCTCTGCTTCTTTCTCAGCATGTGTGCATATTATATCACCTGCCCTACCATTCACTCGTGCATGACCTACAGTATTTAAGTCACTGAGTTCTGTTACACTAATAAGATTGAATCTCGCTGCTGCGTGTCCCTTCATGCACCTTTGCAGGATCTCTTCCTCTTCTTGTTACCTCTTAATTGGTTATTGTGGTGGACATAGCTAGCCTGTGAAAAATAGCTCGACAATGAGGCTGCTATCTCATCTCTTCATCTTGATATTTGGATCAATTTGCATCAGGCTATCTGAGGGTACAATCTACCATGTCAAGCCAGTAAAGCATCTCAGCTCTTGCCCTGGAAACAGCAGCTGCCCACCTGATCATCTCTGTCACACAATGGACTACTTAGCCGAACATAGCAGTGAGTTCTTTTCACTAGATCACGTCAATGTAACACTGTTATTCATGTGTGGAATCCACAACTATACAAAACACTTATTTGTACAAAATCTACACTCATTTGTCATGAAAGGAGCTGCAGAATCCAGAGAGAATGTCATAATTGATCATCAGTTTTTTGGTAAACCCAAGTGCACAGTTATTTGGTTCTTCAATGTCAGCTTTGTGAACATCACAACCCTGACAATGAGATGTCCTGTAATAAATCTTACAGAGAGCCATATTACAGTGAAGACCTCCAACCTCTATGGCTATCCTGGCGTAAATGAAAGCTTATCCTTCATCAATATTACAGGCAGAGGCTCACAAGCTTTACTGTACAACTGTACATTCAAAGAAAACTGTTTTGTTAGGAGTAATCTTAGTGATGGAATAATTGTCAGCAACAGCATATTTCAATCCTATAGACATCAATTACATTCAATTATCTCTGCCCTTTCTAGTGAAGTAACATTAACAGGAAATATAAACTTCATCAACAGTACTATAGGGATTGGATACCCTTCAATGGGTTCATCAGGTACAGCAGTGTATCTAAAAGGCACTCACCCTGAGCTCAAATCTTCACTTAACATCACAACAGGTGCAACTGTGTGCTTTGTCAACCTAACATGCGGTGGTTATGGAGGAGCAGTGTATGGGAATAATGCAATGATGCACATTGGTGTAAAAGCAAGAGTGATCTTTATGCATAATGCTGCATATTGGGGTGGAGCGGTGTTCATGTCGCATGGAATGATCACTGTAGGCAATGAATCATATGGTGCTAAAGTAAGGGCGGTCTTTATGAATAACAGTACCACTGATGTGAACGATGGAGTAATGGCCATGCTTGGTCGAATGATCACTGTGGGTGCTGCATCATATGACATTGCGATATTTGCGTACAACCATACCACACACGGTGGAGCGATTATGCTCGACAATGCAACATTAATTATTGACAGTGAAGCAAATCTGATTTTCAGCCACAATTCTGGAATGCTTGGAGGAGCTCTAGAGTTAATGAATTCAACTGTTCATGTGAACACAAGTGGTATTGATTTTTACAACAATAGAGCATCATATGGAGGAGGAGCAATATATTCTTTTTATGGAACCATGATTATTAACACTAATAAGTCATTAAATTTCACTATGAATTTTGCACACTTGAAAGGTGGTGCAATTTATATAGAAACAGGTGTACAATGCTCTATCATTGTTGATAATTATTCCAAATTACTCTTTTTCAACAACTCTGCATTTCAAGGAGGTGCTGTCTATAATATGATGCCATCATTACTCATGACTACAGTGGGATATCAGTCAAATATTCAGTTTATCAATAACACAGCATTTGATGTTGGTGGAGCAGTGTATTCTCAGTCTTCACATCCTTGTATATTCATGATCACAGACTACTCGGCTAAAATATCTTTTATAGGAAACTATGCACAACACGGTGTTGGTCACCACATGTATGGAGCAAGTGTAAGGGATACTTCATGTTCTGCACAGTACATAGAATTCCTGAATGAACAAGAAAAACCTCACTGTCTTTTTCTAGGCGAAAATTCCCACCATGAACTTAGCATCTCCTTTGTCCCTGGCCTCAACGAGACCCTGTCCCCTGTATCCTCTGCTCCTCAGCGTGTGTGTCTCTGTGACTCCAATGGTAAACCACAGTGTGCAAATATCTCATACATTTTCACCAATGCCAGCGTATATCGTGGTGAAACCATCACATTACCCGCATGCATAGTGGGTTATGACTTTGGCACTACAGTTGGTACGATCCATGCCAGATCCCTTTATTCCGATTCTCTCTCAAAACGAGACAAATTGCAAATGGTAATTGATAGTAAAAAATGTGTTCCTTTCAACTATACAGTTCACTCAAAACGTGATTATGAACATTTATTGTTGCAAACATCATCTCTGCCAGTAATTGCTACCATTAGCAATGAATCAACAGAGCACGATATCTTCAACTATGAAAATAATTTTATCAAGAATCGAATATCTAATTGTGTTTCATATAATCATCATGGTTGTATCGATATTGATCTAATAACAACCCCAGTTCTCATAAATATCACATTACTCCCAGGCTGCCCTCCAGGACTGACTCTAAATCGTGACGAAACCACATGCAGCTGTTATCCTGTCTTGGCTAACAATGGCTTCAGTTGTTTGGTTAAAAACAAAACTGGTCTCCTGCAGTGGAATGGCACTGTGTGGGTGAATGCAACCTTCAGTGAGAGTGATAGTACTGGTATCATGTACAACAGATTTTGTCCACTACTCTACTGCAAGTCAGGTAACAAGACAGTCAACATTGGAGATGATCCCAGTAAGCAGTGTGCCTCCAACCGAACCGGCATCCTGTGTGGTGCCTGCATGGACAGCTTTAGCCTGGCAATTGGATCCTCCTTGTGTTCTTTACCCTTGCATTCAACCTCACTGCCACTCAAGGACTCATTAATGGAGTCATATTCTATGCTAATATTGTATGGGCCTACAAGATAATACTCTTTCCCGCAGACATTGGAAAAAATTATTTATTGGGCAATTTCACATTTTTTCATGTTTTTATTGCCTGGCTCAACTTGGATTTTGGAATTGAAACTTGCTTCTTTGTTGGACTGGATGCTTATTGGAAGACATGGCTACAGTTTCTATTCCCATTCTACATCTGGGCCATTGCTGGTGTTATCACTGTTGCTTGTCGCTACTCCTCTCGCCTCACTAACCTCATTGGTAGCAGAGCTGTTCCTCTTCTAGCCACACTTTTCCTTCTATCTTACATGAAGCTCCTTCGTACTGTGATAGATGCCACCTCAGTTGCAGTGATAGCACATTACCCACAGAACACTTCCTATGCTGTGTGGTACCTCGATGGAAACCTACGCTACTGCCAGCACCCTCATATTTACCTTTTCGTAACAGCCATTGCTACTCTTGTGTTTCTGTGGCTTCCCTACACACTCCTGCTACTGTTCATTCAGCCTTTGAGGAGAGTATCTCATCTAAGGCCACTCAAGTGGATCAACAAGCTAGCCCCTGTCTGCGATGCTTACTTCTCTCCTTTGAAGGATAAGCACCAATACTGGTTTGGAGCTATGCTTCTTGTTCGAGGAGTACTCCTGATTCTATTGACAGTAACTTCAGTGGACGATCCTGAACTGAACATATTTGCACTCTTTCTTTTCATAGCTTTCTTATTTTTCTTCACATCTGTTAAGTATGTCTACAAGTGAGTAATTGTGAGAATTCTAGAAAGCATTATCTTACTGAACCTTATTATCTTGAGTTCTGGAACTCTGTACAGATGGGAATCTATCGAATCAAGATCAAAATTGCTTATGGTGTCGATTGGAATCACCTTTGCTCAATTCTGTGTCATTGTTGTGTGGAGTTTGATTAAGCCTTGTCTTAGTGCTGGTTGGAGGTTCAGACAAAATCAAGGCCATGATGTCATTGATGATGATGATATCGCTCATGAGCGAATTGAAGATTCTGAACTTGAACCGCTGATCAATGATACTCCTTGGCCTATTACCATGCCAGCTTCTGCTAAATACACAAAATGAAGTAGCTACCAAGATAAACTGTAACTGCAAATATTTGTCATGGATAATTTTTTGCTATAAACTTATAATTAATTTTTACTTTTTCATTAATTTTAGTAGGTAGCTACTAAATAAGTTTATGTGACTAATTATTGTTAGCGAGTTCTCCCCCTTTCATCACGTAATCTTGTTTTCACTGCTGTGTATAGCATAAAGTTTTGAGGAATAATAATTATTGCGCGCTTTCACAGTGACCTGCTATGAGAAAAGGGACCACTCGGAATATTTTATAAGAATTGAGTTTTTAGTATGGATTGATTGCTCTATGTGTACTGAATCCAATGGTCCAAGTTTCATGAAAAAATAGCCAAGTTACGGGTAGGCATATTATTTGTTCTTCGGAAAATGTGCATTTTTAATTGTATGCGCCCAAATAAATAAGAATGCCCATAACTATAGTTTAAAAGTTGCAACTCTATGAACATAGCATATCACTGTGAAGCCAAAAATCTACAATTTTCTAATAGACCAAAAGACAGAAAAGAAAATAATAATCTTCCAGACATATTAGCAATTATTAGAAATGAAAAAAATATCCCAAGTGGTCCCTTTTCTCTTAGCCGGTCACATATTATTGTAGTCTATGATTGTATCTGCATGACTCCTCCACATAATTAACTACTTTCCACAAATAGTTGTTTACAATTGTTAGGTATTTGGAATATTCAGTTAATGAGATTTTCTGATGCTAAATTAAATGGTTAATGATCTAGAAAGTGGCATGAAATTAAGACAACCACAAAATTACATGTGGTCAAAAAATAATTAATTTCTCACAGTTAACTGGCCGTAACCTATATACCTGCCCTACCATGCACCAGACCCATGTATGATATGAGTCACTGAGTTCTGTTGCACTAGTCAGGTTGAGTCTCGCTACTGCATGTTTGTGCGTACACCTTCACAGGATCTCTCACTCTTCTTAGTAAGCACTAGCTTACCTCTTGGCTATTGTCACATAAATTGTGAAGATAGAAAATATACACTTGTCCAACAATGAGACTGTATTTTTTCTTCGTCTTAATATTTGGATCAGTTTGCGTCAGGCTAAATGAGGGCACAGTCTACTATGTCAAGCCAGTAAAGCATCTCATCTCTTGCCCTGGAAACAGCAGCTGCCCACCTGGTCAGCTCTGTCATACAATGGACTACTTAGCCAACCATAGCAGTGAATTCTTTTCACCAGACCACGTCAATGTAACACTGATATTCATGTGTGGAGTCCATAACTATACAATGGACTTGTTTATACAAAATCTCCACTCATTTATCATAGAAGGAGCTACAGAATCCAGAGAGAATGTCATCATTGACCATCTGATTCAGTTTGTTGATAAACCCAAATGCACAGTTATTTGGTTCTTCAATGTCAGCTTTGTGAACATCACAACTCTGACAATGAGATGTCCTGCAATAAATCTTACAGAGAGCCATATTACAGTGAAAAACTCCAATCTCTATGGTTACCCTGGCATAAACGAATCCTTATCATTCATCAATATTACAGGCGCAGACTCACAATGTTTACTGGACAACTGTACATTCAAAGAAAACTGCTTTATTATGAGTTATTTTAGTGATATCGATGGGATAATTGTCAGCAATAGCATATTTCAGTCTTACAGATATAAACTACATTCAATTATTGCTGCCCTTTCTAGTGTAGTGACATTAGCAGGAAATGTAAACTTTACCAACTGTACTGTAGGGAACTACTCTTCAATATACTGGCATTCAGCAGGTACAGCAGTGTATCTAAAAGCCACTCACCCTGAGCTCAAATCTTCACTTACCATCACAACAGGTGCAACTGTGTACTTTGTCAACTTAACAAGCTTCGGTGGGGGAGGAGCAGTGTATGGGGATGGTGCAACGATGCATATTGGTGCTAAAGCAAGAGTGATCTTTATGAATAATACTAGTACTGTTAGTGGGGGTGGAGCGGTGGGCATGTTGGATGGAATAATCACAGTAGGTGCTGAATCATCTGTGATATTTACATACAACCATGCCTCACCTGGTGGAGCAGTTTTGCTTGATAGTGCAACATTAATTATTGACAGTGAAGCAAACCTGATTTTCAGCCATAATACTGCAGAAACTGGAGGAGCTCTAGGGTTACATAATTCAATTGTTCATGTGAACACAAGTGGTATCAAATTTTACAACAACAGGGCGTTAGTTGGAGGAGCAATAGATTCTTTTTATGGAACCATGATTATCAACATAAATAAATCAGTAGAGTTCACTATGAATTCAGCACAAGTGAAAGGTGGAGCAATTTATATTGAAGCAGGTGTCCAACCCGCTATCATTGTTGGTAATTATTCCAAATTACTTTTATTTAACAACTCAGCGTTTCAAGGAGGTGCTCTCTATAACACCATGCCATCATTACTCATGACCACATTGGGATATCAGTCCAGTATTCAGTTTATCAATAACACAGCATTTGATGTTGGTGGAGCGGTATATTCTCAGTCTTCACTACCTTGTATATTCATGACCGTGGACTACTCTGCTAAAGTATCTTTTACAGGAAACTATGCACAACGCGGTGTTGGTCACCACATGTATGGAGCAAGTGTAAGAGATATTTCATGTTCTGGAGAGTTCATAGACTATGTGAATAAGCAAGGAAAACCTCACTGTTATGGTCCATTCGATGTACCTGATGGGTATAATATTAATATCATCTCCTTTGATCCTGGCCTCAAAGAGACTTTATCTCCGGTATCCTCTGCTCCTCAGCGTGTGTGTCTCTGTGACTCCAATGGTAAACCACAGTGTGCTAATACCTCATACATTTTCACTGATACCAGTGTTTATCGTGGTGAAACCATCAAATTGTCTGCATGTATAGTGGGTTATGACTTTGGCACTACAGTTGGTATGATCTATGCCAGATCTCTTTATTCTGATATTCTCTCAAAACGAGACAAATCACAATTGGTAATCGATAGTGCAAAATGTGTTCCTTTCAACTATACAGTTTACTCAAAATATGAGTATGAACTTTTACTATTACAAACATCATCTCTGCAAGTATCAGGTTTCATTAGCAATGAATCAACGGAATATGATATCTTCCTCTATAAAGAGAGTATCAACTTTCTAATATCTGAATATCTTTCATATAATCAATCTGGTTGTATTGATGCTTTATTCCTCTTAATAACCCCAATTTTGATGAATATCACCTTACTTCCAGGCTGCCCTCCAGGACTGACTCTAAGTCATGATGAAACCACATGCAGCTGTTATCCTGTCTTGGCTAACAATGGCTTCAGTTGTTTAGTGAAAAACAGAACTGGTCTCCTGCAATGGAATGGCACTGTGTGGGTGAATGCAACCTTCAATGAGAGTAATAGCACTGGTATCATATACAACAGATTCTGTCCTTTACTCTACTGCAAGTCAGGCAACAAGACAGTCAACATTGGAGATGATCCCAGTGAGCAGTGTGCCTCCAACCGAACTGGCATCCTGTGTGGTGCCTGCATGGACAGCTTTAGCTTGGTAATTGGATCTTCTCGGTGCATTGAATGTCTCAACAGTCATAACATGGCACTCCTGCTTGCCTTTGCTGCTGCTGGTGTCCTCCTTGTGTTCTTTATCCTTGCACTCAACCTCACTGCCACTCAAGGACTCATTAATGGAGTCATCTTCTACGCTAACATTGTATGGGCGTACAAGATAATACTCTTTCCTGCAGATACTGGAGCAAATTATTTATTCACATTTCTTCATGTTTTCATCGCCTGGCTCAACTTGGATTTTGGAATCGAGTCTTGTTTCTTTGTAGGACTAGATGCTTATTGGAAGACATGGCTGCAGTTTCTATTCCCATTCTACATCCTGGCCATTGCTTGCGTTATCATTGTTGCTTGCCGCTACTCCTCTCGCCTCACTAACCTCATTGGTAGCAGAGCTGTTCCTCTTTTAGCCACACTTTTCCTTCTTTCTTACATGAAGCTCCTTCGTACTGTGATAGATGCCACCTCAGTTGCAGTGATAGCACAGTACCCACAGAACACCTCCTATGCTGTGTGGTACCTCGATGGAAACCTACGCTACTGCCAGCACCCTCACATCTACCTTTTTGTAGTGGCCATTGCTACATTTATATTCTTGTGGCTTCCCTATACACTCGTGCTTCTGTTCATACAGCCCTTGAGGAGAGTGTCTCATCTAAGGCCACTCAAGTGGATCAACAAGCTAGCCCCTGTTTACGATGCTTACTTCTCTCCTTTGAAGGATAAGCACCAATACTGGTTTGGAGCAATGCTTCTTGTTCGAGGAGTGCTCCTGGTTCTACTCACAGTTACTTCAGTAGACAATCCAAAACTGAATGTATTTGCACTGTTCCTGTTCATATCCTTCTTATTTTATATCATATCGATCAAGAATGTTTACAAGCGACTAGACGTAATAGTTCTAGAAAGTTCTACCTTGCTGAACCTTATTATTTTGAGTTCTGGAACTCTGTATAGATGGGAGTCTACTGACTCAAAATCAAAATTGCTTATGGTGTCAATTGGAATCACGTTTGCTCAATTCTGTGTCATTGTTGTGTGGAGTTTGATCAAGCCTTGCCTCAGTGCTGGTTGGAGATGCGGACAAGATCAAGGTCATGATATCATTGATGAGATCATTGATGATGATGACATCACTCACGAGCGAATTGAAGATCCTGAACTTGAACCGCTGATCAATTTTACTCCTCGACCCATTCCCATGCCAGCTTCTGCTAAATACACAAAATGATCGAAGCAGATACCAAAATAAACTTAAACTGCAAAATTGAGTGATAATTTTTCAGCTACACATTTAATTTTGATCTCTATTAATTATTAGCAGTTACTAAACAACTTTATGCTTGCAATTGTAATAGATCTAGACTAGTAATTAACTACTGTTAGTGAATCCTCACCCCCTTTTGAGTTCATTATCATTAATTATTGTTTTAATACTGTAAACTTTCAAGGAATAATAATATTATTGCGTGATTTTGTAAGAATGTGGTTTGCACAAAAGATAAAAAGATATGTTAGTCATTATTAGCTCAGAATGAGATATTATTATAACATTATTCAATTAGTAGTCCAGCAGCACATCCTTGCCAACATTTTACTGAAATAGAGAACCACAAACCGAGGAAGCTGCTGAAAGCGATAGAGTCTTAATTATGACATACGTGTGCGTGTGTATGTGGGTGTCACGCGGCATGCGTGTGTGTGTGTGTGCGTGTGTGTTTGTGCATGTGTGTTTGTGTGTGCAGGCGCATTATGTGACCAACTATATACTATGAGAAAACCTATGGACTACTTAAGACTCTCTGTTGGTAGTACGTTTGAATTTGTACTGTAGATGTAAATCTACTCCATATTTGTTTGACATAATATATTGGTACAAGTATGCTCATTTTGTAAAAAGTATGTTGGATGTAGTCAAAATTAAGTTTGATAAGGATTCTACGGTGGCCCAGAAGGGCCATGTCCATTACCCGATACAATATTTCCCATTACCAATTTCGACTTTTCTCATTACCAGCTTCCAATTTGATTATTTCTCGTTTCCAATTTTGACTTTTCTCAATTTGGTTATTTCTCATTTCCGATTTTGAGTTTTCTCATTATAGCTACTAGCTAACTCCCAAATTTGGGTTTTTCTCATTTCTGTTATTAACTGGGTTATTAACTGGGATACTTCAATGTGGATTCTCTTTGCAAGTATAGCTAGTTGACTATCATAGGCGCCAGTTGTATGCATGTGCCATGTGCTCTGATCCACATTTGTGCAACATGGAGGCTACATGTTAGTCTTGTGCCCAGCTAGCCCCCTTTGTGCATGCAACAGTGAAGGGTGCTGGGCACAAGACTAGTGATATGTCTAGCTAAACCTCCATAGACCTTTTTTATACAATGACTGTTTAGCGTCATTATTAATTATGATGTTAAGGGGGAAGAGGTTGATAGTCAGGGCCTGTCAGATATGACAACAGCCTGGCCTTTGGAGCCACCCACACCCCTCTATGCTTAAACTGAATTACAGGTGTGTGGCTCTATGACTGCCATGACGCTAACTTAAAAGGGGAGAGGGGAGGGTGTCCAAGATTTAATGTCATAATGATGTTAGTGCCCCCTTAATCAAGGGTAATTCAGAACACCAGCTTCCAATTTGGTTATTTCTCATTTCTAATTTTGAGTTTTCTCATTACTAACTTCCAATTTGGGTGTTTCTTATTTCCAATTTCAAATTTTCTCGTTTTATAACTAACTTGGATAATTATTTCAATTTGGGTAGGTACTCTTTGCGGGGTTAGTGAAGTATCATAGTATTGATAGGCGTGTACACATGGAAAGCAAGAGAGGGTGGACAGGTATGCATTGAAGGCGGAAACTGGTCGTTAACTATTTAGCTATACGGTATAGCTACCCTATGGCTGAGGTCACACAGTACTGGGTATGTTATAGCTACTTAAAGATCCTTTTCTTCTGACAACTATCACTAATGCCAAGATCAAAAGCCTTCAGGAACCTAAATTTTGTCAAGGTTAATTGTGACCATCTTCCTAGAATTTCCTCTCAGTGGGTAGTAGATACTGTAAAGCAGGACACTTGGAGTAAACGTTGGTCAAAATATTTCCCAGATCACAAATTGGGGCCAGATGTGCACTGGTACATATGGACTACATATGACTTTCTATTAGTAGTGTGTATGAATTTGTACTGTACATGTATGTTTCCCAGATCACAAATTGGGGTTAGATGTGCACTGGCAGCTGGTACATATACTCACTGCATCATAGGGATATCAATATCATGATATTATTGCCCTAATTTACAGTAGATTGCCCTGGTGGTAGCTTTGATCTGCATCATAGGTTGGATACTTCAAGGATGCCAAAAAATAACAGCCCTGCACAAAATTATAAAAGCTGAATATAGCTATATACAATGTCACCATTATTGCTTTCATATCAAGACTCTGAGACAATTTAATGCTAGGCTGGAACATCTACTCAAAATTTGTGTGACTTTCCTGACACTCCCATCCAGGAAAGAGATATTGCTTATGTAAATAGGTGTACCAATCCCCTGCAGTTATTCAACATCCAGACTAGAACCAACCAGTTTTATAATTCTTTTTTCGCAAAACGTGACTACTGATCTCTGGAACTCTCTTCCCTAATCACTTCTGTCATGTATCTCCCTAAATTCTTTTAAATCCGGCCTCAGATAGATAATTATTTTAATTTTTAACTCGTACTTATTTGCACTCCCTCCATAGATTACAATATCATGCTAGTTTTAGGTATTGCCAGCTATTCATGTTAACTACTGTTCTATTTGAGCAGAAATTATTATAAAAAAAGGACTGTACTTGAAGCACTTTCATTATAATAATATTATTATGTTTAAACTTTTCATGCTGTCATGGTTACCTCATCCAATAGGATCCACAGTCTTAAGAGACTCTCAGGCCTTTAGCACCCTCAATGTGCTTGGGATGCTATCACCTTGATGTCATTGTCAGTGGCGTCGCTAGGGAGTTGATCTGCAACCAATTCGCCATGGCGGGGTAAAGCAATTAATTAAAGCAATCGAGCACAAAATTCGCCAGACCTCAAGGTCTAGGCATATGAGTGACTAGTGAATTAGTCGAGATCTTTGGAAAAAACTTACTTCATTATTGTGCAAATAGATTCAGTGTGCCGGGTATGTGCTGATCTGTAGTCCAGACTTAGCTTAGTATGTATCCTTAACCCCCCCCCCTACAAAACCACGCCACTGCTTGTTATGGCTTCTTAATCTCTCTACCACCCACGCTTGATCAGCTGATAGTATAATGATAAAAATGAAGACTTTCTTTCTCTCCTCCATCTTAATATTTGGATTGATTAATGTACTAGCTGAGACAAAGGAGAATGTGGTCCATTACGTCTCACCAACAGAGCCTCTCAGCTCTTGCCCTGGAAACAGCAGCTGCCCACCTGGTCAGCTCTGTCACACAATGGACTACTTAGCCGAACATAGCAGTGAGTTCTTTTCACCAGACCACGTCAATGTAACACTGATATTCATGTGTGGAGTCCACAACTATACAAAGGACTTGGCTGTACAAAACCTCCATTCATTTGTCATGAAAGGAGCTGCAGAATCCAGAGAAAATGTCATTATTGATCATCAGTTCAGCATGCAAGTTGGTAAACCAAAATGCACGTTGATTCAGTTCATAGCAGTGAATTCTTTTCACCAGACCACGTCAATGTAACACTGATATTCATGTGTGTAAGCACTAGCTTACCTCTTGGCTATTGTCACATAAATTGTGAAGATAGAAAATATACACTTGTCCAACAATGAGACTGTATTTTTTCTTCGTCTTAATATTTGGATCAGTTTGCGTCAGGCTAAATGAGGGCACAGTCTACTATGTCAAGCCAGTAAAGCATCTCATCTCTTGCCCTGGAAACAGCAGCTGCCCACCTGGTCAGCTCTGTCATACAATGGACTACTTAGCCAACCATAGCAGTGAATTCTTTTCACCAGACCACGTCAATGTAACACTGATATTCATGTGTGGAGTCCATAACTATACAATGGACTTGTTTATACAAAATCTCCACTCATTTATCATAGAAGGAGCTACAGAATCCAGAGAGAATGTCATCATTGACCATCTGATTCAGTTTGTTGATAAACCCAAATGCACAGTTATTTGGTTCTTCAATGTCAGCTTTGTGAACATCACAACCCTGACAATGAGATGTCCTGCAATAAAGCTTAAAGAGAGCTACATTACAGTGAAGAACTCCAACCTCTATGGCTATCCTGGCATAAATGAAACTTTATCCTTCATCAATATTGCAGGAAAAGGCTCACAAGCTTTACTGGACAACTGTACATTCAAAGAAAACTGCTTTATTATGAGTTATCTTAGTGATGGGATAATTGTGAGCAACAGCACATTTCAGTACTACAGACATCGATCACATTCAATTATTGCTGCCCTTTCTAGTGTAGTAACATTAATAGGAAATGTTAACTTTACCAACAGTACTAAAGTGATCCAATCTTCATCAGGTACAGCAGTGTATCTAAAAGCCTCTCACCCTGAGCTCAAATCTTCACTTAACATCACAACAGGTGCAACTGTGTTCTTTGTCAATCTAACATGCAGTAGTCATGGTGGAGCAGTGTATGGGTCAGGTGCAATGATGCACATAGATACTAAAGCAAGGGTGGTCTTTATGTATAATGCTGCCATAGATTTTGGTAATGGTGGAGCGGTGGAATTGCGGGATGGAATGATTACTGTAGGTGCTGAATCATGTGTGATATTTACATACAACCGTGCTGGATTCGGTGGAGCAATTATGCTTGTCAGTGCAACATTGATTATTAATAGTGTAGCAAACCTGACTTTCAACCACAATTATGCAACTTCTAATGGTGGAGCTCTAGAATCAGTGAATTCAACTGCTCATGTGAATACAAGTGGTATCAAATTTTATAACAATAGAGCATATTATGGAGGAGCAATAAATTCTTTTTATGGAACCATGATTATCAACACCAATACATCAGTAAATTTCACTATGAATTCTGCACAAGTGAAAGGTGGTGCAATTAATATAGAAATAGGTGTCCAACCCCCTATCATTGTTGGTAATTATTCCAAACTACTCTTTTTCAACAACTCTGCATTTCAAGGAGGTGCCCTCTATAGTAGCATGCAATCATTACTCATGACCACAGTGGGATATCAGTCGAGCATTCAGTTTATCAATAATACATCATTTGATGTTGGTGGAGCAGTGTATTCACGGTCTTCACATCCTTGTATATTCATGATCACAGACTTCTCCGCTAGAATATCTTTTACAGGAAACTATGCACAACGCGGTATTGGTCACCACATGTATGGAGCAAGTGTAAGGGATAAGTCATGTAGTGCATATGTTATAGGTTTCCTAAATAAACAAGGAAAACCTCACTGTTCAGATCCACATGAAGGTGTTGTCCACGGTGAGCTTAACATCTCCTTGAATCCTGGCCTCAACGAGATCTTATCTCCGGTATCCTCTGGTCCTCAGCGCGTGTGTCTCTGTGACTCCAATGGCAAACCACAGTGTGCTAATTTCTCATACATTTTCACTGATATCAGTGTTTATCGTGGTGAAACCATCACATTACCTGCATGCATAGTGGGTTATGACTTTGGCACTACAGTTGGTACGATCCATGCCAGATCCCTTTATCCAGATTATCACTCAAAGCAAGACAAATCACAGCTGGTAATCGACAGTGAAAAATGTGTTCTTTTCAACTATACAGTTTACTCAAAGCGTGATTATGAACTTTTATTGTTACAAACATCATCTCTGCCAGTATCTGGTTTGATTAGCAATGAATCAACAGAAAATGATATCTTCCATTATAAACATGTGATCAAGGAGGGAATATCTGGTTATGTTTCATATAATCAGTCTGGTTGTATCAGGCCTGAACTCCTAGCAACCCCAGTTTTCATGAATATCACCTTACTTCCAGGCTGCCCTCCAGGACTGACTCTAAATCATGATGAAACCACATGCAACTGTTATCCTGTCTTGGCTAACAATGGCTTCAATTGTTTAGTGAAAAACAAACGTGGTTTCCTGCAGTGGAATGGCACTGTGTGGGTGAATGCAACCTTCAATGAGGGACATAACACTGGTATCATGTACAACAAATTCTGTCCCCTACTCTACTGTAAGTCAGGCAATAAGACAGTTGATATTGGAGATGATCCCAGCAAGCAGTGTGTCTCCAACCGAACCGGCATCCTGTGTGGTGCCTGCATAGACGGCCTTAGTCTGGTAATTGGATCTTCTCGGTGCATTGAATGTCCCAACAATCATAACGTGGCACTCCTGCTTGCCTTTGCTGCTGCTGGTGTCCTCCTTGTGTTCTTCATCCTTGCACTCAACCTTACTGTCGCTCAAGGATTCATTAATGGAGTCATCTTCTATGCTAACATTGTATGGGCCTATAAGATAATACTTTTTCCTGCAGATATTGGAGCAAATTATTTATTCATATATCTTCAAGTCTTTATTGCCTGGCTCAACTTGGATTATGGAATTGACACTTGCTTTGTTGTTGGACTAGATGCTTACTGGAAGACATGGCTACAGTTTCTATTCCCATTCTGCATCTGGGCCATTGCTGGTGTTATCATTGTTGTTTGCCGCTACTCCTCTCGCCTCACTAACCTCATCGGTAGCAGAGCTGTTCCTCTTCTAGCCACACTCTTCCTTCTATCTTACATGAAGCTCCTTCGTACTGTGATAGATGCCACCTCAGTTGCAGTGATAGCAGAGTACCCACAGAACACCTCTAATGCTGTATGGTACCTTGATGGAAACCTACGCTACTGCCAGCACCCTCACATTTACCTTTTCATTGCAGCCATTGCTACTCTTGTGTTCCTGTGGCTTCCCTACACACTCCTGCTTCTATTCATTCAGCCTTTGAGGAGAGTGTCTCATCTAAGGCCACTCAAGTGGATCAATAAGCTAGCCCCTGTCTACGATGCTTACTTCTCTCCTTTGAATGACAAACACCGATACTGGTTTGGAGCAATGCTTCTTGTTCGAGGAATACTCCTGGTTCTACTGACAGTAACTTCAGTGGACAATCCAAAACTGAATGTGTTCGCACTGTTTCTGTTTTTGGCTTTTTTACATTTTTTCATATCGATCAAAAAATTTTACAAGCAAGTAGATGTGAGAGCTCTAGAAAGTTTTATCTTACTGAACCTTATTGTCTTGAGTTCTGGAACTCTCTACTGGTGGGAATCTTACGAAATAAGGTCAAAATTGCTTATGGTGTCAGTTGGAATCACTTTTGTTCAATTCTGTGTCATTGTTGTTTGGAGCTTGATCAAGCCTTTTCTCAGTGCTGGTTGGAGGTGCAGACAAAATCAAGGCCATGATGTTATCGATGAGATCATTGAAGATGATGACATCGCTCATGAGCGAATTGAAGATCCTGAACTTGAACCGCTGCTCAATTATACTCCTCGGCCCATTACCATGCCAGATTCTGCTAAATACACAAAATGAAACAGATACCCAAATTGCAAATATTTGGGATGGATAATTTTTGGCTACAAACTTAATTTTACTTTTTCATTGATCTCTATAGTGAGTCCTCCCCCTTTCATCACGTAATTTTATTTTCACTACCGTCTATAACTTAAAGTTTTGAGGAACAATAATTATTTTGCACAAATTGTTAGTCAATATTAGCACAGATATTATGTGTGCGTGTGTGTGCTTGCGTCTGCGTTTGTGTGTGCATGCGCATTGCGTTTTTAATAATACTGATCAACTATGAGAAAATCTATGGACTACTTAATACTCTCTGTTAGTAGAATCTGTACTGTAGCTATTAAGCGCATGTGCTTATATCTCCACAGGAAGAAAACCTGCGCTTAATAGCAAAGTACGCCTAATAGCGAGATGCGCCTAACAAAGATGCAGGTAGTAAGCATATGTAGAGTGGATCCAAATGATGTAATATATATATTAATATTATATATAGTATTGTACTATCATAGAACAATATACACTAGGATAGTAGGGCCTGAGCAGGACAGCAGACCAGCAGACCAGCAAGACATCAGGACAGCAGCTCAGGACAGTAGGACAGCAGACCAACTTGCAGACCAGCAGACCAGCAGGACAGTAGGAGAGCAGGACAACAGACCAGCAGACCAGCAGGACAGCAGACCAGCAGGACAATAGGACAGCAGACCAGCAGGACAGCAGACCAGCAGACAGCAGACTAGCAGGACAGTAGGACAGCAGGACAGCAGACATCAATGCAATCATCACTTTCTTTAAGTATAGCATGGTTACATACCTGGTATATAGCTCGCAATCCTTTGATCAGGGACATTAGTCATTTAACACTGGTTAATAGCTATTACATGCCGTCTCCCTGAGTATACTGAACTTACCGATTAAACTTGTGTGATTGATCTTTGTGTAAGTACATGTACCAAGCACATAATATCAGAATATTTGATCTAGTAAGCACAATACGTGTCTATTAGTTATTAAGCAATGCGAGGTAGGATTAATTTGGGCGTAACCTGGGTCATTGATGGCAGCTGGGTAACTTGACTGTATGACTGTAAGGTCAAGGTCACTGCGTTTGAGTACCAGCGTGGGAGTCCTGCCATTGAGGGCAGGTACCAACTGGTGAGTGGGCTAGTACCAGCGTGGGAGTCCCAACCTGAGTCAGGTGCCAACTGGCAGCTAAGGCCAGCGTGGGAGTCCGGACCGTGAAGTTGAGTACCAACTGGAACTAGGATAGTGACATCCAGCGTTAGAAAACAAAGATATTGCTGGCGTGACCGATAAGTTACATGTGACATTCAGCCACCAATCAATTCCCCCTATCTACTCTAACGTGAATGTATACATGTGTATTGTGTACTACCTATTGATTGATTGGCGTAGTGTGTTGAATGGACTGAATATAAACTTGTCAGGGTGGGAGAGGTGGGAGATTTTTCCACTGCGATGTTCTTCTTGCTTGCAGGAGTTGTTGCGCAGTTAAGTGTGCTTCATTTAGAATAATTGTATATACTAGTGTGACGTATGCGCATGCGCCATACGTCATAGGCAAACGTGCTCTTTACGTCGGCCTGATGCTATTAATTATAGTTTATGCATGCATAAACATCATTTAATAGCTATTACATGCCGTCTCCCTGAGTATACTGAACTTACCGATTAAACTTGTGTGATTGATCTTTGTGTAAGTACATGTACCAAGCACATAATATCAGAATATTTGATCTAGTGAGCACAATACGTGTCTATTAGTTATTAAGCAATGCGAGGTAGGATTAATTTGGGCGTAACCTGGGTCATTGATGGCAGCTGGGTAACTTGACTGTATGACTGTAAGGTCAAGGTCACTGCGTTTGAGTACCAGCGTGGGAGTCCTGCCATTGAGGGCAGGTATCAACTGGTGAGTGGGCTAGTACCAGCGTGGGAGTCCCAACCTGAGTCAGGTGCCAACTGGCAGCTAAGGCCAGCGTGGGAGTCCCGACCGTGAAGTTGAGTACCAACTGGAACTAGGATAGTGACATCCAGCGTTAGAAAACAAAGATATTGCTGGCGTGACCAATAAGTTACATGTGACATTCAGCCACCAATCAATTCCCCCCAAATTACCCCCAAATTAGTGCACGGAAGATACCAGATATTGTCCACGTGATATTGCCTTGCCTGCTAGGTGCAATGAGGTAGGTGATGCCGACATGTATGCCAGATATTCTGCAGTTAATCACCTGACATGGGCAAGTCTGTTAGGCAAGACCACAGCCTATGGCTATTGTGGTAATGATAATATAATATAGTAGTGTATTTGTAAGAGGTAGCTGCTAATGTCTGAAGTTGATGCCAGCGGCAGAATTTAAGTACAATGTAGCAGTACAGTGTTGTAGTAGATACTGGGCTGCTGAGGTTTATACAGACTGTAAAATTTACATAGTGTATTGTGTCGGTATAGTGAATGCTCAGATTGACCTAACTGAGGTAAAGTGCACTGAAATGGATTATAAGTGAGGTTAATGCCTGTGGCAGAGTGTGCATACCATGTAGCAGTGTAGAAGAGCTGATCGTGGGTTATGGCTGCTGAGGTCACTGCCAGTGGCAGAGTGCAGATACACTGTAGCCGTGTAGCCGAGGAACTTGTGGGCTATGGCTTAGATCAATGCCAGAGGCAGGGTGTACGTGCACTGTAGCAGCGTAGCAGAGCAATTTGTGGGCTATGGCTGCCAAGGTCAATGCCAGAGGCAGGATGCACATGTACTGTAGCGGCGTAGCAGAGCATCTAGAGGGCTATGGCTGCTGAGGTCAATGTCAGTAGGCGAGTGCACGTACCCTGTAGCAGCATAGTAGAGCAATTAGTGGGCTATGAGGTTATTACCAGTGGCGGAGTGCATGTACACGCCTGAACACTGCAGTAGTGTAACAGAGCAGTTAGTTGGACTGTGGCTACTAACGTCTTTCTTTTTAGCGGAATTAAAAGGGTATACTGGAGCCAGATAGCAGTGTGTTTAAAGAGCTATGACTGCTGAGGTCTATGCCAGCGGCAGGGTTACATGCGTGAAGCTGTGCAGCAGTGTAATTAGTGAATTAAGGCTGATAAGGTTTATGCCGGCATCAGAGTTAGATGAAGCGTATACACTGTAATGATTTCACAATGCTATTAATGAGTTATGATTGCAACAGTTTATGCCAGCGGCAGCTTATAAATTGTTGTATTTATGAGTCAAGGCTTCCAGGGATTGTGCCAGTGGCAGAATTAACGTGCATATAGCAGCATAGTAGAGTGGTTTGTGAACTATGACTGCTGAAATTGATGCCAGTGGCAGAGTGCACATACAGTGTAGCAGCATAACAAACCAGTTAGTGGGATCTGGCTGTGCCGAGGTGTTGGGAGTTATCCGTTAGAATCCGCTCGAATTATAACTTACGAACGAAACGGCTTGTGAACTGAATTTACTAGCTACACATCTAGAGGGCTGTGCATGGCTGCTGAGGTCAGTGTCAGTAGGCGAGTGCACGTGCTCTGTAGCCGCATAGTAGAGCAATTAGGGGGCTATGAGGTTATTACCAGTGGCGGGGTGCATGCACACGCCTGTATACTGTAGACACTGTAATAGTGTAACAGAGCAGTTAGTTGAACTGTGGCTACTAACGTCTTTCTTTTTAGCGGAATTAAAAGGGTATGCTGGAGCAAGACAGCAGTGTGTTTAAAGAGCTATGACTGCTGAGGTCTATGCCAGCGGCAGGGTTACATGTATGAAGCTGTGCAGCAGTGTAATTAGTGAATTAAGGCTAATGAGGTTTATGCCGGCATCAGAGTTAGAGGAAGTGTACACTATAATAATTTCGCAATGCTATTAATGAGTTATGATTGCAACAGTTTATGCCAGCGGCAGCTTATAAATTGTTGTATTTATGAGTCAAGGCTCCTAGGGGTTGTGCCAGTGGCAGAATTAACGTGCATATAGCAGCATAGTAGAGTGGTTTGTGCATGAACTATGACTGCTGAAATTGATGCCAGTGGCAGAGTGTGCATACATTGTAGCAGCATGACAAACCAGTTAGTGGGATCTGGTTGTGCCGAGGTCAATGCCAGTAGCGGAGTGCACGTATGCTGTATGTACAATGTAGTGGCATAGCAGAGGAAATAGTGAGGGCCCTGGTAGCCATACCAGTGGTGGAGTCCAGATACGCTGCAGCAGCATCACCAATATGACTGCTAAAGTTTATGCTAGTGGCAGGTTAAATTACACTAGCAGTGTCAATAAGTGGACTATAGCAGCTGGGGGTTGTGACAGCAAAAGAGCTATAGCAATGCATGATTTACTGTGGTTTACATCATACATGTATGTTAGCAGCAGAGTTAAATGTATTGTTACATATCAGTACTGCTGTTTTCCCTAGTTGTATATGTACCGTCTTCTAACCAGAAATACATAGGTCCATGCATGATTACATGGAACAGGTAGTATGAAACACTGTTTGCTGAAACCTGTGTACATGTTGTTGACATTTTAAACGATCTATTAAAACTCAGTTAGTACTGATGGGTACATCCTGGTCTGTGTTGACAGATATATTAGTTTTTGGGCTCCCTAGAGGTATGGGAATGTATAATGAACCAGTGCTAGCTGGTGAGAGTGAGACGCTTATAAGTAGTCTGGTGCTGTTGTAGCTTCATATATAGCTAGGTAGGAAAGGGTCTGTCATAGAGTCATCTTACTATTATAGGAGTGGGACTGCTCAGTGTAATTTTGAGTAACGCTGTCTGCTTAATTCTGAATCCATGTCAGACATTTATATTTATGAGGGTTCTGATTATTTTGTGCGCATGGGATGATGCAGACGACAAAGCAAATGTGTTAACAGCTAATACAACAGATCCAGGAATGTCTTGAAGGCCGATTTAACATGAAACTAGAGCTCTATAGAGCACATACCCCGTGCGCACATTGTGCAATCTATAGATTTACTTTTGGTGCATGGCTATATTAAATTTTGTAAACTTCAGAGTAATACTCAGACTTCAAACTTCAGAGTAATACTCAGACCAATGATGCTGCTTACTAAGCCTACTGGAGGTTCCGGTGACACTTGAAAAAGTGCTCTCTACACCCGGACCTAGCCCAAACTAGGAACATATGAATTTCTACTTATATTTGTTGTAACAATAGTAGTATAGCTGTCTTACACTATGATTGGTTTCAGATTTCAGTCATCACGAGCATTATTTAGAACATCGACGATCTTTACCAGTTACATGCTTGGCCTTTTAGTTATGCGCATGAGCAGAAAGCACAATTGGTATGCATATGCATTGATGGGCACTGTCGATAGGCGTGGCTACGGTGGCCAACAAAAAGCCACTATTTGTGACGCTCGTGGACCGTATCCCTGGATTTGACGCACACTGAAGCCAGTTTTTCGCCGAATTCGATTGATTCGTTATGATTACGAGTCGATTAGACGCCTATATCTCGAGATATGGCAATTTTTGTGCTAACGACAACGACAACAACAACGACAACGACGACACGACCGATTACTTTACCCCTTGCGCATGCGCGCGGGGTAATCAACTTCAGCATGTATGACCACATTGCATTGGGGCATATGTGCAATGATGTTGGATAGATTGGATAACAGAGTGTGATTACATTAATTGGAGCAGGTCACTGCATATGTAAAGGAATAACATAATTCTGCAGAGCAGATCATAATGTGACCATATTAAAATGGAGCAGAATGTTATGCAAAATACTGTGGACTGCAGTCCATGTGACCATGGTAAATGGAATAAATCACTGCATGTGTGTGCAGTGATGTTACATATGTCGAATCGAGGTAAAGTGGACAGCATTTGTCTAAATGTGTCGTATTTAGCCCCAGAACCCAGTGTGCATACTGTGATTTGCATGCTAGGAAGTGGGGGGATCATGGGTGACACAAGATTGTTTGGCTCGAAACAACACATGTTAGGGGTATTAATACTCCATATTTCTACATAATTAAGAACCTTCGTGGTTGGAGGTCAAAGCCTCTGCTTGATTGGCTATTTCAACATGAGGTCGATGTACACCCGTGACCTCCTGATGTTGAAATACAAGGACATGATAGTCTAAAAGTCTTGCGGACTCAGAATAGTTGTCCCTTAGAAAGTGGACATGTGGGCATTTGATATTACAGAGTAACATGAACCCTTTGATTGAAGGTTTTGCATGTCCTATTGTGTAGTACTGCAATCGGGTCTGTTTGACCAGATGGTAGTTGGTGACTGGGAATTCTGTAGGACAACGGGCTACATGGCCATGAGGAGTATAAACAGGCAGCGGAAGTGGAATTAAATTCCTTGTGGAACCGGGACCGTAGATGCTGGGAGAACTAAAAATAGATGGCTTCCCGCATATGAACCTGAGGCACTGAGTCTGAGTTGTGCATGCTGCCTACAGATATGTACGTACCTGGTGCTGGCCAGGCTGTAAGTACAAAAAAGTGGCATATGTATTCAGGTCTACAGTTTAGCCACTGCTTTAAATTTCAATCTAAAAGTATCTGTCATGGCCATGCATGCCGCCAGCGGACATCATAAGTTAATGAACTCCAATGATTAACTTACGGACCATTTGAGGAACAGAAAGGTACCAGTTGAATTGGTGATGTTGTAGGGTGTGTAATACTACCGCATTGTAATGTTTCAATCCGGTTCGGCATTGAAGGTGGCTGTGACTGCAGGTCACCTCAAGTCGTGCACTGCGCTGTGAAAGGGCCCTTCAGGATCTCGGCTGAAACGGGTTGTGATAATTTCTCATTACTGACAGGGTGTCTGAGGCGTAATCGTGATTGACCGAGGCCGCGATGATAATTTAAGGTACCATTAAATTGCGTGGGCGTGAGGGTGGGGATATGACACCTAAACCACATCAAAGTCATTAGTGAGGTGCATGCTGTGTAACCACGCCCTTTTAATTGCACAGGTCTCAGGGGTGTGGCTGCTAGAGCCGGAAGTGTTCATTTAATATCCTCCATGGACCGGAAGCCGAGCCGGAAGGGAGGGGCCAAGCCACACCCTAAACGGCACCACCCTGCACCTCAAGGACCATCATTCTCAATCAAATGCCGACTGGCCACCGGATGTCCACCGGAAGCCCACAATCAATCCCAATTAAAACACACAGCTTCCTCAATGCCAAAACACACACAAACACTTGGAGGCCGTTCTGCCACACCGCCCACACAAGAGCTCACCTCATTTCCTGTGTGGGCGGGGTAACAACACGTCATCGCAACCACATCCGCTTCAAACCATCGTCAGCCTCCGTCCAGCCGTACAGTCCCCTCGATCGCACCGGCGTACAGTGCCTCATTAACTGACATGGCCTCACCTTTGACCTCCTGCCACGCCCCCGAAGCCTCCTGGCCGGGTGCAAAGGTCACCACCGCATCCGGGACACGCCCACCTATCGCCGCGGCCAAGTCCCATGCCCCGATATCCAAGCACTGGCCCGTGAAGCCACGCCCAATCTGAAGCAATAAAACCTGAATTAACGCACACGCACACACTCCACACAGTGCCAGGAACACGCCCACATGCTTAATTAGGCCTAATTAGGCTTTTTTTTTTTTTTTTTTGTTTTTTTCAAGGGGACCACACACTAAGCAGAAAAAAAATGGTCCGAAAACCACCACACAATCGAGCTGGATGCATAGTAGAGCCCTACAATGCAAGCAGGCATCCAAATAGCAATGTATACAATGTATACAATGTTTGGTAAAGGGTCGTCAACGTACCCCGCGCGCCCGTAAATTTTTTTATGGGCAAACATTGCAAGTGCATGGCTTCCTATACAAACATATGGGAACACTCTAGGGAGTATATCTTTAATTTAAAGGCGTGAATCAAAAATCCAAAAAGATTAAACTTCTTGTTTCGATCCATTCTGCGTGCCCATGTCAAAATTATTGCCTAAAATGCTTCCTAGTGCTCTAATCTTTTTTCGGTTTTAAGATCTTTTTTTTTTTTCTACTTAGTGTGTAATGTTTTTTTTTTGTTTTTTTAAGTCGTTGCGGTTAATAGTTAAGAAAGACTGCTTTGATCTTGCTTTGAAGTGGGCAATTACCGGTGTTTTCTTCAGGGGCCACTTCCGGTCGCTAATTACACGCGCATAATCATCCCTGGCCGATTCTAGACACGCCCACCTTCGACCAAAAGCACTCGTATGGCCTCTTCGGCCACGCCCCTTCACGATTCGCTAATTGAATTAGCCATTCCTGACGCTCACGCCCACGCAATTAAATGGTACCTTAAATGATAACTTCGGAAGGAAGGATCGTGCATTGACCATGGTGGTAGCTTGTCTTATTAGGCTCTGGTCATGGCGTTGGCCGTTCGTAACTGTTCGGTGGCAAGGCGATTCAAAGATGTTTCCACTGCGATGTTCTTCTTTGGTTGCAAGAGTTGTTGCGCAATTAAAGTGTGCTTTATTTAGAATAATTGTATATTAGGGTGACGTATGCGCATGCGCCATACGTCATGGGCGAACATGCTCTTTACGTCGGCCTGATGCTATTAACTATAGTTTATGCATGCATAAACATCATTTAATAGTATACGTACAGGCTCTAGAGGATTTGCACATATCTACAATTATTGTGAACATTTCGATGTTTGTGAACGTAAAACTATCTATAGACAGGATTTAGCCAATCGGAGGGTTTGCACATACTTAATATTTTTGTTTGTCAACAAAATTATATAGCTAATATAGAGAGTCATGCATGTGCATGCAGAATTGCATGTATAATATAATACACATGAGCCCATTACTGAGTGTCAGCCATTGTGCTATGTTTACTTACGATTGTTCCTGAAAATATAATGAACAATGCCTAGCTATCCTTACTAATTTGCCAGCTAGTGTGAACTTTAAACGATCACAATACTTATTACGCCAAAAATGTGTCCTCAAATCAAGCAGCCTATCGTGTACCAGGCCCTTTCTCCTCCCCTTTTTGAAGGGCCTGGGTGCGAGGTTACACCAAGCCATCCCTCTACCAGGGTTTGAGGTCTATCACACTCAAAACAATAATGCATAGCTACCATGCATACTTACACTGTAACTAAAATTAATGAGCTTTCTAGATATTAAATTTCTCATTGTGTGACACTGCTGTCACTTGTGGCACTCGATTAGATGTTCTAGTCATCAAGCCCCATTCATATTAAACAAATACCGTAGAAACTGGTTGTTAAGCGCTGCTCGCTGTTAAGCGCATACTTTTTATTAAGCGCATAGTTTTGTGCGAGCTTTACCACTCTTTGTTAGGCGCATATGCCCAGCAAGCCAGCTAAACGACGAGCGATCGGTTACATGAGCCCAGAAAGATGGCTAGAAGTAAGCTGGACAAGAAAACGTTGAGAATTGCGCTCTCTGGTCGCTTCTTGGCCACCGTTGTAAGCCTTTCTATCCTCGACACGTTCTTTATGCATGCCCCACCTACCGTCTTTTAGCGCTTTCAATTAAGCGCATGCTTCCTGTTAAGCGCATATTTTCTTGCTGCCGCGTGTTATAAGCGCATGCGCTTAACAACCAGTTTCTACGGTACCACTGCTTATGATACTTAAAGTTTCTACTTCGTACACGCACGCATACATCCTATTCGCGATATATGATCAAACTACCTTACCTTCCACGATCCATTGGCTTTTCTCGTTACAAACTTTGGATTGCGTCAGTTGACGACCATCGGTACCGTTCTTCTTGCCCAATGTTGCTTCCAAGCCTTTCCATAGGCTTCGTTCTCTCCTTCTTTCACCGCTATGAGCAACGGAACACGTCTACCACGCCAACGAATTTGACCTCGTTCTCCTAGGTGCCACCTCAGAGCTCGTTCATTGCATTTTTCAATTCAGGTGGGCGTTACCGTACGCGGAAACATCATAACATGAGACCAAAAATGTACTGGCACTATGTACATACGTACAAATAGGGGCTTTCCCCAAGGCTCTAACACAACAAACACAGCGTTTTCTCAGATGTGAAAGTGAAATTTAAGGTACCATTTAATTGCGTGGGCGTGAGCGTCAGGAATGGCTAATTCAATTAGCGAATCGTGAAGGGGCGTGGCCGAAGAGGCCATACGAGTGCTTTTGGTCGAAGGTGGGCGTGTCCAGAATCGGCCAGGGATGATTATGCGCGTGTAATTAGCGACCGGAAGTGGCCCCTGAAGAAAAGGCCGGTAATTGCCCACATCAAAGCAAGATCAAAGCATTCTTTCTTAACTATTAACCGCAACGACAAAAAAAAAAAAAAAAAAAAAAAAAAAGCTTATTAGGCCTAATTAAGCATGTGGGCGTGTTCCTGGCACTGTGTGGAGTGTATGCGTGTGCGTTAATGCAGGTTTTATTGCTTCCGATTGGGCGTGGCTTCACGGGCCAGTGCTTGGACATCGGCGCCTGGGACTTGGACTCGGCGATAGGTGGGCGTGTCCCGGAAGCGGTGGTGACCTTTGAACCCCGCGAGGAGGCTTTGGGGGCGTGGCAGGAGGTCAAAGGTGAGGCCATGTCTGTTAATGAGGCACTGTACGGCGGTGCGATCGAGGGGCCCGTACGGCTGGACGGAAGCTGACGATGGTTTGAAGCGGATGTGGTTGCGATGACGTGTTGTTACTCCGCCCACACAGGAAATGAGGTGAGCTCTTGCGTGGGCGGTGTGGCAGAACGGCCTCCAAGTGTTTGTGTGTGTTTTGGCATTGAGGAAGCTGTGTGTTTTAATTGGGATTGATTGTGGGCTTCCGGTGGACATCCGGTGGTTAGTAGGCACTTGATTGAGAATGGTGGTCCTTGGGGAACAGGGTGGGGCTGTTTTGGGCGTGGCCTGGCCCCTCCCTTCCGGCTCGGCTTCCGGTCCATGGAGGATATTAAATGAACACTTCCGGCTCTAGCAGCCACACCCCTGAGACCTGTGCAATTAAAAGGGCGTGGTTACACAACATGCACCTCACTAATGACTTTGATGTGGTTTAGGTGTCATATCCCCCACCTCACGCCCACGCAATTTAATGGTACCTTAAAGTTTTGATACATTTCATTTTCTTCATTTCTTCCATTCTTCACCTGCATATAGCTAAAAATTATTGCATAATATCGTTCCATAGGCCCCAAGAATTATTTATTGGGGGCGAGCGTATGTGATCGTTCGGCGGAAGTTCATCTGTCTGTCTGTCCGTCTGTCCGTCTGTCCGTGTTCAGTTTGCTGACTGAGCATGCGCGCCAAAATAACACGTGCGCTCTATTGGGCCACGGCCACGCCTCTTTGACAATTATTTGCGCATGCTCAAATCAGATGACCGGAGTCAAAGGAGATCGAGAGATTCGGGAAGAAAGGTCCAACAACGAGGATGTCGGATCCAACATTTAATAGCTACAGAGATCGAAATAGACAGAGAAGACAGCAACAGAGACCGAGCGCGGTAAAAGAGAGCTCGTGCTCTGGATGGAAGCGACGAACGAAAGGACCATCAGTCTACAGTATGTTAGACTCACAGTAGCTTTGTCAGTACGTTCCAGCTTGTGGCACGCTAACGCACTCATATTTACAAGTCCATTGCTAAGCACACGCGCGCTTATTGACGTCGATGCCTCTTGCATAATTTGTGCCCAGCAGAGCTACGTGTGTCATGCACACACAAACTCGCGAACGCTCGTCCCCACGATGAAATACATCACACTAGTTTACATTACATTACATTACTCATATGGAAATTCTTTTATCTTAGTGTGTAACTTAGTGTATAATTTTTTTTCTATAATAATTTCCGTATACACTTGCATACAGGGGATATACATGAATAGCCAGTCGGCTAACAACAAAGCATGTAATCCTAAAAAACAGTTACTTAATAGCATGTATAGAATGTTTAAAAGCAGGGATAGAAGTCTGGGAGACCATACTCGAAGATAGAGAATTCCACTGAGATGAAGTTCGTGGGAAGAAGGAGTGTAGGAATTGTGATGACCGGCACTGGAACGGTTTGATGGCCATCATAGAGTTGTCAAATCTACTGTGGTAGTGGAAGGTTCGTGATACAATGGGTGCATCTGGAAATAAAAGTCAGTTAGCTGATGAATGATCTTGAATATATGTATTATCTAGAACAGTAGCTAGTTAGTCATGCAGAGGAGTCAGATACAATCATATAGACTAATATAATTATTAAGAGTGAGTACCTTAAAGGTTTAACCGGCCATTATAATTAAATTTTATCCTCCTCTGCATGCATTGAATAACTGTGCTTACTGAAAAAATAAACAGTAACCAGTGAGTCTCCAATGAATTTCGTTATGTGAAACAAAATTCATGATTATTGGGTTGGAATGACTGTTTTATTTTTATATACCGGTAATATGCATGCACGCACCCACGCCTGACCTGCTGTACTTAAGTCAATACTATAATTGAGCCTCGCTAGCTGTGTGTCTGCATATTCCTTCTTGATATTAAGACGAAAGAGAGCTGATAATATTATTATATAGTGAACAAAAATGAAGATTTTCTTTTCCTCCGCCGTCTTAATAGCTAATAATATTTGGACTGATTTTAAGTTATGTGCTAGCTGAGACCAAGAAGGATGTAGTCTATTACGTTTCACCAACAGAGCCTCTCAGCTCTTGCGCTGGAAACAGCAGCTGCCCACCTTGTCAGCTCTGTCACACAATGAACTACTTAGCCG
This sequence comes from Cliona cf. orientalis, assembly GCA_963930775.1. Taxonomy (NCBI): domain Eukaryota; kingdom Metazoa; phylum Porifera; class Demospongiae; order Clionaida; family Clionaidae; genus Cliona; species Cliona cf. orientalis. Next base: position 2,159,140 of record OZ005694.1, on the reverse strand, counting down.
AACATAGTAGTAAGTTCTTTTCACCAGACCATGTCACAGTAACACTGATATTCATGTGTGGAGTCCACAACTATACAAAGGACTTGACTGTAAAACGTCTCCACTCATTTATCATGAAAGGTGGTACAGAATCCAGAGAGAAAGTCATCATTGATCATCGGGTTGTTGGTAAACCCAAGTGCACAGTTATTCGGTTCTTTGAAGTCAAGTTTGTGAATATCACAACCCTGACAATGAAATGTCCTGCAATAAATCTTACTAAGAGCCATATTACAGTGAAGAGCTCCAACCTCAATGGCTATCCTGGCATAAATGAAACCTTATCCTTCATCAATATTACAGGCAGAGGCTCACAAGCTTTACTGGATAACTGTACATTCAAAGAAAACTGCTTTGTTATAAGTAATCTTAGTGATGGAATAATTGTGAGCAATAGCATATTTCAGTCCTACAGATATCAAATTCAATCAATTATTGCTGCCCTTTCTAGTGTAGTAACATTAACAGGAAATGTAAACTTTACCAATGGTACTAAAGTGATCCAGTATTCATCAGGTACAGCAGTGTACCTAAAAGCTACTCACCCTGAGATCAAATCTTCACTTAACATCACAACAGGTGCAATTGTGTGCTTTGTCAACCTAACATGCAGTGGTGATGGAGGAGTAGTGTATGGGAATAATGCAATGATGTACATTGGTGCTAAAGCAAGGGTGGTCTTTATGTATAATACTGCCAGAGGTCATGGTGGAGCAGTGGAATTGCAGGATGGAATGATTACTGTAGGTGCTAAATCAAGTGTGATATTTACATACAATCGTGCTGGAAACGGTGTTGACCGAAAAGCAAACCTGACTTTCAGCCACAATTCTGCATATATTGGAGGAGCTCTAAGGTTAGTGAAATCAATCGTTCATGTGAACTCAAGTGGTATTGAATTTTATGACAATAGAGCATCATATATATATTGGAGGAGCAATAGGTTTTTTTTATGGAACCATGTTTATTAGAACTAAAAAATTAGTAAAGTTTGTTGTGAATTCTGCACAAGTGAAAGGTGGTGCAATTTGTATAGAAGAAGGAGTCCTACCCACTATCATTGTTGGTGATTATGCTAAATTACTCCTTATCAACAATTCTGCATTTCAAGGAGGTGCTCTCTATAGTAGCATGCCATCATTACTCATGACCACAGTGGGATATCAATCGAGTATTCAGTTTGTCAACAACACAGCATTTGATGTTGGTGGAGCAGTGTATTCTCAGTCTTCACAACCATGTATATTTATGATCACAGACTACTCTGCTAAAGTATCTTTTATCGGAAATTATGCACAACGCGGTGTTGGTCACCACATGTATGGAGCAAGTATAAGGGATATTTCATGTTCTAAAGAGATAATAATTTATTTGAATGGACAAGGAAAACCTCACTGTTCTAATCATCTAGGTGGTCTCCACGGCGAACTTAACATCTCATTTGATCCTGGCCTCAATGAGACCCTATCTCCAGTATCCTCTGCTCCTCAGCGTGTGTGTCTCTGCGACTCCAATGGCAAACCACAGTGTGCTAATTTCTCATACATTTTCACTAATACTAGTGTTTATCGTGGTGAAACCATCACATTACCTGCACGTATAGTGGGTTATGATTTTGGCACTACAATTGGTATGATCCAAGCCAGATTCCCTTATCCAGATTCTCACTCAAAACTAGGCAAATCCCAAATGGTAATTGACAGTGAAACATGTGTTCCTTTTAACTATACAGTTTACTCAAAACGTGATAATGAAGTTTTATTGTTGCAAACATCATCTCTGCCAGTATCTTTTGTCATTAGCAATGAACCAACAGAACGTGATATCTTTAGTTATGAAAATTTGAGAAATATCTGATTATAATTCATATAATCAGTCTGGTTGTATCAGGCCTGAACTCCTAGCAACCCCAATTTTCATAAATACCGTAGACTCTGGTTAATAAGCGCATGCGCTTATAGCGGTAAACTGAATGGCAGTATGCGCTTAATAAAGGATATGCGCTTATATGGAACATAACCACGCCCAAAAACGTTCGGGCACGTGATGGATGCGAAGCCCGCTAGCACTAGCGATCGATCGATCGAGTACTTTAGCGTTTACAGTTGCCGCTCAAGATGACCAGTGCTGGCGATTTGTCGATCTTCTTGCATGATAACGTTATTCGTGGCCATCATTTCTCTAAAGATAGCTGGACTCCAAATACTTTCCAGCCGGTCAAGCTCAGGTTCATAGAACGCCACGCCTATTAAGCGCATGCGCTTAATAAACAATAGCTTATGACAAGAAGAGGGCATGCGCTTAATAAAGAATGTGCGCTTAATAGCGAGGTGCGCTTAATAACCAGAGTTTACGGTATCACCTTACTCCCAGGCTGCCCTCCAGGACTGACTCTTAGCATGATGAAACCACATGCAGCTGTTATCCTGTCTTGGCTAACAAAGGATTCAGTTGTCTAGCAAGAAATAAAACTGGTCTCCTGCAGTGGAATGGCAATGTGTGGGTGAATGCAACTTTCAATGAGAGTAATAGCACTGGTATCATGTACAACAGATTCTGTCCCATACTCTACTGCAAGTCAGGAACAAGACAGTCAACATTGGAGATGATCCCAGCAAGCAGTGTGCCTCCAACTGAATCGGCATCCTGTGTGGTGCCTGCATGGACAGCTTTAGCCTGGCAATTGGATCTTCTCGGTGCATTGAATGTCCCAACAGTCATAACGTGGCGCTCCTGCTTGCCTTTGCTGCTGCTGGTGTCCTCCTTGTGTTCTTTATCCTTGCACTCAACCTCACTGCCACTCAAGGACTCATCAATGGAGTCATCTTCTATGCCAACATGGTATGGGCCTACAAAATAATACTCTTTCCTGCAGACATTGGAGCAAATTATTTATTCATATCTCTTCAAATTTTTATTGCCTGGCTCAACTTAGATTTTGGAATTGAGACTTGCTTCTTTGTTGGACTGGATGCTTATTGGAAGACATGGCTGCAGTTTCTATTCCCATTCTACATCTGGGCCATTGCTGGTGTTATCATTGTTGCTTGCCGCTACTCCTCTCGCCTCACTAACCTTATTGGTAGCAGAGCTGTTCCTCTTCTAGCCACACTCTTCCTTCTGTCTTACATGAAGCTCCTTCGTACTGTGATAGATGCCACCTCAGTTGCAGTGATAGCATGGTACCCACAGAACACCTCCTATGCTGTGTGGTACCTCGATGGAAACCTACGCTACTGCCAGCACCCTCATATTTACTTTTTCATAGCAGCCATTGCTACCGTAGGATTGGTATGTTATGCGGTATTTTTAGTTATGCGATTATGCGAATTTTAGCGAAATCGCAGAATTAAAAATCGCAAAATAATAATGCGCATTATATACATTGCGCAATGGGCCGGCCGGCCCAGGCGCGCGCCGCATACACGTGGTCTTGTTGCACGCGCGATCGATCTGCTATAGCTGGTATAAAGCACTCAGTCTGTTTGGCCGAACGGTACAACAGTTTGAGCCTGGAAAAAGCCAGAGAGAAGTACGCTAGCGATATCTACGGACTACTGGTGAGTGTTTTCAGTATTAATAAGGGCTGATAGTGCTTTCCTCTACTAGAGCAGGTAGTCTTGTGCCCAGACTCCACCCTCGAGGGTGGAGTCTAGCTCATGGTACTATCGCATAAATAAAAATCGCATAATACTTTTAACTGGGAAATCGCATAAATTTAACCTCGCATAACATACCAATCCTACGGTACTTTTATATTCTTGTGGCTTCTCTACACACTCGTGCTTCTATTCATTCAGCCTTTGAGGAGAGTGTCTCATCTAAGGCCACTCAAGTGGATCAACAAGCTAGCCCCTGTATACGATGCTTACTTCTCTACTTTGAAGGATAAGCACCGATACTGGTTTGGAACAATGCTTCTTGTTTGAGGAATACTCCTGATTCTACTCACGGTAACCTCAGTGGAAAATCCAGAACTGAATGTAGTTGCACTGTTATTGTTCATAGCCTTCTTGTTTTTCTTCATATCAATAAAGCATGTTTACAAGCGAATAAATGTGAGAATTTTAGAAAGCGCTATCTTACTTAACCTTACTATCTTGAGTGCTGGAGCTCTGTACAGGTGGGAATCTACTGAATCAAGGTCAAAGTTGCTTATGGTGTCAATTGGAATCACTTTTGCTCAATTCTGTACCATTGTTGTGTGGAGTTTGATCAAGCCTTGTCTCAGTGCTGGGTGGAGGTGCAGAAGAAACCAGGCCATGCTGTCATCGATGAGATCATTGATGATGATGACATTGCTCACGAGCGAATCGAAGATCCTGAACTTGAACCACTGATCGATTTTACTCCTCGGCCCATTACCATGCCAGCTTCTGCTAAATACACTAAATGATCGAAGTAGATACCAAAGTAAACTCAAACTGCAAATTGAAAACTTGAGTGATACACATTAATTTTATTTTGATCCCTATATTAATTAGCAGTTACTAAACAATTTTCTGCATGCAATTGTAATAGATCTATAGACTAGTAATTAACTGCTGTTAGTGAATCCTCACCCCTTTCGAATTCATTATCATTAATATTATTGTTTTTAGTGCTGTAAACTTTTAAGGAATAATATTTTTGCGTGGTTTTGTAAAATTTGTGCGTCAGATTCTGTTATCATGGAATCCGTGACACAAAGGTATTATTATTACAACTAGCCAATTAGCATAGGTGACAGTATCGACATTGTTGTACACGTAGCTGCAATCAAGTAACACTTCTTTGAAAACAAATAAAGAAATGTTTGAACGGATTGAGATGGAGCAGCTACTGTTACAGTTTACTGACATGCCTTAGCCCTCGTCCTTGAGAAGCACTCAGTAGCTAGCACCTCTTCCATCTGTCCACTGGGGTGAACTTCAACATCCCCTGCATGCAGAAGGAGAGAAAATATTTACACACATTTTCACCAGGGATCTTGATAATATTCATCAACCATGAAAAGTGTGTACTTTACATTAATTATTGTGTATACAGATGCTTACCATAACAAGTTACGAAATTAGGACTGTATACATTTACTCTTGGCTATACTAGTACTATACAGGTGTGGGGATCCCATACTTAAAATTTCTGACAGTTGCATCATAACCATTGCCAATAAATCAGGAGCCCCTTTATCAAACCATCTTCCTATTACAGTATCCCTCCTGTGTAACGATCATTAAACATCAGCCTGCCGATCTTCACTCCTTTAATTTAGTAGCTCCTTCGAGTCCTTGTTTCTCTGAGGTATGATCACATGCATAACTAATCCCAGCCCTGTGGGTGGCCAGCAGTTCGTCCTTTATACCAACAACTTGGATCATACACCAACTGAAGGTGTGGAGCAGTGAAATTGTAGTATAGCTATAGTTGTGTGTAATTAATATTGCTAAATATGCAGCAGTGGGCCTAGAGATGTGATAGTGTTTTAGGTGGGAAGTGGTGGCTGCAGCTATACTGATTAAGCTGGAGCGAAAAGAATGTTTTCTGAGTTGGTAGCATAAAGATAGTAAGATGGTTCTTAATCAGCTTCTTCTCTGCCACGGAGCATACATTGAGGCGAGGACCTTTGAGAACCTTCACTCACCTCTCAAAATTGCATGCCAGTAGATGTACGTGCACGTGGGAAGGTAGAGATTTTATATCTGGTGATTTAGAAATTGCCAAAAAGTATTCACAGCGTTGCATTTTGTAGAAAATAATATTATTAGCTACTAATAGTCTAGCAGCACTTCCTTGCCAACGTTGTATTCAAGTAGAGAACAGCAAACCAAGGAAGCAACTGAAAGAGATAGTCTCATGTGTGTGTGCATAAAATTAATGTGTGTATATGTGTACGTGCATGCATGCGTCACACAGCATGCATGTGTCATGCTGTGCAGTGCGTACGTGTTTGTTTGTGCATTGCGTTTTTAATATTATATACATACGTGACCAACTATGAGAAATGGTATGGACTACTTGAATCTCTCCATTGGAAGTATATAACTTGTACAAGTAGCTATGCTCATAAAATTAATTATTTTTATAAAACGTATGCTCAAAACTTTAATTATCATACCACAGTCTATAGCTAAACTCCAAGTGGTCCTCTCTCTCATAGTAGGCCAATGTATTTTAGTATATTGTTATTCCAGGCAAACCGGCCTTGGAGTAATGTAGCCCGGTCATGCAGGTGTATATATACATGAATCATCATGATGACAGTATCTTTATAGAAAGGTACACAGCACTGGTGTAGGAAGCATGGGTGCACTGGGTGCTGGTGCACCAATGAAATTTCTGAGTGTAAACTGAACACAAACAATGTTATACTTCGCTCTGAAGTGTTTAGCTACTTTTATATTATCGATTAGTGTAAACATAGGCACCAGAGCACCCGTTTACCAAATCGTCTTCCTATGCCTCTGCACAGAACTCCATGGCTTTATATTGAATGTTTTGGATGGAACTGTGGGTTTCAAACTCAGCACCATTGATTAGTTTTACTGATACCAAGAGTATATTATGATAGTGAGGAAACCTGTTTTGAACAGCACCCCAGCGAGCATTATTAGGTCTTGATGCTAGTATAATTATTGTTTTAACATTCCAAATAGTTTATCCTATAGCACTAATTGGCAGAGATCCCTTCACTAAAACTGACAAAATGTGACCAGAAAACCATGCAGAGACTGCAGCAATTTTAAGCATTTTTAAACCTGTTTGTTCTATAGATGTATTCAGTAATGTACAGCAGTGTAGCTACTCTAGCTGTGTTTGTGCCTATCCACTGATGCAGGTATATTATTATAATAATATAATACTCACTACTACATTTTGTAGAAAGCAACATGATGATAATTATTAAAAACTTCAATTTGGAGTCTTCGTGCAGCCAGACTGCTGGCCACAGCCTACCTGCCCTACCATGCATCCATGCATGACATGCAGACACTGGAGAAAATTATTTATTCAGATCATTGATGATGGTGACATCGCTCATGAGCGTATTGAAGATCCTGAACTTGAACCGCTGATCAAATATGCTCCACGGCCCATTACCATGCCAGCTTCTGCTAAATACACAAAATGAAGCACATACCCATACTGCAAATATCTTTGAGAGATAATTTCTGCTACATGCAAATAATATAAATAATTTACCTTTTCACTGATCTCTGTAGTATATGTTTATGTGACTAGTTATTAGTGAATCTTCCCCCCTTCCATCATTTAATATTTTTTTTCTAGCTACTGTGTATAGCTAAATGATTTGAAGAATGTGGTTTGCACAAAAGATAAAAAGATCTGTTAGTCGTTATTAGCCCCGAGTCAGAATAAGATATATTCACTTTAGTAATCAAGCAGCATTTCCTTGCCAACATTTTACTGAAATAGAGAACAGCAAACCGAGGAAGCTGCTGAAAGCGATAGAGTCTTATGATATACATTGTGTAAGTGTATGTGTGTGTATATGTGGTGTGCGTGCAGTGCATGCATGTTTGTGCATGCATACATATTGTGTTTTTTAATGTACATACATGACCAATTATGAGAAAAGCTATATATGAGCTACTCAAGAGTCTCTGTTGGTAATATGTTTGAATTTGTACTATATAGATGTAAATCTACTCCATATTATTTGTGTGACATAATATTATTAGGGTGTCTAGATTCAATGGAACGTGGAACGGTGGAATGGAACAGTGGAACGGTGGAATGGAATAGTGGAATAGTGGAATGGGCAACTATGACTAACGACCCTGTACCACACCACTTAATCGTGCGTGCGCACTATGCAGCTCAGCTTGAGCAGAGTCAGACAGGCGAGAGAGAAGAATAGGCCAGGGATGTAGACTCGGAGAAAGACAGATAGGCAAAAGCCACAGAGCACATGCTGATAGTCTAGCTATAGATGTAGATAATATTATACTGCTACTTCCCGGCAGACAGAATGCCGTAGTATGGTGCCTATTTGTTGCTGAGCCTGTTGCCATGCCATAATAATATTATTATGGCACTGACACTGCCTTGGACCAAGGCCTGGACAGTTCTATTAGTCACAGTGCCCCTTACATTAATTTTATTGCCTAGATAAGTTATCATATTACTAACTATAGCTCCCTGGGTGACGATCATATCAACTGTGGCACTCGGCTAGATGCCCTAGTCAATCAATCAAAATTTAATATAATATTATAATATTCATAATAATATTATTAAAGTTTACCGCTTTTGTATTGTATTTAATTTGATACAATACATTGTTATTTCAAAAGGATTGTTAATATTCACAACCATCAAGTCCTAATAATTTATGTGAGTGTATTGACAGTACGGTAACTGTGAGTGACTACTATGATTGATGTGTATGGGTGCGCATAATTCTGCACTGTATTGCATACTTCAATCTCCCTGAATGTGGTGCTCTTCGTTCCTCCTTCAGCCAGGGTCCAATGATGGCTGATGAGTCAATCAATGCTTCAGTAGCTATAAGACTGGTCTGCACCATATTGTGATTTGCTGGACCGCTGCCAGATATCTTCTCTCTCAAGCCGTCGCAGGACAGCCAAACTGTGTCACCTGTACAAAGTCATATATCGACTAGTGGACTGTGAGAATGCTCCAGTCGCTCACAGAGCTCTACAATATAGTTGTCGAAGGAGTAATCAAGCGCAGATACAAACTTTATTTGCACAATCATCACAATACCAGTTTTCATTTTATCCCCATTCAATATCACTATGGAATAGTCTTGTAATAAATAACGAGTCTTTGTCATCTCTTGCCACTTTCAAATATTTTACCACTGCTGTAATGTAACGATAATATAATTGTCATTAGTTTAGTAGGTTACATGTTTTGTATTAGCTTTTTAGCTATTCATGTTAACCTTGTTGCTATAATCGGCATCAGAAATATTATAGACAAATATTATACACTAAGTAGTTACAACCTAAGATAAAAGAATATGTGAGTGTGTAATGTAATGTTACAACCTAAGATAAAAGAATATGTGAGTGTGTAATGTAATGTTACAACCTAAGATAAAAGAATATATGAGCGTGTAATGTAATGTAATTAATGTAATGTAATGTAATGTAATGTAAATAATTCATTCGAAGCACAGGGAAAGGTGTTGTGCAATAATTTTTATATCAGCATGTAGAGTGGATCAAAAATAATAATTGAATCGTCTCAGATTTTTGATTTTCACTTTCAGTTTTGAAATACGAGTCATAGTAGTTTCTGACCACTAAAGTATGCAGGAAATGACTACTGTCCAGATGGTGCAATGGTTAAGCTCAGTGTCTGCCAACCAGTGTCAATTGCGTGCACTGGTTCAAATCCCACCCGGGGCCAATTTTTTTCCATCTTTTTTTTCACTGCCAGTGATGCTGGGAAGGCAGTCTACATACACAAATAACATTCCATGGGTGATGCTCCTTACGTTGGATCTAGACTGGGGGGTGATTACATATACAAGCCCCAAGTCACTCTCAAATACACAGAATCAGATGCAAGTTGAGATTTTCTGCCTTACCACATACCTGACCTATTGTAGCAGACATATATGATAGGAACTGGTGACATACCGTTAACTAATTACTAGTTGATAAAATCCTTTTATCTTAGGTTGTGGTTTAGCTTGTTACAACCTAAGATAAAAGAATATGTGAGCGTGTAATGTAATGTAATTAATGTAATGTAATGTAATGTAATGTAAATAATTCATTCGAAGCACAGGAAAAGGTATTGTGCAATAATTTTTATATCAGCATGTAGAGTGGATCAAACATAATAATTGAATCGTCTCAGATTTTTGATTTTCACTTTCAGTTTTGAAATACGAGTCGTAGTAGTTTCTGACCACTAAAGTATGCAGGAAATGACTACTGTCCAGATGGTGCAATGGTTAAGCTCAGTGTCTGCCAACCAGTGTCAAATGCGTGCACTGGTTCGAATCCCACCCGGGGCCAATTTTTTTCCACTGAGTCTTTTTTTCACTGCTAGTGATGCTGGGAAGGCAGTCTACATACACAAATAACATTCCATGGGTAATGCTCCTTATGTTGGATCTAGACTGGGGGATGATTACATATACAAGCCCCAGATATACGTTGTGCATTAGTATTATGACATTATAGTGGGTATAGTAATCAATGTTTGCAAGTTGAGATTTTCTGCCTTACCACATACCTGACCTATTGTAGCAGACATATATGATAGGAACTGGTGACATACCATTAACTAATTACTGGTTGATAAAATTCTTTTATCTTAGGTTGTGGTTTAGCTTGTAATAAATGTAATGTAATGTAATGTAATGTAAATAATTCATTCGAAGGACAGGAAAAGGTATTGTGCAATAATTTTTATATCAGCATGTAGAGTGGATCAAAAATAATAATTGAATCGTCTCAGATTTTTGATTTTCACTTTCAGTTTTGAAATACGAGTCGTAGTAGTTTCTGACCACTAAAGCATGCAGGAAATGACTTCTATCCAGATGGTGCAATGGTTAAGCTCAGTGTCTGCCAACCAGTGTCAAATGCGTGCACTGGTTCGAATCCCACCCGGGGCCAATTTTTTTCCATCTTTTTTTTTCACTGCCAGTGATGCTGGGAAGGCAGTCTACATACACAAATAACATTCCATGGGTGATGCTCCGTATGTTGGATCTAGACTGGGGGATGATTACATATACAAGCCCCAAGTCACTCTCAAATACACAGATCTCAGATGTCACGTTGTACATTAGTATTATGACGTTATAGTGGGTATAGCAATCAATGTTTGCAAGTTGAGATTTTCTGCCTTACCACATACCTGACCTATTGTAGCAGACATATATGATAGGAACTGGTGACATACCGTTAACTAATTACTTGTTGATAAAATTCTTTTATCTTAGGTTGTGGTTTAGCTTGTTACAACCTAAGATAAAAGAATATGTGAGCGTGTAATGTAATGTAATTAATGTAATGTAATGTAATGTAATGTAATGTAATGTAAATAATTCATTCGAAGCACAGGAAAAGGTATTGTGCAATAATTTTTATATCAGCATGTAGAGTGGATCAAAAATAATAATTGAATCGTCTCAGATTTTTGATTTTCACTTTCAGTTTTGAAATACGAGTCGTAGTAGTTTCTGACCACTAAAGTATGCAGGAAATGACTACTGTCCAGATGGTGCAATGGTTAAGCTCAGTGTCTGCCAACCAGTGTCAAGTGCGTGCACTGGTTCGAATCCCACCCGGGGCCAATTTTTTTTCCATCTTTTTTTCACTGCTAGTGATGCTGGGAAGGCAGTCTACATACACAAATAACATTCCATGGGTAATGCTTCTTATGTTGGATCTAGACTGGGGGATGATTACATATACAAGCCCCAGATATACGTTGTGCATTAGTATTATGACATTATAGTGGGTATAGTAATCAATGTTTGCAAGTTGAGATTTTATGCTTTACCACATACCTGACCTATTGTAGCAGACATATATGATAGGAACTGGTGACATACCATTAACTAATTACTGGTTGATAAAATCCTTTTATCTGAGGTTGTGGTTTAGCTTGTAATAAATGTAATGTAATGTAATGTAATGTAATGTAATGTAATGTAAATAATGCATTCGAAGCACAGGAAAAGGTATTGTGCAATAATTTTTATATCAGCATGTAGAGTGGATCAAAAATAATAATTGAATCGTCTCAGATTTTTGATTTTCACTTTCAGTTTTGAAATACGAGTCGTAGTAGTTTCTGACCACTAAAGCATGCAGGAAATGACTTCTATCCAGATGGTGCAATGGTTAAGCTCAGTGTCTGCCAACCAGTGTCAAATGCGTGCACTGGTTCGAATCCCACCCGGGGCCAATTTTTTTCCATCTTTTTTTTCACTGCCAGTGATGCTGGGAAGGCAGTCTACATACACAAATAACATTCCATGGGTGATGCTCCTTATGTTGGATCTAGACTGGGGGATGATTACATATACAAGCCCCAAGTCACTCTCAAATACACAGATCTCAGATGTCATGTTGTACATTAGTATTATGACATTATAGTGGGTATAGTAATCAATGTTTGCAAGTTGAGATTTTCTGCCTTACCACATACCTGACCTATTGTAGCAGACATATATGATAGGAACTGGTGACCTACCGTTAACTAATTACTTGTTGATAAAATTCTTTTATCTTAGGTTGTGGTTTAGCTTGTTACAACCTAATTACAACCTAAGATAAAAGAATATGTGAGTGTGTAATGTAATGTAATAAATGTAATGTAATGTAATGTAATGTAATGTAATGTAAATAATGCATTCGAAGCACAGGAAAAGCTATTGTGCAATAATTTTTATATCAGCATGTAGAGTGGATCAAAAATAATAATTGAATCGTCTCAGATTTTTGATTTTCACTTTCAGTTTTGAAATACGAGTCGTAGTAGTTTCTGACCACTAAAGCATGCAGGAAATGACTTCTGTCCAGATGGTGCAATGGTTAAGCTCAGTGTCTGCCAACCAGTGTCAAATGCGTGCACTGGTTCGAATCCCACCCGGGGCCAATTTTTTTCCATCTTTTTTTTTCACTGCCAGTGATGCTGGGAAGGCAGTCTACATACACAAATAACATTCCATGGGTGATGCTCCTTATGTTGGATGTAGACTGGGGGATGATTACATATACAAGCCCCAAGTCACTCTCAAATACACAGATCTCAGATGTCACATTGTACATTAGTATTATTAGCCTCGTCCCCAGCCTCCCCAATCTTTGTTCAACGCACGCGAGAAAAAGAGGGGGAGCCTGGTACGCGAAGTCACGTGCGCTACGTCATAAACGCGTCTTAGCGTTTGAAATAAATTAACGTAGGCGGAGGGTACAGGGGGCAGGATCGCAAACCGCCACGTGGCTAACCGCAAAGTTCCCGGTAAGAACGCGGCTTATCGTTCCGCTGGTTTTATGCTTGAGTTGTGCAGTTTTCTATTGTCCGTGAATTCCTGCCAAATATATTATCTCAAATGGCACGGGGAACGATACCTTTGTCGGGAAGGAGCAGCGAAAACGCGGCGAGGATCCGAATGGAATCGTCCCGGTGTCATGCCGTATAGCGTCCCCCGTAGAATCGCGTCCGGGGGACGTAAATATATACGTCCGGGGGGACGTCATCAATTAACGATATCCGTCCCACGCAACGGAATAACGTCCGCCCGCCACCGCGAGCGCCCCAATGAAAAAGGCGCCAAAGGGTTAGGCATTAATGGAGAGGAAGATGGTGGAGAGAAGATAAGCATTGATGGGAAGTAGCTAGTCTGGGTGCCCAGCCCCTTCCTCCGAGTCCCTCTTGTGAATTAAGGGGCTGAGATGGGAAGCCGCTGGCAAGATGATGAGAATGATGGAGAGAAGAGCACGGTATGTAGCTAGCTAATAAATAATAATATTATTATGACAGTGAAACAGTATATGTCAATATATACTTCCATGCACAGTAACACTCAGATGAGAAATCAACTCTTGCAGTGTTTCAGGAAAAAAAAGAACTTGTGCGGTTTCCAACCACAAGAAAATGCAGCCGACGTAATGCACCCAAGCCCTACTACCCCCCATAGGGGCTAGGGTGGGGATTTGACACCCAGGAAGTTAAAAATCTCCACCCCTGGGCCAAAATTATAGCAAAACCTCCTAATTGCCCCCTCTATTGGAGCTGTGTATTGATTTTGCCATGCGTAATAATTAATGATGTATTAGTGCACATATGCAATGATTATGCGATCAACTGCCCTTCCTATTCCCTATTGGATCAAGTGCCCCACCCTTTAGGCCAAAATTTGCATCAGTGGACGTTGAAATGCCTGACCCTCACCCCTATAGGGAGTAGTGGGGCTTGAAATTGACAGGTGCATAACAATCACTTCCCCCTAGTATTGGGAGGTAGAAGTATTTTGTAGTTGCCAAATGCCAGAGTCACTGTATGGAGACATGATTCAATGCGACAAGTGTGAGCATTGGTATCATATATTATAATATATGCTGTGTTGGATTCTTCTCTGTTCCTTGAGACGTACACTGAACTATGGCACTGCCATTCTTGTTGTTGATGCGTGTATAATATCTTTTGATTCATGGATCATGATAAGTAATTATAAGTAGCTATAATAATATAAGATAGTATTCAACAACATTAATTTTATCTTACTACTAGTACTGTCAAGACCATACTCTTGTTATGAGCCCGGCAGCCGCGAGCAGCGTAAGTCTGTGAAGGGGACGACATTCTACGCTGTGGGACGCAGTTCAACGGTGAATCGCGTCCCACCGGACAATATTCGATGGCGACATGCGTCCCCCCAGACGTAGCTCGTTAATCCGTTTACGTCCCCCGGACGTAATTTGGATGGGACGTTTACCGTTAGGACACCGGGGGTATGTGAATTCAGTGGACTTGGAATGGTAGAATGGAACGGTGGAGTGGACTACTGGAGTGGAGTACTGGACTGGATTACTGGAGTGCCACGCCCACAAATACACTGGTCCTGGCATGGCTAGATCGAAATTAGTTAGACTAATCAACACTAAAAGGCTGCCATTAAATCTCCCCATCTGCAATCATCTAGCTAGCCAATGCACTTGTAAATGCTATAGCTTCCCCTTAGTATGCTCAGAGAGTGGCAGGACTCGGAGGCACAGTACTGTACTATGATAACACAACTCTGTATACAATGGAGCTCGAGGTAGTCTAGAGTACTACAAGCCCCAGAGCCTGAAAGAGGCTCATTAGACTCATCCATATGGTACTACATAGCTAGACTATACCTCAGGGAACTCATAAACTTGAGCATGAACCAGGGATTATGCTAGCTACCCGACCCGTTGTCACAGACTGCTGCCAGAAGCATAATCTGATCATGATCTGAGCATAGATTAGATGAAGGTCTGTTACTATTGTTCAGTGTCAAATTTGTATTAGAGAAAGTAGTATTTCTCGGTCAGACCTAGTCCAGGTCCGCTGTCTATACACTCCCGACCCTTGAGGCATGTCCTGTAATACATGTACCCGCTACATGTCAGTGAGTCAGACGTGCACCCAGGCTTCATCAGTATTGAGTAATTTGATATCCTCTTTGTGAACAGGAATAGGTTAATACCTGCATGGTACCCATGTCCTAATTACCATTTCACAGTCTATTTGTAACAAACAGGAAACATTATGTAACTGATTACTTCCTGTATTGCGTCATGGACTGTATAAATAGTGTGTGCAGGTGTATTGTTCAGTTCTCCCTAGTATTTCCCCTTGTTTAATACCTACAACTACTGTAAGAGAGCGCAGGCAGGGAGCAGTCGTTACAGGTGGGGGCCAGTCCGGGGTCCTGCGACCACCCGTAGACGCGAGTGAGTCTGCCAACGAGTGTGACGTGGGGATCGGGACTGAGCGTGGCGTTACATATTTATAATTTAAGAGAGCCAGCTATACAACGGTCAGCAAGTGAGTCTCTGATGGCAGCCTCATTCTGACATCATGACTAGCTAGGTAGACTTGGTCACCAAGTGATGTCATCCATCCCCTGCCAGCCTCTTAGCGTTTAGAAATCAAATTTGTAGCCATGGAAGTTGGACCAAATTGTGCATTTGTGCATGGGCGTGGCACTCCAGTAATCCAGTCCAGTACTCCACTCCAGTAGTCCACTCCACCGTTCCATTCCACCATTCCAGTCCACCGAATTCATATTCCCGGACACCGGGATGTCCACGAGCCACGAAGGTAAGCTGGAGTATTAAAATAAGCTACTGTAAGATTGCCTTTGCATGGTATATAAAAGCGATGAAAAATACAAGTACTGTTACTCTCGATTGTCTCATAAATAATTTAAATAGTAGACTAGTGTCACATTATTTGGCCTGTCACGTGTGAAGTAATATTATTTCAAATTTGAGTCTTGGCGGGATCGTTTCAAATGGCCATGGGTGCGTTGTGTGATTGCGACTTGAAGTTGGACGGGCTTAGCATTCCAGAAATGGAAACCTGTGTGGGCTACAGGAAACTGAAAGAAGCTTTACAGGGTCATTTCAAGTTTACTACCTTCAGACCTGGACAATTGGAAGCTCTCCTTCCGGTTGTGCACGGCAAGGATGTTTTTGTGCGCATGCCCACCGGTGGAGGAAAGTCTCTCTGTATGTTTTTGGTCCCCTTAGCTGTGAATAAGAAAGCAATTGGAGTTGTTGTAAGCCCACTTATCAGTCTTATGGATCAGCAGGTGAGTTAGCTATATGCAGCGGGCGACTAGGAGTATCCTTGGACTATTAAAAAAATGTGTAGGTAAAGCAACTACGTGATATAGGTGTTAGTGCTGTTCGGGCATGTTCATCTGATGTATCTGATGTTTCTAAGGGAAAGTATCGATTTGGTATGATTTTACAGTTTTGATTATTAATATTATTACTTTTGATAATGCATGATATTAGTTTTTTTGTCGCCTGAGTCTCTTCAGCTTCCTGTTTGGAGAGATACTCTCTCCAATAGTGTATTCAAGAAGCACCTTGCACTTGTGGCTATTGACGAAGCCCATTGCATAGTGGAATGGTCAGATTTTTTCGTATTTTGTATAATATAGATTATATAATATGTAGAATGTTGTATTAGGGGGAAAGATTTTCGGACAGCCTTGATAGAATGGGAGGAGTAAGAGCACTAGTAGATGTGCCATTTATGGCTCTAACTGCATCAGCCCCTCCTGAAGTAGAAGCTACAATTATTAGTTCACTTCAGCTCAGTAATCCGGTGATTGTGCACTGTGACCTTGATCGTCCAAACATCTACTTATCTTGTAGTCCAATCAAGACTTTGAATGTAAGCAAGCTTCAATGTTAAAATAAAGTATCTTTTTTATTGAGCATTATGACCGTAGAGAGATTTAGATGGTCTGGTGAAATCTCTAAAGATTACATCACCTGCAAGTGTGCCTAAAACGTTAGTGTTCACACAAACGAAACACCAAGCATGGAAGATATTTCATATGCTACAAGTCGCTTCTACTAAGAAAGAATATGTTGGTATGTATCATGCAAGCATCTCACAGAATACCAAGACTGCTCTTCAGCACCTGTTTAAAAGCGATGACTCCACTTTAAGATGTCTTGTAGCGACAGTAGCTTTTGGGATGGTATGCACACTATATTTCAGGCACGGGGTATAATAATCATGATGTGTAAATTAATTGTAGGGGATGGACATAGCAGATGTTGAAGTAGTGGTTGTTTATGGTATCCCAAAAATGGCAACTGAGCTTTATCAGGTACAATGTGTAGCAAGAACTTAGTCTAGTATGTTAGCAACTCTATTGTATTATGTATTATTATTCTAATATGTATAGTTGTTCGGCCGTGCTGGTCGCAATGGGTGCCCTGCTAGAGGTCATTTGTTCTATAGTGACAAAAAAAGTAGCAGAAGCAAAATCCAGGATAAAACTCTCTCCAACTTTGTAAATGATAAGATCTGTCGAAGGAAAACGTTACTAAGTGGAATGGGTGAAGAGTATAATGAGTTCATACCGCCATTGAGATGCTGTGACGTCTGTACACCATCAGCAATCTCGTCTAATGACCGGCTAAATGTGTTGGAACTGGGCAAGCAAACAAGACGTCCAAAACGGTCAGCTATTAGGAAAGTAAATGAACAGCTCTTGAAGACTCTCAAGGAGCGCTTATATGCAGAGAGAAAAGCTTACATTGTTGAAAATCCGTGCCTTAGTATGTTTGGTGTTGACTTTGTGTGTCCTGACTCGACAATTGATGAACTATGTTTGCAAGCTGAATACCTTGAGACTGCTTCTGACATTTCTTTATATGGTATTCGCACTGACATCAAGGACAGATTTTTTAATGTAATTTCTGATGTTTTATACCAATATGTTCCGTGTAAACGTCGAAGGTGTGCTTAGTTTGTTGATTTTATCATTCATGTAATATTCATTTACGTGCTTTAATACAGGAGATAACGAGAGTAACAATACTAAAGTGGTATTGATATATGACATGTAGTTCAATGTGCATCACAGATTTCATAATCAAATTCATCAATATGGTTCTCTTCTTCCATGCTCAGGTCTTCAGTAGGGTTTCGTGACAACGTTTCCTGTATCCAAGACGTGTTGCACATCTTCTTTAAGCCGTTAGGAGTAGGATCCTCAAACGTTGGACTTGTGCGGTCTTCAACAGGAACTACTGCTTGTTTGTCCAACAAAACTGCTACTATCTTATTTACATCCCTATCAGCATCTCGAGTTGTGTGTTTATAGGACTGATGTGCATTGTAGGCTTGATCGACCTGTTTTGCTGCAGACATGAGGAAAAGGGCACACAAAGACAAATCCTCTATGTGATTAGGCGTCAGATTTCCTCCTCCTGCTTTCATTGCTTGCTTCAATACCCTGGAATAGCAAAAGATAAGTACATATGCGTGTATAATGTATTTTATATGTGTGCAATGCATGCATACATGCAAATCATGCCCAAAAAATGTACATACAGTATGTAATGTTCCATCATTTGGTCGATGGGCTTCCCTCGTCCT
Organism: Cliona cf. orientalis; assembly: GCA_963930775.1. Classification (NCBI taxonomy): domain Eukaryota; kingdom Metazoa; phylum Porifera; class Demospongiae; order Clionaida; family Clionaidae; genus Cliona; species Cliona cf. orientalis. The sequence goes on along the minus strand of OZ005694.1, from coordinate 2,140,498 downwards.
GGCTTCCCCTCGACATTGACAGTACGATTGTGTGTATTGATGTACGCCATATGTTTTGGTAGGTCAGCACATAGACCTGCCAAAAGATGAACACTCTCGGTTGCATAATTCTTGCAACCAGTTGCTATGAAGCGAGGTAGCCATAGCTTCCAGTGCCTGATTATGTGTGGCCCTTTTTCCCATCTAATGGCATTTCTTAAATCCACATATAGGAACCCCAGGTGGAGAAAGCAGCGATGGAGGCTGTATACTGGGTCATCAGATTTTGCTGGCATAACAGTGTGGGGTAGAAGCTTTATAGCCGTGTTGTGAAGCCACTGACGTGAGCAGTCGTGTACAATTTTATCATTAGCAGTGCTAACTTGAAAAAATGTATAAATCCTGGCCTTTAAGTGTGCCTTGAAACAGTGTAGTAGAAACTCATCTCCTGTACTGAATACCTTCACTGCTTTGTCTACTTGCTTTCTATTTAGCAGTTCTCGTAGGTTACACAGGCTACCTGGCTGTGCAGGAGTACCCCACAAGATCATGTATAGGACTCTCAGACACTCCCAGAGGAAGTGAAAGTCTCCTGCATTTAAAAGTACATGTACGTAACCATGCATGCTACACTATATTCCAAATAAACCACACCTGGCACTTCATTGGCCCATGACAGCCTGTTCTTTTGCTCAATCTCACCCTGCCTCCACAGCTTACAGCCTCTGATAACTTTGCATGTTAGTTGGTCTCCAATTATCGACTATTTTTGTTGTGTGTTCATGTATGTGTGTGCATGTGTGTATGCATGTGTACATGTGTACATGTGTGTGATATCAATAACAATACATGCATTGTATATTGCTTCAAATGCCTATTAGAGTATGTACATACCTGGGGTGTGCCATCAATATTGCTATCCTCCATCAACTGAGTCAATATGTCAATCGTGTCACTTTTTAACTTTTCATCCTTGAATAGAATCTTCATGGGAATCACCTCACTTTTCTGTGGTGGATGTATTGACTCCATTGGTGGTACATAACATTGGAGATCTGTGAGGTCAGTGAAATTCTCTACTAGAAAGCTCATTAGATACTGGGCAGCACTTTGCTGTAATTTCATGGCATCCTCACTACTTGGTAGGAAATCATCGGTGGTGAGAGTTTGTCTGCTACGCTGAGGGTTGGTGTCTGTCCATTCAAAAGGAAAATCTGGCAAGTACGTACCTGATTCTAATGGCCAGGCGTGCAGTTGCATTCAACATGCTGGAGTGATGATCTGTACATACATGTAAGTGTTGATTTGGTACATGCATGTACATGTGCATGTGAGTGTAGCAACTTATAGATTGGATTTGGAGGGGGGGGGGGGAACTTAGCCGAGGTCTTTTGCTGCCACCATGCACCCCCCTTCCCTCCCCCAAATAATCTGACCACAATATTGGTGTCCTGTCAATATTATGTATAATAATGTGTACCTACCTTCACGTTCGTGCCGAATTGACAAGAGATAATTAAGATTATCATACACCCACTGCCAGTGCCCTTCCCTAACCACCTCTAGATATCTGGCCTCTTGTGTCAATTGCTTGAGATACTTCCATGCAGTAGTGTAAGAGACACAAGCACCATAATGATTCATAACTGTGATAGCCTACAGTATTAATTATTATTCATTATTATAGCAGTTATTGTATGATGATTGAAACAGTGTTATATTGCTCACTTGTTTATTTGTAGCACGAGCAATTAACATGAATGTCAGAAGAAGCTGTACCCCGAGAACCTTGATTGAGCGACATTTAAGGAGGTTTAGTAGTGATGAAACGGATCGGAGTTGTGCAATTTTAGTGTTGTCGGCATCTTCATGACGATCAACATTACCAATCAAATTAAACAAGCGAAAAACATCTGGGGCGTGTGTGTGAAGCTCACTAATCAGGTGATCGATAGAAAAACTATTAAAATGGTCAACTGTATCAGGACCGTGATAAGCACTACGAGCTGAATTCATCATTGACTGGACTTGACTCTCAATGACATGTGGTTGAAAAGCTGTTGCTAAGAGACCTCGTAGTGTGGCATTTTCTTCCTCCAGTTTCCGAGTGTTCAGAACCAATTGATCATTCTTGGCCTTTTCTGCTTCTAGCGACTGTTTCAAACTGACAAGGAGAGTTGAATGAGGATCAGCAAGATCTGGTTCGTTCACTTCAATGCCATGCACATAAGTGGTATGGTACTTCCCATGCTGCTTACTGGACGACTGTGGAAAAGCACTCCGCACCGTTTCAGAAACCATCCGTGAATTCCATGATACCAAAGGGAATTGAGTGGTTAGATCACTGTGGATATCAGAAAACTTGACTTTTTTGTCGGCTGATGGTGTCTCACGGTACCTCTTTCTCAAGTACGCTATCTTCTCTGCCATGCTTAGCTTGCACTACATGTATATGAATAGTAAATACAGCTAGTTTTTGTGTGTCAACATTAATTTTAATATTTAATACTATGATATGTAATAATATTAAAATTTTATACATATCAATGCTATTGTGTATAATAATATGTGTACCGTGTACAGATGGCAATTGTATACTTGAGGGATGGCTATATCTAGCACTGAGCTACGTAGATGTGGACTAGGCTATACTTGAGTCAAACTGGTATAGCTAAGGCTACGACGAAGTGACTCGACGACGTACTGAACTCTTGGATACAGCTCCAGGGATGATAGCACTCGATCTGTATTGAGAGAGGAGTAAGCACGCGGCGTGCGCGTGAGCTATAATGTGATTGAGTGGGCGAGGCATTACGTCCACCGGTACCCACCGCAAACCGCGCTCACCTACGCGCGATAATCACCCTTCGCCATCCTTCGCCTTTAAACGTAGCGCACGTGACTTCGCGTACCAGGCTCCCCCTCTTTTTCTCGCGTGCGTTGAACAAAGATTGGGGAGGCTGGGGACGAGGCTAAGTATTATGACGTTATAGTGGGTATAGTAATCAATGTTTGCAAGTCGAGATTTTCTGCCTTACCACATACCTGACCTATTGTAGCAGACATATATGATAGGAACTGGTGACATACCGTTAACTAATTACTTGTTGATAAAATTCTTTTATCTTAGGTTGTGGTTTAGCTTGTTACAACCTAAGATAAAAGAATATGTGAGTGTGTAATGTAATGTAATAAATGTAATGTAATGTAATGTAATGTAATGTAATGTAAATAATGCATTCGAAGCACAGGAAAAGGTATTGTGCAATAATTTTTATATCAGCATGTAGAGTGGATCAAAAATAATAATTGAATCATCTCAGATTTTTGATTTTCACTTTCAGTTTTGAAATACGAGTCGTAGTAGTTTCTGACCACTAAAGCATGCAGGAAATGACTTCTATCCAGATGGTGCAATGGTTAAGCTCAGTGTCTGCCAACCAGTGTCAAATGCGTGCACTGGTTCGAATCCCACCCGGGACCAATTTTTTTCCATCTTTTTTTTTCACTGCCAGTGATGCTGGGAAGGCAGTCTACATACACAAATAACATTCCATGGGTGATGCTCCTTATGTTGGATCTAGACTGGGGGATGATTACAGCCCCAAGTCACTCTCAAATACACAGATCTCAGATGTCACGTTGTACAATAGTATTATGACGTTATAGTGGGTATAGTAATCAATGTTTGCAAGTTGAGATTTTCTGCCTTACCACGTACCTGACCTATTGTAGCAGACATATATGATAGGAACTGGTGACATACCATTAACTAATTACTTGTTGATAAAATTCTTTTATCTTAGGTTGTGGTTTAGCTTGTTACAACCTAAGATAAAAGAATATGTGAGCGTGTAATGTAATGTAATTAATGTAATGTAATGTAATGTAATGTAATGTAATATAAATAATTCATTCGAAGCACAGGAAAAGGTATTGTGCAATAATTTTTATATCAGCATGTAGAGTGGATCAAAAATAATAATTGAATCGTCTCAGATTTTTGATTTTCACTTTCAATTTTGAAATACGAGTCGTAATAGTTTCTGACCACTAAAGTATGAAGGAAATGACTACTATCCAGATGGTGCAATGGTTAAGCTCAGTGTCTGCCAACCAGTGTCAAATGCGTGCACTGGTTCGAATCCCACCCGGGGCCAATTTTTTTCCATCTTTTTTTTCACTGCCAGTGATCCTAGGAAGGCAGTCTACATACACCAACAACATTCCATGGGCAATGCTCCTTACGTTGGATCTAGTATAGGGGATGATTACGTATACAAGCCCCAAGTCATTCTCAGATATGTTACGCATTAGTATTATGACATTATAGTAATCAATGTTTGCAACTTGAGATTTTCTGCCTTACCACATACCTGACCTATTGTAGCAGACATGTATGATAGAAAATGGTGACATACCGTTAACTAATTATTGCTTGATAAAATTCTTTTATCTTAGGTTGTGGTTTAGCTTGTTACAACCTAAGATAAAAGAATATGTGAGCGTATAATGTAATGTAATTAATGTAATGTAATGTAATGTAATGTAAATAATGCATTCGAAGCACAGGAAAAGACATTGTGCAATAATTTTTATATCAGCATGTAGAGTGGATCAAAAATAAAAATTGAATCGTCTCAGATTTTTGATCTTCACTTTCAGTTTTGAAATATGACTCGTAGTAGTTTCTGACCACTAAAGTATGAAGGAAATGACTCCTGTCCAGATGGTGCAATGGTTAAGCTCAGTGTCTGCCAACCAGTGTCAAATGCGTGCACTGGTTCGAATCCCACCCGGGGCCAATTTTTTTCCGTCTTTTTTTTTTTTACTGCCAGTGATGCTGGGAAGGCAGTCTACGTACACCAACAACATTCCATGGGCGATGCTCCTTACGTTGGATCTAGACTAGGGGATGATTACATAATATACAAGCCCCTGATATGTTACGCATTGGTATTGATATTATAGTAATCAATTTTTGCAACTTGAGATTTTCTGCCTTACCACATACCTGACCTATTGTAGCAGACATGTATGATAGGAAATGGTGAGATACCGTTAACTAATTTCTGCTTGATAAAATTCTTTTATCTTAGGTTGTGGTTTAGCTTGTTACAACCTAAGATAAAAGAATATGTGAGTGTGTAATGTAATGTAATAAATGTAATGTAATGTAATGTAATGTAATGTAATGTAAATAATGCATTCGAAGCACAGGAAAAGGTATTGTGCAATAATTTTTATATCAGCATGTAGAGTGGATCAAAAATAATAATTGAATCGTCTCAGATTTTTGATTTTTACTTTCAGTTTTGAAATACGAGTCGTAGTAGTTTCTGACAACTAAAGCATGCAGGAAATGACTTCTATCCAGATGGTGCAATGGTTAAGCTCAGTGTCTGCCAACCAGTGTCAAATGCGTGCACTGGTTCGAATCCCACCCGGGGCCAATTTTTTTCCATCTTTTTTTTTCACTGCCAGTGATGCTGGGAAGGCAGTCTACATACACAAATAACATTCCATGGGTGATGCTCCTTATGTTGGATCTAGACTGGGGGATGATTACATATACAAGCCCCAAGTCACTCTCAAATACACAGATCTCAGATGTCACGTTGTACATTAGTATTATGACGTTATAGTGGGTATAGTAATCAATGTTTGCAAATTGAGATTTTCTGCCTTACCACATACCTGACCTATTGTAGCAGACATATATGATAGGAACTGGTGACATACAGTTAACTAATTACTTGTTGATAAAATTCTTTTATCTTAGGTTGTGGTTTAGCTTGTTACAACCTAAGATAAAAGAATATGTGAGCGTGTAATGTAATGTAATTAATGTAATGTAATGTAATGTAATGTAATGTAATGTAAATAATTCATTCGAAGCACAGGAAAAGGTATTGTGCAATAATTTTTATATCAGCATGTAGAGTGGATCAAAAATAATAATTGAATAATCTCAGATTTTTGATTTTCACTTTCAGTTTTGAAATACGAGTCGTAGTAGTTTCTGACCACTAAAGTATGCATGAAATGACTACTGTCCAGATGGTGCAATGGTTAAGCTCAGTGTCTGCCAACAAGTGTCAAATGCGTGCACTGGTTCGAATCCCACCCGGGGCCAATTTTTTTCCATCTTTTTTTTCACTGCCAGTGATGCTAGGAAGGCAGTCTACATACACCAACAACATTCCATGGGCGATGCTTCTTACATTGGATCTAGACTAGGGGATGATTGCGTATACAAGCCCCAAGTCATTCTCAGATATGTTACGCATTAGAGTATTATGACATTATAGTAATCAGTGTTTGCAACTTGAGATTTTCTGCCTTACCACATACCTGACCTATTGTAGCAGACATGTATGATAGAAAATGGTGACATACCGTTAACTAATTACTGCTTGATAAAATTCTTTTATCTTAGGTTGTGGTTTAGCTTGTTACAACCTAAGATAAAAGAATATGTGAGCGTGTAATGTAATGTAATTAATGTAATGTAATGTAATGTAATGTAATGTAATGTAAATAATTCATTCGAAGCACAGGAAAAGGTATTGTGCAATAATTTTTATATCAGCATGTAGAGTGGATCAAAAATAATAATTGAATCGTCTCAGATTTTTGATTTTCACTTTCAATTTTGAAATAAGAGTCGTAGTAGTTTCTGACCACTAAAGTATGAAGGAAATGACTACTGTCCAGATGGTGCAATGGTTAAGCTCAGTGTCTGCCAACCAGTGTCAAATGCGTGCACTGGTTCGAATCTCACCCGGGGCCAATTTTTTTCCATCTTTTTTTTCACTGCCAGTGATGCTAGGAAGGCAGTCTACATACACCAACAACATTCCATGGGCAATGCTCCTTACGTTGGATCTAGACTAGGGGATGATTACGTATACAAGCCCCAAATCACTCTCAGATATATTACGCATTAGTATTATGACATTATAGTAATCAATGTTTGCAACTTGAGATTTTCTACCTTACCACATACCTGACCTATTGTAGCAGACATGTATGATAGAAAATGGTGACATACCGTTAACTAATTACTGCTTGATAAAATTCTTTTATCTTAGGTTGTGGTTTAGCTTGTTACACCATAAGATAAAAGAATATGTGTGTGTGTAATGTAATGTAATTAATGTAATGTAATGTAATGTAATGTAATGTAATGTAAATAATGCATTTCTATCCTACGAACTGATATTGTGAAATAATTCTTTTACAGGCATGAACTATGGAAGAAAGCCTGATATTGAATCGTTTCAAAATTTTGATTTTCAATTTCATATCAGAGAAACGTCACTTTTTGTGTTATTTGCCAAGTTTTCGCTGTTTGGAAAGTCCCTTATTGCACGCCATACGTGACGACCATTTCCACATTAAAGCTTGAGACAGACATCAAGAAGACAGGCTGCCTAAGACATCGAGAGAAGCGGTGGGCTTACGCTACGCTACTTCACTGTATATTAATTAGACTGGCATGTAAATTATGAGCAAGAGTTCCGGTTCGCTTAAGTTATTGGCGAACATGAAATCCAGGTTGATCTGCTCTCAAACCGTGAGTTCACATGAATTTTGTGCTTTGCATGCTTTGGAATGAAATAAAATATGGTTATGAAGATCCTTGCCTTTGTGCTACTGAATAACTAGTGTCATACAGGGCCTGTAGTGGGCGAGCCTGGGCTCAAAGCAGCTAATGTGCATGAGCACTCAGACAATAGGTAGGACCAGTGAGCCTCATTCTCCCTAGTGTGGCGTAGCCAACCCTCGCAGAACCTGAAGAGGGTCTGATCTAGTCTCGTGCCTAGCGCTCGTGCATGAAAGGGGGCTGGGCACGAGACTACGTCTGATCAAAGTGGCCATAGACTACGTATAAAATTGAGTTGACATGATTTGTTTATGCCTTTTGCATAATTGTGAAGATTCTAGCCTTTCTGCCCTAGTGTCATGTAGGACCTATATATAATGGCCGAGCCTGGGCTTGAGAACCTGGGGGGGGGGGGGGGGGGGGGTGGTGGAGATTGGTGTGTGTGTGTGTATATACAGGCCTGATTATGAGTAAAGTGTGCCTCAATAGCTGCCAAATCTATTCCGCACCATAGCATGCTAAATTAGTAGCTGATCTGGGAACTCCCAGGGCAAACTTACAGAAGCGTTTGTGCAACATTTCGAGCTCTTCAGCAGGAAAACAGCCCCACACTATGTTACCATATTCCAGAACAGGTCTCACTAGTGCGTCAAATAAGTAACAGAGCAATGATGGCTCTGGGAAGGCTAGTTTTGATTATTACCAGATCTTGAGGTTGATATTCTTGGTGATGTATATAGCAAACTCACTAAATCTGAATATTATGATAATAATTATTATGTTCTCTCTCCCTGTGTCTCCATCACACATGCAGCTAACTACTTTATCTCCTAGACCCCAGCGATCCTAGAGGCTGTGATCTTCCTCAGACACGACTAGCTATAGGGTGCTACTGTCAAACTGTCCTGGTCATAATAACAATGCTTATTATTATCATTAATAATGATTATGCTAAGTATATTCATCGTGCATAGTAATCATTACAATAATTATTATTAATAATATCTCGATTTCTATAATATGGTAAAGGGTCACTATGTATGTAAGTGGCATCCTTAAATTATGCAATGTTACTTATTAATTGTCAAATGCTTTAAAGTGGCATAACTTTTAAAATGATATATTTATAGAATAATTTTCCATATTCACCTGTATCTGTGCCAAATTTCACAATTAAATTTTGATACCCTTGCTATTCGATATCCTTACTACTATCAGAAAAGTAAATTGCTACTAGTACGTACTAGGGATAATAATGTGATGATACCTACATGCAGTTGATATAAATTTGCTTTTTGCACTATGCTAGTTATTAAAATTAATTCTTAAATATTTTAAGTGTGTCTAGAGACGTTTTTATGTATATACCATAGAAGAATGTGATAAGTGCACGCATGCGCAGCTATATTGGAGGTGGGGTGATATTATTATACGCATGCGCACATTCGCCAAGCTCGGTTTGTGATACCCACAACTGCCGTGTGTATAAAAGTATCTGTAATCACTCAGTTGGTCATATCAGTTTCTCTCAAGCGTAATTATTGTTAAAGTATAACTAGTACTCTTGGGAGTCCGCTCAAGATATTCAATATATACGTAGCTATAACAGACTAGTAGCTATCATACCAAGATAGATCACATAAAGACTCTCCAACATTATCTCCACTCTGCAACCAAGTAAGTTATTAATTGTAGCTATTATAATCTATGCATTGTTTATCACATCCTATGCAATGTCAAGTATTCCTCTTTTTCACAAAAGATGCAGTGTGTGCAACACACTGCTACCTATCCGTAGTAAAAAATGTAAAGTATGTGGGAGCAACCTCAGTAAATCAGGAAAACAAATTAAATCTCATTGTGGTCGCCCAGTGGGAACTACAGTAGCAGCAGGATATAAAGCAAGTATGGGACGTCCAGTGGGCACAACTAAAGCTGCTGGATGTCGCGTAGGCTCATCAGGTGGTAGAAGACAGGGTACCACCATAGCTGCAGGATGTAGGGCTGGAATATCAGGTGGTCGCTCCATAGGGACATCAGCAGCTGCTGGATATAGTATAGGAATATCTGGTGGTCGACCAGGGGGGACGACAGCAGATGCCGGATACGGTGTTGGAGTATCTGGTGGTCGACCAGAAGGAACGACAGCAGATGCCGGATACGGTGTTGGAGTATCTGGTGGCAGACCAGAAGGAACGGCAGCAGATGCCGGATACGGTGTTGGACTATCTGGTGGCAGACCAGAAGGAACGGCAGCAGATGCCGGATACGGTGTTGGAGTATCTGGTGGCAGACCGAAGAGGACAACAGTAGATGCGGGGTATGGAACGTCTGGTGGTCGCCCTTGCGGGACAACACTAGATGCCGGATCTCGCGTAGGAATGTCGAGTGGTCGTCCCGTAGGCACCACAGCTGCTGCTGGCTATAGTGTAGGGATATCCACAGGCCGTCCACTCAGGTGCATTAAGGACTGGGACCGTGCGCGCCACGCGCAGTGCGCTTAATTAGCTATTCATATGCAAATTAATCACGTGGACCTGAAAACACTGTTGTGCTACCCTCGCTAACCGAGTTATTTTTTGATAGAAAATGTCTAATAAAGGTTCGATCAACTTACAAAAATACTGTAGAGCCGTTCGTCTTCCTGAGTAAAGGTTTGCCAGGTATACTATAGCACGATGCACAAGTTGATTTGTCATGTGACCTATGGACACGCCCACAATCATAGCCATACAGCCATGCAGTATAGTCTAGGCAGCTCGAGGCGGTAGGGAAAACTTGCCAGGGACAGTGGCAAACGAAGGTTAATAGTTAATTTGGATAACAAAGATGAGATGTTGAAATGGCAAAGCGAATTGGTTACTTATCCTTCGAGTTATTTCAAGAAGATTGTTGTCTCAGCAATCGTGAGTGGACGTTTTTATTGATTATTTCTTACTTGTTAGTTCAGGCAGCCTGGCCGTTTCAGAATTAGTTAATACAATTGTAACAATCGTGTTGAGAGTAAAAACGTCGTTATCCAAGTAGTTTTTCTCTACCGCCTTTCTCGATTTCTGCTCAATTAGTGGGTGTGTTACTGAAGCCGTAACTGTACGGTTAATTGGTGGGCGTGGCTTGAGGTTGGTTTGCGGTTAGAGGAGTCCATGATCTAACTTATGGTGAAGGTTTGATGTCAGCCACACATACTTTTGGGGAGATATGACAGCTCAAACATAACACAAAAATGTCGTGCAAAGTGGCTGTCCCAGTCCTTAATGCACCTGAGCAGCGGGTACAACAGTGGACGGAGGGTATGATGTAGGCAGACATGCCTACTCTACCATTGATTTTAGTCGGTGTATTCTGCCAATTGACTGGGATACATCATTGTCTTCATTGAATATTAATGATGATCTACATACTAAGCTCAGTCAACGAATTAACATGCAACGTACATTTGACCAACAACCTCTTACAAACAGAATATGCTGGCAATGTGGCCGCGTTCTCTGGGGTGCAGGATATACTAAAGGTAGTTATATGATTGATCCACCAAAGGGAGTTCGGCCAAAAGATGCACCTGCTAATGCGTTTTTGAAAAGTGTACATAATAATTGTTACCTGACTTTTGAGCATGATGGCATGAAGTATAAATGGTACTCGTGTTTATATTGCAAAGCCAATAAAATGGCACCTGACCTCTATGTTGGTGATGTGTTAGACTCCTCAGAAAGTATGACTATGAAACCAGTTAAATTATGGGATATGAGTAAACCAAAACCCATTGCAGAATTAAGGAACAGGTATGAAACAGGGCATGTTTCTCTATGTGGTCTTTTTTCGACCACAGTAAAGAAGGCTTCGATATCTCAATATCAGCACACTATTGGTGAAGTAAATAGTATAACTAAGCTTGATCGCCATTTTCATGGTATGTTTGGGTTTTTGGCTGTGAAAGAGGATGATATTAATGTATATGGTGATAATCCAGATTCAGCATTCAGAATTAAGCGAGCATTATCCTGGTATCGTTGTCATAATCATTTACATTCATCCTTTTACAGTAACTATGAGACACTTTTCCGCTATGTGAAACCCCAGTTTGGTTGTATCAATCCTGAAGTTTTAGCTAAGGCTAACTTGTCCCTTGAAAAGATACTGGAGGATGAGGTAGCTGGCATGGCTTTTCCAGTTGATGCCAGGTTCTTTGATAATTATCCATTAGTATTTGGCAAGGAAGATGATGTTGCAGGTCGGCAATATCCTCGTGAACACTCTGAATGTCAAGAAAGAATGAAAGAGCTAGTGAGTACTTATTATGGTGAAAAATTCCTGGAACCCAAAACTTTTCCACATTTATTTCCTTGGGGCTTTGGAGGGTGGCATTACAACTGTCCAATGAAGTTTGAGAGCCATATCAAAATGAAGTTATATGATGTGCGAGGCTGGTGGGCACATGACAGTGCCTACATGTTCTTCAAGTACGATGAAATGGTGAAACTGAGATTGAGAGGATACAACTCTAGAAGGGTTGTTTGAGTGTCAAATCTTAGTGAAAATTTAACAGCAGCCAAAGTACTTGATGCAGAAAAATCCACTGATCCATATGCAATTTATGGAACAGAGGTACCACGATCAATTCCTGGTAGCAGGCAGCACTGGAAGTCATTTTCTTTAGATCTGGTGTCATTTTCTGAGCAAAGAGGACTGCCAGACCTCTTTGTCACCCTGTCAGCTTATGATTGTTGGCCACATGTGCAGTCCACTCTGAAGCAAGGGTGGGGTTCTGCTCCCACTGAGGAGGAGTATGAGGATGTAGCCAGGGATTGGGAGAATAGACACGCAGTTGGTTGGTCCCCTGAGGTGGCCGTCATGGCTGCAGAGAAGAGGTTTGAATGGGTCATGAAGATCATCTTATCACGTGATGGTGATGGTCCATTTGGAGTTGTTGAGGACTATGTATGGAAAAAGGAATACCAAAGGCGAGGAGCTGTTCACTGGCATATGCTTCTGTGGTGTAAACCTGGGACCATTCCAGGGCATTGTATCATGGCTGAGGTTCCACGAAGTTCCGACCCAAATGACAGTATCTCAGCGTATTTACGCAAAATTGTACTGAAAATGCAACGACACTCACGTTGTGTACCCGAACGTTGCTTGAAAGGATATGGAGGCAAGAGGCTCCATGCTTGTAAGTATGGTTTCCCTTTTTCTGTACCTCAGACTGAGGAATGCCTTGATGAGGAAGGTATAAGATATCTGTATGTTCGCAGACACAAAGAGGATGCACTAGTGGTCCCATACAATCCAGAGCTATGCATCCTGTGGGGTGCTTCCCACAATGTCCAGCGAGTAGCTAAACATGGCTATGAGCAATATTTGGCAAAATATATCTCAAAAGCTGAACCTAGTTTCAACATTGACCTGCCAAATAATGCATCAGACCCACAAAAGTACCTACGGACCAGAGTGATTGGCTCAGTTGAGGCTATTGAGGTACTTATGAGCTTTCATCAAAGCCAAATGACCAGACAAGTCCTCTTTCTACCAACCGAGATCAAACCGAAACAACGTATGCTGAAATGCAAACGTGATTTGCTACAACTAGAAGAGGGCTCATCTGATATCTATATGTCAACAAGATTTGATGAGTACCTACATCGTCCTGAGGATTTGAAGGACATGACCTACCCAGATTTTTTTAAATGGTGGCGCAAAAGCAGTAGTGATGAAAATAAGAAGGGTGAAGCACAATCAGAAGATGGAGATGTCCCTCATTTACGGTCTCGAACCACCAATGATGATTTTGCAGAATTTGTGTCAGCCCAGCGTATAAAAAAAAATGCCATAAATCGGCTAGCACTTGCCTTACAGTTAGTCAGGAATGAGATGGTTGATAATGGAGTGCAGGTCATGATATTCCTCAGATGCATGAGATATGAGGGTTACAGCGCAACAGTTGAGAATGAGGTCAAAAACTACTTTGAATCTGAAGGTTTCTGCATCCCTCCAGATGATTATCGGCCACTGTCATGTGAAAATATTGTCTTTGGTAGTGCTATCTTTAGCCAGGGTTTATTGATAGACTCTGAACTCATTTCTGACTTAGAGTCAAATCACTGGCTTATGGCCACTAATCCTCCAGGAGAGGCATTACAACAGATTCTCAGTAAATACAAACCTGGACAAATGTTAGTTGATCAAGAGGGACGATACTGGGTGAGGCGAGCAAAAATGTGCATTACAAGATATCGCTTCATTAATCCAGCAGGAGATGAGCAGGAAAAATTCTATGAACAAAAATATCTCCTTAACATACCCATTTCAGAGAATGATGATATCCTTCTTAGTTCACCACAGTCATGGATGCAGCTTTGCATCATGAAGGGTCTCTTTGACGAACATGCTGATGCCATGTCCAGTTTACAGTCTGCTCTGTCTCGCGGTTTTCATATGGATTCTTTGAGGGAACTGGCTAGATTGTACACTGATCATGGTTTTATCACTGAAGATGAAGCAGATTCTTTCATGGCTGAGGTGCCCACAGTTGATGATAGCATCAATGAGCCTCAAGCACATGTAACAGACCAACTTTTAGGTGATCCAACACACTCAGATTTGGGCAATTTGCTACCCAATAGACAATCCTTTGATTTAAATGAGTATCTGAAGACTTTTACTGAATCCCAGTATAGAGCATTCAGTTGGATCAGATCTCAATTAGATCAGGGTAAACAAGTGCAAGCGGCCATCATTGGTCCTGCTGGGACAGGGAAATCATACTTATTGCAGGCATTGATAAAGCAAATGAGGTCACAATGCCTAGTAGTTTGTAAGCTAGCCCCAAGTGGCGTAGCAGCACATCTCATTGGTGGAACGACCATTCATAACTTCTTTTGCCTTGATCTGGAGTGCAACACTTCCCTTGAAAATGGAACATTCCAGACAACTAGGCTCAGAAAAACAGATGTGATTGTCATTGATGAATTTTCAATGCTTGACTTCTTTGTTTTTCGTACCATGGAGGGTTTATGCAGAAAGTTTGCTAAGCGTAGTTCCTCTCGACATCCATGGGGAGGACGGCATGTCATTCTGCTAGGCGATCCTGCTCAACTACCCGCTGTTAGCGGTGTTGACATATTTGGTACCTACTTGTGGCACAAGTTTACAGTCCTTCTCTTACGGGAGATTAAACGTGCTACAGATCCGATTTTAAGCCAGTTGTTAACTAAAATCCGAGAAGGGATATGTGACAGCCATGTGACTGAAATTTTACAAACCAGATTACAAAGGCAGGATATTAATGCGATAGATCTGGATAAAACAGTGATAATTTGTTCTACCAGAGCAGAATGTGATAAAATTAATGACGAGTGTCTTGAAAGAATCAGTGGACCAATGTGTGAGTATGAAGCTGATGATTGTGATAACCATGGGAAGGGACTCAGAGCTGCTGACTATCAGCGAATCCAGCACCATCGTGAACGACTTCCAGACAAGCTTCAATTGAAGGTTGGAGCCAGAGTAATCCTTAGGAGGAATATGGACATTGATGCTGGGTGGGTTAACGGTACACTAGCAGTTGTAATTGCACTCTATCAGAATTGCGTGGTTATTCAAAAAATGTCCAATCCATCTCAGCGAATACCAGTTCCACGTTTCCGACAACGGATAGAAATAAATGGTGCTTCATACAGCATACTCCGCCACCAGTTTCCACTACAACTGGCGTATGCAGTAACTGTACACAGGATTCAGGGACTCACTGTCCAGAAGGCCATTATATGCCTTAACTCATCATTCTTTGCTTCTGGGCAGGCGTATGTGGCATTGAGCCGTGTGCGCAACTTACATGATATGATACTTTGGGACTTTTGTCCTTCTGCTATTCACCTACTTCAATTCTATAAAGACTTGCTTAAGTGGTGTGACTGTGTTGATGCTATTAGACCAACACCCTCAACTGATATTGTTCCTTTTCCAAACCGTAGTGATGACATTAGTAATGCTCCCCTTGCAAATAATGCAGATAATGTTGACACACATCTATCTGATAATGACATGAACAGTACACATCTTTCATTTGACAAACAGCAATCAAGAAAGCGTATGAGAACAAACAATTCACAGGCACCTCCTGTCAAGCGTAATAGACTTGGGCCATCAAATTCATGTGCAACTTGTCCTCCAAACCACAGTTCTCTGTTGCTTCCAATCTCTCAGAATGTGACTGCACCAAATAGGCAATTACAACATTTGAACCAATTACAAACTACTGTGGCTCAGTTATTAAATGAGTCCCCGGCACAAATTCTGTCACGATTGAGTTCATTTGCAACCTCACCAAATGTTGCTGGACAGTTTAGGACAATTACGCCAGCATTAGAGCTGATTATACGGCAACTAAACTCTTTCCCACTTCCATATGCAGATGCTTTACCTGATATTATGCAGGATACTTGTGTATCTAACAGGTGTCATCCCCTGTTATTACAAATTCTGAAACCTATCCGAACTACTGGAGATGGGAATTGCATGTACAATGCTTTATCACTGACACTTACAGGCACTGAGCATTTTACACATCTGATTAGATTGTTATGTGCTTATGCAATGGTGAAATACAAACACACCATGATTTCAGCTTTTGCTGATGCATTTCCATCAAATACACAGGCATCACATGAGCAGATGTACGAGAGAGCATTACTTGAAGCCTTACAAGTTGGAGTGTGGGGAAGTGACTACCAACTCTTCCCCTTCAGTCTCCTAATGAATAGACCTATATTCCAGTATAACACTTTCTTTATTTCAGATACATCAGATCCTGGAATAACTACACTAACTTTATCTGATGCTATAGATGTTACTGACTTGGCACAAAGGTTTATGTCATATGATACAAGTACCAGATGTCACATTCTGTACTGTGGTAATGTACACAGGGTTTTGCTTGCATCAGGTGACGTAAATACACTTCCTCATATGCCTCTGTGCTTATTTAATGTTCGCAACCAGCACTGGGTGGCTATGTTGCTGCAGTCAAATAATGCAGTTTGTCATTTACCTATTCCCCTTACACGAATACTTACTGACTAACTCAACCATGCAGTACTCTCTCTCACTAGAGATGTAGTACCGCTCTCTGGTGTACACCTGCATATACACCAGATTGAGTGATATGGTTCTAGGATCTAGCTATCACATTCCACAGGTAGTCTGCATGAGTACACTTTTGACTGTTATTTATACATTATCCATGTTATGAAAGCAATGCATGATTCTACTGTAACATTTGATCTGTATAATATCTTCTTCAATTGTCATGCATAGCTAATACTAAGTTATGCACTGACAGATGAATTCATCACATGCTCCTGTTCATGTAGTACTTGTTGATCCTCTACAGCCACTGTAACATGTACACCAAGCCTATAATATTATAGTACAGTTAACGGGTCATAATAATTATTATATGCATAAAATTAAATCCATGATACTACCTGCAGCTTATTATAGTTATCACTGTATAATGATGATCTTTGGCCGCAAATCACCCATGTAATGCATGTCCATGTATACACAGCTATTATTTTATTCAAGCATCTAGTCATTTGCTACACTCCTTGGGTATAGCTGAAACACCCTCAGAATAATGCACCGTATGCTACATGATTTTTCAATTTTGGTATCCCAGTTACTGTACTCTTAAATATCTTTGATAATAATATGCTACATGGCATGACCCCTCTACACAGACTTTTTATAGCTACTTGCTACACCTGCATGCATAGCTATTTCTATAATTATATTTGAACCATGAAGTACTCTCCTTTCTGGGATAGAGTACCGCTCATGCATCATCCTACATTGAGTGATGTGGTTCATATCTGATTCACCTTCTTAAAAGCCATCGCATAAAACCTGGTAAAGGGTTTCCGTATCATGCAGGACGGGTCGACGACCGTATCAGTGTCAGCCCCGCCCTCATACACATTCATCATTCATCCATCTACGGTTCATCTCATGATCAGCCGCGAACATAATCAAAGATGGTAAGATGGTAAGTGTCTTTCGATTGTAAAGCATGCAAAGTGACCCCACGCATATTCAAATATTGTGCAGCAACTACTGTTACTCTTCAGTAAAGTACAGTCGGTGCTCGTGATCACCATGATCCTGGGCGTTAGCTACATTTCACTCAGTGACACGCAGACAGGTAAAAATTACTGTTAATGCATGGTGTCACGCGATACTGATATGTATAGCGACCAAAATGCAAGCCGAAGTCGCACTTCATCATGGCCCCTACATAATATAGCTAACAACCTCTGCCTTGCTTTAGTCTCTCACGCCAGAGTGAACAACCTACTGCGAGAGAATACCCAGTTGCTGTGTGCCACTGAGAACCCACAATAACCACATTAATGCAATTAAATTTAAAGCTACATGTTTCCATGTGACCCCTAAGTTAGTCTCATTCTCACATTTCATACCATTATCTATGATGGGAAAGGATCTCAAGACATTGGACCATTAAGATGCCAAGCCATCAAATATAATAATATTATTATACATATGCAAAAATGTAATATTATGCTATCATCACCTTGGGATGTCCCATCCTTTCCTCATCTCCTTCCCTGGAATAATAACATTCCACACTAACACTGCACTTACAATCAATTGTCACAAATACTCTGATTTGATTGATTAAAAACAAGGATTCTAAGTTACTTAGAACCCCTCTAGATCTACTTACATCATAGCTGTATAACAATTAGCTACTGGAACTTGATTGGCTACTGACAGATATCTATATTTCATACCTAGTCACGTACTAGATTTTCATAGTCACCTACAAGTTTTGCCCTCTGACTCTAGGAATACAAAGTTGTGTGATCTATGTGATTTAGAAGGCCTCAGGGCTCTCATAGAACCCTGGCTTCGCTCGGGATTCTATATAGAGTCCTTCAGTCTTCTAAATCATATAGAAACCTCCTAAACAGTGCCTAAATAATATTATTTAGAATCCCCTACTTACTTAGAAAGCTAGTTCCTTATGCAACAACATACTTGAAGTTAATAAGCAATAGCATTCTAGAGTCTAAACAAGTTAGACACTTCACCCAATTAATGGGTGATAGAGGGTCATTAGTATAATATGTTAACGGGTCAGTAGACTAATTCTAAGTGACTGCTACCATAATAATAGTTACATGTTGTTTTCGCAATTCTACTCGCAGCTTTGCCCGTTCATAGAATATGCAAAAAAATTATCTAACTATCATAATATAATCCTTCCTAAAAAATTAATGTCATGCACCTATTATTGTGATATTGTATATAATAGTATATAGATACTTGCTTCATGGCTATTACCTATAGCACACTATAATAATAGCGATTATCAGCTTTTTCTAATACAGCCAACTACCAGATTATTCGTTTGATTTAATTGGCCACACATAATTATTATTAATTCTCAACCTGAGTTATTGCTGAGGCTTCAAAGTGTCATCAAACATGTAATTACTTGTACTTGGCATAAACATGTGGTCAACCTTAGAACTATCTATAAAGTTAACCATGCATGCATGACAGAGATGCATCCACAGAGGCTATAACAGTCATATCACATACCTATTCAGAATCTGCATCCACTATCCCATTTCAATCCCCCTCTCTGTTTTGCTGCCTGCCATGCATAGCTGCTTTAATTGTACTGTGCATGTGTCTACAACGGTGTGCAAGGGATCTATGATACGCAATAAGTCCAGCACCTGTAGTCCAGCACCTGTAGCACCTGTAGCACCTGTAGTCCAGCACAAGTATATAGTACCCACACATTTAAATTTATTTATTGTGTGGTACAACTTACTAATCAACTTCGTATTCCATTATAACATATCCTATTTTAGTAAGTCCCATTTATAGTGCATTTGCATTTTGACAATTGAATATTTCATAAGCACAATATATTGCAATTTTTACTCCAAAGCACTATAATACTGCTTATCCTAAAATCATAGTATACTCTTAATGTGAATGCAGTATACATTCTTGTATACATATATACACCCTTTCAATCGTATACCTCTTCAATATTAGTTCTTTCCATTTCACCTGGTAGAGTTTAGCTTCCCCAAGCATATAATTTTAAATCAGCACATATTAAATTTTACTAAATGTCAGCATTATTTCATCTATATCATCTGAAGTTTACGTTAATTTCTTTTTTGGGTGGAAGAGTATACCAACATCCTGGCTTCAACAGCATTATTAATTATCACTGATATTCAGGCTAATAGTATTATGTATTATTATGGTTTTCGTGCTAATATGGAATATTTTAAGAGGGAGAGAGATCTGGGAGAGAGTGGCGAAGAGGTATATAGATAGTAAGAGGAAAGAGATATGTATACAGCATTCTGCCAGTGTATAATGTACATGCAACTTGAACATCACCATGCAGGGCGTGCATATGGGTTCATTTGCACCTAATCCATGTGCCTATATATATATGCACCCATCCAATGCATTGTGTAGTTCGGTTGTTTACCCTAGTAGCCTGTCACAGTATGCATGTTTCACTACACTGTCACAGCCAACATGTCATGCATAATATTATATCACTACTATACATACATGCATGTACACAGACACTCTCAGGGTTTCATCTAGCGACAAAAATTAGGGGTGGAAGCGCGATAAATGAGTGGGCGTATTTAGCACGCCAAGTTCTTGGGACGTATTTATAGGAGAGTTTTTTTTTAATTCCTCCAGATGGTTTTGGGTAGTTTTTGATCAAAAACAAATGCTAGTGGCTCGATTTGGTGACTTGTGATATTTTGATGCTTAATTTACTTAAACTCAAATTCTGAGGGGGGGAAGCTAGGGAGTTTGGGGGGGGGGGGAAGCTTCCCCCTGTCCCCCCACTGGATGAAACCCTGACTCTATATAGAATAGTACAATGTATACTATAGTACACTTCCACTAGTTTTATGTATCCACCTGTGCAGTTGCTTTCAATAACTTGCACCCGGTTAAACAATTGCCTAGAGACGCCATGCATTGCTACCACCTATACAGCTGCATGCTGACACATTGCTACGTGAAAGTGAAAGCGATCATCCATATATACATCACTGAGAAAATCCAGATGAGAGAGAATTTCAAAGAGACAGGGAATTTTAAACACTGCGAAAGTGAGTGAGAAAGAAATTTAAGGTAGACGGAAAGATATATAGCTACCTACAGCTGCATATTAATATTTTAATTTCTTTAGCATGGATGTTCCAACTACCATGCAAACCTTAAATTAAGTCTGGCTGTATACTATAATATTTTGTGCTGTGCATGTAGCTGTACCTGACTTACTAACCTCATTGCAGCTACTATAACACCTGCAGCTGCATCTCTGGGCTAGGGACGTGACTCCTTGGTACACTTCACACCTTGCTTATCTATAACCATGTCTCATCCCTTACATACCCTTCAAAGCATATTTTCTTTTCTGCCTATCCTTCTTCCCATGTCCCTAAATAAACTATATGATACCCTTTTTACTGTCACATCAAAATCTACTTGAAATTCCCTACCTGCCACAGTATAATGTTGTCCTGGGCCTCCCTATCAAACTGAATCTTTAGTTTAGATGCCTCTATACCTATATACATTAAACAATTTTTAATCAATAATTTTTGCCAACACTATTATATACTCCACTATTACATGTGCATCACTTCAAATCCCAGTATATAATATGCTACAGCAAAGTAAGCATACACTTGAATTTAATTACCACCTGTGAAGCTAATTCTTGGTATGATTGCTATTTGAAAGTGAAAGAGATTCTGCATGACATTGTATGAGATAGAGGAGAGGGAGCAACAGAGGGAACAGACTGAGAGAGAGACTAAGAGAGAGAGAGAGAGAGAGAGAGAGAGAGAGAGAGAGAGAGAGAGAGAGAGAGAGAGAGAGAGAGAGAGAGAGAGAGAGAGAGAGAGAGAGAGAGAGAGAGAGAGAGAGAGAGAGGGGGGGGGAGGGAGCTATAGAGATAGAGAGAATGAATCAAGAAGAGTGAAAGAGACACTGAGCATACATTTCAACCACCAACTAAAACATGTACTAGCTATACCTAGTACCTGACTTATTAAATTCCATGCATGCAGCCCTTTGCAGCTGCTGCATCTTTATGGTGTGTGCACCTGACTCCTTGGTACACTTCACACCTTGCTTATCTAACCATGTCTCCTCCCTAACAGATCCTTCAAAGCATGTTGGTCTCTTTACTACTGCCATTCTTCCCATGTCCCTAAAGAAACACTATAATATCCTGAGCTCTTTATATACTCTCCCACCTTGTCTGACTACTGCTTCACTCCTACCTCCCCATTATACAATCCTGCATCACAGACTGTCAGTATTATGTAATTCAGCATACCTCAGTATAATAATTGTAATATTATACAGGATTGTAACAGTATACACTCCAATTATATCATGTCAATTACTATGGTATCCTAACCTCTCCCCAGGCTCCCATCATGTTCTCAATGTTGCGTGCAGAGCATGACGGGAGCCTGCATGGGGACGAGGTTACTAGTATCCCTCATTCCATCTATTGCATGTGATACCATGTATGGCGGATAATTTTCATTGGGTTCTAATTTTTGTTACTTTCGTAGTTGATTTGGCAGTCACGAAATTTTCCCACCCACGAAAATTAATGCCTATGGTGATCTGCAAGCTCATGTCCATGATGATGGATGTGGCCACAAACATCGTGGGAGCCCCGCCAACACTTTCTAGTATTAGCAACCAACGTATAGTAGCCATTAATTGTCATCCAGCTGATAGCGTCTTCGACACTAATATTCTTCTATCTCATCCTTAGATTTGTCAAAGTCTCTGTATAGGTGTGGATTATAACAAAGAAGATCAAGAGCACATGTATAGATTACATTATTGCTTGTGCAGCAGTGCCACGCCCCTGGACTGGTTGCTGTCACGAAATTTTAAACCACGAAAATTAATAATTTTGTGGGCCTTTTCAGACTTTTCACAAAAATTAGCCCCCACGAAAATTACCCGCACTGTCCAAGCTACAGAAAGCTATTAAAATAACCCTTTGATAGATAATATTTTTATTATATTATTGACTCTGCATGTAATACCATGCAGCTATGCCAGTGATATATTCTGTAACTACATGTATATTATAGCTAAAGTATAACTATTAAAAGTCAGACAGATCGAGATTCTGTTCATCACTGAGAAAGAGAAACTCACTGACTCAGACTCTCTATTCCTTGAGTGTATATGTATAACGGCATTGCCTGTTTGCTAGTTGACCAGTACATGTAGTATGTATCTCCCATTTTATGTAACGGCATTGCCCGTTTGCTGGTCAGTACATGCAGTAGCTATGTATCTCCTATTTATAGTACACCCAGTCACTATCTACTTGAAGGACTATAGGGGTTGTATGGACTTAAGTACACCACAATAATATACTATTCTGACGTTGTCACTGCATGAGGTGATCATAATATTATTAAAGCATAATAATATTATTATTATTTGTTCTCATCTATTAATAATTGATTCACAAATGTTTACTATATACCACCTCACTGGGGCAAATTTAACTGTGACTCTAAATAATGCCTGCTCATCAAAAACACTAGCCCTCACATCAAATCCATGCATGCATGTGTGCATATTCAAGGTTGCAAGCATATTAATTCATTCTGTTGTGGATCCAAATCAATGTATACACAATACAAAATTGCTATATCATATGGATTTCCATATAGCTAATATATAGTGCAGTGAGTCCCCCTCTTCCCCCCCCCCCCACCCAACCGCTATTTAATTTACTCTTCTTCCCTCCTTCCCCACATCACTTTGTATCTATAGCAATGAAAATATTAGCTAAATTTTTATTATTGTTTTAATTACAACATAAGCTATATATACGTGCACATGTTGCTAATCTTCCCTGCCACCACTTACTTTTAATTATTTACAGTTTTAGCAACATTGCTTTGTTTACCATTATGTATACCCATGCATGCACACTCCATATCAACGAAATAAGTCAATAGCATGCAGCTACAATATTGTTATATGCCAGCCTTCAAAAAATTATTATATATAATATTATAAGCTGTAGTGTGCCACAATGGCTCCATGCTGGAATGGCCATAGGGAGGTGCGACATCTGCACAAAATGCACGCAACAATGGTATAATGTATACTAATGTATGTATAGGTGGGAGGGCTTGGGGGGGGGGGTTGCCATGGGGATACGTTACCAATGGTTAGCTGGATTACTCTCTAGTGTTTGTCTGTGTTTGTCTATGATAGGGGGGAAATAATGATTGGCAGCATGCAGGGACAACAGCAGTGATAATATAGTCGTTGGGGCTCTTGTGTGCATCTGGAACAGAATGTAGCGGGTTCAAATCTCGCTTTATGCTTTGATTTATTTATTCACTTGTCGATATTAATTTTTTCTAAGTTCTCATATAGGATTGGCCAAGCCATTCCAGCACGGAGCCAATATTATAAAGCACGCTGCAAATGTTAACAAGCAAGAATCAACACACATTATATTTATTCCTACAATTAATAATTTTACCTGCAATATAGCTCTATAGCTGACAGACGCATCTAGCTATACCATAATCAAGTGACTAATATACCTATAATAATATAGGCCTATATATAGCATCTGCATGGCTGCGCATGCAATATTTTAAATTAGTGTAAGCAGCCATGTAGCTATATATAAACGTTTACATCTATCACCGCATATCATCTACTACTTATATTAATTTAATTATTGGACCAGGCCTATGTAGAGGTCATGCATCATCCTGTGCACTAACTTTAGTATAATAGGAATCCCTGACCTCCCACAGAACACTCCTGGCATTCCAATTATGTAATACATGTACATGCACAGCTTCATTATACAGTAGGTAGTATTTGAATTTCAAGGATGTCCGTCATTCCACGTAAGGGAGTCTATAAAAACCATCTTCTGGCATCCGCTTACCTGTTGCGCTTCTTCGCTGCAGCTTCCTCTGTGCAGAAGTGAACAACCCTTCTAATTCAGTCAACAACAAAAATATCTTCAGCATCTGACAGAGTAGCTACCTACGGTGACTGGCACGGAACTATCTGTTACAGAACCTACTTTCGCAGCGACGTTCTGCACTTGCATACCCTCCCTGCTCGCTCAGGAATCTAAGCGGCCGAACTTAAAGAGCTCGAGCACTCAGACGATTCAGTCCAAGCACTTCAGCACCATGTCGAGGTACTCAGACGACGGATCGGAAGATAGAGACATCACAGAGGATCATGACAGCAACCTCGGTAAGTCCTCACTCTTAGACTAGCTACTACTGAGTAACTAATTCAGTCTGCGATCGAGTCTTCAGACTCATACAAGCCTCATGAGCGCATGCGCATTCAGACATTCTTTTTGTCCAATTCAACACCACCAGCTTTTCAGCTGGCGCTTGTACCTACTAGTACCTGATCTTTGACCCATTCTGTCCACTCATGTGATCAAAATTACTAATATAGTGTATACAGCTTAGAGGTCATAATTCCGCCATAATAGACATCACTGCATTTCTCAGTCCAACTGCAGGCTGCATGGTATACCTATAGAATTTCTAAATTGTTTAAAATTTACTTATTATTTTGTTCAATCCTTTTTTATACTAGATGATTTGGATTTTCCTGATCTGTCTGACCTATTCAGAGAAGTCACCCCGGATTCGCAACTACCTCGCTCATTGGCTAATGGAGTACCCGACCCAAGTCACCTCTCACTCAACAGTCCTGGTGATCCGGGTCCCAGCGGATTCACAGCTGCTACTACCACTCAGCAGTCAACCATAGCCAATGGTTCTCTTCCCAGCTTTGGTAGTGCCAGTGTTTCGTCAGTGCCGAGCCTACCCCCCATACTCTCACCGCTACACCTGAGCAGTCCAGCTCCATCGGAGGTCAATTTTCAGGTCCCCAACTCCCCAATGAGCATAACTGCAAGTGGACCAGGTGTCTCCATTGAGCATGGGTCTCCCAGAGTAAGCTTGAGGTCACAGCCAGGCCAACCACCTTTCAGGAGCCGTGGTGGAGGAGGTGGTGGAGGAGGTGGTGGAGGAGGTGGCGGAGGAGGTGGTGGAGGAGGTCGGGGAGGAGGTCGGGGTCGCAGAGGTGGCAGGGGAAGACGTAGATTCCGACCCTATGGAAATGTAAGTTGCAATACTATGATCATCAGGAAATTAAACTTGAACATACCCATGCACTTTTATTGACCTTTTATTTTTGCATTCCTGCTACTTAAATACAGATACAAATCCACGCCCGCCAAGTCATCAACTATTTTCAAGATGACACCCTCACCACCCCTGGCGCCATCACCCTGTCACATATACCTCCTCCACCCATGCAGTGAGAATCGATCAGATGAGTGCCCCATCATCATTACAATGTCATGCCATTAAAACTCTGAGTCATCAATTTTTTTCAAATTTGGTAGCCATGATTTGCTATTTTAATTATCACATTGAATCATAATAATAATTATTATTATTATCATTGATTCATCACTGATACCCTTTTGAACAGTTCAAACTGTTACAGCTCTAAATTCATGGGATCATTCCTTTATTTTTTTTGTGGTGCACGTTTAGCATTATTCATGCACACATGTAAACTCTATAGCATGGTGCATATTATGCTCAGTGTTGCAATTAATCTTTCAGCAATTGAATAACAAAGACCAAAAAAAATAATCATGACCTCAGCATGTACATTAATAATTGCACCATGCATGCACATAGTGTACAACAGGTAACCTCATAATTCTTAATAATGTGATACCACACATGCATTGTACACCTATAAAAATCTTTTTTGTATACTCCAGCAGTATTATCTAGTGGTACACAATGTCCTATTTAATTTATTGTTATACAATCATACACACATATTTAATCTTATGTACAACATTATAGCATAGGCTTAGCCTATTAACAAGCCAAAATTAATTAGGTATTTCATGTGGTTATCTAAACTGTAACATTCCATTCATACTTAACCACACCATAATAGCTCTCCTGATAATTTCCTGACAAGCACAAACTAGCTCTCCCTTATAGCTGGCAGTAATGCTTTAAGCTGTATAATAATATGATTCCATGCATGCAACCCAGCCTCTTCACTTATTGACCAGTCTGCACATGCATTCATGAACAGTGTATCAATTCCACCATGTATGCACATAATTATATCATGTATAATTTTTTAACTTCACAGCCAACATAGCAACTACAACATAATATTGTGACACAGCAAATGAACAACAATCCCTAAATATTATGATAAAGCATAACATGTTTCATTTGTTATCATATTAATAGATTATTACACCCAAGTTATATAATATTATACTTTCCTGGGCAATTTTCCAGGTACTGCATTTCAATTTAGGGATCAGTGTAGCAGCTTCCATACAAACATAATGAAATTTATATCCCGGGTATATGCATGCACCCATGTCAGCCAAAATCATGAGATATGTTTAAGCACCCATGGTACTTACCTGGGACACTATGGTAACAATCATAAAAATATTATTATACATTTTGCTAATTCATATGATGATTACTGTTAGTTTAACAGTACTACAATGGCTCCATTGTCAGTGAAGCTATCTACCTGACCTTGTGCATGGTTACAAGGGATTGATAAAATTTAATTATGCTGGCATAATTTGCATAATAGGTGCATGTGTATAAGTATTTGCTGGCATTATATATAGGCATCAACTGGCATAATTTTGCATGCAACCTAGTAGCTGTTAATTAACCTTTGTTAAAAAGCCTGGACTACATATTATAGACTGGCAAAGTGTTGATCAAGCAGCTGGTACCCACTTTCAAATCTCAACATATGTAACATTGAAATTATGGCTATACACTCGATGATGGTGTAACTGAGTCTCCTTATGTCTCATATTATCAGTTTGTATTATAATATAGTCAATTCACACTTGAGCATAATAGGCAATGTAGTGGGAATTATAGGTACACTTCTTGACCATTCATTATTAGGCATTTTTGAGCATTTGAGAATAGCACTATAGGCAATAAATTAGCATAATTTACCTACCCCTAATGGTTACTATGCAGGGTTTAATTATGGTATCTACAATCATGCACACAGCAGATTAGAAGCCTTGTTCCAAAGCTCCCCCTACCACATTTTGTGTGTAATATTATCTGCACACACGAATATTAACAAAAAGTGAGAAAAGGACAGGGGGACCCTGGGAATGACACTAGCTGCAGATTATTGCCATACCCAAAGTTGATGCTTGGTATAGGCAATTACAAATCACATTCAGAGCCAATACGCACACATGCACTCACACAAACACATGCATAATTAACATTACACACACACATTGTATTACTTAGGTCACTCTATACCTACAATAATATTATAAACACTTTACGACTATTAATAATTATCCAAATTTTGTAATCTTGATTGTGCATACACACAATAATACTATAGTGATCATTTATTACACATATTCAAACTACAAATGTATAACATAATATTATGTACACTGTATTATAATTATGTTCCATACATTGCCGTCTCTACTTGTGTGAACAGTCAATATCACAGTCATTTCATTTTTCCTTTCTTACTCTTCCCTCCCTTATCCTGTAAACCTTAGTATAATATTATTTTATTCCTAACCAATTTCAGTCATTCACAAACCTTTCTCATATTATATTTACATGTAGCTCCTTCTCCTGAATTACTTTCTTCCAACCTTCCTGGAATTCTTGGATTGTCACCTAACACATCCACAACTCATAATTACATAACACCACAATATATCCTTCAAGCACTTGTTATTCTGTCTATACATAGTACACATACATCCCCAACAACTGCTGCATACATACATGCAGCAGATGGTCAATATTATGCATCTTCTATTATATTATTTCCTTAATACATGGCATCATGCACCCATCACACTTACCAAATAGTAATTCGTCTAATTCTTTGGGTGTCAAACTGTGCAAAAATTGCCACTCTTGAGGTACTTTTGACTCAGCCATTTATATTATTTTTTTTTCTCAAATAACTTCACCTGTCACCCTCTGGAGCACTGCTTTCTTATATACCACAAGGATGCACCTCATTATGCATTATTACATCACTAGTGCATGTGATTAGAGATTAATATTAGAACTTCCTGTGTATGCCACAAACATGGAATCTTTACACAATAACATGCAAATAAATAATGCAATACTTCACCCAATTCTTACAAAAAACAACACACTCTATACATCATAAAAATATTGCTAAGCCATCACATAATTATCTATCATCAATGGGATGCTAACTATAACAGTATGCTCGAAGTAACTGATATCCCTAGACTGAGTGAAAGAAGGTTGCATCTAAAACTAGCACAAGTGTACAAGATCATCCACAATCTATGCTATTTTCCGGAGGCTATATTTCAGAGGCAGGCAGCTCACTCGGAGAGACTAGCTAGAACTGACACTCTTAGATGTCCATTTGCACGTACCAATTATTTTTATAATTCATTTGTGCCAAGTAGTATTGCTGCATGGAATTCTCTTGATGATAGCCAGGTGTGCACCACTACCTTGTCTTCATTTAAACGTTTGCTCTATACTTAAGTATGTATTCTGTCTTTTGTTTTTTGTTTTTTGGTTCCCTGGGTGCACACTCGATTAGCTTTTGCTATTGTGTATCCACTGCTTTGTAATGCAGAAAGTTTTATAGACAAAAAAAAAAAAAAAAAAAAAATCATCATAATTAATTGAGTATAATCTTTGGGAGCTATAGATACACATTTTCAGCATTATTATGATTTTTTGGGAGCTTTAGTATAGGCAAAAATTTTTACCTACACTCATTATGGCCATCAGATGTCCACAAATAACATGCCTAAGAACCAGGATAGGTGACTACAAAGAGTTCCACCTTCCCCCGCAGACAAAGAACTGCTTATGAATGTGTAGCTAAATAATACAATATAAATAATATTTATGACTTCTGAATAATTATAACGGAACACTTACTATCTATATCCTCTTTAAACTGTACTTAGCTGATTCACCATATATATACTCCATGCATGTAACCATGCACCACTACCACAAACGCCATCAATTATTATGTAAGTGCTGGTAATACATTACCCACAACTTGCACACATGACACCATACACACAAAACTCATTGCAATGCACATCATTACCAACTTTAAGCATACATTAGAGACAATCAAAATCACTGGGAATTGGGAGGAAGTATCAAATGGATTCAATGAACCAATACACACAGCCAGTGAGTGAGAGAGATGTAACTTTCAATGATTTCTGCATACAGTGCGTAGTGGATTAGGAGAAGCCTATAATACTTAATTCACTCTCTATTATGTATGTGTCTCAGTGTTTCTGTCTCTCTTCCTCTCTTTGTCAATCTGCAAGTAAAAAGCTAAGGACAACACTAGGAGCAATGTATGGCACAAATTTGTGACCTATGACAGTTTCCTACTTACACTATATAATTACGATGTTTCCAAATTTGAATTCGACAGTCATACTGATACTCTTAATTTAATATACTGTCAGAGATATCTTCCAGACAATGTCTATTACATATAATTTTTTGTACCAGAAAATGCCACCCCCCATACTGAGTATTATACTTGTCAACCCAAACCCAAACGGAACCCCATTGCTGTTCGAACTAGGGCTAAACTCCAAACTAAATACACTAAGTCTTTATAGTGGCTAGCTACAAGGTGCATGCTCAATTAGCCGCTAGGAGCTCTTCATGTATCCTTTATGATTAACACAAGAATTGTTATAGACATAAACCCACAGTCCCTACAATGTTATGTATAATTATTATTATTATTTGCCCTGGATCATGGATCACATCTACACCATGGGTATTAATAATAAAAATTAATCATACTGATGATATTATAATTATTATTAACAATGTGTTGATTGCATCATGTTCTACTTAAGGAATCCTTATTCTTGGTGTCTATTTGACAGAATTAATTCACCTATATAAAATTATCCTTGCATCATACCAGCTGCAGGCTTCCCCACTTTAACATTAATGGTAAATTACGTAGGTTACCCACTAAAGCACTAGAATCAATGCAGACAGCAAATATTGACTTTTACTCAAATACAATATCCATAATATAATTATTATGCATACCTTTAGTAAGACACTTGTGCATATACATGTACATCTGAGATGAAATTCATTCGCTAGTATAACCTCTACTGATCCTACACACCTGGTTACAAGCACAATGTCATGCACACACATGCCCATATGCCTGTCACTATACTGATAAGTTGTGCATAACATACACTTTACAATAATGTTTATTATTACCATGCATGGTAACACACTTTCATCCACTGCATAAACGACCCCCCTCAACTTCAACTTTAACCTAATTAACCTAAATACTATACATAATAGAAGTGAGTGAACTTAGTGTCATTTCATGGTAAAGGTCGTCACCATACATTTAGATGATAAATCCTATAATAAAATCACTTTTTTGTGTTACTTAGATCTTACTATAAACTTGTTACTGCCGCCTATATATCATAAATTATCTCAAGCAACAGTCTGGAGGAATTAAAGAAATTTTCCGGAATATGAAACATCTGTGCCAAGCAGATAATGTGCCACATTTGAGACTAACACCTCAATTCATGCACATAATACTGCATGTCCTCAAACTGGCAGCATCATACCTTCGCACAACCTTTCTGCAGTTATTCGGCTACACTACTATATCCATGCAACACTAACAATAGTCATAACAATTATTATAATAGTCTACATCAACAACTTGTATATACTCAGATGCAAATTATAACTTGATAATACTATCAACATTCACATGTAATCACAACAAGCATATTATAATATTATCATAATAAACATTAATGTCAATTTAGGTATTAAACACAAAACCTATAAATTTAATACTTCTGTATCATTGTGACAACACTCAATCCAGCACAATATTATGTGCCAGAGAGTGGTACTCTATCTGACCAGCATGCATGCAATCAGAGAGTACTAGTCACACTCCTTGGACAAAATCATTGGTAATTTCACCATCTCTAGTTTTCATCACTAGCTCCACTTTCCTGAAAGTTACATTTGCACACACCAGTACACACCCTACACCAAGTGTAAGGAGCATCAATATCAACTGAGCTCCAATTTGGTTCAGTGCTACTTAGATATGATGTGGTTTGATCATTCTGCTGTATTATCATTCCACCATATACCATATACCAGTATTGGTTCCTGTCCCATAGGGCATGGAGTTCTAGACATTGATCACGTGTTGACCCTCCACCACAACAACCCAAATATCTGATACGGTCTAAGTGGCCACTGGGGTGTCCTACAGCTTCCTGCTGGTATGGTTCAAACTGGTTAGGTTCTACCACCTTATATGACCAGTACAAATTAAAATATCTCTTAAATTCATCTAACATATTGAAACTTGGATTCAAGCGAAAATTCATGATGCTCACAGCCCTGGTATGCGCATACAAAACTCTCATCAGTACCTCTGGACGCAGGTCAATAGTTCCTGACTCATCCGATAGAACAGACTCAAAGTCTAACTCCTTTCTGTGGGCAAATACATAACAAACTACATCGTGAGTCACTGTACACACTTGCATGTACGAAATACAATCCTTCAATGACAATTTCCTCACAATAGACACATGCACCTCAAACGGTATACACAATAAACCAGCCATTTTTTTTCACTTACAACTTTATGTACCTTCAGTTAATGAAAACAGTCGAGTATAGTCAGTCTCACCAGAGTGATTACAACTGAAATATGAACGATAGAGTGTTGCCCTCTTTTATATTATAGCTC
Source organism: Cliona cf. orientalis (assembly GCA_963930775.1). Classification (NCBI taxonomy): domain Eukaryota; kingdom Metazoa; phylum Porifera; class Demospongiae; order Clionaida; family Clionaidae; genus Cliona; species Cliona cf. orientalis. Next base: position 2,107,893 of record OZ005694.1, on the reverse strand, counting down.
TGCTGCTAAAATTACAAATTATGACGACACAATTAACCGTAGGTTTGGGACAGCCCCGGCGGCCAGCCCCCATAATATTGGTGTCGACGTCGAGCAATCTGATTGGCTCAGTCGTCTTGGCAAAAAGCGAGTGGTCTTAAGAGCCATGCGCATGCGCACTTAGTGCGCCAACAAGTAACACGTAGGTATAAAAAGAGGGCACAGTCTTCAGGTTTCACAGTTCATTATTTCAGTTTGTAATCTTATTAGCAGTTAATGAATGAAGTGGAGCATTCTCAGGAAGTGAAATTTGGGATTACAAAAGGTTGTAAGTGACAAATAATGGCAGCTTTATTATCAATACCGTTTGAGGTGCATGTGTCTATTGTGAGAAAATTGTCGCTAAAGGATTGTATATCGTACATGCAAGTGTGTACAGTGACTCACGATGTAGTTTGTTATGTATTTGCCCACAGAAAGGAGTTAGACTTTGAGTCTGTTCTAGATGAGTCAGGAACTATTGCCCTGCGTCCAGAGGTACTGATGAGAGTTTTGTATGCGCATACCAGGGCTGTGAGCATCATGAATTTCTGCTTCAATCCTACTTTCACATTGCTAAATGAATTTTTCAGATACTTTAGTATCTACTGGTCGTATAAAGTAGTAGATATTCAGCAATTTGATCCATGTCTACAGGAGGTAGGGCACCCCAGTGGACACTTACAACGTATCCGATATTTGGGATGGGATGGAGGGTCAACACAGGAACAAAGCATTCAACTATGGAGCCTATGGAACAGCAGCCAAGATTGGTACATGGAAGTTGATGGTCCTATATGCAGCCATGATGATCGAACAACATCATATCTGAGTAGCACTGAACCAAATTGGAGCTCAGTTGATCTTGATGCTCCTTATACTTGGTGTTGGGAGTGCAAGGGTGTGTGCACGTGTAAAGTGGAAAGTGATGGAGGTAGTACAAACCTTGCAGATAATAAATATTGTGAAACTGATGAATATCAATCATGTACTCAGAATGAAAATGAATGTGACTAGTACTCTCTGATTGCATGCTTGTCAGATGAGTACCACTCTCTGGTGCATATATATTATTGCTATAGTGCTGGATTGAGTGCTGTCACAGTACAATAATTATAGTATAACTATTATAGTATAATCAAAGTCCACTTGAAATTTTGTTTTAATTACTTCATATTATGAACAATACTGGTAGTACGTACATTATAATACATTGTATTATTACCAAAAATATATATAAAAATAATAAAAATTAATTCATGCAACTTTAGAAATTATAATATAGTAAGAAAAGTAGCTAGCTGAGTGAAAGCACATTAAACATAAATATATCCAGCGACATTTTTCACATATATTAGGTCCCTCCAAATCAATTAGTAGTTTCTCATCCCCCTTAATTTCCGCTGGCATGCATATTGTGATTAGGAGCACAATGCAAAAGTGTACCGCCTCCTTTTTTGCAAGCTATTTTGACGACCATTTCCATCAAATGGTACACATATTGACGACCATTACCACAGCCAGCGTGCATCAATTTTGAGCTCAGAGGGGGTGAGAAACTACTAATTGATTTCGAGGTGCCTTATTATAATACACTATAATAATATTATTGTTACAATCATATATACACTGCATGAGTGACGATTAACTTCAATTGCATCAATATACACTTTGAATTGACATCCATCGCTAAGTCCGCCTGCATATAAACAATATTATCATGCATATAATCTACTAATTAAGGCATGATGCTATACAAGACCAGATTATTCATTTTGGCCATACATGATGATTAATTAATCAAGCACCTGCACCCTCTAAGTATACACCTTTATTTCAATATAGACCTTTATAAATTAATGATTATTTTGCCACTGATGATCATTGTACTACACATTTATACTTCATTCCTTAAAAATTAAATAATTAATGGAAAAGGTATTAGTTGTGCATGTTGTGATTCTTTTATCTTATGGTGTGGTTAAGCTTGTTATAACCTAAGATAAAAGAATATATGAGCGTGTAATGTAATGTAATTAATGTAATGTAATGTAATGTAATGTAATGTAATGTAAATAATTCATTCGAAGCACAGGAAAAGACATTGTGCAATAATTTTTATATCAGCATGTAGAGTGGATCAAAAATAATAATTGAATCGTCTCAGATTTTTGATTTTTACTTTCAGTTTTGAAATACGACTCGTAGTAGTTTCTGACCACTAAAGTATGAAGGAAATGACTACTGTCCAGATGGTGCAATGGTTAAGCTCAGTATCTGCCAACCAGTGTCAAATGTGTGCACTGGTTCGAATCCCACCCGGGGCCAATTTTTTTCCGTCTTTTTTTTCACTGCCAGTGATGCTGGGAAGGCAGTCTACATAGACCAACAACATTCCATGGGCGATGCTCCTTACGTTGGATCTAGACTAGGGGATGATTACATAATATACAAGCCCCCGATATGTTACGCATTGGTATTGATATAATAGTAATCAATGTTTGCAACTTGAGATTTTCTGCCTTACCACATACCTGACCTATTGTAGCAGACATGTATGATAGAAAATGGTGACATACCGTTAACTAATTACTGATTCTTTTATCTTAGGTTGTGGTTTAGCTTGTTACACACTAAGATAAAAGAATTTCCATATGAGTAATGTAATGTAATGTAAATAAATAATTCTTGGGGCCTATGGAACGATATTATGCAATAATTTTTATATGCAGGTGAAGAATGGAAGAAGTAAAGAAAATGAAATGTATCAAAACTTTAAATTTCACTTTCACGTCTGCGAAAACGCCATGTTTGTTGTTTTAGAGCCGTGGGGAAAGCCCCTATTTGTACGTACGTGCATAGGGCCAGTACATTTTCGATCGCATGCTATGACGTTCCGCGTACGGTAACGCCCACCTAAATTGAAAAATGCAATGAACGAGCTCTGAGGTCAAGTTTGTTGGCGTGGTAGACGTGTTCCGTTGCTCATAGCGGTGGAAGAAGGAGAGAACGAAGCCTATGGAAAGGCTTGGAAGCAACATTGGGCAAGAAGAACGGTACCGATGGTCGTCAACTGAAGCGATCCTCTACTTTGTAACGAGAAAAGCCAATGGAAGGTAAGCTAGTTTGATCATAAATCGCGAATAGGATGTGTGCGTGCGTGTACGAAGTAGAAACTTTAAGTATCATAAGCAGTAGTATTTGTTATGATTGGTGCTCGATGACTAGAGCATCTAATGGAGAGCCACAGGTGACAGCAGTGTCACACAGTGAAGAATTTAATAATATCTAGAAAGTATCAGCTCGTTCAGTACAGTGTAAGTATGCATGGGCATGTAGCTAGCTAGACTAGTAATAACGTGGCTAAGTAGCTATGGTAGTTCCTTTGGTGTGATAGGCCTCAAACCCTGGTAGAGGGAGGGCTTGGTGTAGCCTCGTACCCAGGCCCTTCAAAAGGAGGAGAAAGGGCCTGATACACATTGTATGCACATGCGACGGGGGACCCCAGAAAAATGATAATCAGATACTATTGTATACTTTCCATAGAACTGTACGTCATGCAGAACCCGCGAATGATCACTATGGTAACGTGACCAGACGCTATGGAGACCCCAGCGCATGCGCGTGTAGTATGTATCAGGCCCTTTCTCCTCCTCTTCTTGAAGTGCCTGGGAACAAGGTTAGGCTTGGTGCTGCAGGTAGCACAATGGTACTACAGCAGTGGTGTCACTGGTGTGCCATCACTTTATCTCCTGGTGTTCTATCACTGCATACACAACAGTCAGTCCATTTCCACCCCTTCTCCATAGCAACCCTTCTATAGCAACTCCAAGACGGTGGTGGATCTCGGTAGGCTATTGATATCAGAGCCTGATGGGGTGTTTCATTGATCGCTGCCCTTGCAATGCTGACGTCTTATAAGTGATATAAAAGGTTGATGGCGACCTGGAGCATCTTCCTCCACCACTTTACATGCACTCGTGTATAACAATCTATAGCTGCCAGTTTATTGACAAACAGCATCGTCACCCAGGGGTGTTCCATTGATTCTATTGGCTACAACTTCATCTGGCTGGATCTATTATAAGTGGACATGTGAGTGGTGTATGTATGTGGCATGTACATGTACATACATAGAATAATATTATTGTGCATGTAAACATAATTTTTATGAAAAGGCATCACTTGTGTACATGTATGTACTTCCCCTACGCTTAGTATACGTACATGTACAAGTATGTTCTTCACCTTCACAATCTTTTGCTTATCCAGGTGAGCATGAGGATGTCATACCCGCTGTCATCAGACCGATAGGCATGGACACTCCCAACTGGCCGCCTCTTCACTGCTGTAGGAACCCCCTTTCGATTTGTGCCTGTGACTGTCATTACTGTTTTCTGAAGCTGGTAAGTATGGGACTAGTATAACACACACACAATGTACCTGTCCACTTAAAGATTGTGCATGTAGCTTTTATTAACCCTCGCTGCAAAGCGTAGGCGGAGGGGTTATTGCAATCGTTTGGCGATTTTTTATCCGTCCGTCCGTCCGTCACAACCCTCCTATGCTAAATGGTAAGGGTCGTCTGACAGAAAGTATGCATTCGAGGTATACCGGACACTCAGGCCAGTTAAGGACTGGGACCAGCTAAATTTTACTGTTTTTACCATGTCTTGTAAGCATAGTTACAGCAAAATGAAAAGTAATGAAGTAATGTGACAGTTATCCCAGGTTCTTCAACCTTTGATGTGGCTAATGACACCTCTTTTAGCCCCACCCATCAAACCGCAACGGCCACACCTCCATTTTCGTGGAAGCACTTCAGTCAACATGGATGAGCTAGGCGGTGAACTTCTCGGCCATGGATGAGCTAGATAGCCATAGTAGTAGTTTCTTACTTAGATTTATAACATTTTTGTCGTTTGCAATTTTTAAAATGACCGTTCATTTGGCAGAGAGAGGTGAAAATCAACAAAAGTGCCACTCCCACTTTCTATTTAAAGCCTTCTTATGAGAAACTGGAGGGGTAAGTTAAAAATTGCAAACGACAGATCTTTAGATATTACTTACATAAGTACTATGAGCGACAGAACTTGTCGAACCATCTTGTTCCAACACCTCGCCTAGCAGAGTCTACCTATTCCTATACTTCACTACTAGCGGGTGTGGCTTAGGTCACATGACCTGTCAGTTAGCTGCTCCAGAATCGCCATTCAGAAGGTCTCCTACTGGCTATACATGGATGAATCATTGATAAAGTCAAAGGATTATCACGTATGTACTGGATTTTCGGTGTAAAATTCGTCGATCTCGGATATAGCTGTACGGTGGGCGGGGACCCTGCTATGAATATCATTATCGCGCGGGTCCCAGTCCTTAATGCGCCTGAGCACAAAGGAATAGTGAGTCCTGCCCAGTGGTGTAGCAGTGCGCAGAGTGTATATGTGTGAAGACAGGTGTGTATGCACGTGTGTGTACATGTAGGTGAGTGTGTGTACATTATGCATGTACATTTGTGTTGGTAGTTGCTTAGCAACCAAAGTTTTTATAGGCAATTTGCCGGCTATGGGAAGGGGTTGGGTCATCATAAAGTAGGCCAATGATGAGCAGAGGTCAACTACCAACAAAATAGTTATCTACCAGTAATTGGGGTGATACACAAGTGATACCGTAAACTCTGGTTAATAAGCGCATGCGCTTATAGCGGTAAACGGAACGACAGTATGCGCTTAATAAAGGATATGCGCTTATATGGCATATAACCACGCCCACAGATGTTTGGGACCCCCTTTCTATTTGTCCGCATCATGCCTGTGACTGTCATTCCTACTACTTTCCGAAGCTGGTAAGTATGGGACTAGTATAATACACATGTAATGCACCTTTCCACTTAAAGATCGTGCAAGTAGCTTTTATTATGGAATTCTTTCACAATTGTGAGGACTACACGAGGGGTCTGACCAAGATCTTCTCACTCAATCAGTGTATCACACACATATGCACACACATTGTAGGAACCCAGGTGTACTAGCAGAGAGAATCTATGCCTTGGTACCCCAAGGATAGGCTTCCCCTTCACGGCTCTTAAACAACATACATAAGACTCACCTGTGGCTGTGTTGCCATTAGGGTAGTGTAAGTACCTGACATTTGAACATCTTATTTAATTAAGTACGACTTGTTACAATTCTTTTATCTTAGTGTGTGGTTAGCTTGTTACAACCTAAGATAAAAGAATATGTGAGTGTGTAATGTAATGTAATAAATGTAATGTAATGTAATGTAATGTAATGTAATGTAAATAATTCATTCGAAGGACAGGAAAAGGTATTATGCAATAATTTTTATATCAGCATGTAGAGTGGATCAAAAATAATAATTGAATCGTCTCAGATTTTTGATTTTCACTTTCAGTTTTGAAATACGAGTCGTAGTAGTTTCTGACCACTAAAGCATGCAGGAAATGACTTCTATCCAGATGGTGCAATGGTTAAGCTCAGTGTCTGCCAACCAGTGTCAAATGCGTGCACTGGTTCGAATCCCACCCGGGGCCAATTTTTTTCCATCTTTTTTTTTCACTGCCAGTGATGCTGGGAAGGCAGTCTACATACACAAATAACATTCCATGGGTGATGCTCCGTATGTTGGATCTAGACTGGGGGATGATTACATATACAAGCCCCAAGTCACTCTCAAATACACAGATCTCAGATGTCACGTTGTACATTAGTATTATGACGTTATAGTGGGTATAGTAATCAATGTTTGCACTGAAGTTGAGATTTTCTGCCTTACCACATACCTGACCTATTGTAGCAGACATATATGATAGGAACTGGTGACATACCGTTAACTAATTACTTGTTGATAAAATTCTTTTATCTTAGGTTGTGGTTTAGCTTGAAAAAAAAAAGATTTATATAATTAATTAATGTTTGGGGGATCTGGGAGCACTTGGGGAGATAATTTTTACATGGGCACGCAGAATGGGTCGAAACTAGAGATTTGACCCTGGGGAATTTTGATTCACTCCTTAGAATTAAAGTTACGGCCCTTTGAAGATACCCCATATGTTTGTATAGGAAGCCATGCAGTTGCAATGTTTTCCGCCCACGCGCTACGTGAGGGGCGGGGCCACGCGCGCACATTAACGTGACGACCATTACCCACTTTGATCAAAATTGATGTATAGGCTGCCTGCTTGCATTGTATGGCTCTACTATGCATCCGGCTCAACTATGTGGCGGTTTTCGAACAATTTTTTTTTTATGCTTAGTGTTCAGGTCGCCTTGAAAAAAAAAAAAAAAAAAATATAGTTATCGCAGACTAGGTGTGTGCCAAGGGTTGATATGATACTCCACTGAGAATAATTTGTCTGTTAATAGATAGCTATAGCTATGCGTAACACAACAACACATACACAGGCTCCTTTTCACACACTTGTAGAGAGATAGATAATTCTCCAGTGACAGGTATATAGCCTGGTATATGTATCCAGACCACATCCATGTTTATCAATGTCAGCTAGTGCGCATGCCCAATTGGTCCACTTATACGAGTAAAACGGTACAGGGTCGTTAATAGCTCGATCCACCGTTCCAGTATTCCACCATTCCACCATTCCACTATTCCATTCCATCGTTCCACTATTCCATTCCACCGTTCCACGTTCCACTGAATCTAGACACCCATATTATTATTAATGCCGTAGAAACTGGTTGTTAAGCGCATGCGCTTATAACACGCGGCAGCAAGAAAATATGCGCTTAACAAAAAGTATGCGCTTAATTAAACACGGTAGGTGGGGCATGCGTAAAGAACGTATCGAGGGTAGAAAGGCCAACAACGGTGGCCAAGAAGCGACCAGGGAGCATATTCTCGACGTTTTCTTCTCCAGCCTACTTCTAGCCTTCTTTCTGGGCTCGTGTAACAGATCGCTCGTCGTTCAGGTAGCTTGCTGGGCATATGCGCCTAATAGTAATAAAGAGCGGTATTAAAAGCTCGCACAAAACTATGCGCTTAATAAAAAGTATGCGCTTAACAACGAGCAGCGCTTAACAACCAGTTTCTACGGTAATATATTGGTAAAAGTATGCTCATTTTGTAGAAAGTAGCTATGTTGGATATAGTCAAAATTAATTTTGACAAGGATTCCCCCACTAAATCACTAATGCCAAGATCAAAAGCCTTCAGGAACCTAAGTTGTGTCATGGTTATTTGTGACGATCTTCCTAAATTTCCTCTCAGTGTGTAGTATGTAATAGTTATTGACCAACTCCCAAGGTTTGTATGCAGTATAGAAGCACAAATCCCGAGGGCAAAGCCCGAGGGATGAGTGCTTCTATACTGCATACAAAGCGAGGGATTGGTCAATAACTATTTTCTAGCCCATTGTTTCCATGGATACAATAAACATGTTTTTAGCCTGTATGAATGTTTGCCCTGGCCCTCAGGAACTGTATAATAGTAAACATATGGACATGAGCCCTACAAGGAGGGACTGTATCACATATACAGTACCTTGTATACCTTAGTAACCACATAGCAACGGGCTAGAAAGACACTGTATAGCAGGGCACTTGGAGTAAACATTGGTCATAATATTATTTCCCAGATCACAAACTGGGGCCATATGGACTACATAAGACTCTCTATCATTAGTAGTATGCACTGAATTTGTACTGTAGATGTATGTTTCCTAGATCACAAATTGGAGCCAGATGTGCACTGGCAGCTGGTACATATACACACTGCACCATAGGGATACCAATATCATGATAATACCCTAATGTCCAGTCTATTGCCTTGGTGGTAGCTTTGATCTAGGTCATACTTCCCAGGATTAGGTCTAGGCATTTGAGCGACTAATGAATCAGTTAAGATCTTCAAAATAACTATACTTCATTAGTGTGACAGATATGAGCTGATCTGTAGTCCAGGCTTAGCTAAGTATGTATCCTTCCCCCCCCCCCCCCCCCCCACACACACACAAAATTACATGCACCACTGCTTGTTGTGGCTTCTTAATCTCTCTACCACCCACGCTTGATCAGCTATACATGTACTTAAGTAGCTAAATGCTACTGAGCCACACTAGCTGCATGCATGTCTGTGCATGCTTCTTCTTGATAAGCATAGCATTGACAAAAATTTAATAGAGCTGATATAGTGAAAAAAATGAAGACTTTCTTTCTCTCCCCGTTCTTAATAGTATTTTTTGGACTGATATATTATGTGCCAGCTGAGACCAAGAAGGATGTGATCTATTATGTCTCACCAACAGAGCCTCTCAACTCTTGCCCTGGAAACAGCAGCTGCCCACTTGGTCAGCTCTGTCACACAATGGACTACTTCGCTGAGCATAGCAGTGAGTTCTTTTCAACAGACCATGTCAATGTAACACTGATATTCATGTGTGGAGTCCACAACTACACAAAGGACTTGATTGCACAAAATTTCCACTCATTTGTCATCAAAGGAGCTACAAAATCCAGAGAGAATGTCATTATTGACAATCAAATTGTTGGTGAATCCAAGTGCACAGTTATTCAGTTCTTCAATATCAGCTTTGTGAACATTACAACCCTGACAATGAGATGTCCTGCGATAAATCTTATAAAGAGCCATATTACAGTGAAGAGCACCAACCTCAATGGCTATCCTGGCATAAATGAAAGCTTATCCTTCATCAATATTACAGGCAGAGGCTCACAAGCTTTACTGGACAACTGTACATTCAAAGAAAACTGCTTTATTAGGAGTTATTCCAGTGATGGGATAATTGTGAGCAACAGCATATTTCAGTCATACGGACATCGATTACATTCAATTATCGCTGTACTTTCTAGTGCAGTAACATTAATAGGAAATGTAAACTTCACGAACAGTACTATAGGGATCAACTCTTCAATTGGTTCATCATCAGGTACAGCAGTGTTTCTACAAACCACTCACCCTGAGCTCAAATCTTCACTTAATATCACAACAGGTGCAACTGTGTACTTTGTCAACCTAACATGTAACAATTATGGAGGAGCAGTGTTTGGGAATTATGCAACAATGCACATTGCTGCTAAAGCAAGGGTAGTCTTTATGAATAATTCTGCTGAATATTTAGGTGGAGCGGTGTCACTACAGGATGGGATGATCACTGTAGGTGTTGAATCATGCGTGATATTTAAATACAACCATGCCTTAGGTGGTGGAGCCATAAGGTTAACAAATTCAACTATTCATGTGAATACAAATGGTATGGAATTTTACAATAATAAAGCAATGACATTTGGAGGAGCAATAAAGTTGTTTTATGGAACTATAATTATCAATACTAATAAATCATTAAAATTCACTATGAATTCAGCACAAGTGAAGGGTGGTGCAATCTATATAGAAGTAGATATTCGCCCCTCTATCATTGTTGGTGATTATTCCAAATTACTCTTTTTTAACAACTCTGCATTTCAAGGAGGTGCTCTCTATAGTACCATACCATCATTACTCATGACCACAGTGGGATATCAGTCGAGTATTCAGTTTATAAACAACACAGCATTTGATGTTGGTGGAGCAGTGTATTCTCAGTCTTCACTACCTTGTATATTCATGATCACAGACTACTCTGCTAAAGTATCTTTCATCAGAAATTATGCACAACGTGGTGTTGGACAACACATGTATGGAGCAAGTGTAAGAGATAATTCATGTTCTAGAGATATAATAACTTCTGTGAATCGAAAAGGAAAACCTCACTGTTCTTGTACACATGAAGTTAACATCTCCTTTGACCCAGGCTTCTATGGGACCCTATCTCCAGTATCCTCTGCTCCTCAGCGTGTGTGTCTCTGTGACTCCAATGGTAAACCACAGTGTGCTAATATCTCATACATTTTTACCAATACCAGTGTTTATCGTGGTGAAACCATCACATTACCTGCATGTATAGTGGGTTATGACTTTGGTACTACAGTTGGAACGATCCATGCCAGATCTCTTTATTCAGATTCTCACTCAAAACGAGACAAATCGCAACTGGTAATTGACAGTGAAAGATGCGTTCCTTTCAACTATACAGCTTACTCAAAGCGTGATTATGAACTTTTATTGTTGCAAACATCATCTCTGCCAGTATCTGGTTACGTTAGCAATGAATCAACTCAGCAAGATATCTTTAGCTATAAAAGTAGAATAAATGTTGAAATATCTACTTACTTATTGTATAATCAGTCTGGTTGTATCCTGCCTGAACTTTTAACAACACCAATTTTCATAAATATCACCTTACTCCCAGGCTGCCCTCCAGGACTGACTCTAAATCGTGACGAAACCACATGCAGCTGTTATCCTGTCTTGGCTAACAATGGCTTCAGTTGTTTAGTGAAAAATAAAACTGGTCTCCTGCAGTGGAACGGCACTGTGTGGGTGAATGCAACCTTCAATGAGAATGATAGCACTGGTATCATGTACAACAGATTCTGTCCACTACTCTACTGCAAGTCAGGCAACAAGACAGTAAACATTGGAGAAGATCCCAGCAAGCAGTGTGCCTCTAACCGAACTGGCATCCTGTGTGGTGCCTGCATGGACAGCTTTAGCCTGGCAATTGGATCTTCTCGGTGCATTGAATGCCTCAACAGTCATAACGTGGCACTCCTGCTTGTCTTTGCTGCTGCTGGTGTCCTCCTTGTGTTCTTCATCCTTGCTCTTAACCTCACTGCCACTCAAGGACTCATTAATGGAGTCATCTTCTATGCTAACATTGTATGGGCCTACAAGATAATACTCTTTCCCTCAGACACTAGAGCATATTATTTGTTCACATTTCTTCAAGTCTTTATTGCTTGGCTCAATTTGGATTTTGGAATCGAGACTTGCTTCTTTGTTGGACTGGATGCATATTGGAAGACATGGCTACAGTTTCTATTCCCATTCTACATCTGGGCCATTGCTGGTGTTATCATTATTGCTTGCCGCTACTCCTCTCGCCTCACTAACCTCATCGGTAGCAGAGCTGTTCCACTTCTAGCCACACTTGTCCTTCTATCTTACATGAAGCTCCTTCGTACTGTGATAGATGCCACCTCAGTTGCAGTGATAACACAGTACCCACAAAATACCTCCTATGCTGTGTGGTACCTCGATGGAAACCTACGCTACTGTCAGCGCCCTCACATTTACCTTTTTGTAGTGGCCATTGCTACTTTTATATTCTTGTGGCTTCCCTACACACTCCTGCTTCTGTTCATTCAGCCTTTGAGGAGAGTGTCTCATCTAAGGCCACTCAAGTGGATCAACAAGCTAGCCCCTGTCTATGATGCTTACTTCTCTCCTTTGAAGGATAAGCACCGATACTGGTTTGGAGCACTGCTTCTTATTCGAGGAATCCTCCTGGTTCTACTGACAGTAACTTCAGTGGACAATCCAAAACTGAATGTGTTCGCACTGTTCCTGTTTATAGCTTCTTTACGTTTTTTCATATCGATCAAAAATGTCTACAAGCAAGTAGATGTGAGAGTTCTAGAAAGTTTTATCTTACTGAACCTAATAGTCCTGAGTGCTGGAACTCTGTACAGGTGGGAATCTATTGAATCAAGGTCAAAGTTGCTTACGGTGTCGATCGGAATCACCTTTGCTCAATTCTGTGTCATTGTTGTGTGGAGTTTGATCAAGCCTTGTCTAAGTGCTGGTTGGAGGTGCAGACAAGATCAAGGCAATGATGTCATCAATGATGATGACATCCCTCACGAGCGATTTGAAGATCCTGAACTTGAACCGCTGATCAATGATACTCCTCGGCCCATTACCATGCCAGCTTCTGCTAAATATACAAAATGAATTAGATACCATAAATTCTAACTGCAAATTAGGAATAATTTCCTGCTACAAACATAATTTTACTTTTCCATTTATCTTTGTAGTATAATTATTATAGTAGGTAGCTACTAAATAATTTTATGTGACTAGTTCCTCTTTCATCATGTAATTTTGTTTTCACTACTGTATATAGCTTAAAGTTTTGAGGAATACAACATTATAACGATTGCATAGTTCTACACAAAATTTAGCACAGATATTACATGTAATCCAACAACACTTATTTGTCAATATTATACTTAATAGAGATCAGCAAACCGAGTGAAAATTCCTACCATGAACTTAATATCTCTCCTTTGACCCTGGCCTCAACGAGACCCTGTCCCCTGTATCCTCTGCTCCTCAGCGTGTGTGTCTCTGTGACTCCAATGGTAAACCACAGTGTGCTAATATCTCATATATTTTCACTGATATCAGTGTTTATCGTGGTGAAACCATCACATTACCTGCATGCATAGTGGGTTATGACTTTGGCACTACAGTTGGTACGATTCATGCCAGATCCCTTTATTCAGATTCTCTCTCAAAACAAGATAAATTGCAACAGGTAATGGACAGTAAAAAATGTGCTGCTTTTAACTATACAATTTACTCAAAACGTGATTATGAACTTTTATTGTTGCAAACATCATCTCTGCCAATATCTGCTACCATTAGCAATGAATCAACAGAGTATAATATCTTCTACTATGAAAGTTATTTTATAAAGGAATGAATATCTAATTGTGTTTCATATAATCATCATGGTTGTATCGATATTGACCTCCTAGCAACCCCAGTTCTCATAAATATCACCTTATATTAATTCCAGGTTGCCCTCCAGGACTGACTCTTAATCATGACGAAACTACATGCAGCTATTATCCTGTCTTGGCTAACAATGGCTTCAGTTGTTTAGTAAAAAACAAAATTGGTCTCCTGCAGTGGAATGGCACTGTGTGGGTGAATGCAACCTTCAATGAGGGTCATAGCACTGGATCAGGTATCATGTACAACAAATTCTGTCCTCTAAGTTACTGCAAGTCAGGTACGAAGACAGTCAACATTGGAGGTGATCCCAGCAAGCAGTGTGCCTCCAACCGAATCGGTATCCTGTGTGGTGCCTGTATAGACAACTTTAGCCTGGCAATTGGATCTTCTCAGTGCATTGAATGTCCCAACAGTCATAACGTGGCGTTCCTGCTTGCCTTTGCTGCTGCTGGTGTTTTACTTGTGTTCTTTATCCTTGCACTCAACCTCACCGCCACTCAAGGATTCATTAAAATAAATGGAGTCATCTTCTATGCTAACATTATATGGGCTTACAAGATTATTCTCTTTCCCTCAGACATTGGAGCAAATTATTTATTCACATTTCTTCAAGTCTTTATTGCCTGGCTCAACTTGGATTTTGGAATCGAGACTTGCTTCTTTGTTGGACTGGATGCTTATTGGAAGACATGGCTACAGTTTCTATTCCCATTCTACATCTGGGCCATTGCCGGTGTTATCATTGTTGCTTGTCGCTGCTCATCTCGCCTCACTAACCTCATTGGTGGCAGAGCTGTTCCTCTTCTAGCCACACTCTTCCTTCTATCTTACATGAAGCTCCTTCGTACTGTGATAGATGCCACCTTAGTTGCAGTGATAGCACAGTACCCACAGAACACCTCCTATGCTGTGTGGTACCTTGATGGAAACCTACGTTACTGTCAGCACCCTCACATTTACCTTTTCTTTGCAGCCATTGCTACGTTTATATTCTTGTGGCTTCCCTATACGCTCATACTTCTGTTCATTCAGTCTTTGAGGAGAGTGTCTCATCTAAAGGCCACTCAAGTGGATCAACAAGCTAGCCCCTGTCTACGATGCTTATTTCTCTCCTTTGAAGGACAAGCACCGATACTGGTTTGGCGCAATACTTCTTATTCGAGGAATACTCCTGGTTCTATTGACAGTAACTTCAGTGGATAATCCAGAATTGAATGTGTTTGCACTGTTACTGTTCATAGCTTTCTTACTTTCCTTCATATCAATTGAGAATGTTTACAAGCGAATAGATGTGAGAGTTCTAGAAAGTGCTACCTTGCTGAACCTTATCGTCTTGAGTTCTGGAACTCTGTACAGGTGGGAGTCTACTGACTCAAGGTCAAAATTGCTTATGGTGTCAATTGGAATCACCTTTACTCAATTCTGTGTCATTATTGTATGGAGTTTGATCAAGCCTTGTCTCAGTGCTGGTTGGAGGTCCAGACGAGATCAAGACAATGATGTCATCGATTATGATGACATCGCTCATGAGCGAATCGAAGATCCTGAACTTGAACCGCTGATCAATGATACTCCTCGCCCCATTACCATGCCAGCTTCTGCCAAATACACAAAATAAGCACATACCCATACTGTAAATATTTTTGAGTGATATTTTTCTACTACAAATATTTTTATTGATCTCTGTAGTATAATCGTTAATAGGTAGCTACTAAAATTAATAATTTTAGTGACTAATTGTTAGTGAATCCTCCCCCTTCCATGAAGCAGTTTTATTTTTACTACTATATTATGTATAATTTAGTTTTGAGGAATAATAATTATTGCGTGCTTTTGTACAAAGATAAAAAAGATTTGTTAGTCATTATTAGCACAGATATTAAATTCTCTTTAGTAGTCGAGCAGCACTTCCTGAAGTAGCGAACAGTAAGCCGAGGAAGCTACTGAAAGCGATAGAGTCTTATGACGTGTGTGTGTGTTTGAAAGAAAAGAAGAAGGTTGGGAACGTTATCTGTCCCCGGTCTATTGAGTGGAGACTATTTAATATTGTTTTACTTGGGCTGTGACAGTATATTTCCTGTTGATTTATAATAGTATAAAACTCCATATTTTCATGCATCATGTAATAAGTCAAATTTTAATATTATACTACAGTCTGCAGCTGTAGCTACTCCAAGCAGATCCCTCTTTCAGTGCGTGCATGTTTTCTGTGTGCACTGTGTTTTGCATTGTGTTTTTAATAGTTATATACTCCATATTTTCATGCATCATGTGATAAGTCACTTCGTTCAGTACATGCAATTAATATAGCTAACTACTTTTAAGGCAGGATGCATTGGAGTGCTGGGTGCCTGACCTTGAGAACCAGGAATGGTAAGTTAATGGAGTTCTTTGTCCCCGGAGGAACTCTCCCTACTCACCCAGACTGCTCCCCAAGTTTATGGACAAGTTACTGTGGTTAACACATAACAAGCTCCAGCCCTCTTCCCACTACTTTTTACCCTAGGGATTCCCTTGTGGCTGTTAGCAGGTAGTGTAATTACATCCAATTAAGTACTAGACTTGTGTGTTTGTGTGTGTACATGCGTGCAGTGCATGCACGCATGCGTGTTTGTATGTGGATGCACATTCTATTTTTAATAATAATATGTGACCAACTCTGAGAAAAGTATTGACTAGCTACTTATATCCGTATACCGTAGAAACTGGTTGTTAAGCGCATGCGCTTATAGCACTCGGCAGCAAGAAAATATGCGCTTAACAAAAAGGTATGCGCTTAATTAAAAGTGCTAAAACACAGTAGGTGCATGGGGCGTGCGTAAAGAACGTGTCAAGGGTAGATAGGCCTACAACGATGGCCAAGAAGTGACCAGAGAGCATAATTCTCGACATTTTGTTCTCCAGCCTACTTTCAGCCTTCTTTCTAGGCTCATATAACCGATTGCTCGTCGTTCAGCTGGTTTGCTGGGCATATGCGCCTAACAAAGGGCGGTAAAGCTCGCACAAAACTATGCACTTAATAAAAAGTATGCGCTTAACAGCGAGCAGCGCTTAACAACCAGTTTCTACGGTATTATAATAGTATAGCTATATGAATTATAGATGTAGCTATGTTTTTCAGATCACAAATTGGGGCCAGATATGTGCTGGCAGCTAGCACATGTACTCACTGTACCACAAGGATATCAATAATTATCATGATATTACCCTGGTGATACTTTGATCTAGGTCACTACTTTAAGGATGCTTAATGCTATGCACAAAAATTTAGTAACAGCCCTGCACAAAATTATAAAAGCTAAATATAGCTACAATACCACTGTTATTATGTTCCAATCATTTGATTCCGTATGATTCAGAACCACATTCACAAGATATTATAGTTTTTGAACTTTTCATGCCATCATGGTTACAGTCGCAATTTGTTTAATAACTACTTCATCCAATCATGAATGGGATCTACGTTCTTAAGAGACCCTTATATAGGCCTTTAGAAGCACCTTCAATGCATGCACTTGAGATGCTATCACCTTTAAGTCATTATCACTTGCGATGCCAAGGTGGTGCATGTGGGTTGATCTGCATCCAATCCACCACGCCAGAGTAAAGTAATCGCTTTTAACTCAGCACAGCAATTGCCAGACCTCATGGAAGGATCTCATTTGCACCACACAAGTGCAATTGTAGCTATAGGCCATGGAATATAATATCATAGTTAAGTGTTAAATTTCAGCCTAGTAATTGAAATTAACTCCGTATTCAATATTATTTAATTTAATTTATTCTACAATGTCATGCAAATCAAGCGCAGTACGTATGAATAGTAATTCTGTACGTTGTAGCTATACACAAAGACATACACCGTAGCCCGAGATGCATGGTCGAGTACACATTAATGTCCTGTAAATGATTTATTTGCTGTTTCATCATCATGTAGTTATATACATTTGATCAAGGTCTATGCATCTGAGCGACTAATGAGATCTTCAAAAAAATCTACTTCATTAGTGTGTGAATAGATTTATAGTGTGCCGCGTATGTGCTGATCTGTAGTCCTTAGCCTAGTATTACAGCTGGTCAAGCATGGGTGGTAGAGAGATAAAGAAGCCAAAACCATGCCACTGCTTATTGTGGCTGCTTAACCTCCCTACCACCCATGCTTGACCAGCTGTACTTAAGTCAACCTCACTAGCTATATAGCTGCGTGTCTGTGCATGCTCCTTCTGCATGACAAAATATAGAGCTGATAAAGTGAAAAAATGAGGACTTTCTTTCTCTCGCCTGTCTTAATATTTGGACTGATTTATGTGCTAGCTGAGACCAAGAAGGAAGGGGTGTATTATGTCTCACTAACGGAGCGCCTCTCAGCTCTTGCTCTGGAAACAGCAGCTGCCCACCTGGTCAGCTCTGTCACACAATGGACTACTTAGCTGAGCATAGCAGTGAGTTCTTTTACAAAACTATGTAAATATAACACTGATATTCATGTGTGAAGTCCACAACTATACAAAGGACTTGACTGTACAAAATTTTCACTCATTTATCGTGAAAGGAGGTGCAGAATCCAGAGAGAATGTCGTCATTGACCATCAGTTTGGTATGCAAGTTGTTGAACCAAAGTGCACACTTATTCAGTTCTTCAATGTCAGCTTTGTGAATATTACAACCCTGACGATGAGATGTCCTGCAATACAGCTTAACATTACAGTGAATATCACACAGATGAGAATATCAACATTAAATTTCATTGTTGTAGCTGCGCAGTCTAGGGATAGCTAGCTACTTCTTTGAAAATGAAATAGAGAAAAGAGTTTGAATTGATTGAGATGGAGTAGCTGCTGTCACAGTTTACTGACAGGCCTTAGCCCTCATCCTTCAAAAGCACTCAGCAGTGGCACCTCTTCCAGCATGCCTACTATAGTGTAAACTTCAACATCTTCTGCAGAAGGAGGCATAGAGAATAAAAAAAATTCATGCATTTTCACCGGGGATCTTGATTATGTTCATCAACCATGAAAAGTGACATAGTTTTCTGTACTTTACATTAATTGTTCTGCATATAGATGCTTATAATAACAATAATTATTATTTAACGAAATTAGGACTGTACATTTATACTCTTGGCTATACTAGTACTACACAAGTGTGGGACCCCCATAGCTACTTAAAATTTTTGATTATTGCATCATAGCCATTACCAATAGATCAAGAGCTCCTTATCAAATCATCTTCCTAGTAGCTATAATATCCGTGGGCACCCACGGATTTTTCTGAATAGATATTATAGCTATGCATGAGCGGTCTGTTTGGAGGGAGGAGAGGGTGAGGAAAACTAGAGAGACAGAAAGGTCTTTACAAAGAGAGTTCTGTTGACAGAGAAGAGAGGAAAGAAGATAAGAACATGACCGGTCATGAGGTAGAAGCAGAGGGTGGAGCCTTGGATGAAATGGGAGGAGTTTTACTGGTACCAATCTGTCGAAGGGAGAACAGCAAACTGAGGGAGCTAGCTACGTGTATGTATGAATTGTACATAACCATGATTCGTGTAATTTTATTATGAACATTGTATAGCTAATTAGCTATTCTTTAGGAGGACATCATTGCAATCAGCATCAAGGAGTGCCGCGATCCTCCCCTTCTCCGGCTCCATCATCTCCCTCTTCTCCTCCTTGAGCACCACACCTCCTGACTCCGCCCACATCCATTCAGTGGTTGCTATGGCAACAACTCAATCCACAGAGCCTCCTACTTCTGCAAATGATACTTCAGTGGAAGTTGATTCTACTTGAAACTCTGATCATAGTTTTGATGATGTTTTTGAAGCGGATGTTCAAGAACTACGAACTATCACTTGACAAGTCGCTACGTCTGTTATTGCTGATTTTGCAGATTTCAGTGACTACAAAGAGAAGATGATGGAGGGACAAGTGGGTGTGTTTCCCAGTCACTGGTCCCTCCCATCTCTGGGACTGGTTTAAATCTATCAGGCAGCGACGAATAGATGGTGCTATAAACAGTGAATTTCAACGTTATTATAACATTAATACAGGGTGTTGCAACAGCGATCTGTTATTAAAAGATCCAGATCAAGATTTTGGGTGAGTGCCTGTGTGCCAATGTACAACCTATACTAAGCACCCGTGTGGACTGAAATTACAAGTCAGTATTGGCAAGTGCCCGGAAGACGTGACCAATGCTCTTTGTGGGTGTAAGTACACGTTGAGTGATGAGCTACGGGCTCTTAGCTATGCCTTGGCCAAAATGGATCATGAGTGACCTTTTCTGATCATGAACATAGCTGGCCATGATCTGCATACTGTGCATGCAGGTATCATTTATAGGCTAAGACCAGGTGAGAAATGTAGACACTAGCTACAAAGAGCGCCCATGACATGGAGCCCTTGCGATTAGATAAGGGTGGCAGCTACACACAAAAAAGTGTCCAGCCACTAGCTATATTTTTGCTCATATCCCATGACTAGTTACACAGGCTAGAGACTCAGTTCACGTTTGCAATTTATATAGAAGCAGGTGTCCCGCTATCATTGTTCATAATTATTCCAAATTACTTATATTCAACAACTCAGCATTTCAAGGAGGAGCTCTTTATAATACCATGCCATCTTTACTGATGACTACAGTGGGATATCAGTCCAGTATTCAGTTTATTAACAACACAGCATTTGAAGTTGGTGGAGCGGTGTATTCTCAGTCTTCACTACCTTGTACTTTCATGATCACAGACTACTCCGCTAAAGTAACATTTATAGCAAACTATGCACAATATGGTATTGGTCACCACATTTATGGAGCAAGTATAAGGGATTACTCATGTTCTAGAGGTTTCATAAGCTATGTAAATGAACAAGGAAAACCTCACTGTTTGGTTCAAGGTGAAGAACCTGATGGGTACATTAATAATATCTCCTTTGATTCTGGCATCAAATTCAATACGACCCTATCTCCGGTATCCTCTGGTCCTCAGCGTGTGTGTCTCTGTGACTCCAATGGTAAACCACAGTGTGCTAATATCTCATATATTTTCACTAATACTAGTGTTTATCGTGGTGAAACCATCACATTACCTGCATGCATAGTGGGTTATGACTTTGGAACTACAGTTGGTACGTTCCACGCCAGATCCCTTTATCCAGATTCTCAAGATAAATCCCAACTGGTAATCGACAGTGAAAAATGTGTTTCTTTTAACTATACTGTTTATTCAAAACGTGATTATGAATTTTTACTGTTGCAAACATCACCTCTGCCAGTACTTGGTTTGATTGAATCAACAGTATCTGGTATGATTAGCAATGAATCAACAGAACATGATATCTTCCACTATGAAAATGTGATCAAGAGTTGCATTCACCCACAGAGTGCCATTCCACTGCAGGAGACCAGTTCTGTTTTTCACTAAACAACTGAAGCCATTTTTAGCCAAGACAGGATAACAGCTGCATGTGGTTTCATGATTTAGAGTCAGTCCTGGAGGGCAGCCTGGGAGTAAGGTGATATTTATGAAAATGGGGGTTGTTAGGAGGTCATTGTATATGCAACCAGACTTATACGAATTATAAAAAGATATTTGACCTTCAATGAGGATCATAGCACTGGTATCATGTACAACAGATTCTGTCCTCTACTCTACTGCAAATCAGGTAACAAGACAGTCAACATTGGAGATGATCCCAGTAAGCAGTGTGCCTCCAACCGAACTGGCATCCTGTGTGGTGCCTGCAAGGACAGCTTTAGCCTGGCAATTGGATCTTCTCGGTGCATTAAATGTCCCAACAGTCACAACGTGGCACTCCTGCTTGCCTTTGCTGCTGCTGGTGTCCTCCTTGTGTTCTTTATCCTTGCACTCAACCTCACTGCCACTCAAGGACTCATTAATGGAGTCGTCTTCTATGCTAACATTGTATGGGCCTACAAAATAATTCTTTTTCCCACAGACATAAGAACAAATTATTTATTCACATTTTTTCAAGTTTTTATTGCCTGGCTCAACTTGGATTTTGGAATTGAGATTTGCTTCTTTGTAGGACTGAATGCTTATTGGAGGACATGGCTGCAGTTTCTATTCCCATTCTACATCTGGGCCATTGCTGGTGTTATCACTGTTGCTTGCCGCTACTCCTCTCGCCTCACTAACCTCATCGGTAGCAGAGCTGTTCCTCTTCTAGCCACACTCTTCCTTCTATCTTACATGAAGCTCCTTCGTACTGTGATAGATGCCACCTCAGTTGCAGTAATAGCACAGTACCCACAGAACACCTCGTATGCTGTGTGGTACCTCAATGGAAACCTACGCTACTGCCAGCGCCCTCACATTTACCTTTTTGTAGTGGCCATTGCTACTTTTATATTCTTGTGGCTTCCCTACACACTCCTGCTTCTGTTCATTCAGCCTTTAAGGAGAGTGTCCTATCTAAGGCCACTCAAGTGGATTAACAAGCTAGCCCCTGTCTACGATGCTTACTTCTCTCCTTTGAAGGATAAGCACCGATACTGGTTTGGAGCAATGCTTCTTGTTCGAGGAGTACTCCTGGTTTTATTGACAGTAACTTCAGTGGACAATCCAGAACTGCATGAATGTGTTTGCACTGTTACTGTTCATAGCCTTTTTATTTTTCTTCTTAACTGATTTAATAAAAAATGTGTACAAGCGAATAAATGTGAGAGTTCTAGAAAGCGCTATCTTACTTAACCTTACTCTCTTGAGTGCTGGAACTCTGTACAGGTGGGAATCTACTAAATCAAGATCAAAATTGCTTATGGTATCAATTGGATTCACCTTTGCTCAGTTCTGTGTCATTGTTGTGTGGAGTTTGATCAAACCTTGCCTCAGTGCTGGTTGGAGATGCAGACGAAATCAAGGCAATGATGTCATCGATGAGATCGTTGATGATGATGACATCGCTCACGAGCGAATCGATGATCCTGAACTTGAATCACTGATTAATTTTACTCCTCGGCCCATTACCATGCCAGCTTCTTCTAAATACACAAAATGATCAAAGTAGCTAGCTATGGAGTGCCACAACTATTTACAAAAATAAACTTAAATCACAAAATTTATTATTTGATTGATAATAATATTCTTCAGCGACGCATTTCCTTAGCCATTAATATATTGATATCTATTTATGAGCAGATACTAAACAATTTTATGCATGCAATTGCAATAGGTGTAGACTAGTAATTAACTGTTGTTAGTGAGTCCTCACCCCTTTTGAATTCATTGTTAAATTTTTTGTTTCGAATTTTTGAGGAATAACAAAATTCGTGCATGAGATTCTGTTATGCATATGCTAGAACATGGAATCAGTGGAAGAAAAATTTTTGCAGTCTAGTATATCATAGAAATAGCAAGCAAAAGTTTCCATACACAATGTCATGCTGTTATTATAATAATTGTAGCCAATAATAATTAACACAGGTGATAATATCGACATTAAATTTCATTGTTGTAGCTGCAATCTAGGAATAGCTATACTTCTTTGAAAAGGAAATAGAGAAGAGTTTGAATGGATTGAGATGGAGCAGCTACTGTCACAATTTGTTGACAGGTCTTAGCCCTTGTCCTTCAAAAGCACTCCTCTTCCATGCAGCGTGCCTACTATAGTGTGAACTTCAATGTCTCCTGCAGAAGGAGAAATAGAAAATAAAAATGCACACATTTTCATCGGGGATCTTGATAATGTTTATCAACCATGGAAAGTGACATAGCTAGCTAGCCTAGTTTTCTGTACTTTCATTATGTGGATGCTTATCATAACAAGTTACAAAATTATAGGACAGTACATTTACTCTTGTCTATACTATAGTACTACACAGGTGTGGGAGCCCCATACTTAAATTTCTGACAATTGTATCATAGCCATTGCCAATAGATCAAGAGCTCCTTATCAAACCATCTTCCTAGTATTATAATAATTGGCATCCGCGGAATAGGTAGCTAGCTAGCTCAGATATACGCACGAGCAGTCTGTTTGGAGGGAGGAGAGGGTGAGGAAAAAGAGACAGAAAGGTCTTTACAAAGAGAGTTCTGTTGACAGAGAAGAGAAGGAAGAAAATAAGAACATGATCGGTCGTGAGATAGAAACAGACAGTGGAGCCTTGGATGAAATGGGAGGAGTTTTACAGGTGCTGATCCATTGAAGGGAGAACAGCAAACTGAGAGAGCTAGCTACATGTAGCTATGTAGCTATGCATTGTACATGACATTCGTGTAATTTAATTATGAACATTGTATAGTTATTCTATAGGAGGTAATCATTGCGACTAGCATCAAGAAGTGTTTCGATCCTCCTCTTCTCCATCACCTCCTTCTCCTCCTCCTTGAGCACCATGCCTCCTGACTCCGCCCACAGTCACTCAGTGGTCGCTATGGCAACAATTCAATCCACAGAGCTACTTACTTCTGCAAACGATACTTCAGTGGAAGTTGATTCTAGCTAGCTACTTGCAAAAATCTAACTTCTGATCATTTGATGATGTTTTTTAAGCAAATGCTCAAGAACTATGAACTATCACTTGACAAGTTGCTACATCTGTTATCACTGACTTTGCAGATCCCAGTGACCACAAAGAGAAGAGTGTTGATGGAGGGATAAGTGGGTGTGGTTCCCAGTCACTGGCCCCTCCCACCTTTGGGACTCTATCAGCCAGCAACGAATAGATGGTGCCATAAATAGTAAATTTCAACGTTCAAATTTTCTGTTTGTCATCATAGCTAATTATTATTAAGACAGGATGTTGCTGCAATGCAACATTAATTGAAAGATCCAGATTTTGGGTTGTAGCTATACAGATTGTAAAGTTTCCATTGTAGCAGCTGATAGCTAATTATCCTGGGTTAGCACCCAAGTGGACTGAAATTACAAATTCTTCAAGTGCCTCGAAGGCATGACCAATGCTCTGTGGGGGTGTGATTACACATTGAGTGATGAGCTTAGCCACTATTGGCTCTACGCCTTGGCCAAAACGGATCATGAGTGACTTTTTCTGATCATGAACACTGCTGGCCATGATCATACTGTGCATGCAGGTATCATTTATAGGCTAGGACCAGGTGAGAAATGTAGACACTAGCTACAAAGAGCGCCCATGACATGGAGCCCTTGCGATTAGATAAGGGTGGCAGCTACACACAAAAAAGTGTCCAGCCACCATATATTTGCTACCGTACACAGAGAGCTGCTTTGACCCCATGCCTATTATAATACTACCCGGAGTATTATTTTTTTTGGGAGGGGGGAGGGGTCATACCTTTATACGGTAGCTAGCTACTAACTTAGCACATGCTAGCTATAATAGTGTGCATGTCTGGTGTATTGCATTGTCACTTATGTTATGCAATCATTTATTATATTGTGCATTAGTGTATGCATGTTATATGAGGTGTTATTTTACAATACATGTAATAATATTATTATCATTATTTTGAATGATCATGTCTGCATGTGTGTAGTCAGTCTGTAGCCTATTGTTGATCCTTGCATAATTATCTATCATTAAACGTTAAATTAGCTATTTACTACTAGTGGGTAAAAAGAGGGATTCAAAACGACTATTATTTCCGCGTGATCCAACTTGTATGTCACACTCCTGGAGTCCAACACTTGAATCAATGATTGCTGTATTACCAAGTGGAGTGAAGTAGCTAGATATAGCTAAATACCAGCTGTTAGCTCGTGCCCTGGGCAAAGTAGTGCTCCAATCCCCTGAGCCCATCTCCCCCCTTGACAATATTCTAATGATACAGCACCACAAACCAAGAACTTCAATGATATTGCCGTATGGTACCGTACACGCATGCGCCTTAATACTTCCGCATTCCATTCCATTCCATTCCACTGTTCCAGTCCAGTCTACCGGTATTCCACCGTTTCGTTCCAGTCCACCGAATCCAGACAGCTGTACTAGTAGTGCCTCATGATCGACAATCAGCTGGTATTCAACCCCCACCTTTCTCAATCTGCAGTCCAGCTTGATGTCGCTACTATCCTACGTCCACGTTGCTCCTCGGGTTTTACCCGATCCTTCCGGACCCCTATCGGTGGAGCTATCTCCTTCCGCCATCGCAGAGGCCAACGCTACTGTGAACAGCGTGCAGCAAGCGAAGACTAAGGGAAGTAAGAAGGGTTAGGTTATACGAGAGTGCCTACCTGCCATGGCAGTCTCTATTCAGTGGACTGGACCACTGGACTGGACTACTGGACTGGAATACTAGACTCACCTTTGACCCCAAAAATAGCATACAAAAGGCTTCATTTAGCCCCCTATAGCTTGGTGGGGCAATTGGGGTTATAGAATAAGACGGCCTAATGGCCTTTGGCCTTGTGGCTTTATGGCCAAATGGCTAAGCAAGCAATTTATCTCTATTTGAGGTGGGATAGCAATGCCATGTCCCCAGGTCTCTTGCTGGGAATGATCTGACACTGAATGAATATTAATATTAACTGATCAGTGAAAAGAATAGGTACACATTCACTCCTTTAATCATGCTGGTGCAATTAAATTTTTCCGAGATAAATAGTCCCCATAACAATGGTATTCTGTCCAGGCGTACTCTGGGGTACCAGCCCCTTCGCAGGCTGGTATATACCCCAGACTAGTTCAGGTGCACGATAGTTGAGTCCAACTTAACGTCAGTAACATACTTGTGTTGTTTTGAATACATGACACTAATAGTATGACACTACACTCAAAGTGACACAAAATTGATAATAAGATGTCACTTACTCATAACACATGATAGCTAATATTAATTATTATTGTACGATAATTGCAGCTATGTAGCTAAATTAAGAGTTACCCTGTCATGTAGACACAAACATGTTACTGATGTTAAGTTGGACTTGACTGTCGTGTACTGCTGTTATGGGGACTACATATCTCGGAAGAATCGTAATTGCACCAGCATGATCAAACGAGTGCATGTGTGTCTATGCTATAATTTCTTTTCATTGTTCAGATAGTTTAACATTCATTCTGTGTCAGATCATTCCCAGCAAGAGACCTGGGAACATGCTATCCCACCTTAAATGGAGATAAATTGCTTGCTTAGCCATTTGGCCATAAAGCTACAAGGCCATTAGGCCGTCTTATTCTATAACCCCACTTGCCCCACCAAGCTATAGGGGGCTAAATGAAGCCTTTTGTACACTATTTTTGGGATCAAAGGTGAGTCCAGTATTCCAGTCCAGTAGTCCAGTCCAGCGGTCCAGTCCACTGAATAGAGACTGCCACCTGCCATCGGAATTTCGCACCTCGCAGCCTAGGCTGTACGCGTTAATTAGGTTGCAGAAATCCAGCAATCCAGGATGCAACTGCATGCTAGCAATTACACTGTGTCTATCTAAAGATCAAGCGGGATTCGAACCCATGACCACCGCTCCACCAGCCCCAGCCCTAGCCCGCTCTGCCAACCCAGTTCGCCGCGGCTGGATGCCTTTTTTGCGCACCGTGTCACTATACTAACCCTTGGTCAACAACCATAGCCTAAAACCCAAACCCCTCGTCACTAACCGATTACCGAAACCCAACCCCCCTCTACTAGCCTCACTAGCCGTCTAGCGCTCAGTATTAGTGGCCGGTACGGTAGACACAGTGTAATTGCTAGCATGCAGTTGCATCCTGGATTGCTGGATTTCTGCAACCTAATTAACGCGTACAGCCTAGGCTGCGAGGTGCGAAATTCCGATGGCAGGTAGGCACTCTCGTATAACCTAACCGTAAGAAGCGAGGGAAGTAAGAAACGAGGGACGTACAGGGAGTTCGATCGTGTGCTGAGGATCGAGCGCGTGCGAATACGGTACCATGCAGATATTCGGGCGTGGCGTGTTCATTCGAGAGCTCCACCCACTACTTCCTGGTGAGCAACTCGCACTGTGGGCGAAATTAAATTCGGCGAAATTTTTGTGCCAATACAAAGCATGAGCATTGAGCGAAATTTTTATCCTGCGAAAATTTTGTGCTATACGGTAGAAGATCACATGTGTGATGAAATTATTATAACGGAGTGGCTATTGACACCGACAAACCGGTGGCGATAACAGCCACGAAGCGTCTATTGACACCGACAAATCGGTTACGCATGTACAACCACTTACTGGCTACCGACACGGGTCAGCGTTCAATCATCAACTTAATTGTAGTACTCTGACTTACAGTTAATAGCCTCGTCCTCTAGCATTCGCTAGCACGAAAACATCATGCACATGCAGTGAGTTGGACGCCAGTGCAGCTCCGCCCATCATTAATTAACTCTTGACGGTGCTCGAGCGCTCATCAAATGTACTAACATACATTATACTGTACAGAATGTGTGACTGTATGAACATATACATCGATACACAACAATATTAATACATGTACACAATCATGGGGAGAGTGAGGCCGAAAGCCTGAGACGGCACTATTAAAGAGAGAGAAAGAATAGTTACGTCACCAGTTCTCATATCTCGACTTTACAGTCAATGTTAGTAGCATACACCAGGACTAACACTACAGTTTAGAACTTTAACACTTCAGGCTGAAATGCAAGTGTCCTGGAGTGAGTGGTACATTTCCTTTATCAGCACCTAACTCACAGTTACTGTAGTGTACTGGTCAGTTGGAACACATAATAATATTCAATATCCGACACCTGAAACACGAACAACTTTGTCACTCTTGGGCATAATTGCGTCGTTAGTAATAATCACCAGTTTAGTGTTTTGTGTTCTACTACTGGTTTCGTCTTTCACTCTCTCAGTGCCCATGGTATGGTGCACACATACTGGAGTTCCTTGACTACAAAGTGTTAAAGGTTAGACAGCCTCTGCACTGGTGCATGTTCTTGTCTTCCGTTCAACGTTTTCTTCCTTTCTTTGAGGGCCAGAGAGTTTATGTTTGCCCCTGCCAATAGAGATTAACCCGCAAGCATGAGTAGCTAATACGGACTGTCTATGGTTCAATGCTACATCTAGAGCATATACATGTAGTTATTACAAGTTTTTACTGTCTGGTATGATATTCAGGTTTAGTATCACTGTATATCACAGTTGTAACTTTCTTAGCGTCATGGCTTCTACCCCTTTCCCCCTTAACATCATAATGATGCCAAAGTAATTTGTGAACGGACCCTAATTATAGCTACATGCATAAACACCGATTCAAATCCAATGTCCTCATGTGAATCAAAGTAGCTCATGCATCTATGTATACTGAAATGTATGCACATGTACTTGTAGTACATGTTATCTTACAATGAGCTGTGTCACGTACGTACAGGGTGATAGCTAACTCTGGTTCTCCACAGGTGTGCTGAGCCTAGAGTGTGATCAGGATCACATAGATCTGGTGTACCAGTAGCTACCCATGATAGCTTCTAGAGCAGGCATGGCAGGACACTCATCAACTTATTTTCCCTATACGTGAAACTGGTCACCTTGAAGGCTTGATCCTTTATATCCGTCAGAGTCCTATCATCGGTCGCAGGCTCACCATGGAGCTGAACTGGCCACTTCAACAACGTCCTTGTAACTTCTCGGACCTCGACCTTGCGTACGCCGCGCCGCACCCACGTCCCCGCCCACTGTCGGTGTCATTAGTCAATTTGTGGCTCTTCGTGCCACCGACCGGTGGTAATAGTCACTTTGTGGCTGTTATTGCCACCGTTTTGTCTGTGTCAATAGCCACGGCCTTATTATAATTATTATAATCATTAACAGTTATGATACTAGCTAGCTAGATAATAAATAAGGAGTTAGCTGCTAACAGTTGCATTTGTAGCTATATATACTCAACAAACTCAAAGTCCTCATCGTCCAGTCCAGCATAATAATTATACTGTTTCTTTATCAGCAGGGATGTATAATATTGTTCCATATTTTCTGTTATTCCATTATATTATTATGATGAAATTCAACCAGAGGTATATAGACAAGAACGAGCCTGAGGCGCACGGTAAACTTGCAATAAGCCACCATCCATACAGCATCGTTGATTGCATCTAAAATTACAGCGCATGTTTCGTATTATTCATGGTCTGTGTGATTTCCCCTCTATCTTTCAAGAGACTACAAGTTATTGTGAGAGGCGTGCAAGATCACACCTGCTACATCAGCCATTTGCGAGAACAAATGCATTCTTTTATTCGTTTGTACCGAGTGGTGCAACTGCATGGAACCGCCTCACTGAGCAGGAAGTTACTGCGAGCAGCTTACAGGCTTTTAAAAGGCTACTGCCACTAACTATTATTCACTTTATCATTACTTATACACGTTCTTCAATTGTACGGTGGCCCAGAAGGGCCATCCATCTTTGCAATAATGTTATTCAAAGTTACATTTTGTAAACTTGCAGTTTTTCAATTTTGCACTTTTGCAAAAATGCAGTTTGTCAATCAGGCACTTTTGCAAACTTGCTGTTTATTAATTTGCATTCAGTACCCCAACAGTAACGGATGTGCAATATAAGATCTAGTGAAAACTATGATATATGTATGCACAAGAGATGCATATCATATATTAACCGTGGCACACACTACAATGTCATAGCAGCACCATTATAGTCACATCTATTAATATAATAGAAGTGATAGCTATCACTCTCACTGACAGTTGGTATCAGTCCGCATATAGAAGCAAAGAAATCCATTATCGGTTTATCAACTTGAAATGGGAATCAATGATGCCATAATAATTGTTGATACAAGACTAATAGTGCAAGTTGGCCTCGATGTTAATGCAGCCTTGATGATAGGGGATGTGAGCTTATTATGTCATCACAATAACTTAAAGGTTATCAATAATATTATAGCCAACTTGTGTGTGTGTGTGTGTGCATGTGTACGTGTGTGGAATCTCATGGGCCAGGCATAGCTACACTTCACAATTTTCACCTGCTCTTAGATTTAGTTTGGCAAACTGCGTGTTTTCAAAAGTGCAAGATTGAAAAAATACAACTTTGCAAAAGTACAAACTTGAAAAAATCCATGCAATTTTGCAAAATGCAACTGTAAGTTTGAAAAATTATACAAGATGGATGGCACTACCGTATGGCGGGTAATTTTCATGGGGTGCTAATTTTCGTTATTTTCGTGATTGACTTGGAAGTTACGAAAATTTTCACCCACGAAAATTAATGCCTATGGTACCGGTGATATGAGTCCGTGATGATGGGCGTGTCCATAAACATCATGGCAGCGAAGCTATAATTTATAAACATTCCTAGTGTTTGTATGTGACAGTAGCCACTGTCATTCAGCTGATAGCGTGTTTGACACTAATATTCTTCTATCTCACATGCTATTTGTCCAAGTATTTGTAGTAGTATTAAATAAAGAAGATCGCGAGTGAGATCGAGCGTGTGTATCGATTACATCATCGCTTGTGCCGGGTGCCACGCCCCTGAACTGATTGCTGCCACGAAATTTAAAACCACAAAAATTAATTTTGGGGGCCTTTTTGGACTTTCCACGAAAATTAATACCCACGAAAATTACCCGCTATACGGTATGCTGTATTTGTCAAGGAAGATCCCCACTAATAAACACTAGTCAAAAGCATTTAGGATCCTTACTTACATCATAGCTAGTTATGTTGACCATCTTCCTTAATTTCTCAGAGTCAGTGGCTAGCAGACAGCGGGGCACTTAAGAGTAAACATCCATGACTCATGTTTCCCAGATCACAAATAGGGGATGTGCTATTGGCTGCGCATGCCATACTATCATTCTGTATAGTCCTTAATTAGCTCTGCTTCTTAATTTCTCGTGTATACATGCATAGTATAATATCACCTGTCCTACCGTGCACCCACACATGACCTGCTGTATTGAAGTCACTGAGTTCTATTGCACTAGTCAGATTGAGTCTTGCTGTTGTGTGTCTATGTATGCACCTTTGCAGGATCTCTCACTCTTCTTGTTGTCTCTTAATTGGTAGCTAGACATAAGCTGCGAAAAATAGCACATTGTGTATGCACACTACTTCCTTGAGAAGTTTACATGTCCATTATTCAACTTCTATTCAAAAAAATACTTCATGAATATTTGACCCAGGCCTATTCATGGAGGACGGTGAAATGATTACTATAGGTGCTGAATCATGTGTGATATTCCCAATAATACAACCATACCGCAGCTGGAGGAGCAGTTTATCTTCAAAGTATATTAAATATTGATTGATGATAGTGAAGCAAACCTCAATTTCAACCACAACTCAGCAGATTATGGAGGAGCTCTAGTTGTAGAAAATTCAACTGTTCATGTAAACACAAATGGTATCGAATTCTTATGATGATAGAGCAATGACATCTGGAGGAGCAATGGAAATTATTTATATTAGCACTAACATATCAGTGAAGTTTACTATGAATTCTGTAATATTTATTTACGTATGAAAGCATTAATATTAACACTAATAAATCATTAAGAATTCAGCACAAGTGAAAGGTGGTGCAATTTATATAGAAACAGGTGTCCACCCCTCTATCATTGTTGGTAATTATTCCAAATTACTCTTTTTTAACAACTCTGTTGTTTACCAGATACCAAAATATACTCAAAACGCAAAATTTGATGCTTTGTCCATAGGTGCCAACTTTTTTTTGGTGGACATCAGGAACACAAGGACCACGCCCCAAACACCCATACCACGCCCATACCACATCCACTAGAACTAATTAAACCTGAGAATGTGACCTTAGTGCCACTAATCAGTAATGCGGGTTGACTCTACCCCCAAGCCAGCTGTTTGGCACAAGTCAACACTGTAAAGAGATTCTATAGCGATTTACTAGTAGTTTTGAAGGTTGCTCAGCCGTTTACAAGTGCAATTGGTAAGCTGTAATTGTTAATCAGCTCAGTCAGATAGAAATTCAGGGACATTTAAGCCAAAAAGCAAGTTCCGTGCGGGACACGGGACAAGGCCTCCAATTTCGGGACTGTCCCGGACGTTCCGGGACAGTTGGCACCTATGTTTGTCATTATCTCTGTACAGTAATATGTGACTAGTTGTTAGTGAATGCTCCCCTTTTACTAGGAATAATGGCTAATTGCATGATTTTGCGCTAAAGATAAAACATTCTATCAGCTGCACTTTAAGGTACCATTAAATTGCGTGGGCGTGAGGTGGGGGATATGACACCTAAACCACATCAAAGTCATTATTATTAATGAGGTGCATGTTGTGTAACCACGCCCTTTTAATTGCCCAGGTCTCAGGGGTGTGGCTGCTAGAGCCGGAAGTGTTCATTTAATATCCTCCATGGACCGGAAGGGAGGGGGCCAGGCCACGCCCAAAACAGCACCACCCTGTGCCTCAAGGGCCACCATTCTCAATCAAGTGCCGATTGGCCACCGGATGTCCACCGGAAGCCCACAATCAATCCCAATTAAAACACACAGCTTCCTCAAGGCCAAAACACACACAAACACTTGGAGGCCGTTCTGCCACACCGCCCACACAAGAGCTCACCGCATTTCCTGTGTGGGCGGGGTAACAACACGTCATCGCAACCACTCCTGCCACGCCCCCAAAGCCTCCTCGCGGGGTTCAAAGGTCACCGTCACTTCCGGGACACGCCCACCTATCGCCGAGGCCAAGTCTCAGATGCCGATGTCCAAGCATTGGCCCGTGAAGCCACGCCCAATCGGAAACAATAAAACCTGCATTAACGCACACGCACACACTCCACACAGTGCCAGGAACACGCCCACATGCTTAATTAGGCCTAATTAGCTTTTTTTTTTTAACACTGTGACAGCTATAGCAGACAAAAATGATAAATTTTCACATACATGCATTTTAATGATAGGGATCGAGAGTTTCTATTTTAGCACAGGTACGTATTGGGGCATCTATATTAATTTACATTAGCTATACACTTCACGCATATGGCACATGTGTACTGTCGCTATTAGCTACAGTTGGTCATGACCGGAAGCCACAGAGAAGTAAGGGAAGGTCCATAGAGACCTCAAACAGGAAGAGTGACTATGAATATCGTATAGATTGCCAAAAGCGATTATCAATGCCTGGTATAGTCAATTGCATGGGCATCGCCCATGAAAGGGTTGATTTCCCCTGAGTCAGTGGCTGTAGCTGACAGTAGGGCACTTAAGAGTAAACATCTGTCATGTTTCCCAGATCACAAATAGGTGGTGTGCTATTGACTGCCATACTATCTGTATAGTCCTTAATTAGCTCTGCTTCTTAATATCTCGTGCATGCATGCATGCATATATGACCTGCCCTACCATGCATCCATGCATGACCTCCTGTATTTAAGTCACTGAGTTCTGTTGCACTAGTCAGATTGAGTCTCGCTGCTGTGCGTCTGTGCCTGCACCTTCACAGGATCTCTCACTCTTTCTGTTACCTCTTAATTGATTATTGTGGTAGACATAAGCTGTGAAAAAAGAGCTCGACTATGAGCTTGCTATCTCTTCTCTTCATCTTGATATTTGGGTCAATTTGCGTCAGGCTTACTGAGGGTACAGTCTACCATGTCAAGCCAGTAAAGCCTCTCAGCTCTTGCCCTGGAAACAGCAGCTGCCCACCTGGTCAGCTATGTCATACAATGGACTACTTAGCCGAACATAGCAGTGAGTTCTTTTCACTAGACCACATCAATGTAACACTGATATTCATGTGTGGAGTCCACAACTATACAAAGGACTTGACAGTACAAAACCTTCACTCATTTGTCATGAAAGGAGCTGCAGAATTCAGAGAGAATGTCATCATTGACCATCAGTTTGTTGGTAAACCCAAGTGCACAGTTATTCGATTCTTCAATGTCAGCTTTGTGAACATCACAACTCTGATAATGAGATGTCCTGCAATAAATCTTACAGAGAGCCATATTACAGTGAAGAGCTCCAAACTCAATGGCTATCCTGGCATAAATGAAAGCTTATCCTTCATCTATATTACAGGCAGAGGCTCAAAAGCTTTATTGGACAACTGTACATTCAAAGGAAACTGCTTTGTCAGGAGTTATTATAGTGATGGAATAATTGTGAGCAACAGCATATTTCAGTCATACGAACATCGATTACATTCAATTATCGCTGCCAATTCTAGTGTAGTAACATTAGCAGGAAATGTAAACTTTACCAATAGTACGATCCACTCTTCATCAGGTACAGCAGTGTATCTAGAAACCACTCAGCCTGAGCTCAAATCTTCACTTAACATCACAACTGGTGCAACTGTATACTTTATCAACCTTACATGTAACTATAATGTTACTGGAGGAGCAGTGTATGGGAAGAATGCAAAAATGCACATTGGTGCTAAAGCAAGGGTGATCTTTGTGAATAATACCGCTAATTATAGTGGTGGAGCAGTGTCCATGTCAGATGGAATTATCACTGTAGGCACTGATTCTTATATGATATTTACATACAACTGTGCTACGCTTGGTGGAGCAATTTCGCTTACCAGTGCAAAATTGATAATTAATAGTGAAGCAAACCTGATTTTCAGCCACAATTGTGCAACTTCTAATGGTGGAGCTCTAGAATCAGTGAATTCAACTGCTCATGTAAACACAAATGGTATCAAATTTTACGACAATAGAGCACCATATGGAGGAGCAATAAATTGTTTTTATGGAACTATGATCATCAACACTAATAAATCAGTAAATTTCACTGTGAATTCTGCACAAGTGAAAGGTGGTGCAATTAATATAGAAGCCGGTATCCATCCTGCTATCATTGTTGGTAATTATTCCGAACTACTCTTTTTCAACAATTCGGCATTTCAAGGTGGTGCTCTCTATAGTACCATGCCATCATTACTCATGACCACAGTGGGATATCAGTCGAGTATTCAGTTTATCAACAACACAGCATTTGATGTTGGTGGAGCAGTGTATTCTCAGTCTTCACCACCTTGTATATTCATGATTACAGACTACTCCGCTAAAATATCTTTTACAGGAAACTATGCACAACGCGGTATTGGTCACCACATGTATGGAGCAAGTGTAAGGGATAGGTCATGTAGTAAACATGTTATAGATTTCCTGAATGAACAAGGAAAACCTCACTGTTTTCTTCCAAATGAAAGTTCCTACCGTGAACTAAACATTTCCTTTGACCCTGACTTCGACGGGATCCTATCTCCAGTATCCTCCGCTCCTCAGCGTGTGTGTCTCTGTGACTCCAATGGTAAACCACAGTGTGCTAATGCATCATACATTTTCAATAATACCAGTGTTTATCGTGGTGAAACCATCACATTATCTGCATGCATAGTGGGTTATGACTTTGGCACTACAGTTGGAACGATCCATGCCAGATCTCATTATTCGGATTCTTTCTCAAAGCAAGACAAATCGCAACTGGTAATTGACAGTGCCAAATGTGTTTCTTTCAACTATACAGTTTACTCAAAACTTGATCATGAACTTTTACTGTTACAATCATCCATTAGCAATGAATATGTTATCTTTACATATTATCAAAATATGATCAAGACACAAGTAACTTATTATAATTTGCATAATCAGTCTGGTTGTATCTACAATGAACTCCTAACTACACCAAATTTTATAAATATTACCTTACTCCCAGACTGCCCTCCAGGACTGATTCTGAATCATGATGAAACCAGATGCAGCTGTTATACTGTCTTGGCTAATAATGGCTTCGACTGTTTAGTAAAAAACAAAATTGGTCTCCTGCAATGGAACAACACTGTATGGGTAAATGCAACCTTCAATGAGGGTCATAGCACTGGTATCATGTACAACAGATTCTGTCCACTACTCTACTGCAAGTCAGGTAACAAGACAGTCAACATTGGAGATGATCCCAGCAAGCAGTGTGCCTCCAATCGAACCGGCATCTTGTGTGGTGCCTGCATGGACAGCTTTAGCCTGGCAATTGGATCATCTCGGTGCATTGAATGTCCTAACAGTCATAGCGTGGCGCTCCTGCTTGCATTTGCTGCTGCTGGTTTCTTCCTTGTGTTCTTTATCCTTGCATTCAACCTCACTGCCACTCAAGGACTCATTAATGGCTTAATTTTGATTTTGGAATTGAGACTTGCTTCTTTGTTGGACAAGACGCTTATTGGAAGACATGGCTGCAGTTTCTATTCCCATTCTACATCTGGGCCATCGCTGGTGTTATCATTATTGTTTGCCGCTACTCCTCTCGCCTCACTAACCTCATTGGTAGCAGAGCTGTTCCTCTTCTAGCCACACTCTTCCTTATATCTTACATGAAGCTCCTTCGTACTGTGATAGATGCCACTTCAGTTGCAGTGATAGCATGGCACCCACAGAACACCTCCTATGCTGTGTGGTACCTCGATGGAAACCTACGCTACTGCCAGCACCCTCACATTTACCTTATCATAGCGGCCATTGCTACTCTTGTGTTCCTGTGGCTTCCCTACACACTCCTGCTTCTGTTCATTCAGCCTTTGAGGAGGGTATCTCATCTAAGGCCACTCAAGTGGATCAACAAGCTAACACCTGTCTACGATGCTTACTTCTCTCCTTTGAAGGATAAGCACCGATACTGGTTTGGAGCAATGCTTCTTGTTCGAGGAGTACTCCTGGTTCTACTCACAGTAACTTCAGTGGATAATCCAAAATTGAATGTGATCGTACTATTCCAATTCACAGTTTTCTTACTTTTCTTCATATCAATCGAGAATGTTTACAAGCGAATGAATGTGAGAGTTCTAGAAAGCACTGTCTTAGTTAATATTATTGTCTTGAGTGCTGGAACTCTGTACTGGTGGGAATCTACTGAATCAAGGTCAAAATTGCTTATAGTATCAATTGGAATCGCTTTTGCTCAATTCTGTGTCATTGTTGTGTGGAGTTTGATCAAGCCTTGCTTCAGTGCTGGTTGGAAATGCAGACGAAATCAAGGCAATGATGTCATCGAAGAGATCATTGATGATGATGACATTGTTCACGAGCGAATCAAAGATCCTGAACTTGAACCACTGATCAATTTTACTCCTCGGCCCATTACCATGCCAGCTTCTTCTGAATATACAAAATGATCGAAGCAGCTAGCTATGGAATGCCATAACTATTTACAAAATAAACTCAAATCACAAATTTTATTATTAATTTTGATTGATAATAATATTCTTCAGCTATGCATTTCCTTTCAATGCCATTGATCTTTATTAATGAGCAGATACTAAACAATTTTATGCATGCAATTGCAATAGGTCTAGACTAGTAATTAACTGTTGTTAGTGAGTCCTCACCCCTTTTGAATTCATTATTAAATTTTTTTAATAATGAATACTAAACAATTTTAACAAAATTCGTGCATAAGATTCTGTTATGCATATGCTAGAACATGGAATCAGTGGAAGAAAAATTTTTGCAGTCTAGCAGATCATAGAAATAGCAAGCAAAAGTTTCCATACACAATGTCATACATTTTAATAATGGAGATAGCTGTTATTGTAATAATTGTGGCCAATAATAATATCACGGTAACACAGGTGATAATATCGACATTAAATTTCATTGCTGTAGCTGCAATCTAGGAATAGCTATACTTCTTTGAAAATGAAATAGAGAAGAGTTTGAATGGATTGAGATGGAGCAGCTACTGTCACAATTTGTTGACAGTCTTAGTCCTTGTCCTTCAAAAGGACTCCTCTTCCATGCAGCGTGCCTACTATAGTGTGAACTTCAATGTCTCCTGCAGAAGGAGAAATAGAAAAATAATAGAAATGCACACATTTTCACCGGGGATCTTGATAATGTTTATCAACCATGGAAAGTGACATAGCTAGCCTAGTTTTCTGTACCTTCATTAATTATTCTGTATGCAGATGCTTATCATAACAAGTTACGAAATTATAGGATTGTACATTTACTCTTGGCTATAGCTACTAGTACTACACAGGTGTGGGAATCACATACTTAAAATTTCTGACAATTGTATCATAGCCATTGCCAATAGATCAAGAGCTCGTTATCAAACCATCTTCCTAGTATAATATCCATTGGCACCCGCAGAATAGGTAGGTAGCTAGTTCAGATATACGCACGAGCAGTCTGCATGTTTGGAGGGAGGAGGGGGTAAGGAAAAAGATACAGAAAGGTCTTTACAAAGAGAGCTCTGTTGACAGAGAAGAGAAGGAAGAAAATAAGAACATGACCGGTCGTGAGATAGAAATAGACGGTGGAGCCTTGGATGAAATGGGAGGAATTTTACAGGTGCTGATCCATTGAAGGGAGAACAGCAAACTGAGAGAGCTAGCTACATGTATGTAGCTATGCATTGTACATGACATTCGTGTTATTTAATAATTATGAACATTGTATATATAGTTATTCTATAGGAGGTCATCATTGCGACTGGTATCAAGAAGTGTCTCGATCCTCCCCTTCTCCATCACCTCCTTCTCCTCCTCCTTGAGCACCACGTCTCCTGACTCCGCCCACAGTCACTCAGTGGTCGCTACGGCAACAATTCAATCCACAGAGCTACTTACTTCTGCAAACGATACTTCAGTGGAAGTTGATTCTAGCTAGCTACTTCCAAATTCTAAACTCTGATCATTGATGATGTTTTTGAAGCGGATGCTCAAGAACTACAAATTATCACTTGACAAGTTGCTACATCTGTTATCGCTAACTTTACAGATCCCAGTGACCACAAAGAGAAGAGTATTTCTCTTTATAGCCTTTTTATTTTATTTCATATCAAGTTCATAAGCGAGTAAACGTGAGAGTTCTAGAGAGTTCTACTTTGCTGAACCTTATTGCCTTGAGTTCTGGAAATCTGCACAGGTGGGAATCTACTGAATCAAGGTCAAACTTGCTTATGGTGTCAATTGGAATCACCTTTGCTCAATTTTCATGTCATTGTTGTGTGGAGTTTAATCATGCCCTATCTCAGTGCTGGTTGGAGGTGCAGACGAAGTCAAGGCCATGGCATTATTGATGATGATGACATCGCTCATGAGGGAATTGAAGATCCTGAACTTAAACCGCTGATAAATGATACTCCTTGGCCCATTACCATGTCAGCTTCTGTTAAATGCACAAAATAAAGCACATAACCATACTGCACATATTTTTGAGTGATAATTTTCTGCTACAAAATTAATATAAATTATTTACTTTTTCATTGATCTCTATAGTATAATTATTAGTAGAATGATAGCTACTAAATAATTTTTTGTGTAACTAGTTGTTAGTGAATCCAATTTTATTTTTATTACTGTGTATAATTTAAAATTTTGAGGAATAATAGCTAATTGCATACTTTTGCACAAAGATAAAAGAAGAATTTGTTAGTCAATATTAGCAAAGATATATTCTATTTAGTAGTCAAACAGCACTTCTTTGCCAACATTTTACTGAAGTAGAGAACCGCAAACCGAGGAAGCTGCTGAAAGCAATAGAGTCTTATGACATGTGTGTGTGTGTGTGTGTGTGTGTGCATGCATGCAGTGTGTGCATGCGTATATGCATGTTTGTATGTGCATGCACATTATGTTTTTAATAATAATGCGTATACGTGACCAACTCTGAGAAAACTATGGACTACTTATAAGTAGTATAGCTATATGAATTTGTACTATACATGTATGTTTTTCAGATTATAAATTGGGGCCAGATATGCACTGGCAGCTGGCACATAATATTATACTCACTGTACCACAGGGATATCAATAATTATAATGATACTGCCCTGCTTGTAGCTTTGATCTAGGTCCCTATTTCAAGGATGCATGATGCTAGGCACAAAAAATTTAACAACAGCCCTGCAAAGTATAAAAGCTGAATATAGCTACAATATATCACCATTATTATGTTCCAGTCAGGACGGCACTTGAACCACATTCATAAGATCTTATATTATATGCCGTCATGGTTACAGTCGCAATGTTTTTAATACTTCGTCCAATCATGAATGGGATCTACACTCTTTAGAGACCCTTAGGCCTTTAGAAGCACCTTCAATGCACTTGGAATGCTATCACCTTTATGTCATTAATAGTTGCATTGCCAAGGTGAGATCAATGATGATGACATCGCTCATGAGCGAATTGAAGATGCTGAACTTGAACCACTGATCAATTATACTCCTCAGCCCATTACCATGCCAGTTTCTGCTAAATACACGAAATGAAGCAGATACCAAAATAAATTCTAACTACAAATATTTTTTAGGGATAATTTTCTGCTACAAACTTAATTTTACTTTTTCATTGATATCTGTAGTATAACTAAAATTTTATGTGACTAGTTGTTAGTGAATCCTCCCCTTTCACTACGTAATTTTGTTTTCACTAGCTACTGTGTATAGCTTAAAGTTTTGAGGAGTAATAATTGTGTGGTTTCACACAAAGGATAAAAATATTTGTTAGTCAGTATTAACACATTAATTTAGTAGTCAAGCAGCCCTTTCTTGTCATCATTGTACTGAAGTAGAGAACAGTAAACTGAGGAAGCTGCTGAAAGCGATAGAGTCTTATGGCATACATTGTGTACGTGCGTGTCACGCGTGCATTCGTATTTGTGTGTACATGCACATTGTGTTTATCTATATACGTGACCAACTATGAGAAAAGCTATGGACTACTAAGTCTTACTAAAGACTCTCTAATAGTAGTATGTATTAATTTGTACTGTAGATATATGTTTTCTAGATCATAAATTGGGGCCAGATGTGCACTGATAGCTGGTACATATTATACTCGCTGTACCACAGGGATATCAATATCATGATATTATTGCCCTAATATCCAGTACATTGCCCTGGTTGTAGCTTTGATCTGTATCATAGGTGGGATTCTTCAAGGATGCATGATGCTAAGCATAAAACATATATACAGGCTAGAACCAACCAGTTTACTATAATTCTTTCTTTCCAAAGCCATTGCTCTCTGGAACTCTCTCCCCTCATCACTTCTATCATCTCACTCCCTCAGTTCTTTTAGATCAGGCCTCAGACAACAGAATAAATGCCTACTTATTTGCTCACCCTCTATAGGTTGCATTCTAGTTTTAGCTATCACCAGCTATTCATGTTAACTACTGTTCTATTTTGAGCAGAAAGTATAATAAAAAAAGGACTGCACTTGAACCACATAATAATAATAATAATAATATTAATATTATTATGTTTGAACCTTTCATGATGTCATGGTTACAGTC
The DNA here is from genome assembly GCA_963930775.1 of Cliona cf. orientalis. Taxonomy (NCBI): domain Eukaryota; kingdom Metazoa; phylum Porifera; class Demospongiae; order Clionaida; family Clionaidae; genus Cliona; species Cliona cf. orientalis. Next base: position 2,066,091 of record OZ005694.1, on the reverse strand, counting down.
ACAATAATATTATTTTAAATATCTCATCCGATGGGATCTATGCTCTTGAGAGACCCTCAGGCCTTTAGTAGCACCCTCAATGTGCTTGGGATGCCATCACCTTGATGTCATTGTCAGTGCCGTCACTTGGGGATGCATGTGAATTGATCTGCACCAAATCTGCCGTAGCGGGGTAAGGCAATCGGTTTATCTCAGCAAAAAATTGCCAAAACATCAAGGTCTAGGCATCTGAGCAACTAATGAATTAGTCGAGACCTTTGAAAATACTTTCTTCATTAGTGTGTAAATAGATGCAGCGTGCTGGGTGTCCTTAGCCTAGTATGTATCCTTAACCCACCCACCACCCCCACAAAGCCACGTCACTGCTTGTTGTGGCTTCTTAATCTCTCTACCACCCACACTTGATCAGTTGTACTTAAGTCAATGCTACTGAGCCACGCTAGCTGCGTGTCTGTGCATGCTTCTTCTTGATAAAATAGAGCTGATATTATAGTGAAAAAAATGAAGACTTTCTTTCTCTCCCCAATCTTAATATTTGGACTGATTTATGTACTAGCTGAGACTAAGGAACATGTGATCTTTTACGTCTCACCAACGGAACCTCTCAGCTCTTGCCCTGGAAACAGCAGTTGTCCACCTGGTCAGCTCTGTCACACAATGGACTACGTAGTCAACCATAGCAGTGAATTTTTTTCATCAGACCATGTAAATGTAACACTGATATTCATGTGTGGAGTCCACAACTATACAAAGAACTTATTTGTACAAAATCTCAACTCATTTGTCATGAAAGGAACTGCAGAATCCAGAGAGAATGTCATCATTGACCATCAGTTTGTTGGTAAGCCCAAGTGCACAATTATTTGGTTCTTCAATGTCAGCTTTGTGAACATCACAACCCTGACAATGAGATGTCCTGCGATAAATCTTACAGAGAGCCATATTACAGTGAAGAGCTCCAATCTCAATGGCTATCCTGGCATAAATGAAACCTTATCCTTCGTCAATATTACAGGCAGAGGCTCACGAGCTTTACTGGACAACTGTACATTCAAAGAAAACTGCTTTGTTAGAAGTAATTATAGTGATGGGATAATTGTTAGCAATACTACATTTCAGTCGTACAAACATCGATTATATTCAATTATCACAGCCCTTTCTAGTGTAGTAACATTAACAGGAAATGTAAACTTTACCAACGGTATTGTAGGGACAGCAGGTACAGCAGTGTATTTAGAAACCACTCAGCCTGAGCTCAAAGCTTTACTTAACATCACAACCGGTGCAACTGTAAACTTCATCAACCTTACATGTAGCTATACTGGAGGAGCAGTGTATGGGAAGAAAGCAGTGATGCAGATTGGTGCTAAAGCAAGGGTGGTCTTTATGAATAATACCGCTGATTATAGTGGTGGAGCGGTGTCCATGTGGCCTGGAATGATCACTGTAGGCAATGAATCATATGTGACATTTACATACAACCGTGCTTCATTCGGTGGAGCAATTTGGCTCTCGAAAAGAAGATTGATTGTTGACAGTGAAGCAAACCTGATTTTCAGCCACAATTATGCAATTTTTAATGGTGGAGCTCTAACATTAGTGATTTCAACTGTTATTGTGAATACAAGTGGTATTCAGTTTTACAACAATAGAGCAATGAGAAATGGAGGAGCAGTAGCTGTTATGTATGGAAGCGTGATTATTAGCACTAATAAATCGATAAAGTTTGTTATGAATTCTGCATAACTGAAAGGTGGTGCAATTTATATAGGATATGGTGCTCGCCCCTCTATCATTGTTGGTAGTTATTCCAAATTACTCCTTTTCAACAACTCTGCATTTCAAGGAGGTGCTCTCTATAATGCCATGCCGTCATTACTTGTGACCACAGTGGGATATCAGTCGAGTGTACAGTTTATAAACAACACAGCATTTGATGTTGGTGGAGCAGTGTATTCTCAGTCTTCACATCCTTGTATATTCATGATCACAGACTTTTCTGCCAAAGTATCTTTTATTGGAAATTTTGCACAACGTGGTATCGGACACCACATGTATGGAGCAAGTGTAAGGGATATTTCATGTTCTAGAGATAAAATAAGGTCTCTGAATAGACAAGGAAAACCTCATTGTTTTTTTCAAGGCGAAGAACCCAATGGGTATGTTAACATCTTCTCCTTTGACCCTGGACTCAATAAGACCCTATCTCCGGTATCCTCTGCTCCTCAGCGTGTGTGTCTCTGTGACTCCAATGGTAAACCACAGTGTGATAATATCTCATACATTTTAACTAATACCAGTGTTTATCGTGGTGAAACCATCACATTACCTGCATGTATAGTGGGTTGTGACTTTGGCGCTACAGTTGGCATGATCCATGCCACATCCCTTTTTTCAGATTCTCACTCAAAACGAGACAAATTGCAACTGGTAATCGACAGTGAAAAATGTGTTCCTTTTAACTATACGGTTTACTCAAAACGTGATCATGAATTTTTATTGTTGCAAACATCGTCTCTGCCAGTATCTGCTGTCATTAGCAATGAATCCACCAAACATGATCTCTTCAACTATGTAAAAATAATCAAGAATCAAATATCTAGTACCTATTTTTTTCATAATCAGTCTGGTTGTATCGGTACTGACCTCCTAACAACCCCAATTTTCATAAATATCTCCTTATTCCAAGGTTGCCCTCCAGGACTAACTCTAAATCATAATGAAACCACATGCAGCTGTTATCCTGTCTTGGCTAATAATGGCTTCAGTTGTGAAGTGAAAAACAAAACTGGTCTCCTGCAGTGGAATGGCACTGTGTGGGTGAATGCAACCTTCAATCAGAGTAATAACACTGGTATCATGTACAACAGATTCTGTCCCCTACTCTACTGCAAGTCAGGCAACAAGACAGTTTATATTGGAGATGATCCCAGCGAACAGTGTGCCTCCCAACGAACCGGCATCCTGTGTGGTGCCTGCAAGGACAGCTTTAGCTTGGCAATTGGATCTTCTCGATGCATTGAATGTTCCAACAGTCATAACGTGGCGCTTCTGCTTGCCTTTGCTGCTGCTGGTGTCCTCCTTGTGTTCTTTATCCTTGCACTCAACCTCACTGCCACTCAAGGACTCATTAATGGAGTCATTTTCTATGCTAACATTGTATGGGCCTATAAGATAATACTCTTTCCCGCAGACATTGGGGCATTCACGTTTCTTCAAGTTTTCCTTGCCTGGCTTAACTTGGATTTTGGAATTGAGACTTGCTTCTTTATTGGACTGGTATTGGAAGACATGGCTGCAGTTTCTCTTCCCATTCTACATCGGGGCCATTGCTGGTGTTATCATTGTTGCTTGTCGCTACTCCTCTCGCCTCACTAACCTCATCGGTAGTAGAGCTGTTCCTCTTCTAGCCACACTTTTCCTTTTATCTTACATGAAGCTCCTTTGTACTGTGATAGATGCCACCTCAGTTGCAGTGATAGCACAGTACCCACAAAACACCTCCTATGCTGTGTGGTACCTCAATGGAAACCTACGGTACTGCCAGCACCCTCACATTTACCTTTTCGTAGCGGCCATTCCTACTCTTGTGTTTCTGTGGCTTCCCTACACACTCCTGCTGCTATTCATTCAACCCTTGAGGAGAGTGTCTCATCTAAGGCCACTCAAGTGGATCAACAAGCTAGCCCCTGTCTACGATGCTTACTTCTCTTCTTTGAAGGATAAGCACCAATACTGGTTTGGAGCAATGCTTCTTATTCGAGGAGTACTCCTGGTTCTATTGACAGTAACTTCAGTGGACAATCCGGAATTGAATGTGTTTGCTCTGTTACTGTTCATATCCTTCTTATTTTTCTTCATATCAATAAAGAATGTTTACAAGCGAATAAATGTGAGAATTCTAGAAACCGCTATCTTGTGTAACCTTATTGTCTTGAGTTCTGGAACTCTGTACAAGTGGGAATCTACTGAATCAAGGTTAAAATTACTTATGGTGTCAATTGGAATCACCTTTGCTCAATTCTGTGTAATTGTTGTGTGGAGTTTGATCAAGCCTTGCCTCAGTGCTGCAGTGGCGGATCCAGGGGTAGTTCGTTTGGTTCGTTCGAACCCCCCTGACCCCAAGCCTACCTCGAGTAATAATACCTTCCAATGAAAAAATTGAGTGTACCAGTGATTCTTGATGTGAAACTACACTATTTTGGGAGTCTTGGCCTTGTTTATTACAGCTACAATCAGGAAACTTACAGGTTCTTTCGTCGTCTTTCTAGCGGCTGCACGGTTCAGCGGCAAGCGCGATCGAAAAGGGGGCGTGGCGAACACAAAAGTGGGCGTGGTCGACGAAAATTTTTCGCGCGCTTCGCGCGCACAATGAGAAGAACCCCCCTTCACAATATCCTGCATCCGCCCCTGGTGCTGGTTGGAGGTGCAGACAAAATCAAGGCAATGATGTCATCGATGAGATCATTGATGATGATGACATCGCTCATGAGCGAATTGAAGATCCTGAACTTGAACCACTGATTAATTATACTCCTCGGCCCATTACAATGCCCACTTCTGCTAGATACACAAAATGATCGAAGCAGCTAGCTATGGAATGCCATAGATAACGAATAAAATGAACTCAAATCACACAATTTATTATTTAAGTGATAATTTTTCAGCTACACATTTCCTTTGCCATTGATCTTTATTAATGAGCAGATACTAAAGAGTTTTATGCATGCAATTGCAATAGGTCTAGACTAGTAATTAACTGTTGTTAGTGAGTCCTCACCCCTTTTCAATTGTTTCAGTAGCTACTATAAACTTTTGAGGCCGTTGAATAACAAAATTTAGATTCTGTTTTGCATATAGCTACTGGAACATCGAATCAGTGGAACAAAATCAACATTAAATTTCATTGTTGTAGCTGTGCAGTCTAGGGATAGCTAGCTACTTCTTTGAAAATGAAATAGAGAGAAGAGTTTGAATTGATTGAGACGGAGTAGCTGCTGTCACAGTTTGCTGACAGGCCTTAGCCCTCATCCTTCAAAAGCACTAAGCAGTGGCACCTCTTCCAGCATGCCTACTATAGTGTAAACTTCAACGTCTTCTGCAGAAGGAGGCATAGAGAATAAAAAATGCATGCATTTTCACCGGGGATCTTAATAATATTCATCAACCTTAAAAAGTGACATAGTAGTTTTCTGTACTTTACATTAATTGTTCTGCATATAAATGCTTATAATAACAATACCAGTAATTATTATTTTACGAAATTAGGACTGTACATTTGTACTCTTGGCTATAGACGGGTTGCCTTAATGTAATTCATGACATGAAAGTTCAAGCCACATGAACATGCGGAAAATCAATACCATCAAGGCTTGTTGCTATGGCAATGATTTTTTTTTAGATAATGCTATTGACCCATGTAATCATCACACTGAAGTTTGAGACTTGTCTGATCTATTGCTGATTTTATAAAAATCCTAGAAGTGAGCAATTTTCCCATATGTTTGTATGGCAGTAGGGCAAAATGTGCCCTACCGCAATACAAACATATGGGAAAATTGCTCACTTCTAAGATTTTTATAAAATCAGCAATAGATCAGACAAGTCTCAAACTTCAGTGTGATGATTACATGGGTCAATAGCATTATCTAAAAAAAAATCATTGCCATAACGACATGTCTTGAGGGTACTGATTTTTCTAATTTATGACCTTGCCATGCTAATCATATTAAGGCAACCCGTCTATACTTGTACTACACAGGTGTGGGACCCCCATAGCTACTTAAAAATTCTGACTATTGCATCATAGCCATTACCAATAGATCAAGAGCTCCTTATCAAATCATCTTCCAAGTAGCTATAATATCCGTGGGCACCCACGGATTTTTCTGAATAGATATTATAGCTATGCATGAGCGGTCTGTTTGGAGGGAGGAGAGGGTGAGGGAAAAGAGACAGAATGGTCTTTACAAAGAGAGTTCTGTTGACAGAGAAGAGAGAAAAGAAGATAAGAACATGACCGGTCATGAGGTAGAAGCAGAGGGTGGAGCCTTGGATGAAATGGGAGGAGTTTTACTGGTGCCAATCTGTCGAAGGGAGAACAGCAAACTGAGGGAGCTAGCTACATGTATGTATGCATTGTACATGACCATGATTCGTGTAATTTTATTATGAACATTGTATAGCTAATTAGCTATTCTTTAGGAGGACATCATTGCAATCAGCATAGGAGTGCCCCGATCCGATCCTCCCCTTCTCCGGCTCCATCACCTCCCTCTTCTCCTCCTTGAGCACCACACCTCCTGACTCCGCCCATATCCACTCAGTGGTTGCTATGGCAACAACTCAATCCACAGAGCTCCCTACTTCTGCAAACGATACTTCAGTGGAATTTGATTCTACTTGCAAAAATCCAAACTCTGATCATAGTTTTGATGATGTTTTTGAAGCGGATATTCAAGAACTGCGAACTATCACTTGACAAGTCGCTACGTCTGTTATTGCTGATTTTGCAGATTTCAGTGACTACAAACAGAAGAGGGATGATGGAGGGACAAGTGGGTGTGTTTCTCGGTCACTGGCCCCTCCCACCTCTTAAATCTATCAGGCAGCGACGAATGGATGGTGCTATAAACAGTAAATTTCAACGTTATTATCACATTAACACAGGGTATTGCAACAGTGATCTGTTATTAAAAGATCCAGATCAAGATTTTGGGTGAGTGCCTGTGTGCGGCTGCCAATGTAGCTACCACCTATAGCTACTAAGAACCCGTGTGGACTGAAATTACAAGTTATTCAAGTGCCCGGAAGACGTGACCAATGCTCTTTGTGGGTATAAGTACACGTTGAGTGATGAGCTACGGGCTCTTAGCTATGCCTTGGCCAAAATGGATCATGAGTGACCTTTTCTGATCATGTACACAGCTGGCCATGATCTGCATATAGTGCATGCAGGTATCATTTATAGGCTAGGACCAGGTGAGAAATGTAGACACTATAGCTACAAAGAGCGACGATGACATGGAGCCCTTGCGATTAGATAAGGGTGGCAGCTACACGCAAAAAAGTGTCCAGCCACTATATTTTTGCTCATATCCCATGACTAGTTACACAGGCTAGAGACTCAGTTCACGTTTGCTGGAGCAACAATTGAAAGGTTATACTTTGTAATGGTGGCCATAACTCAACAAATGTTTACAGTGCATTATGCATGGTTTCTCGTGGATGGTCACATTTGTCTAAGCCGTATTATAAATCTTAAGCTAGGGGGTGAGGTGTAAGCTTAAACATCCAGCAGGGGGTGATTGCCCTCCCCCACTCTCCCCCGCTAAATGCAGCCCAGGATGGGCTCGTATATTTGTATAGATCGCAGTTGATACAGTGTAAACAGGCAGTGGCTCTCAAGTACATACTATAATGATTTAGTTTAGGTAGTCACAGAAGCTTTCAGTTTGTATAGTGATATAGCCAGGTGCCTTCCCCCTACTCCTAGATCATGCACTGACTCTGAAGAGACTTAAATGTACTATAAACATGTTCAGGTGCAGGGTATGTAGTTCAATATTCCTGATATTGAACAAGCATACACAGTGAGCCATGCTATACATGCGCATGAGTCATGCATGCATGTAGTGATGAGGGTTCTGCATACATATGCATTGATTCGAATCTGTGATCAACCTCTTCTGGTAGCGTTACATCCCTGTTGGTATTCGAATTTTCAAATCCCTTGGCTTGTGCATGTGTGCCAAGTGACTTGGATTTGGAATTTCAAGTACATTATTCCTCTTTCTAGTCTCATTTTTAGCAATCTTGGTCATGGTAGCTATTTGAAAGTTTGAGTCCATTGAGGGTCTTTGAAATTTCAAGTCCTTTAGCTTGCCGTGCCTGCATGCAGCTGTATACACAATTTCAATCATGCTTATATATTATGGTCTTTGAAATTTCAATTTGTTTACTTTGCTTTTCCTTGTATAATTATACACTTTTGATCATGGTATTTTAAGTTCTTCAGTTTGCCTTCCTTAATTGTAATAATATTAATTTTCAATCATGGTCTTTGAAATTTCAAGTCCTTTGTTTGCCTTCCTTGTAGCTATATTATATATGTACACTGGCTTTCAATCGTGGTGTTTGAAATCAATTCCAAGTCCTTTATTTACTTTGCTGTTGGTCTCTGGAGTCCAAGGAGCTATTTTGTGGAAGATCACAAAGGAAGGCTGACTTTCATGTTGGTTGACCTTTTATCATCATTAATTTTAGCTTGATTTTGGAAAGATCATTTTGGGAAAAAAAGAACAAAATTTTGTACGTCATTTTGTTGTATTTGCAAATGTATTGATCACTTTTCCATAATCTACCACTTTCAGGTTCATAATAATTATTATTCTGATACTGAATGTCAAAATGTATACTGATATGGGATGGTATTGTGTTTTAAAGCATCACACTGACCCGTTTGCAGGATTGATATATAAACTGATCCCACGTACACTAACAAAACATTGCAGGATTGCATGAGAAATGGTGCAAAATCCTCCCATTTTTTGTCTGAATGATGACAAATGGAACATTTTTGTAATTTTGTATATAATCATCCTGGGTAAGCACCCATGTGGACTCGAAATTGCAAATCATTACATGTATGGACCTAATATAATAATATAATAGTTAGACACTGTTTAGGAGGTTTCTAGCTACGTGATTTAGAAGACCAAAGGGCTCTATATAATAGAATGCCAAGCAAAGCGAGGGTTCTACTGAGCCCTGAGGTCTTCTATATCATGTGGAAACCAACTAAACAGTGCCTAACAACTTTAGACCCTAGCAACAATGCCCATGAATAGGCTTGGCATACAAACTGCTGCCTAGCAACAATCCTAACCATAGATAAAATTTTTTTTACAGATTTATTAACAAGTTTATATGGGAAATAGATACTAAGAAACCACAGATAGAGAGATGTAGATGCTACAACAAGCAGTGGCGTGGTCTTGCTGCATGTCAGTGCACATCTGACCCCAGTTGGTACAGTGATCTGGAAGACATAACGGATGTTTATATATACACTGACTCTACGTATACCCTGCTACACAGTGTCTACTCCCGCAAAAGTTCTAATTACAGCGCTGCTCTAATGTAAACGCCACTTTACATAATATTAATTATTATTGTTCTAATTAAAGCGAGCACCAAAGTACAGTCAGGGATATAATGTTGTGACAGCCACTACATTTAGCCACACTCATAAGTAGCTATAGTGACATTCACTATTCATTTTTTACAGATTAGTGATACTGTGTAGCAGGGCACTTAGAGTCAGTAAATATCCGTCATGTTTCCCAGATCTAGATCACCAATTGGGGACAGATGTGCACTGGCAGCAATAGATACTAATATTATTATATAATTTATAGCAATAGCTATTATTATATAATATACTATGTGTATATATATAGCTAGCTATAAAGTTGCGTGTCTGTCCATGCTCCTTCTGCATATAAAGACAAAATATATAGAGCTGAAATGAAGACTTTCTTTCTCTCCCCCACAGTCTTAATATTGTTTGGGCTGATTTATGTACTTGCTGAGACCAATAAGGGTGCAGTCTATCACATCTCACCAACAGAGCCTCTCAGCTCTTGCCCTGGAAACAGCAGCTGCCCACCTGGTCAGCTCTGTCACACAATGGACTACTTAGCCAACCAAAGCAGTGAGTTCTTCTCACCAGATCAAGTCAATGTAATACTGATATTCATGTGTGGAGTCCACAACTATACAAACAACTTGTTTATACGAAATCTCCACTCATTTATCATGAAAGGAGCTGCAGAATCCAGAGAGAATGTCATCATTGACCATCAGTTCGGTATGAAAGGTAGTAAACCCAAATGCACGTTGATTCAGTTCTTCAATGTCAGCTTTGTGAACATCATAACCCTGACAATGAGATGTCCTGCAATAAAGCTGAAAGTGAGCCACATTACAGTGAAGAGCTCCACCCTCTATGGCTATCCTGGCATGAATGAAACCTTATCCTTCATCAATATTACAGGCAGAGGCTCACAAGCTTTACTGGACAATTGCACATTCAAAGAAAACTGCTTTATTAGGAGTTATCTTAGTGATGGGATAATTGTGAGCAACAGCACATTTCATTCCTACAGACATCGATTACATTCAATTATTGCTGCCCTTTCTAGTGTAGTAACATTAGCAGGAAATGTAAACTTTACCAACGGTACTATAGTGATCCACTCTTCATCAGGTACAGCATTGTATCTAAAAGCCACTCACCCTGAGGTCAAATCTTCACTTAACATCACAACAGGTGCAACTGTGTACTTTGTCAACCTAACATGCAAAGGTGGTGGAGGAGCAGTGCAGGGGCGGGGTGCAATGATGCACATTGATACTAAGGCAACAGTGATCTTTAAATATAATACTGCCGGAGATCATGGTGGAGCAGTGAGCATGAGGGATGGAATGATTATTATAGGCACTGATTCATTTGTGATATTCATGTACAACCATGCTAATTTTGGTGGAGCAATTACGCTTGCAAGTGCAATATTGATTATTAATAGTGAAGCAAACCTGATTTTCAGCCACAATTATGCAACTTCTAACGGTGGAGCTCTAAAGTCAGTGAATTCAACTGCTCATGTGAACACAAGTGGTATCATATTTTATGACAATAGAGCACCATATGGAGGAGCAATAAATTCTTTTTATGGAATCATGATTATCAACATAAATAAATCAGTAAATTTCACTATGAACTCTGCACAAGTGAAAGGTGGTGCAATTAATATAGAAATAGGTGTCCACCCCGCTATCATTGTTATAGTAATTATTCCAAACTACTCTTTTTCAACAACTCTGCATTTCAAGGAGGTGCTCTCTATAGTAGCATGCCATCATTACTCATGGCCACAGTGGGATATCAGTCGAGTATTCAGTTTATAAACAACACAGCATTTGATGTTGGTGGAGCAGTGTATTCTCAGTCTTCACAACCTTGTATATTCATGATTACAGACTACTCTGCTAAAGTATCTTTTATTGGAAATTATGCACAACATGATGTTGGACACCACATGTATGGAGCAAGTATAAGGGATGCTTCATGTTCTAGTGACAGTATAATTTTTGTAAATGAACAAGGAAAACCACACTGTTCTTATATATATGAAGAACCTGAAGGGTATGTTAACATCTCCTTTGACCCTGGGCTCAACAATACCCTATCTCCGGTATCCTCTGCTCCTCAGCGTGTGTGTCTTTGTGACTCCAATGGTAAACCACAGTGTGCTAATATTTCATACATTTTCACCAATGCCAGCGTATATCGTGGTGAAACCATCACATTACCTGCATGTATAGTGGGTTATGACTTTGGCACTACAGTTGGTACGACCCATGCCAAATCCCTTTATTCAGATTTTTCTTTAAAACGAGATAAATCACAACAGGTATTTGACAGCAAAAAATGTCTAGTCTTCAACTATACAGTTTACTCAAAACGTGATTATGAGCTTTTACTGTTACAAACATCATCTCTGCCAGTATCTGGTTACATAAGCAATGAATCAACAGACCATGATATCTTTAACTATAAAGCTAATAATATCAAACATCAAATATCTGATTATAATTCGCATAATCAGTCTGGTTGTATTGAGATTGACGTCCTAACCACCCCAATTTTTATAAATATCACCTTACTTTCAGGCTGCCCTTCAGGACTGATTCTTAATCATGATGAAACCACATGCAGCTGTTATCCTGTCTTGGCTAACAATGGCTTCAATTGCTTAGTAAAAAACAAAACTGGTCTCCTGCAGTGGAATGAGACTGTGTGGGTAAATACAACCTTCAATGAGAGTCATAGCACTGGCATCATGTACAACAGATTCTGTCCACTACTCTACTGCAAGTCAGGTAACAAGATGGTCAACATTGGAATTGATTCCAGCGAACAGTGTGCCTCCAACCGAACCGGCATCCTGTGTGGTGCCTGCATGGACAGCTTTAGCCTGGCAATTGGATCTTCTCGGTGCATTGAATGTCCCAACAGTCATAACGTGGCACTCCTGCTTGCCTTTGCTGCTGCTGGTGTCCTCCTTGTGTTCTTTATCCTTGCACTCAATCTCACTGCCACTCAAGGAGTCATTAACGGAGTCATCTTCTATGCTAACATTGTATGGACCTACAAGATGATACTCTTTCCCGCAGACATTGGAGAAAATTATTTATTCATATTTCTTCAAGTTTTTATTGCCTGGCTCAACTTGGATTTCGGAATTGAGACTTGCTTCTTTGTTGGACTGGATGCTTATACAAAGACATGGCTGCAGTTTCTATTCCCATTCTACATATGGGCCATTGCTGGTATTATCATTGTTGCTTGCCGCTACTCCTCTCGCCTCACTAATCTCATCGGTAGCAGAGCTGTTCCACTTCTAGCCACACTTTTCCTATTATCTTACATGAAGCTCCTTCGTAGTGTGATAGATGCCACCTCAGTTGCAGTAATAGCACAGTACCCACAGAACACCTCCTCTGCTGTGTGGTACCTCGATGGAAACCTACGCTATTGCCAGCACCCTCATATATACCTTTTCATAGCGGCCATTGCTACTTTTATATTCTTGTGGCTTCCCTACACACTCCTGCTTCTGTTCATTCAGCCTTTGAGTAGAGTGTCTCATCTAAAGTGGATCAACAAGCTAGCCCCTGTCTATGATGCTTACTTCTCTCCTGTGAAGGATAAGCACCGATACTGGTTATGAGGTAATTATAGTGTAATTATGATGAAACCTATAGTGTAATCTATGAGGTAATTATGAGAAAATTCAGGGCCTCGCTGGAGCCTTTCTGAGACTTGAAAATCAGTAAATATGTAGAGTATCTTACGCGTGTATCCAGCGAATACATTACAAGCTGAGCGCTACTTTCTCTGAAAAGTACTGTTGGTTGAACTTCACGTGTTTTCTTGGCTTACGTAATGCCATGGATAAATAAAGCTAACCTTGCGCTATATATAGCACGCATCACTGCCACAAGGGGCTGGCCCGCGCGCGACTGCAGCAGCGTGACCAACCTGAACTTCGGAAGGAATACTGTGTTGTCGAGTTCGTCTCTGTGATTGAAGCATCGAAACTTATCGCTATCAAGGTTGAGAGTCGACTTTAGACGCCATCTCCATGATTTCTGGGGCCAGCATCGATCGATGTGTACGCATTTTATTGACGACCTTTTACCACATGCACCATTACACTGTGCAGCTACTGGGGAGATGGTCAAGGGTTCATATAAAAGAAGAATTTGTTAGTCATTATTAGCAAAGATATTATTATATTCTACCATAAATCGCGAATATTTCGTGTCCAAAATATTTCAGGCGATAATTTTTCGCGTTAAATAATTTTTGAACAAGCAACCCTGTACCGCATTGTCGTTAATATTGCATATGTATTTCGTGCGTTTAATTTCACACAAATCATGCTATCCGAAAATATTTTAACATTGAAATTTAGTAGTCAAGCAGCACTTCCTTGCCAATGTTGTGTTGAAGTAGAGAACCGCAAACCGAGGAAGCTGCTGAAAGCAATAGAGTCTTATGATGTGTGTGTGTGCATGCATGCATGCATGCATGTTTGTATGTGCATGCACGTTATGTTTTTAATATACGTGACCAACTCTGAGAAAACTATGGAGTACTTATAAGTAGTAGCTATAGCTATATCCTGCAAATTATAAAAGCTGAATATAGCTACAATATCACCATTATTATGTTCCAGTCAGGACGGCACTTGAACCACATTCACAAGATCTTACATTTTTATTTCCATTCTATATCTGGGTCATTGCTGGTGTTATCATTGTTGCTTGTCACTACTCCTCTCGCCTCACTAGCCTCATCGGTAGCAGAGCTGTTCCTCTCCTAACCACACTCTTCCTTCTATCTTACATTAAGCTCCTTCATACTGTGATAGATGCCACCTCAGTTGCAGTGATAACACAGTACCCACAGAACACCTCCTATGCTGTGTGGTACCTTAACGGAAATCTACGATACTGCCAGCGCCCTCACATTTACCTTTTTATAGCGGCCATTGCTACTCTTGTGTTCCTGTGGCTTCCCTACACACTCCTTCTTCTGTTCATTCAGCCTTTGAGGAGAGTGTCTCATCTAAGGCTGCTCAAGTGGATCAATAAGCTAGCCCCTATCTACAATCCTGAATCCTTCCCCTTTACTACGTAATTTTTTTCACTACTGTGTAACTATAGCCAAAGTTTTGAGGAATAATAGCTAATTGCATGGTTTTGCGCTAAAGATAAAATTCTATCAGCTACACCTTAATACATTTGTTTAAATGTACGTGCCATGGATTTCATAGACAAAAAACTTTCACATGCAGTCTAGCTAGCAAGATTTATTTATACACAACACAGCAATAGTAGGCAAAAATAATATTCATCCACATGCATGCATTTTAGTGATGGAGAGAGTTTCTATTAATTATTAGCACAGGTATGTATTATAGTAGCTATATTTACATATATATACCCTTCAAGCATATGGCACTGTGTGCTGTTGCTATTAGCTACGTACAGTTGGTCATGACCTGAAGCCACAGAGAAGTAAGGGAAGGTCAATGCAGACCTCAAATAGGAAGAGTGACTATATGATGTTATGGCTGGCTGGTGAATGAGCAAAAACACAGCCTAATATAGTTAATGAAAGGCAGGGGCGTACCTTAGTTGTTTCCTCGTTGCCCGGAAACCCCCCTTGGCAGTCAGATTCAGCATTATCTTAGTATGACTTAGCTGCTATAGGAAACCCCCTTGGTCTCCAGATTCCATCTGCAGGCACTAAAATCTCTTAAAACTTAGCTTAGAACTCTCCTCTGGTGTTTTTCCTTGTGTTTCTTTGCTAAAATCTTCGAGAATCTGGCAAACTGTTACTAAAACATGCTAAACGGCGATCGTTAATTAGAGGGCGTGGCCCCAAAAGTGGGCGTGGTCGCTCAATTTTTCGCGCGCGCTCCGCGCGCAACTACTTAGAAACCCCCTGTATTAAATCCTGGGTACGCCCCTGATGAAAGGGTTGATTTCCTTCAGTGGCTATGGCTGACAGTAGGGCTCTTAAGAGTAAACATCTGTCATGTTTCCAGATCACAAATTGGAGGTGTGCTATTGGCTGCCATACTATGTGTATCGTCCTCAATTAGCTCTGCTTCTTTCTTGGCATGTGTGCATATTATATCACCTGCCCTACCATTCACTCGTGCATGACCTACTGTATTTAAGTCACTGAGTTCTGTTGCACTAGTAAGATTGAATCTCGCTGCTGCGTGTCCCTTCATGCACCTTTGCAAGATCTCTCACTCTTCTTATTACCTCTTAATTGGTTATTGTGGTGGACATAGCTAGCCTGTGAAAAATAGCTCGACAATGAGGCTGCTATCTCTTCTCTTCATTAACCCTCGCCGCAAAGCGTAGGCGGAGGGTTACTGCAATCGTTTGGCGATTTTTGTCCGTCCGTCCGTTTGTCCGTCCGTCCGTCCGTCCGTCCGTCTGTTTGTCCGTCCGTATGGTAAGGATCGTCTGAGAGCAAGTACGCATCTGAGGATTACCAGGCATCAAGGAAGAGTGGTCACGTTAAGTCCTGCCCAGTGGTATAGTAGTGTGCAGCTGTGGTTGCCGTTCTGTGCCTTGCTGGTCAGTTGTCAATGCAGTGACAGTGTAAACAGGCAGTGGCTCTCAAGTGCATAATTGAGTTTAAGCAGTCACAGATCTAGAGGCTTTCAGCTATTATAGTGACATAGGCAGGTGCCTTCCCCCTAGCCTATATCCTGCACTGACTCTAAAGAAAACTGGAGTACCTCAGGTGCAGGGTATAGCTAGCTAGTATTGAACTAGATACATACTACCATAATTATTATGGTAGTATGTATCTAGTTCAATATACTCCAGGACATTATATTGAGCAGGCATACATGCACACTGAGATATATGCTAGCTACTATAGATCTACATGTGCATGAGTCATGCATGCGTGTAGCGGAGAGGGTTTTGCACTCCTGTGCATTCATCTTGATATTTGGATCAATTTGCATCAGGCTAACTGAGGGTACAATCTATCATATCAAGCCAATAAAGCATCTCAGCTCTTGCCCTGGAAACAGCAGCTGCCCACCTGGTCAGCTCTGTCACACAATGGACTACTTAGCCGAACATAGCAGTGAGTTCTTTTCACTAGACCACGTCAATATAACACTGTTATTCATGTGTGGAATCCACAACTATATAAAACACTTATTTGTACAAAATCTACACTCATTTGTCATGAAAGGAATTGCAGAATCCAGAGAGAATGTCATTATTGATCATCAGTTTTTTGGTAAACCTAAGTGCACAGTTATTTGGTTTTTCAATGTCAGCTTTGTGAACATCACAACCCTGACAATGAGATGTCCTGCAATAAATCTTACAGAGAGCCATATTACAGTGAAGACCTCCAACCTCTATGGCCATCCTGGCATAAATGAAAGTTTATCTTTCATTAATATTACAGGCAGAGGCTCACAAGCTTTACTGTACAACTGTACATTCAAAGAAAACTGCTTTGTTAGGAGTAATCTTAGTAATGGAATAATTGTCAGCAACAGCATATTTCAATCCTACATGCAGACATCAATTACATTCAATTATTGCTGCCCTTTCTAGTGAAGTAACATTAACAGGAAATGTAAACTTTACCAACAGTACTGTAGGGATTGGATACCCTTCAATGGGTTCATCAGGTACAGCAGTGTATCTAAAAGCCACTCACCCTGAGCTCAAATCTTCACTTAACATCACAACAGGTGCAACTGTGTGCTTTGTCAACCTAACATGCGGTGGTCATGGAGGAGCAGTGTATGGGAATAATGCAATGATGCACATTGGTGTTAAAGCAAGAGTGATCTTTATGCATAATGCTGCATATTGGGGTGGAGCGGTGTTCATGTCACATGGAATGATCACTATAGGCAATGAATCATATGGTGCTAAAGTAAGGGCGGTCTTTATGAATAATAGTACCACTGATGTGAATGATGAAGCAATGGCCATGCTTGGTGGAATGATCACTGTGGGTGCTGAATCATATGACATTGCGATATTTGCGTACAACCATGCCACACACGGTGGAGCGATTATGCTTGACAATGCAACATTAGTTGTTGAAAGTGAAGCAAACCTGATTTTCAGCCACAATTCTGGACTGCTTGGAGGAGCTCTAGAGTTAATGGATTCAACTGTTCATGTGAACACAAGTGGTATTGACTTTTACAACAATAGAGCATCATATGGAGGAGGAGCAATATATTCTTTTTATGGAACCATGATTATTAACACTAATAAGTCATTAAATTTCACTATGAATTTTGCACACTTGAAAGGTGGTGCAATTTATATAGAAACAGGTGTACAATGCTCTATCATTGTTGGTAATTATTCCAAATTACTCTTTTTCAACAACTCTGCATTTCAAGGAGGTGCTGTCTATAATACGATGCCATCATTACTCATGACCACAGTGGGATATCAGTCGAGTATTCAGTTTATCAATAACACAGCATTTGATGTTGGTGGAGCAGTGTATTCTCAATCTTCACAGCCTTGTATATTCATGATCACAGACTACTCCGCTAAAATATCTTTTTTAGGAAACTATGCACAACGCGGTGTTGGTCACCACATGTATGGAGCAAGTGTAAGGGATACTTCATGTTCTGCACAGTACATAGAATTTCTGAATGAACAAGGAAAACCTCACTGCCTTTTTCTAGGCGAAAATTCCCACCATGAACTTAGCATCTCCTTTGACCCTGGCCTCAACGAGGCCCTGTCCCCTGTATCCTCTGCTCCTCAGCGTGTGTGTCTCTGTGACTCCAATGGTAAACCACAGTGTGCAAATATCTCATACATTTTCACTAATACCAGTGTTTATCGTGGTGAAACCATCACATTACCCACTTGCATAGTGGGTTATGACTTTGGCACTACAGTTGGTACAATCCATGCCAGATCCCTTTATTCCGATTCTCTCTCAAAACGAGACAAATTGCAAATGGTAATTGATAGTAAAAAATGTGTTCCTTTCAACTATACAGTTTACTCAAATCGTGATTATGAACTTTTATTGTTGCAAACATCATCTCTGCCAGTAATTGCTACCATTAGCAATGAATCAACAGAGCACGATATCTTCAACTATGAAAATAATTTTATCAAGGATCGAATATCTAATTGTGTTTCATATAATCATCATGGTTGCATCGATATTGACCTAATAACAACCCCAGTTCTTATAAATATCACCTTACTCCCAGGTTGCCCTCCAGGACTGACTCTAAATCGTGACAAAACCACATGCAGCTGTTTTTCTGTCTTGGCTAACAATGGCTTCAGTTGTTTAGTTAAAAACAAAACTGGTCTCCTGCAGTGGAATGGCACTGTGTGGGTGAATGCAACCTTCAATGAGAGTGATAGCACTGGTATCATGTACAACAGATTCTGTCCACTACTCTACTGCAAATCAGGTAACAAGACAGTAAACATTGGAGAAAATCCCAGAAAGCAGTGTGCCTCCAACCGAACCGGCATCCTGTGTGGTGCCTGCATGGACAGCTTTAGCCTGGCAATTGGATCTTCTCGGTGCATTGAATGTCCCAACAGCAATAAAGTGGCACTCTTGCTTGCCTTTGCTGCTGCCGGTGTCCTTCTCGTGTTCTTTATCCTTGCACTCAACCTCACTGCCACTCAAGGACTCGTTAATGGAGTAATTTTCTATGCTAATATTGTATGGGCCTACAAGATAATATTCTTTCCCTCAGACTTTGGCCATGGAACATTCACATTTGTTCAAGTTTTTATTGCCTGGCTCAACTTGGATTTTGGAATCGAGACTTGTTTCTTTATTGGACTGGATGCTTATTGGAAGACATGGCTGCAGTTTCTATTCCCATTCTACATCTGGGCCATTGCTGGTGTTATCATTATTGCTTGCCGCTACTCCTCTCGCCTAACTAACCTCATTGGTAGCAGAGCTGTTCCTCTTCTAGCCACACTCTTCCTTCTATCTTACATGAAGCTCCTTCGTACTGTGATAGATACAACCTCAGTTACAGTGATAGCACAGTACCCACAGAACACTTCCTATGTTGTGTGGTACCTCGATGGAAATCTACATTACTGCCAGCATCCTCATATTTACCTTTTCGTAACAGCCATTGCTACTCTTGTGTTTCTGTGGCTTCCCTATACACTCCTGCTTCTGTTCATTCAGCCTTTGAGGAGAGTGTCTCATCTAAGGCCACTCAAGTGGATCCACAAGCTAGCCCCTGTCTACGATGCTTACTTCTCTCTTTTGAAGGACGAACACCAATACTGGTTTGGAGCAATGCTTCTTGTTCGAGGAGTACTCCTGGTTCTATTGACAGTAACTTCAGTAAACGATCCTGAACGGAACATATTTGCACTCTTCCTTTTTATAGCTTTCTTATTTTTCTTCATATCTGTTAAATATGTCTACAAGCGAGTAAATGTGAGAATTCTAGAAAGCATTATCTTACTGAACCTTATTATCTTGAGTTCTGGAACTATGTACAGATGGGAATCTATCGAATCAAGATCAAAATTGCTTATGGTGTCGATTGGAATCACCTTTGCTCAATTCTGTGTCATTGTTGTGTGGAGTTTGATCAAGCCTTGTCTCAGTGCTGGTTGGAGGTGCAGACAAAATCAAGGCCATGATGTCATTGATGATGATGATATCGCTCATGAGCGAATTGAAGATCCTGAACTTGAACCACTGATCAATGATACTCCTCGGCCCATTACCATGCCAGCTTCTGCTAAATACACAAAATGAAGTAGCTACCAAGATAAACTGTAACTGCAAATATTTGTCATGGATAATTTTTTGCTATAAACTTATAATTTTACTTTTTCATTTAGTAGGTAGCTACTAAATAAGTTTATGTGACTAATTATTGTTAGCGAGTTCTCCCACTTTCATCACGTAATCTTGTTTTCACTGCTGTGTATAGCATAAAGTTTTGAGGAATAATCTTTATTGCGCGCTTTCACAGTGACCTGCTATGAGAAAAGGGACCACTCAGGATATTTTATAAGAATTGAGTTTTTGGCGTGGATTGATTGCTCTATGTGTACTGAATCCAATGGTGCAAGTTTCATGAAAAAATAGCCGAGTTACGGGTAGGCATATTAATATTTGTTTTTCGGAAAATGTGCATTTTTAATTGTATGCGCCCAAATAAATAAGAATGCCCATAACTATAGTTTAAAAGTTGCAACTCTATGAACATAGCATATCACTGTGAAGCCAAAAATCTACAATTTTCTAATAGACCAAAAGACAGAAAAGAAAATAATAATCTTCCAGACATATTAGCAATTATTAGAAATGAAAAAAATATCCTAAGTGGTACCTTTTCTCATAGCGGGTCACATATTATTGTAGTCTATGATTGTATCAGCATGACTCCTCCACATAATTAACTACTTTCCACAAAAAGTTGTTTACAATTGTTTGGAATTTGGAATATTCAGTTAATAAGATTTTCTGATGCCAAATTAAATGGTTAATGATCTAGAAAGTGGCATGAAATCAAGACAACCACAAAGTTAAGTGTGGTCAAAAAAATAATTAATTTCTCACAGTTAACTGGCCGTAACCTATATACCTGCCCTACCATGCACCGGGCCCATGTATGATATGAGTCACTGAGTTCTGTTACGCTAGTCAGATTGAGTCTCGCTGCTGCATGTTTGTGCGTACACTTTCACAGGATCTCTCACTCTTCTTGGTAAGCACTAGCTTATACCCCTTGGCTATTGTCACATAAATTGTGAAGATAGAAAATATACACTTGTCCAACAATGAGACTGTATTTTTTCTTCGTCTTGACATTTGGATCAGTTTGCGTCAGGCTAAATGAGGGCGCAGTCTACTATGTCAAGCCAGTAAAGCATCTCATCTCGTGCCCTGGAAACAGCAGCTGCCCACCTGGTCAGCTCTGTCACACAATGGACTACTAGTACTTAGCCGACCATAGCAGTGAGTTCTTTTCACCACACCACGTCAATCTAACACTGTTATACATGTGTGGAGTCCACAATTATACAAAGGGTTTGGTTGTACAAAATCTCCACTCATTTGTCATAAAAGGAGCTGCTGCAGAATCCAGAGAAAATGTCATCATTGACCATCAGTTACATATGGAAGTTGGTGAACCCAAGTGCACAGTTATTCGGTTCTTCAATGTCAGCTTTGTGAACATCACAACCCTGACAATGAGATGTCCTGCAATATATCTTGAAGAGAGCCACATTACAGTGAAGAGTTCTAACCTCTATGGCTACTCTGGCATTAATGACAGAATTTCTTTTATCAGTATTGCAGGAAGAGGTTCACAAGCTTTACTGAACAACTGTACATTCAAAGAAAACTGCTTTATTAGAAGTGATTCTAGTGATGGGATAATTGTTAGCAATAGCACATTTCAGTCATACAGACATCAAAGTCAATCAATTATAATGGCGTATTCTAGTGTAGTTACATTAATAGGAAATGTAAACTTTAGTGACAGTATTTCAGGGATCCCTTCTTCAATAGTAACATCAGGTACAGCAGTGTATCTAGAAACCACTCACCCTGAGCTCAAATCTTCACTTAACATCACAACAGGTGCAACTGTGTACTTTGTTAACCTAACATGCAGCAGTTTTGGAGGAGCAGTGTTTGGGGAGAATGCAATGATGCACATTGGTGCCAAAGCAAGGGTGATCTTTATGAATAATACTGCTGGTTTGGCTGGTGGAGCGGTGTACATATGGGGTGGAATGATTACTGTAGGTGCTAAATCATCTGTGATATTTACGTACAACCATGCCTCAGAAGGTGGAGCAATTGGGCTCGACGATGGAATATTGATTGTTGAGGGCGAAGCAAACCTCAATTTCAGACGTAACTCAGCAGATAATGGAGGAGCTCTGGAGTTAACGAGTTCAACTGCCCATGTGAACATGAGTGGTATTGAATTTTATGACAATAAAGCATCAAAACATGGAGGAGCAATATATTTTATTTATTCCACAATAAATATCAAATCAGTAAACTTCATTATGAATTCTGCAGTAGTGAAAGGTGGTGCAATTTTTATAGAAACAGGTGTACAATGCTCTATCATTGTTGGTAATTTTTCCAAATTACTCTTTTTCAACAACTCTGCATTTCAAGGAAGTGCTGTCTATAATATGATGCCATCATTACTCATGACCACAGTGGAATATCAGTCGAGTATTCAGTTTATCAATAACACAGCATTTGATGTTGGTGGAGCGGTGTATTCTCAGTTTTCACCACCTTGTATATTCATGTTTAACGATTATTCTGCTAGAATATCTTTTACAGGAAACTATGCACAACGCGGTGTTGGTCACCACATGTATGGAGCAAGTGTATGGGATGCTTCATGTTCTGCACAATTCATAGACTTCCTGAATGAACAAGGAAAACCTCACTGTTTTCTCTCAGATGAAGGGCCCTGCCGTGAACTAAATATTTCCTTTGATCCTGACTTCGACGAGACCCTATCTCTGATATCCTCTGCTCCTCAGCGTGTGTGTCTCTGTGACTCCAATGGTAAACCACAGTGTGCAAATATCTCATACATTTTTACTAATACCTACATTTATCGTGGTGATACCATCACATTGTCTGCATGTATAGTGGGTTATGACTTTGGTACTACAGTTGGTACAATCCATGCTAGATTCCTTTATTCAGATTCTCGCTCAAAACGAGACAAATCGCAACTGGTAATCAATAGTGAAAAATGTGTTCCTTTCAATTATACCGTTTCCTCAAACCATGATTATGAATTTTTACTGTTACAAACATCATCTCTGCCAGTATCTGGTTACATTAGCAATGAATCAAACAAATATGACATCTTTAGATATGAAAATATTATTAAGAATCAAATATCTGATTATAATTCATATAATCGATCTGGTTGTATCAACACTGACCTCCTAACGACCCCAATTTTTATAAATATCACCTTGCTCCCTGGCTGCCCTCCAGGACTGACTCTTAATCATGATGAAACCACATGCAGCTGTTATCCTGTCTTGGCTAACAATGGCTTCAGTTGTGAAGTGAGAAACAAAACTGGTCTCCTGTAGTGGATTAGTACTGTATGGGTGAATGCAACCTTGAATGAGGGTCATAGCACTCAGTCTGGTATCATGTACAACAAATTCTGCCCCCTACACTACTGCAAGTCAGGCAAGAAGACAGTCAACATTGGAGATGATCCCAGCAAGCAGTGTGCCTCCAACCGAACCAGCATCCTGTGTGGTGCCTGCATGGACAGCTTTAGCCTTGCAATTGGATCTTCTCGGTGCATTGAATGTCACAATAGTCATAATGTGGCTCTCCTGCTTGCCTTTGCTGCTGCTGGTGTCCTCCTTGTATTCTTTATCCTTGCACTTAACCTCACTGTCACTCAAGGACTCATAAATGGAGTCATCTTTTATGCTAACATTGTATGGGCGTACAAGATAATACTCTTTCCCGCAGATATTGGAGCAAATTATTTATTCACATTTCTTTATGTTTTTATTGCCTGGCTCAACTTGGATTTTGGAATCGAGATTTGCTTCTTTGTAGGAATGAATGCTTATTGTAAAACTGGCTGCAGTTTCTATTCCCATTCTACATCTGGGCCATTGCTGGTATTATCATTATTGCTTGCCGCTACTCCTCTCGCCTAACTAACCTCATTGGTAGCAGAGCTGTTCCTCTTCTAGCCACACTCTTCCTTCTATCTTACATGAAGCTCCTTCGTACTGTGATAGATGCCACCTCAGTTGCCGTGATAGCACAGTACCCACAGAACACCTCCTATGCTGTGTGGTACCTCGATGGAAACCTACGCTACTGCCAGCACCCTCACATTAACCTTTTCGTAGCAGCCATTGCTACTTTTATTTTCTTGTGGCTTCCCTATACACTCGTGCTTCTGTTCATTCAGCCTTTGAGGAGAGCGTCTCATCTAAGGCCACTCAAGTGGATCAACAAGCTAGCCCCTGTCTATGATGCTTACTTCTCTCCTTTGAAGGATAAGCACCGATACTGGTTTGGAGCAATGCTTCTTGTTCGAGGAATACTCCTGGCTCTATTGACAGTAACTTCAGTGGACAATCCTGAACTGAATGTATTTGCTCTGTTACTATTCATAGCCTTCATATTTTTCTTTATATCAATTGAGAATGTTTACAAGCAAGTAGATGTGAGAGTTGTAGAAAGCGCTCTCTTACTTAACCTTATTGTCTTGAGTGCTGGAACTCTGTACAGGTGGGAATCTACTGAATCAAGGTCAAAATTGCTTATGGTGTCAATTGGAATCACCTTTGCTCAGTTCTGTGTCATTTGTGTGTGGAGTTTGATCAAGCCTTTCCTCAGTGCTGGTTGGACGTGCAGACAAAGTCAAGGTAATGATGTTGTCACTGATGATGATAATGATGATAAGATTGCTCATGAGCGAATTGAAGATCCTGAACTTGAACCTCTGATCAGTTTTACTCCTCGGCCCATTACCACGCCATCTTCTGCTAAATATACTAAATGATCGAAGTAGAATAATGATACCAAAATGAACTCAAACTGCAAATTGAATATTTGAGTGATAATTTTCTCAGCTACACATTAATTTTTTTTATTTCTATTAATTAGCAGTTACTAAACAATTTTTTGCATGCAATTGTAATAGATCTATAGACTAGTTGTTAACTGTTGTTAGTGATTCAGAATCCTCACTCCTTTTGAATTCATTATCATTAATAATATTTAGTACTGCAAACTTTTGAGGAATAATAATTATTGCCTGGTTTTGTAAAATTTGTGCATCAGATTCTGTTATCATGGAATCAGTGACACAAAGGTATTATTATTATAACTAGCCAATTAGCACAGGTGACAGTATCGACATTGTTGTATACGTAGCTGCAATCAAGTAACACTTCTATGAAAACAAATAAAGAAGTGTTTGAACGGATTGAGATGGAGCAGCTACTGTTACAGTTTACTGACAGGCCTTAGCCCTCGTCCTTGAGAAGCACTCAGTAGCACCTCTTCCATCTGTCCACTGGGGTGAACTTCAACATCTCCTGCATGCAGAAGGAGAGAAAATAGCTACACACATTTTCACCAGGGATCTTGTTAATATTCATTAACCATAAAAAGTGTGTACTTTACATTAACTATTGTATATACAGATGCTTACCATAATAGGTTATGAAATTAGGACTGTATATACATTTACTCTTGGCTATACTATATAGTAACTATACAGGTGTGGGAACCCCATACTTAAAATTTCTGACAATTGCATCATAGCCATTGCCAATAAATCAGGAGCCCCTTTATCAAACCATCTTCCTATTACAATATCCCTCCTGTGTAACGATTATTAAACATCAGCTTGCCGATCTTCACTCCTTTAATTGGGTAGCTCCTTCAAGTCCTTCTTGTTTCTCCGAGGTGTGATCACATGCATGACTAACCCCATCCCTGTGGGTGGCCAGCACTTCATCCTTTATACCACCAACTGAAAACAATGCATGGAGCATTGAAATTGTAGTATAGCTAGTTGTGTATAATTATTATTGCTAAATAATATGCAGCAGTGGGCCTAGAGATGTGATAGTGTTTTGGATGGGGAGTGGTGGCTGCAGCTACTAATTAAGCTGAAGGGAAAACAATGTTTTCTGAGTTGTTAGCATAAAGATAGTGAGATGGTTCTTAATCAGCTTCTTCTCCGCCACGGAGCATACATTGAGGCGAGGACCTTTGAGAACCTTCACTCACCTCTCAAAATAGCATGCCAGTAGATGTACGTGCACGTGGGATGATAGAGATTTTATATCTGGTGATTTAGAAATTGCCAAAAAGTATTCACAGCGTTGCATTTTGTAGAAAATAATAGTCTAGCAGCACTTCCTTGCCAACGTTGTATTCAAGTAGAGAACAGCAAACCAAGGAAGCAACTGAAAGCGATAGTCTCATGTGTGTGTGC
Organism: Cliona cf. orientalis; assembly: GCA_963930775.1. Classification (NCBI taxonomy): domain Eukaryota; kingdom Metazoa; phylum Porifera; class Demospongiae; order Clionaida; family Clionaidae; genus Cliona; species Cliona cf. orientalis. The sequence continues at coordinate 2,039,926 of OZ005694.1, read as the reverse complement.
ATAAAATTAATGTGTGGATGTATGTGTACGTGCATGCATGCGTCACGCAGCGTGCGTGTGTGCAGTGCATTGTGTTTTTAATATATACATACGTGACCAATTATGAGAAATGGTGTGGACTACTTGAGATTCTCCATTGGTAGTATGATTGTTTTATGAATTTGTACTGTTGTATAATTATGTAACATGATCTACTCCATGTTTGTTCCTGTTATTACATACATAGGTACAAGTATGCTCATAATTTTGTAGAAAATATGTTGGATGTTTTCAAAAGTTTAAAATTATATTACAGTCTGTAGCTACTCCAAACAGATCCCTCTTTCAGTGCGTGCATGTTTTCTGTGTGCACTGTGTTTTGCATTGTGTTTTTAATAGTTATACATACATGACCAACTATGAGAAAAGCTATGGACTACTCAATTGAGACTCTTTGTTGGTAATATACATATGTACCTTGTTGTATGAATTTGTATTGTACATGTAAATCTACTCCATGTTTGTTCATGTTGGTACAAGTAGCTATGCTCATAAAATTATTTTTATAGAACATATGCTGAAACTTCAATTATCATACCACAGTCTGTAGCTATACTCCAAGCAATCCTCTCTCTCATAGTAGGCCAATGTATATTGTTGTTTGGGTGACTTGGATAATGAGGGAACCTGTTTTGAACAGCACCCCAGAGAGCATTAATAGGTCTTGATGCTACTATAATTATTGAAATAGTTTATCCTATGGCACTAATTGACGGAGATCCCTTCACTAAAATTGACAAATTAAAATGTGACCAGAAAACCGTCATGCAGAGACTGCAGCAATTTTAAGCATTTCTAAACCTGTTTGTTCTATAGATGTATTCAGTAATGTACAGCAGTGTAGCTACTCTGTGTTTGTGCCTATCCACTGATGCAGGTATATTATTATAATAACATACTCACTACTACATTTTGTAGAAAGCAACATGACTATAATTATTAAAAACTTTAATTAATTTGGGGTCTTCGTGCAGCCAGACTGCTGGCCACAGCCTACCTGCCCTACCATGCATCCATGCATGACATGCTGTATTTAAGTCACTGGGCCGACAAGATAATACTCTTTCCTACGGTGGCCCAGAAGGGCCATGTCCATTACCCAATACAATATTTCCCATTACCAATTTCGATTTTTCTCATTACCAGCTTCCAATTTGGTTATTTCTCATTTCCGATTTTGAGTTTTCTCATTACCAACTTCCAATTTGGGTATTTCTCATTTCTACCAGTCTAGTTTACTATCGTAGGTGCCAGTTGTGTGCATACGCCAATGTCCTCTGATCCACATTTGTGCGACATGTAGGCTACATGTTCGTCTCATGCCCAGCCCCCTTTGTGCATGAAATGAAGGGGGCTTGGCATGAGATTAGCTACATGTATAGCTATACCTCTGGTAGACCTTTTTCATCCTGTGACTATTTTAGGGGGCACTTCCAAACTAATTAACAATGTCATCATTATGACGTTAACGGGGGAAGGGGTTGATAGTCAGAGCCTGTCAGGTATGATAATAGCCTGACCTTTGGAGCCACACCCCTCTAATGCTTTTTGCATTACAGGGGTGTGGCTCTATGACTGCCATGACGCTAAGAGAGGGGTGAGGAGTCCAAGACTTAACGTCATACCGGTAATAATTGCCCCCTTAAGCCATAAGGTACACAGTATGTTGCACAGTTAATGACCAGTCACTGCCTTCAACGTATAGCTACCTGTCCACCCTCTCTTGCTTTCCATGCATGTGTGCACGCCTATCAATACCATAATAGTTCACCACCTACCCAAGTTGAAATAGTTAATTAATAAGAAATTTGAAATTGGAAATAAGAAATACCCAAATTGGAAGTTGATAATGAGAAAACTCAAAATCGGAAACGAGAAATAGACAAATTGGAAGCTGGTAATGAGAAAAGTTGAAATTGGTAATGGGAAATATTGTATTGGGTAATCGACATGACCCTTCTGGGCCACCGTACTTTCCCGCAGACACTGGAGAAATTTATTTATTCAGATCATTGAGGATGGTGACATCGCTCATGAGCGTATTGAAGATCCTGAACTTGAATCGCTGATCAAATACGTATGCTCCTCGGCCCATTACCATGCCAGCTTCGGCTAAATACACAAAATGAAACACATACCCATACTGTAAATATCTTTGAGAGATAATTTCTGCTACATGCAAATATAAATAATTTACTTTTTCATTGATCTCTGTAGTATATATTTATGTGACTAATTGTTGGTGAATCCTCTCCCTTCCATCACTTCATATTTTTTTCTATATAGCTAGCTGCTGTGCATAGGTTAACGTTTTGAAGAATGTAGTTTGCACAAAAGATAAAAAGTCATTATTAGCTCAGAATGAAATATTATAATATTATTTACTTTAGTAATCAAGCAGCACTTCCTTGCCAACATTTTACTGAAATAGAGAACAGCAAACCGAGGAAGCTGCTGAAAGCGATAGAGTCTTATGACATACATTGTGTAAATGTATGTGTGTGTATATATGTGGGTGTCACGCGGTGTGTGTGCATGCGTGCAGTGCATGCATGTTTGTGTATGCATGCGTGTTGTGTTTACATACATGACCAATTATGGACTACTCATGAGTCTCTGTTGGTAATAATATGTTTGAATTTGTACTATAGATGTAAATCTACTCCATATTATTTGTGTGACATAATATTATTGGTACAAGTATGCTCATTTTGTAGAAAGTATGTTGGATGTAGTCAACAAGGATTCCCCCACTAAATCACTAATGCCAAGATCAAAAGCCTTCAGGAACCTAAATTGTGTCATGGTTATTTGTGACCATCTTCCTAAATTTCCTCTCAGTGGGTAGTATAGACACTGTATAGCAGGACACTTGGAGTAAATATTGGTCATAATATTATTTCCCAGATCACAAATTGGGGCCAGGTGTGCATTGGTACATATGAACTACATATGACTCTCTATTAGTAGTCTGTATGAATTTGTACTGTAGATGTATGTTTCCTAGATCACAAATTGGAGCCAGATGTGCACTGGCAGCTGGTACATATACTCACTGTACTACAGCTAGGGATATCAATATCATGATATTATTGCCCTAATTTACAGTACATTGCCCTGGTGGTAGCTTTGATCTGCATCATAGGTAGGATACTTCAAGGATGCTTGATGCTAAGCACAAAAAATAACAGCCCTGCACAAAACAATAAAAGCTGAATATAGCTATATACAATGTCACCATTATTGCTTTCAAATCAGGACCCTGAGACAATCTAATACTAGCCTGGAACATCTACTCAAAATTTGTGTGACTTTCCTGACCCTCCCATCCAACATTGCTTATGCCAACAGGTATACCAATCCCCTGCAGTTAGTCAACATCCAGACTAGAACCAACCAGTTTTATAATTCTTTTTTTCCAAAAACTATTGATCTCTGGAACTCTCTTCCCTCATCACTTCTGTCATCTATCTTCCTAAATTCTTTTAAATCAGGCCTCAGATAGCCGTTTTAATTTTTAACTCGTACTCATTTGCACTCCCTCCATAGGTTACATGCTAGTTTTAGCTATCACCATCTATTCATGTTAACTAGCTACTGTTCTATTTTGAGCAGAAATTATTATAGAAATGGACTGTACTTGAAGCACTTTCATAATAATAATATTATTATGTTTAAACTTTACATGCTGTCATGGTTACTGCAGTCACAATGTTTTAAATACCTCTTCCAATTGGATCTACGGTCTTAAGAGACCTTCAGACCTTTAGCACCCTCAATGTGCTTGGGATACTATCATCTTGATGTCATTGTCAGTGGCGTCGCTAGGGGGTTGATCTGCAACCAATTCACCATGGCCGGGTAAAGCAATTAATTAATCGAGCACAAAAATCGCCACACCTCAAAGTCTAGGCATATGAGTGACTAGTGAATTGGTCGAGATCTTTGAAAAAAATATTTACTTCATTATTGTGCAAATAGATTCAGTGTGCTGGGTATGTGCTGATCTGTAGTTCAGACTAAGCCTAGTATGTATCCTTAACCACCCCGCCCCCTCCTCCCCCCACAAAGCCACGCCACTGCTTGTTGTGGCTTCTTAATCTCTCTACCACCCACGCTTGACCAGCTGTACTTAAGTTAATGCTACTGAGCCACACTAGCTGCGTGTCTGTGCATGCTTCTTCTTGATAAGCATTGTATTGACAAAATAGAGCTGATAGTATAATGAAAAAAATGAAGACTTTCTTTCTCTCCTTCATCTTAATATTTGGACTGATTAATGTACTAGCTGAGACTAAGGAGGATGTGGTATATTACGTCTCACCAACAGAGACTCTCAGCTCTTGTCCTGGAAACAGCAGCTGTCCACCTGGTCAGCTCTGTCACACAATGGACTACTTAGCTGACCATAGCAGTGAGTTCTTTTCACCAGACCACGTCAATGTAACACTGATATTCATGTGTGGAGTCCACAACTATACAAAGAACCTGACTATACAAAATCTCCACTCATTTGTCATGAAAGGAGCTGCAGAATCCAGAGAGAATGTCATCATTGACCATCAGTTCGGTATGGAAGATGGTAAGACATGGTGCACAGTTATTCAGTTCTTCAATGTCAGTTTTGTGAACATTACAACTCTGACAATGAGATGTCCTGCAATAGATCTTATAAAGAGCAACATTACAGTGAAGAACTCCAACCTCTATGGCTACCCTGGCATAAATGAAACCTTATCTTTCGTCTATATTACAGGAAGAGGCTCACAAGCTTTACTGGACAACTGTACATTCAAAGAGAACTGCTTTGTTGAGAGTGATTTTAGTGATGGGATAATCGTGAGCAACAGCACATTTCAGTTGTACAGACATCAAGATCAATCAATTATTGCGGCACATTCTAGTGCAGTAACATTAGCAGGAAATGTAAACTTTACTGACAGTATTATAGGGATCAACCCTTCAATGCATTCATCAGGTACAGCAGTATATCTAAACATCACTCACACTGACTCAGAGCTCAAATCTTCACTTAACATCACAACAGGTGCAATAGTGTATTTTGTCAACTTAACATGCAGCTATGATGGAGGAGCAGTGTATGGGGAGAATACAATGATGCACATTGGTGCTAAAGCAAGAGTGGTCTTTATGTATAATGCTGCTGGTTGGGCTGGTGGAGCGGTATTCATGTTGGATGAAATGGTCATTGTGGGTGCTGAATCATATGTGATATTTAAATACAACCATGCAGCTAAATATGGAGGTGCTCTATTATTACAGAATTCAACTGCTCATGTGAACACAAGTGGTATTGAATTTTACGACAATAGAGCATCAGTTGGAGGAGCAATATTTATTACATATGGAAGCATCAATATTAACACTAATAAATCATTAAAATTCATTACGAATTCAGCACAAGTGAATGGTGGTGCAATTTATATAGAAGCAGGTGTCCGCCCCTCTATCATTGTTGGTGATTATTCCAAATTATTCTTTTTCAACAACTCTGCATTTCAAGGAGGTGCTCTCTATAACACCATGCCATCATTACTCATGACCACAGTGGGATATCAATCGAGCATTCAGTTTGTCAACAACACAGCATTTGATGTTGGTGGAGCGGTGTATTCTCAGTCTTCACAACCTTGTATATTCATGATCACAGACTACTCTGCTAAAATATCTTTTACAGGAAACTATGCACAACGCGGTGTTGGTCACCACATGTACGGAGCGAGTATTAGGGATCGCTCATGTAGTGCATATTTCATAACTTTTGTGAATAAACAAGGAAAACCTCACTGTCCAGGCAATGATCACGATGACATCTCCTTTGACCCTGGCCTCAACGAGACCCTATCTCCAGTATCCTCTGCACCACAGCGTGTGTGTCTCTGTGACTCCAATGGTAAACCACAGTGTGCTAATATCTCATATGTTTTCACTAATACCAGTGTTTATCGTGGTGAAACCATCACATTACCTGCATGTATAGTGGGTTATGACTTTGGCACTACAGTTGGTACGATCTATGCCAGATCCCTTTATTTAGGTTTTCTCTCAAATCAAGAGAAATCGCAAATTGTAAATGACAGTACAAAATGTGTTCTTTTTAATTATACAGTTTACTCAAAACAAGATTATAAATATTTGTTGCTACAAGCATCATCTTTGCCAGCAACAGGTTACATTAGCAATGAGAATGATACCTTTCAAGATATAATCAAGGATGAAATATCTGAATATGTTTCACATAATCAGTCTGGTTGTCTCGAGCCTGAACTCCTAACAACCCCAATTTTCATAAATATCACATTACTCCCAGGCTGCCCTCTAGGACTGACTCTAAGTCATGATGAAACTGCATGCAGTTGTTATCCTGTCATGACTAACAATGGCTTCAGTTGTTTAATAAAACACAAAACTGGTCTCCTACAGTGGAACGGCACTGTGTGGGTGAATGCAACCTTCAATGAGAGTAATAGCACTGGTATTATGTACAACAGATTCTGTCCACTTTTCTACTGCAAGTCAGGTGACAAGATAGTAAACATTGGAGATGATCCCAGCAAGCAGTGTGCCTCCAACCGAATCGGCATCCTGTGTGGTGCCTGCAAGGACAGATTTAGTCTGGCAATTGGATCTTCTCGGTGCATTAAATGTCCCAACAGTCATAACGTGGTGCTTCTGCTTGCCTTTGCTGCTGCTGGTGTCCTCCTTGTGTTCTTTATCCTTGCACTCAACCTCACTGCCACTCAAGGACTAATCAATGGAGTCATCTTCTATGCTAACATTGTATGGGCCTACAAAATAATACTCTTTCCCACAGACATTAGCCTCGGAACAAGTTATTTATTTACATTTCTTCAAGTTTTTATTGCCTGGCTCAACTTGGATTTTGGAATCGAGACTTGCTTGTTTGTTGGACTGGATGCTTATTGGAAGACATGGCTGCAGTTTCTATTCCCATTCTACATCTGGGCCATTGCTGGTGTTATCATTGTTGCTTGCCGCTACTCCTCTCGCCTAACTAACCTCATCGGCAGCAGAGCTGTTCCTCTTCTAGCCACACTCTTCCTTCTATCTTACATGAAGCTCCTTCGTACTGTGATAGATGCCATCTCAGTTGCAGTGATAACTCAGTACCCACAGAGCACCTCCTATTCTGTGTGGTACCTCGATGGAAACCTACGCTACTGCCAGTACCCTCACATTTACCTTTTCTTAGCGGCCATTGCTACTTTTATATTCTTGTGGCTTCCCTACACACTCGTGCTTCTGTTCATTCAGCCTTTGAGGAGAGTGTCTCATCTACGGCCACTCAAGTGGCTCAATAAGCTAGCCCCTGTCTACGATGCTTACTTCTCTCCTTTGAAGGATAAGCACCGATACTGGTTTGGAGCAATGCTCCTTGTTCGAGGAATACTATTGGTTCTACTTACTATAACTTCAATGAACAATCCAAAACTGAATGCGATCTTACTATTCCTGTTTACAGTTTTCTTACTTTTCTTCATTTCAATCAAAAATGTCTACAAGCAAATAGATGTGAGACTTGTAGAAAGTGCTACCTTGCTGAACCTTATTGTCTTGAGTGCTGGAACTCTGTACAAGTGGGAATCTACTGAATCAAGATCAAAATTGCTTATGGTGTCAATTGGAATCACCTTTGCTCAATTCTGTATCATTGTTGTGTGGAGTTTGATCAAGCCTTGTCTCAGTGCTGGTTGGAGGTGCAAACAAAATCAAGGCCATGACATCATTGATGATAATGACATTGCTCATGAGCGAATTGAAGATCCTGAACTTGAACCACTGATCAATGATACTCCTCGGCCCATTACCATGCCAGCTTCTGCTAAATACACAAAATAAACTCAAATTACAAAATTTATTATTTGAGTGATAGTTTTTCAGGTATGCATTTTCCTAATTTGCCATTGATCTCTATTAATGAGCAGATACTAAACAATTTTATGCTTGTCAATGCAATAGGTCTAGACTAACAATTAATGTTGTAATAATCATAGCCAATAATAATTAACACAGGTGAAAATATTGACATTAAATTTCATTGTTGTAGCTGCGCAGTCTAGGAATAGCTACTTCTTTCAAGGAAAATGAGAAGAGTTTGAATTGATTGAGATGGAGTACCTGTTGTGACATGTCTTAGCCCTCGTCCTTCAAAAGCACTCAGTAGCACCTCCTCCTGAGTGCCAACTAGCTAGCTATATAGTGTAAACTTCAACGTCTCCTGCAGAAGGAGAAACAAAGAACAAAAAATGTACACATTTTCACCCTGGATATTCAACTTTAAAAGTAGACATATAGTGTTCACTACTTTTGCATTGTAGCTTATTACAATGTACTATACTATGGTTTCTTTTGGTAAATAAATATTGCATAGGCTAGGTGTAGACATTATTATACACTTCAGCCCCTGCCTAGCTACATAGAACCCTCTAGACATTCTCCCACCACCGACATTCTTCTGATCCCCCCTAGCTAGCCTGTGGGTAGCTCCTTCAAGTCCAATTAAGGAATCATTGATAACTCAGTACCCACATTCAATGATCACATGACTAGTTAGCTAATCCCAGTCCTGTGGGCGGCCAGCACCTTCTCCTTTATACCACCAACCTGGATCATAAAAATTATACCAAGTTTGCGACTGGCATCAACTGATGACAGAAGAGATCCACTGATCCTCGATCCCCTTCTCCATCACCTCCCTATCCTCCTCCTTGAGCACCACGCCTCCTGACTCCGCCCACATCATTCGGTGGTTGCTATGGCAACAACTCAGCTACCTGCTTCGATGAATGATACCTCAGCAAAGGTTGCAATAATCCAAACTCTGATCACTTGAAATTTGAAGATTTAGAATCAGATGCTCAAGAACTTCGAACTATATATCACTTGAAAAGTTACTGTGTCTATTATGCAACATATTATGGAAGCCGAGAAGGGCAATTTCGTTCGATTCCGCAACCCGCAACCCGCATCCCGCACCGTGCGGGATGCGGGATGCGCGGGATGCGGAGCTCCGCATCCCGCATCCCGCATCCCGCAAAGTAAACTTTTATATAATACTCTGTGAGTGTCCAGCTATAACGTATGGCGGATAGCTATAGCTGGTTAAATTTATCAATGAGAGCTACGGTTTTGTGCTGGAGCTACGAAGGTCCATTAATAATATTAATGCCTCTATAGCATTAAGTATTGTCACGATACAGGACGGCCATTCAGAGGGGCGTGGCTAAAAGATCGTGAAGGCACAGCTAACTTTTCAGTGCTGTGTCTACATGAAAGTGATCGATAATCACTACTATAGCTATAGCTATCATCCAGCAGACGGCGTAGCTACTTGAGATGTCTAGTCCATGCTTTCTGCCTGGGCCCGAGGTCTGTATCGACTAATTACGTCATCAGTTTATCGTTGGCGCAGGCCACGCCCTTGGCTTACTAGATACTAGACTATTACGTATAGTTTAGCCTACTTGCTGTCACAGTATCAGCCCCAAACATGCATGTACAGCATGTACAGCAATGACTAATCTGAAGTTTATACTCAAATATACTGTTACACTAGCTAGCTAGCTAGCTCGAGCTTGAGTGCGGGATGCGGGATGCGGGATGCGGGATGCGGGCTCCGCATCCCGCATCCCGCATCCCGCATCCCGCATCCCGCACTTAAGCTCGAGCTAGCTAGTGTATATATATATCTGACTTCAGGAGTATAAACTTTAGACGGTCATATTGCTGTAGCTAGCTATAAGCTAGTGGTTGGGCTGACAGCAAGTAGGCTTAGTAGCTAATAGTAATTAATAAGCCAAGAGAGTGGTGCTGTGCCAACGATAAACAGATGACGTAATCGCCGATACAGACCTCTGGTCAGGGCAGAAAGCATAGACTAGACACCTCAAGTAGCTACGCCGTCTGCTGGATGATAGCTATAGCTAGCTATAGTAGTGATTATCGATCACTTTCATGTAGCTAGATTCTAGCACTGAAAAGTTAGCTGTGCCTTCACGATCTTTTAGCCACGCCCCTCTGAATGGCCGTCCTGCATCGTGACAATACTTAATGCTATAGAGGCATTAATCGCCACTATATAATATTATTAACGGACCTTCATAGCTCCAGCACAAAACCGTAGCTCTCATCGATAAATTTAACCAGCTATAGCTATCCGCCATACGTTATAGCTGGACACTCACAGAACATTATATAAAAGTTTACTTTGCGGGATGCGGGATGCGGGATGCGGAGCTCCGCATCCCGCATCCCGCATCCCGCAAGGTTAACTTTTATAGCTTTTATAGCTTTATTACATTTATAGCTCCAGCATAAAACAGTAGCTCTCATCGATAAATTTAATCAGCTATAGCTATCCGCCATACGTTATAGCTGGACACTCACAGAGCATTATATAAAAGTTAACTTTACGGGATGCGGGATGCGGGATGCGGAGCTCCGCATCCCGCATCCCGCAAGGTGCGGGATGCGGGTTGCGGGTTGCGGAATCGAACGAAATTGCCCTTCTCGGCTTCCATACCTCCATGCCCAAATGGCTCTATACACAGTACACATGCTAAGAGCTAGATCACCTCCATGCCCAAATGGCTCTATACACAGTACACATGCTAAGAGATCACCTCCATGCCCAAATGGCTCTATAAAAAGTGCACATGCTAAGAGATCACCTCCATGCCCAAATGGCTCTATACAAAGTGCACATGCTAAGAGATCACCTCCATGCACAAATGGCTCTATACACAGTGCACATGCTAAGAGATCACCTCCATGCCCAAATGGCTCTAAACAAAGTGCACATGCTAAGAGATCACCTCCATGCCCAAATGGCTCTATACAAAGTGCGCATGCTAAGAGATCACCTCCATGCTCAAATGGCTCTATACAAAGTGCGCATGCTAAGAGATCACCTCCATGCACAAATGGCTCTGTACACAGTGCACATGCTAAGAGATCACCTCCATGTCCAAATGGCTCTAAACAAGGTGCACATGCTAAGAGATCACCTGCATGCCCAAATGGCTTTATATATACAGTGCACATGCTAAGAGATCACCTCCATGCTCAAATGGCTCTATACAAAGTGCACATGCTAAGAGATCACCTCCATGCCCAAATGGCTCTAAACAAAGTGCACGTGCTAAGAGATCACCTCCATGCCCAAATGGCTTTATACACAGTGCACATGCTAAGAGATCACCTCCATGCCCAAATGGCTAAATATACACAGTTACTGTATACACATGCTAAGAGATCACCTCCGTGCCCAAATGGCTCTATACAAAGTACACGTGCTAAGAGATCACCTCCATGCCCAAATGGCTCTATACACAGTACACATGCTAAGAGATCACCTCCATGCCCAAATGGCTCAATACAAAGTACACATGCTAAGAGATCACCTCCATGCTCAAATGGCTCTATACACAGTACACATGCTAAGAGATCACCTCCATGCCCAAATGGCTCTATACACAGTACACATGCTAAGAGATCACCTCCATGCCCAAATGGCTCTATACACAGTACACATGCTAAGAGATCACCTCCATGCCCAAATGGCTCTATACACAGTACACATGCTAAGAGATCACCTCCATGCCCAAATGGCTCTATACAAAGTACACATGCTAAGAGATCACCTCCATGCTCAAATGGCTCTATACACAGTACACATGCTAAGAGATCACCTCCATTCCCAAATGGCTCTATACACTGTTAAAAATAGTGCGTTATGGTGACACACTTTTGGTGTGTTAGTACAGGTACTTAAATTTAACACACCAAATGTGTGTCAGTCAACACACTCTGTTTGGTGTGCTCTACAACACTGAAATAGTGTGTTGCACAGCACTTATTTAGTGTGTTCAGTAGGGATTCTGGTGTGCTTCTGTAACATGCAACAATGTGCATTAAATTTCATTTCAATATTAAAATGTTCCAATAACAACACTACAACAATTATAAATAATAATTATTCGTTCAAAAGACATGATTGTAATACTATTACTAGTACTTTTACTGTTCGGAAGCTTTCGTTGGTGTTGAATTATACACCCCAACTTTGGAGAAACAACGATCTTGCTGCTGCTACTGTTATTTCATCTAAGTAGAAAAATAGAAAAAAACATTGACTCAACCAGCTGATTCAGAATTAGCATGTATGGGTGGCCCTGATTATTCATAGACATACATAATTAAGGATAATGGAAATAGACGGGATGCAGGGACAGAATAAGCAGTATAGTCTCGTGCCCAGCCCCCTTTTACGCACGTGGAGAGAAGGGGTCTGGATAAACATGTATAGGGCCCGTGTCGCCCGTGCAACATACAGTGCACTCCAATCAGATGCACGGATCAAATCACATGACTGCACGGGCATGAATGGAATGCCAAATTAATGACTGTGCGCGTGCGCGTTTGTACACGATAGAACCCTTGGTACCCAATGGAATGTTAATTTATTCGCATTTCTTATTCACGCACACCAGAAATACATGACATCATGCATTTCTTGGCGACACAGGTCCTATACACGTTTGTCCGGACCCCTTCTCTCCGCGTGCATGAAAGGGGGTTGGGCATGAGACTAATTAAGCAGTAGGAAAAGAGATAGGCATAAAAGAGAAAGAGATCTGCATGAGAGAGAGGTGAAACTCACCAGATTAACATGTGTTTGGTTGTATGACGCAACAGGAGGCAAAGTTATGAGCACCAGGCAGCAGCTGTATCAGGTATAAATGAGAGAAAATCATTTACGCACTAGACCCTCAACAAGAGGAGGAAGAGTAAGAGAAGCAGGGAGGGAGGGAGAGAGAGACGTTGGGTATGGAACTTACCAGATCGACATGTTGGGTAGTATGGCACTCCAGAATTACAAATAGCAGGTGGCATCTGTACCATGCAATGAGAGAAAAATCACCTTATGCACTTGATATCATGACAGAAGGAAAGAGAACCTCAGTAAGAGAGGATAGAGAGAGAGAGAGAGAGAGAGAAATCAACAAAAGTTGCTTACCTAGCATAATGTAACATCTTAGCTTGATAGCATCAGCAGTTGCATCATTTATGTGCCGGGGAGCAGCCTGGGAGAGAAACTTTTAAGTTGATAAATATGGCCCTAAAGTAGAGAAGGGTGAGAAAACATTTTCATTCAGGTATTGAAACGATTGCTCCATGCTTCTTATGGCCATTAATCTGGGCAATAACGGATTGTAAGCATATTTTACTCTAAAATACCACCCCCTGCATGTAAGTAAACTCTAAAAGGGAGGCCAGTCCAGAGACAGTGACCGAAAAAGATGGCAAGTTTAGCATGCAACTAGCTACAGCTTCCTAAAAGACTGGTGGTACTTATTTGGAGTAGCAGAGGGAATAAACCATTTATGCTGCACATAAATATTATCTTAACCGCTTACTAAACTCACTTATGCAGTTAGAAATCACCATTTCACTGTCAGAGAGCTGGCCAAAGATTCAAACTGGAGAGCAGCTGCCACAGAGCTGATCAATATGCGCATGCGTAATTAACCCAATGACGTAATGATCATGATAGCCCCGCCCCCATAGCCATACCAACACCCCTGTGAGTGTATCATAACACGCATAGAAGTGTGCACTTTTGCACACCTACTATTAAAGTGTGTCAGATAGCACACTTCCTATGTACTGAGTGAACATGTGTGTCCAGCAACACACTTCGTGTGTCAGTGGAACACAAGTGTGTTATACAACACACTAGTGAAATCTGACCACAAAATTTAGTGTGTTGAACAACACACCATTTTTAACAGTGTACTCAGTACACATGCTAAGAGATCACCTCCATGCCCAAATGGCTCTATACAAAGTACACATGCATGCTAAGAGATCACCTCCATGCCCAAATGGCTCTATACACAATACACATGCTAAGAGATCACCTCCATGCCCAAATAGCTCTATACAAAGTACACATGCTAAGAGATCACCTCCATGCCCAAATGGCTCTATACACAGTAAAAGTACACATGCTAAGAGATCACCTCCATGCCCAAATGGCTCTATACACAGTACACATGCTAAGAGATCACCTCCATGCCCAAATGGCTCTATACTCAGTACACATGCTAAGAGATCACCTCCATGCCCAAATGGCTCTATACAAAGTACACATGCATGCTAAGAGATCAGCTCCATGCCCAAATGGCTACACACACTCAGTGTATAATAATACATACTAAGAGATCTGATTCACTCCCATGGCCAAATACAAAGTACTTGTATACGAAGAGATCAGCTCCATGCCCAAATGGCTCAACATGCACACAGTATACAATCATAATAATATTATTATAATACCTCCATGCATGCCCAAATAGCTCTATTATAATTAATACACTGAGACAGTATGCGATCATAATAATATTATAATACCAAGAGATTACCTCCGTGCCCAATATAATATATCAGTATGTCTCCACACTGTTACAATATAATATACATACTAAGAGATCACCTCCATGGTTATACAAGATACTCGTACGTATTATATACTATTAAGAGATCAGCTCCCCAAATACTAGGCTAATTAAGCTCGATCAACACACAGTATACATGTGGTCATGCAAAATATAATACCAAGAAATCAGCTCCTTGCCCAAATGGCTCTATATATACGCAGGACATACTAAGAGATTACCTCCATGCATGGCCAAATGGCTGCATGTATACACCGTGCAAATTAAAAATTAATTAAGGGATTATCTCCATGGCATTCCAAAAATTATGGCTGTATATTTATACACAGTGCAAGTATCCTAAGAGTCAGATCATGCAGCTATATATATAGTCTTAAGACATTCGCTAAATTTTCAATTCTATAGTGGAACAGCTAGCATACACTTATAATTATCTGCATGATTTATTTTACTTTAATCTTCACTGCATGTATACTATTCGTCTAACTTTAAACTAGGCACAGTGTCCGTAGGCTCTGTAAAAATTTATGAAACTACTACTGTAACAATAATTATCATGCCACCCAGCTCTCTCTATATATATAGAGTCATAATTAATTACAAAAAACAACACAACAACATCAAGAAAACAGAACTCTTATAAATGCCTAATCTGATCCCGGATACTTTCTTTCCAAATGAAAAGCTATAGAATCTTAATAGCTTCTAAATTATATTGGAGATTAAATTTTTTCATTAGCAAAGTGTTACCATTGCCTGTATTACACTTTGCTAATGAAAAAATTTAAACTTTGATATTATTGAATATTGAAGCTCCAAGTGAAGCATAATATTAATTATTACGGCATGAGTATTGGTACCTCGTTAAAAGAACATCTCCTGCCATGTTAATCCCGAACACTATATCTATAGTATATACTCTACTCGGAAGATAGATTTGTGCCAGGTTGTGGAAATAATAGACAATTTCAGGTGACATCCATCAGTAATACTAATTAACTATACCATGTCTGGTATAATGGCCATTTATCCTGCGCGCGCAGTCCCTGCGAGGGGCAAGGGGGTACCCCCATGCACGCGCACGCGCACGCGCGCAGACTTGCACTGTGATTGCAATACTAGTTTTGCTAGCTACACTCGTTAAAGCTTGATTTTCGACCAATCAGCTATTAAATTAAATAGAGTCTATCGTATACTATGCCATATACAAGAGGAAGATATTGTTGGCCAGTGGGAGTGAGTCAGCTAGGCGATGGCTCTTCAGTCCGGCAGCCATACTGAGCGGTCTTCCCGAGAATCTCGCTATGCAGGAAGCCGATTTGTGTAACCCCCCCCCCCCTCCATTTTCTCCTCGTCCTATCTATCACGAGGCGGAAAATGCTGTTTGCCGTCCAGCCATTTAATATTCTGGATCACTAGCATGACTAGCAAGTGACTCAGTCTCCGAAATCAAGGTGAGCTTTAATTAAAAATGGTTGAGCCTGTGTATATTTAAAGTGTATATCCTGTGGATGTGGAGGAGATTGGTCATGAAGGTTGACGGTTACAGGGGTATAAAACTTACACCGTAGTAGCTGAAATTTTTGTATTAGCATCTAATAATAGCTAGAATTGTGTATTATAGCTATGCAAACGGACACTTTGTGTCAGCGGAGTTTGACCTTTCAAGTTCATATAATTATATGCTAACTATGGGGTACAGGCAGCTACTGGTGTTTATTAAATCTTTGAGCACTTGTGATCAGTCCTTAATCGAAATAGAAGCGGCCTGGAGAGATGACCATGCTATGCTGTAGGCCATATATACATGTACATGTGCATGTAGGTGAGCTGCATGGGTGTTCTGATAATTCTATCATACATAATATTGTATTCTGTGGGCTTTATGGCTAGGTATACCATATTACCTCTAATTTAACGGACACCAGAAAAATAATTATTTGGCCAGTATCCGCTATTATAATAATTGAAGTGTCCGATAAATCAGTTGGAACACGCTTTCACGCATGTGCATACATTCAGTCACTGAATGGACGTGCGATCGAGCAGCTGCAAAGATTGAGAAAATGAGACAGTACCTGGTACCTGGAGCTCCCTGTTCATGGTAGGAAAGAAAACAACTCTCCTCCCTCAGTAGCTACCACCAAAGAAGCAGCTGTCCATTGCAAATTTTGCTTGATTAGTACCACGCTAGCACGAGCTGTCCAATGATGTCCGGATAATAATTAGAACAACTAAAATTCAAACTTCATGACTGTCCAGTTTAATTAGAGGTAAACAAATAATTCGAAATGGTGTCCAGATAATTGGCTAAGAGATGTCCGTTAAATTAGAGGCAATACGGTAATAAGAATTTGGACCAAAAAAAATTCCTGCTATACGGTATATACCGTATACTTTCTAATATAGGCGCCCCCAAAAAATAATTACAGATCGTGCAGGCGCCTCCAATTAGAACCGAAAAATTCACGAGCAGGTCAAAGGGCGCCTAAATTAGGGAGGCGCCTAAGCGCTGCAATTAGAACGGTTCTGGAAGTTTTGCCAGAGCACAAGCGCTATCACTAATCGGTCTTATTTAGTGGCAGTGAATATGATAGTGGCGAGAACAACAAAAATATGGTTCTAGTTTCAGTTCTTTTTGGAAATTTCACTCTGATCGCTGAATCATTCTCGAGTTGTCGGTACCGTAGCCATCAGAACGATTGTCTCTAACTCCAGAAAGACATCAAACCAGTCGGTAAGTGCTTATATAAATGTAGGAGACAGCTTAGTTTGACATCTAAACTGCTAGCTCGATAGATCAATCGACGGTACCGAGGTATTGCCATATTGCACGTGGCAATACGTTCCAATTAAATAAGCGCCGCCTAAAAATAATTGATGTCCGGAAAGGCGCCTTACATTAGAACCGAAAAAATTGCGCAGGTCCCAAAGGGCGCCTAAATTAGGGTGGCGCCTATATTAGAACATATACGGTATTACTGTACAAGGGGGACATACTCTAATCAGAACAGATGATCAAACCATTTGCATGTATATTTACGTAGTTATGACGTTGTGTGTTTGTGTGTATAATAGAGTGCAAATAATTTGTCGAATGTGTTCTGTGTAAGAAGCCATTTGGACATGGAGGTGATCTTTTAGTAGTATAACTATGTATAGAGCCATTTGGGCATGAAGGTGATTACTTAGTATATGTCATAGGCGTAGGAACATACATAAGGTTGGAGGGGCCAAAAGAAAACAGCGCGCAAAGCGCGCGCGCGCGGAAATTTTTGACCACGCCCACATTTTCTTCGAACCACACCCATCTTCGCATCAACGAGGCTGTGTGACAGTGAAGTAAGAGGTTTCTGGCTGTAAAACGAGCAGTAAGTTGAGTTAATTCATAAAATTTCATGAGTTGACTCAGTCAGATCTGTGAAATATCTGTTGATAGGCTGTATCTTGGGTTTTCTGGCCAGCAGCCAGTCAGAGGGTTGGGGGGGGGGCCATGGCCCCCCCGGCCCCCCCTATTCCTACGCCTATGTATGTGTACTGTGTGTTGAGCCATTTGGGCATGGAGGTGATCTCTTAGTATGCGTACTGTGTATAAGAGCGATTTGTGCATGGAGCTGATTTCTTAGCATGTGTACTGTGTGTAGAGCCATTTAGGCATGGAGCTGATCTCTTAGCATGTATACTGTGTGTTGAGCCATTTGGGCATGGAACTGATTTCTTAGTATATGTACTGTGTGTTGAGCCATTTCGGCATGGAGGTGATCTCTTAGTATGCGTATTGTGTATATAGAGCCATTTGGGCATGGAGCTAATTTCTTAGCATGTGTACTGTGTGTTGAGCCATTTGTGCATGGAGCTAATCTCTTGGAATGTGTACTGTGTGTTGAGCCATTTGGGCATGGAGGTGATTTCTTAGTATGCGTACTGTGTATAAGAGCCATTTGTGCATGGAGCTGATTTCTTAGCATGTGTACTGTGTGTTGAGCCATTTGGGCATGGAGGTGATCTCTTAGTATGCGTATTGTGTATATAGAGCCATTTGGGCATGGAGCTAATTTCTTAGCATATGTACTGTGTGTTGAGCCATTTGGGCATGGAACTGAGTATATGTACTGTGTGTTGAGCCATTTGGGCATGGAGGTGATCTCATAGTATGCGTACTGTGTATAAGAGCCATTTGTGCATGGAGCTGATTTCTTAGCATGTGTACTGTGTGTTGAGCCATTTGGGCATGGAACTGATTTTTTAGTATATGTACTGTGTGTTGAGCCATTTGGGCATGGAGGTGATCTCTTAGTATGCGTATTGTGTATATAGAGCCATTTGGGCATGGAGCTAATTTCTTAGCATATGTACTGTGTGTTGAGCCATTTGGGCATGGAACTGATTTTTTAGTATATGTACGGTGTGTTGAGCCATTTGGGCATGGAGATGATCTCATAGTATGCGTACTGTGTATAAGAGCCATTTGTACATGGAGCTGATTTCTTAGCATGTGTACTGTGTGTTGATCCATTTGTGCATGGAGCTGATTTCTTAGCATGTGTACTGTGTGTTGAGCCATTTGGGCATGGAGGTGATCTCTTAGTATGCGTACTGTGTACAAGAGCCATTTGGGCATGGAGCTGATCTCTTAGCATGTGTACTGTGTGTTGAGCCATTTGGGCATGGAACTGATTTCTTAGTATATGTACTGTGTGTTGAGCCATTTGGGCATGGAGGTGATGTCTTAGTATGCATACTGTGTATAAGAGCCATTTGTGCATGGAGCTGATTTCTTAGCATGTGTACTGTGTGTTGATCCATTTGTGCATGGAGCTGATTTCTTAGCATGTGTACTGTGTGTTGAGCCATTTGGGCATGGAGGTGATCTCTTAGTATGCGTACTGTGTACAAGAGCCATTTGGGCATGGAGCTGATCTCTTAGCATGTGTACTGTGTGTTGAGCCATTTGGGCATGGAACTGATTTCTTAGTATATGTACTGTGTGTTGAGCCATTTGGGCATGGAGGTGATGTCTTAGTATGCATACTGTGTATAAGAGCCATTTGTGCATGGAGCTGATTTCTTAGCATGTGTACTGTGTGTTGAGCCATTTGGGCATGGAGCTGATCTCTTAGCATGTGTACTGTGTGTTGAGCCATTTGGGCATGGAACTGATTTCTTAGTATATGTACTGTGTGTTGAGCCATTTGGGCATGGAACTGATTTTTTAGTATATGTACTGTGTGTTGAGCCATTTGGGCATGGAGGTGATCTCTTAGTATGCGTACTGTGTATAAGAGCCATTTGTGCATGGAGCTAATTTTTTAGCATGTGTACTGTGTGTTGAGCCATTTGGGCATGGAGGTGATCTCTTAGCATGTGTACTGTGTATATAGAGCCATTTAAACATGGAGGTGATCTCTTAGTATGTGTACTGTGAGTTGGGCCATTTGTGCATGGAGCTGATCTCTTAGCATTTAGTATCAGCTACCATAATCTTCAACCCCAAATTGTGGGATAGTTAGAGGTGATAAAGTGTCATTAGTATGTTAACGGATCAATAGTGACTGCTACCAAATAGTCAGATGTTGGTTTTGCATATTCTATGAAGCGGCAAAGAGATGATCTCTTGGTATTATGTTCTGTGTATATAGAGCCATTTGGGCATGGAGCTAATATCTTACTCAGGTACATTAAGGACTGGGACAGCCACTTTGCAGGACATTTTTGTGTTATGTTTGAGCTGTCATATCTCCCCAAAAGTATGTGTGGCTGACATCAAACCTTCACCATAAGTTAGATCAGGGACTCCGCTAACCGCAAACCAACCTCAAGCCACGCCCACCAATTAACCGTACAGTTATGGCTTCAGCAACACACCCACTAATTGAGCAGAAATCGAGAAAGGCGGTAGAGAAAAACTACTTGGATATTGACTTTTTTACTCTTAACACGATTATTACAATTGTATTAACTAATTCTGAAACGGCCAGGCTGCCTGAACTAACAAGTAAGAAATAATCGATAAAAAAAGTCCACTCACGATTGCTGAGACAACAATCTTCTTGAAATAACTCGAAGGATAAGTAACCAATTCGCTTTGCCATTTCAACATCTCATCTTTGTCATCCAAATTAACTATTAACCTTCGTTTGCCACTGTCTCTGGCAAGCTTTCTCTACCGCCTCGAGCTGCCTAGACTCTACTGCATAGCTGTATCGCGGCTATGATTGTGGGCGTGTCCATAGGTCACATGACAGATCAACTTGTGCATCGTGCTATAGTACACCTGGTAAGCCTTTACTCAGGAAGGCGAACGGCTCTACAGTGTTTTTGTAAGTTGATCGAACCTTTATTAGACATTTTCTATCAACAGATAACTCAGTTAGCGAGGGTAGCACAATAGTGTTATCAGGTCCACGTGATTAATTTGAATATGAATAGCTAATTAAGCGCATTGCGCATGGCGCGCACGGTCCCAGTCCTTAATGCACCTGAGTAGATATGTGCTACGCAAAGAGCCATTTGGACATGGAACTGATTTCTTAGCATGCGTACTGTGTATATAGAGCCAGAGATAATAACATGCAGCTTATAGATACACACTTGATTAGTCATAGATATGCTCCATCGAGGCCCTGAGTTTTCTCATAATTACCTCATAGGTTTCATCATAATTATACCTAATATCACAAAAAAAAATAAATTGCTACTGGGGATGTAATGTGTAGCCATTTGATGTTAACATTGTCATAGTTTTATCTTTGAATGTACAGGCACACTGGTTCCTGATGACATATTGACTTTGATAACCTTGAGCAGAGAAAATTATTAAATTTTAATTCTGATATGCATCATTTTGTCAATTAGTATGTACAGTGGAACCCCGCTTAACGGACACCCCTCAACGGCGGACACCTGGGATATAACGGACAATTCTGAATGTCCGGATTGTATTTCCATAGACTTCAATAATATATTCAAACCCTCTTAACAGCGGACACCCTGCTACTCTGTATAACAGACACTAATTTTGGTCCCGGTCGAGCCTGCGTAGTAGTGAACAACCTCGCATAACGGACAGTTAGGCTATACCCATCATTAAAATCGGTCGGTTTCAGCAACCAGTAACTACAGTAAAGCCTAAATATCATAGTATGTCTCAAATTCCTACTTAGGAGCTGTCAGTTGACAGATCTCTCATCAATACGGTCTTTTTCGTCGTCCTCAGTACTATTAGTGCTTTATCATAGCTGGCAGCGATTGTAGGAGGGGCGTGGTCAACCACTAACCCCTGAGCTAAGGACAGGGCCTCACTACAGCGACAAAATTTTTGGTCCCAATGGTGTCCACTTTAGAGGGGTTCCACTGTATATGTAGTTGTAGCTATATAATATACCATGTAATATTATCATGATAGTGTTTTAATATTTATTTTGACTGTAATACTATACTATTCATGATAATTAAATGCACATCAGTTTCTGATGACAAAGTGACTTCAATAACCTGCAGAAGAGAACAACATTCACTGTACATCATGAACTTTTTTATGCTGCATAAAAATTATAATATCATGCAGGTATTATTTTTTAATGCGCGCACTTGTTTAATAAGCGTAGCGAATATTCCTGCGCACTTCTTTAATGTGCGTAGCGAATATTCCTGCCAATTAAATTTACGCATATGGGAGGGGTCGTCAAAGTATTCGGTAATTCCGTGATCACGGAGTTAATGATGCGGCCGAGCCATTCCAGCACGGAGCCACTACAGCACGCTACAGTACATGACATTCGTGTAATTTAATTATGAACATTGTATAGTTATTCTATAGGAGGTCATCATTGCGACTAGCATCAAGAAGTATCTCGATCCTCCCCTTCTCCATCACCTCCTTCTCCTCCTTGAGCACCACGCCTCCTGACTCCGCCCACAGTCACTCAGTGGTCGCTATGGCAACAATTCAATCCACAGAGCTACTTACTTCTGCAAACAATACTTCAGTGGAAGTTGATTCTAGCTAGCTACTTGCAAAAATCTAAACTCTGATCATTAAATTTTGATGATGTTTTTGAAGCGGATGCTCAAGAACTACGAACTATCACTTGACAAGTTGCTACATCTGTTATCGCTGACTTTGCAGATCCCAGTGACCACAAAGAGAAGAGTATTTCTGTTCATAGCCTTTTTATTTTATTTCATATCAGTCAAAAATGTTTATAAGCGAGTAAACGTGAGAGTTCTAGAAAGTTCTACTTTGCTGAACCTTATCGACTTGAGTTCTTGAACTCTGCACAGGTGGGAATCTACTGAATTAAGGTCAAACTTGCTAATGGTGTCAATTGGAATCACCTTTGCTCAATTTTGTGTCATTGTTGGGTGGAGTTTAATCATGCCCTATCTCAGTGCTGGTTGGAGGTGAAGACGAAATCAAGGCCATGGTATTATTGATGATGATGACATCGTTCATGAGCGAATTGAAGATCCTGAACTTAAACCACTGATCAATGATACTCCTTGGCCCATTACCATGTCAGCTTCTGTTAAATACACAAAATAAAGCACATAACCATACTGCACATATTTGAGTGATAATTTTCTGCTACAAAATTAATATAAATTTACTTTTTCATTGATCTCTATAGTATAATTATTAGTAGAATGATAGCTACCGTAGTAAATAATTTTTTGTGTGATTAGTTATTAGTGAATCCTCCCCCTTTCATGAAGCAATTTTATATTTACTACTGTGTATAATTTAAAGTTTTGAGGAATAATAGCTAATTGCACAAAGATAAAAGAAGAATTTGTTAGTCATTATTAGCAAAGATATTATATTCTATTTAGTAGTCAAGCATCACTTCCTTGCCAACATTGTGTTGAAGTAGAGAACCGCAAACCGAGGAAGCTGCTGAAAGCAATAGAGACTTATGATGTGTGTGTGTATGCATGCTGCATGTGTACATGCATGCATGCATGCATGTTTGTATGACATTGGACCTGCACGTTATGTTTTTAGTAATAATACTTATACGTGACCAACTCTGAGAAAACTATGGACTACTTATAAGTAGTATAGCTACATGAATTTGTACTATACATGTATGTTTTTCAGATCACAAATTGGGGCCAGATATGCACTGGCAGCTGGCACATAATATTATACTCCCTGTACCACAGGGATGTCAATAATTGTCATGATACTGCCCTAGCTTGTAGCTTTGATCTATAGGTCACTACTTCAAGGATGCATGATGCTAGGCACAAAAAATTTAATAACAGCCCTGCAAAATATAAAAGCTGAATATAGCTACAATATCACCATTATTATGTTCCAGTCAGGACGGCACTTAAACCACATTCACAAGATCTTATAGTATTTTTAACTTTTCATGCCATCATGGTTAGAGCCACAATGTTTTTACTACTTCATCCAATCACGAATGGAATCTACACTCTTAAGAGACCCTCAGGCCTTTAGAAGCACCTTCAATGCACTTGGAATGCTATCTATCACCTTTATGTCATTAATAGTTGCATTGCCATGGTGAGATCAATGATGATGACATCGCTCATGAGCGTATTGAAAATGCTGAACTTGAATGGCTGATCAATTATACTCCTCAGCCCATTACCATGCCAGTTTCTGCTAAATACACAAAATCAAGTAGATACCAAAATAAACTCTAACTGCAAATATTTTGAGGGATAATTTTCTGCTATAAACTTAATTTTACTTTTTCATTGATCTCTGTAGTATAATTATTAGTAGGTAGCTACTAAGAATAATATTTTATATGACTAGTTATTAGTAATTTTGTTTTCACTAGCTACTGTGTATAGCTTAAAGTTTTGAGGAATAATAATTGTATGCTTTTGCACTAGTCATTATTAGCTCAGAATGAGATATTGTATTTGATTAAGTTTAGTAGTCAAGCAGCACTTCCTTGCCACTTCCTTGCCAATGTTTCACTGACTCAATAGAGAACAACAAACTGAGGAAGTTACTGAAAGCGAGAGTCTTATGACATACGTTGCGTACGTGTGTGTGTGTACGTGCGTGTCACGTGGCGTGCATGCAGTGTGTGCATTTTTGTGTATGCATGCGTATTGTGTGTTTTAATGTACATTTATGACCAACTATGAGAAAAGCTAAGAATTACTTAAGCATCTCTATTGGTAGTATGTTTGAATTTGTACTGTAAATGTAAATCTACTCCATATTAATTTTGTTTGACATATTATATTGGTACAAGTATGCTCATTTTGTAGAAAGTATGTTGGATGTATATAGTCAAAATTAATTTTGACAAGGATTCCCCCACTAAATCACTAATGCCAAGATCAAAGGCCTTCAGGAACCTAAATTTTGTCATGGTTAATTGTAAGCATCATCCAAATTTTCTCTCAGTGGGTAGTATAGACACTGTATAGCAGGGCACTTGGAGTAAACATTGGTCAAAATATTTCCCAGATCACAAATTGGGGCCAGATGAGCTCTGGTACATATGGACTAGCTCAGTGGTGTAGCCAGGGTATGGCAGAGTGTGGCTCTCGCCACACCAATCTTCATAAGATTATTACATATTTTGAGCATGTACAAATAATGCTATTAAAATATCAGCTCCTAAATCTTGGCTGTATACAAAATTAAGCATCAACCCCCGCTTCAGCCACACCAATGTTCATGGCTATCTACGCCCCTGGACTAGCTACATATGACTCTCTATTAGTAGAGTATATGAATTTGTACTGTAGATGTATGTTTCCTAGATCATAAATTGGGGCCAGATGTGTACTGGCAGCTGGTACATATTATACTCACTGCACCACAGGGATATCAATATCATGATATTATTGCCCTAATTTACAGTACATTGCCCTGGTGGTAGCTTTGATCTATGTCATAGGTAGGATACTTCAAGGATGCTTGATGCTAAGCACAAAAAATAACAGCCCTGCACAAAATTATAAAAGCTGAATATAGCTATATACAATATCACCATTATTGATTTCCAATCAGGACCCTGAGACAATTTAATGCTAGGCTGGAACATCTACTCAAAATTTGTGTGACTTTCCTGACACTCCCATCCAGGAAAGAGATATTGCTTATTAACGCTCGGCGCATGCGCACGAGCGTTACAGTACTCAGTTTGTCTGTCTGTCTGTCTGTTACCACTCTACTGCGTGCGTAAGGTATTTATGAATAAAATTGAACGTACCAGCCAATTTTGCGCCGAATTCCAAAGGTTTTCAACTAAGGGATTTCGTTAAAAAGCATTCTCTCACGAGTTATAGCTTATTCTTTGTTTTAGCACACCAAAGTCAGCCATTTTTCAGTTCCCAGTGCCGTAAACTAGAGCTAAGTCCACTTCGTATACTACTTGTATAGCCTAGCGCATGTGCGCTAGTCTATTAATAGCACTAGGTTAAATTTAGCTCCATTTGCCAAGAGCTTAGCACTTCCTTACCTGTGGAACCAAGTCTGTAGTGTGGTTTGTATGCGTGAACAGCTAGCTAGTTACAACCACTGCTGTAAACCAGGTCTGTAGTGTGGATGTGGTTGGTTTGATATGTATGTGTGCACACAGCCAGCCAGTGTTTTATCCAGGGCCTTTGGGGGGGGGGGGGGAACTTTCCCCCCCAAACTTTCTATTTTCCCCCCCTAAAATTTGCTGTAATATAATATTGTATATAGTATAATCTGTGTGTACACCAGCATTGTGTATGTTAGTTTATGTAGCAACCATCATGGCTACAAGTAAAGTAATGATTTGGTATCCCCGTTGAGACTCTACATATTTATTATGCAATTATGCAATAACCCTTTTGAGACCGTTTTTGTAGCACATGACGGACACGCATGCATTTCACCCCCTATTCTATACATTTCCCCCCCGAAATTCCAATCCTAGATAAAACACTGGCCAGCTGGCTGGAGCCACTGCTTGCTGCACTCCTGATTGGGAAAACCAAGGCCTTATAAGCCCTTGGGAAAACCTTGTTGCTTTGCAGAATACATGCATGCTTTCTCATTGGACAATCACTTCACATGACAAGGGAATATATTAAGCGCCAGACACTTAATTCACACTAAAACTTTTCACACCGTATGCAGGGTGATGGTTCCAAATTAACAATTGAATAATTTTCCTAGGGTACCTCCTATTATGTTTGTATATGGAAACCATGCACCAGATCAGGGAAATGCTCTACCGCCGAGCGTTTGGCACCAATGGTGTTCATGTAAACAGGTATAGCTACCAATCCCCTGCAGTTAGTCAACATCCAGACTAGAACCAACCAGTTTTATAATTCTTTTTTCGGAAAACGTGACTATTGATCTCTGGAACTCTCTTCCCTCATCACTTCTGTCATGTATCTCCCTAAATTTTATTAAATCCGGCCTCAGATAGCTATTTTAATTTTTAACTCGTACTTGTTTGCACTCCCTCCATAGATTACAATGTCATGCTAGTTTTAGCTATTCATGTTAACTGCTGTTCTATTTTGAGCAGAAATTATTATAAAAAAAGGACTGTACTTGAAGCACTTTCATTATAATAATATTATTATGTTTAAACTTCTCATGCTGTCATGGTTACTGTTGCAATGTTTTAAATACCTCATCCAATAGGATCTATGGTCTTAAGAGACCCTCAGGCCTTTAGCACCCTCAATGTGCTTGGGATGCTATCATCTTGATGTCATTGTCAGTGGCGTCACTAGGGGGTTGATCTGCAACCAATTCGCCATGGCGGGGTAAAGCAATTAATTAAAGCGATCGAGCACAAAATTCGCCAGACCTCAAGGTCTAGGCATATGAGTGACTAGTGAATTAATCGAGATCTTTGAAAAAAAAATTTACTTCATTATTGTGCAAATAGATTCAGTGTGCCGGGTATGTGCTGATCTGTAGTCCAGACTAAGCTTAGTAAGTATCCTTAACCCCACCCCCCTACAAAACCACGCCACTGCTTATTATGTCTTCTTAATCTCTCTACCACCCACGCTTGACCAGCTGTACTTAAGTCAATGCTACTGAGCCACACTAGCCAGAATCTTCTACCATTAGCAACGAATCAACAGAATATGATATCTTCTACTATGAAAATTTTTTTATCAAGGAACGAATATCTAATTGTGTTTCATATTATCATCATGGTTGTATCGATACAGATCTCCTAGCAACCCCAGTTCTCATAAATATCACCTTACTCCCAGATTTCCCTCCAGGAATGACTCTAAATCATGACGAAACTGTTATCCTGTCTTGGCTAACAATGGCTTTAGTTGTTTAGTGAAAAACAAAACTGGTCTCCTGCAGTGGAACGGCACTGTGTGGGTGAACGCAACGTTCAATAAGGGTCATAGCACCCAGTCTGGTATCATGTACAACGAATTCTGCCCCCTACTCTACTACAAATCAGGCAAAAAGACAGTCAACATTGGAGATGATCCCAGCGAACAGTGTGCCTCCAACCGAACCGGCATCCTGTGTGGTGCCTGCACGAACAACTTTAGCCTGGTAATTGGATGTTCTCGGTGCATTGAATGTCCCAACGGTCATAACGTGGCGTTCCTGCTTGCCTTTGCTGCTGCTGGTGTTTTCCTTGTGTTCTTTATCCTTGTACTCAACCTCACTGTCACTCAAGGACTTATTAACGGAATCATCTTCTATGCTAACATTGTATGGGCCTACAAGATAATACTCTTTCCCGCAGACACTGGAAAAACTACGGTATTTATTCACATTTCTTCATGTTTTTATTGCCTGGCTCAACTTGGATTTGGAATCGATACTTGCTTCTTTGTTGGACTGGATGCTTATTTGAAGACATGGCTGCAGTTTTTATTTCCATTCTACATCTGGGTCATTGCTGGTGTTATCATTGTTGCTTGTCGCTACTCCTCTCGCCTCACCAACCTCATCGGTAGCAGAGCTGTTCCTCTCCTAACCACACTCTTCCTTCTATCTTACATGAAGCTCCTTCGTACGGTGATAGATGCCACATCAGTTGCAGTGATAACACAGTACCCACAGGACACCTCCTATGCTGTGTGGTACCTTAACGGAAATCTACGATACTGCCAGCACCCTCACATTTACCTTTTTATAGTGGCCATTGCTACTCTTGTGTTCCTGTGGCTTCCCTACACACTCCTTCTTCTGTTCATTCAGCCTTTGAGGAGAGTGTCTCATCTAAGGCTGCTCAAGTGGATCAATAAGCTAACCCCTATCTACAATGCTTACTTCTTTCCTTTGAAGGATAAGCACCGATAATGGTTTGGAGCAATGCTTCTTGTTCGAAGAGTGCTCCTGGTTCTGTTGACAGTAACTTCAGTGGACAATCCAAAACTAGATTAATGTATTTGCATGCACTGTTCCTATCTATTGTCTTCTTATTTTATTTCATATCAATCAAAAATGTTTACAAGCGATTAGACGTGAGAATTTTAGAAAGTTCTACCTTGCTAAACCTTATTGTCTTGAGTTCTGGAACTCTGTACAGATGGGAATCTACTGTCTCAAGGTCAAACTTGCTTATGGTGTCAATTGGAATCAATTTTGCTCAATTCTGTGTCATTGTTGTGTGGATTTTGATAAGGCCTTGTCTCAGTGCTGGTTGGAGGTGTAGACGAAATCAAGGCCATGATGTCATCAATGATGATGACATCGCTCGTGAGCAAATTGAAGATCTTGAACTTGAACCACTGATCATTGATACTGCTCAGCCCATCACCACATCAGCTTCTGTTAAATACACAAAATGAAGCAGATACCTAAACCGCAGTTTCATGCTGTGTCATTATCTCTGTATATAGATGTTCCTGAATCCTTCCCCTTTACTACGTAATTTTTTCACTACTGTGTAGCTATAGCCAAAGTTTTGAGGAATAATAGCTAGCTAATTGCATGGTTTTATGCTAAAGATAAAAATTCTATCAGCTACACCTTAATACATTTGTTTAAATGTACGTGCCATGGATTTCATAGATGAAAAACTTTCACAGTCTAGGTAGCAAGATTTATTTATACACAACACAGCAATAGTAGGCAAAAATAATATATTTATCCACATGCATGCATTTTAGTGACTGAGAGAGTTTCTATTAATTATTAGCACAGGTATGTATTGTAGTAGCTATATTTACGTATACCCTTCAAGCATATTAATGGCACTGTGTGCTTTTGCTATTAGCTACGTACAGTTGGTCATGACCTGAAGCCCCAGAGAAGTAAGGGAAGGTCAATGCAGACCTCAAATAGGAAGAGTGACTATGATGTTGTAGCTGGCTGGTAAATGAGCAAAAACACAGCCTAATATAGTTAGTTGGGCATCGCCCATGAAAGGGTTGATTTCCTTCAGTGGCTATAGCTGACAGCAGGGCACTTAAAAGTAAACATCTGTCATGTTTCCAGATCACAAATTGGAGGTGTGCTATTGGCTGCCATACTATGTGTATCGTCCTCAATTAGCTCTGCTTCTTTCTCGGCATGTGTGCATATTATATCACCTGTCCTACCATTCACTTAATTCACACCTACTGTATAAGTCACTGAGTTCTGTTGTGCTAGTAAGATTGAATCTCGCTGCTGCATGTCCCTTCATGCACCTTTGCAGGATCTCTCACTATTCTTGTTACCTCCTAATTGGTTATCGTGGTAGACATACCTAGGCTGTGAAAACTAGCTCGACAATGAGGCTGCTATCTCTTCTCTTCATCTTGATATTTGGATCAATTTGCATCAGGCTAACTGAGGGTACGGTCTACCATGTCAAGCCAGTAAAGCATCTTATCTCTTGCCCTGGAAACAGCAGCTGCCCACCTGGTCAGCTCTGTCACACAATGGACTACTTAGCCGAACATAGCAGTGAGTTCTTTTCACTAGACCATATCAATGTAACACTGTTATTCATGTGTGGAATCCACAACTATACAAAACACTTATTTGTACAAAATCTACACTCATTTGTCATGAAAGGAACTGCAGAATCCAGAGAGAATGTCATTATTGATCATCACTTTGTTGATAAACCCAAGTGCACAGTTATTTGGTTCTTCAATGTCAGCTTTGTGAACATCACAACGCTGACAATGAGATGTCCTGCAATAAATCTTACAGAGAGCCATATTACAGTGAAGAGCTCCAACCTCTATGGCTATCCTGGCATAAATGAAACCTTATCTTTCATCAATATTACAGGCAGAGGCTCACAAGCGTTACTGTACAACTGTACATTCAAAGAAAACTGCTTTGTTAGGAGTAATCTTAGTGATGGAATAATTGTCAGCAACAGCATATTTCAATCCTATAGACATCAATTACATTCAATTATCGCTGCCCTTTCTAGTGAAGTAACATTAACAGGAAATGTAAACTTTACCAACAGTACTGTACTGATCTACTCTTCATCAGGCACAGCAGCGTACCTAAAAGGCACTCACCCTGAGCTCAAATCTTCACTTAACATCACAACAGGTGCAACTGTGTACTTTGTCTACCTAACATGCGGTGGTCATGCATGGAGGAGCAGTGTATGGGAATAATGCAATGATGCACATTGGTGTTAAAGCAAGAGTGATCTTTATGCATAATGCTGCATATTGGGGTGGAGCGGTGTCCATGTCGCATGGAATGATCACTATATATATAGGCAATGAATCATATGGTGCTAAAGTAAGGGCGGCCTTTATGAATAACACCACTGATGTGAACGATGGAGCAGTGGCCACGCTTGGTGGAATGATCACTGTGGGTGCTGCATCATATGACATTGCGATATTTGCGTACAACCATGCCACACACGGTGGAGCGATTATGCTTGACAATGCAACATTAATTGTTGACAGTGAAGCAAACCTGATTTTCAGCCACAATTCTGGAATGCTTGGAGGAGCTCTAGAGTTAATGAATTCAACTGTTCATGTGAACACAAGTGGTATTGACTTTTACAACAATAGAGCATCATATGGAGGGGGAGCAATATATTCTTTTTATGGAACCATGATTATTAACACTAATAAGTCATTAAATTTCACTATGAATTTTGCACACTTGAAAGGTGGTGCAATTTATATAGAAACAGGTGTACAATGCTCTATCATTGTTGGTAATTATTCCAAATTACTCTTTTTCAACAACTCTGCATCTCAAGGAGGTGCTGTCTATAATATGATACCATCATTACTCATGACCACAGTGGGATATCAGTCGAGTATTCAGTTTATCAATAACACAGCATTTGATGTTGGTGGAGCAGTGTATTCTCAGTCTTCACCACCTTGTATATTCATGATCACAGACTACTCCGCTAAAATATCTTTTACAGGAAACTATGCACAACGCGGTGTTGGTCACCACATGTACGGAGCAAGTGTAAGGGATACTTCATTTTCTGCACAGTACATAGAATTCCTGAATGAACAAGGAAAACCTCACTGTCTTTTTCTAGGCGAAAATTCCCACCATGAACTTAGCATCTCCTTTGACCCTGGCCTCAACGAGACCCTGTCCCCTGTATCCTCTGCTCCTCAGCGTG
Organism: Cliona cf. orientalis; assembly: GCA_963930775.1. Classification (NCBI taxonomy): domain Eukaryota; kingdom Metazoa; phylum Porifera; class Demospongiae; order Clionaida; family Clionaidae; genus Cliona; species Cliona cf. orientalis. The sequence continues at coordinate 2,007,852 of OZ005694.1, read as the reverse complement.
TGTGTCTCTGTGACTCCAATGGTAAACCACAGTGTGCAAATATCTCATATATTTTCACTGATACCAGTGTTTATCGTGGTGAAACCATCGCATTACCCGCATGCATAGTGGGTTATGACTTTGGCACTACAGTTGGTACAATCCATGCCAGATCCCTTTATTCAGGTCTTCTCTCAAAACGAGACAAATTGCAAATGGTAATTGATAGTAAAAAATGTGTTCCTTTCAACTATACAGTTTACTCAAATCGTGATTATGAACTTTTATTGTTGCAAACATCATCTCTGCCAGTAATTGCTACCATTAGCAATGAATCAACAGAGCACGATATCTTCAACTATGAAAATAATTTTATCAAGAATCGAATATCTAATTGTGTTTCATATAATCATCATGGTTGTATCGATATTGACCTAATAACAACCCCAGTTCTCATAAATATCACCTTACTCCCAGGTTGCCCTCCAGGACTGACTCTAAATCGTAACGAAACCACATGCAGCTGTTATCCTGTATTGGCCAACAATGGCTTCAGTTGTTTAGTTAGAAACAAAACTGGTCTCCTGCAGTGGAATGGCACTGTGTGGGTGAATGCAACCTTCAATGAGAGTGATAGCACTGGTATCATGTACAACAGATTCTGTCCACTACTCTACTGCAAGTCAGGTAACAAGACAGTCAACATTGGAGATGATCCCAGCAAGCAGTGTGCCTCAAACCGAACCGGCATCCTGTGTGGTGCCTGCATGGACAGCTTTAGCCTGGCAATTGGATCTTCTCGGTGCATTGAATGTCACAACAGCAATAAAGTGGCACTCCTGCTTGCCTTTGCTGCTGCTGGTGTCCTTCTCGTGTTCTTTATCCTTGCACTCAACCTCACTGCCACTCAAGGACTCATTAATGGAGTAATTTTCTATGCTAATATTGTATGGGCCTACAAGATAATATTCTTTCCCTCAGACATTGGCCATGGAGCATTCACATTTCTTCAAGTTTTTATTGCCTGGCTCAACTTGGATTTTGGAATCGAGACTTGTTTCTTTATTGGACTGGATGCTTATTGGAAGACATGGTTGCAGTTTCTATTCCCATTCTACATCTGGGCCATTGCTGGTGTTATCATTATTGCTTGCCGCTACTCCTCTCGCTTAACTAACCTCATTGGTAGCAGAGCTGTTCCTCTTCTAGCCACACTTTTCCTTCTATCTTACATGAAGCTCCTTCGTACTGTGATAGATGCATGCAACCTCAGTTGCAGTGATAGCACAGTACCCACAAAACACCTCCTATGCTGTGTGGTACCTCGATGGAAACCTACGCTACTGCCAACACCCTCACATTTACCTTTTCGTAACAGCCATTGCTACTCTTGTGTTCCTGTGGCTTCCCTACACACTCGTGCTTCTGTTCATTCAGCCTTTAAGGAGAGTGTCTCATCTAAAGCCACTCAAGTGGATCAACAAGCTAGCCCCTGTCTACGATGCTTACTTCTCTCCTTTGAAGGACAAACACCAATACTGGTTTGGAGCAATGCTTCTTGTTCGAGGAGTACTCCTGGTTCTATTGACAGTAACTTCAGTGGACGATCCTGAACTGAACATATTTGCACTCTTCCTTTTCATAGCTTTCTTATTTTTCTTTACATCTGTTAAATATGTCTACAAGCGAGTAAATGTGAGAATTCTAGAAAGCATTATCTTACTGAACCTTATTATCTTGAGTTCTGGAACTCTGTACAGATGGGAATCTATCAAATCAAGATCAAAATTGCTTATGGTGTCGATTGGAATCACCTTTGCTCAATTCTGTGTCATTGTTGTGTGGAGTTTGATCAAGCCTTGTCTCAGTGCTGGTCGGAGGTGCAGACAAAATCAAGGTCATGACGTCATTGATGATGATGATATCGCTCATGAGCGAATTGAAGATCCTGAATTTGAACTGCTGATCAATGATACTCCTCGGCCCATTACCATGCCAGCTTCTGCTAAATACACAAAATGAAGTAGCTACCAAGATAAGCTGTAACTGCAAATATTTGTAGTGGATAATTTTTTGCTATAAACTTATAATTTTACTTTTTCATTTAGTAGGTAGCTACTTAACAATTTTATGTGACTAATTGTTAGCGAGTTCTCCCCCTTTCATCACGTAATCTTGTTTTCACTGCTGTGTATAGCTTAAACTTTTGAGGAATAATAATTATTGCGCGCTTTCACAGTCTAGCAAAATTTATTTATATGCAACACAGCACACTGGGCAAATATCCATCTCCCAAACTATTGGATTGATGGTGGATTGATATAGGAAATTGGATGTGTCTTGATATGTCCTAGACTGCATGGCAGTTCAAATTTCTGCTGATGTGCCCACCGCAGGATAGGGCTAAGTGCCGGGTAGCGGACAGATAGTGGGCACATCATGTGTCATACAGCTGTACTCTAGCAGACAGATATTGGAGCGCATGAAATATCCTACGGTCACCAATACAGGGAATGTTACAACCACATGAACTATCCCATGCACGCCACGTCACCCCACCATTATACAGAAATCATTATAATCAGTGCAACATTCCATAACAAATTTACAGCAATCAAGAAATCTAGTATAATAATATTATTATAATATATTATAGCAAACTTGTGTCTCAAAAGTTTCCTCCATAAATTGGTATTCTTTGAGTTCTTCCTTCATCTGACACCATCATATCAACTCCATACTGCTTTTAAGATACTGCCAGCGCTAGTGTAGGCATCGCTGCATTTTCTCACTTCTGTCGTTTCTTTCTCTCCTTTTTTCTGGACCAATCCTTCCCACTGATCCTACAAACAGTAGTGATAATCACACTCCATTGAAATATACAATCATACAAAGCCAGATTGATGGAAGTACAAAGCCCAACATATCAGACTGCCAAATGTACTCCCACAAAGTCCAACATATCGGGCCGACGGAAGTATACCCACAAAGCCCAACATATCAGACTGACAGAAGTACACCCACAAAGCCCAACATATCAGACTGACGGACATACCACCACAAAGCCCAACATATCAGACTGACAGAAGTATACCCACAAAGCCCAACATATCAGACTGACAGAAGTACACCCACAAAGTCCAACAAATCAGACTGACGGATGTACCCCCACAAAGCCCAACATATCAGACTGACAGAAGTACACCCACAAAGTCCAACAAATCAGACTGACGGATGTACCCCCACAAAGCCCAACATATCAGACTGACAGAAGTATACCCACAAAGCCCAACATATCAGACTGACAGGAATGCTGCCAATTTTAGCTTATTCCGGTACCACAGCTAGTTCTCAGTTCAGAATTCAAAACACTTAAAGTTATTATCATGAAATTGGCAGCATAGCAGACTGATGAACATGCCCCCACAAAGCCCAACATATTAGACTGACATAAGTACACCCAGAAACCCCAATATATCTGACTGACAGACATAGAACCCAAACAATATTGACCTCGGAAAGGTATTTTTCTTTTTAATGCTCACCCTGCAGCACGCTAATATGGGATTTTATAGCTATAGGCCTAATTTTTATGCCAAAATTAAATAAGCTTACCTCCTTTTGACGTTTATATGGCGCAGAGAATCCGCCCAGAATGCTGTCCTTTCACTTAAAGCAAGTGCATGTTCTTAGCTTCTCAGAGACACATGGAAACACTCCAACTTTTGGCGCCAGATCTTGGGGTACAGAGTTCACCGATCAGCTGTAGATTTAACCCCTTGGTTTAACTCCGCCCCCGATGGCCTCGCAGTGCAGTGCTAGCGCTAGCGCTGGAGCTGCTAATCGTGAGAAGATAGCTTTTCTCCCAGTGAGCCTGCGATAGAAGCGGCGAGTATCAACTTTAGAACGGTGTACCACGCTGATCATCATGAATGCAGATCTCTGCCACGGTCAGAAACTATCAGCTATACTAGATAGTACTATGCAAGTTGATCTATCCTGATAGAAGTGTTAGGTTTATGACAGCACAACTATCCACAACATGATATGCAGTATGACGTACGTAAGATAGTTGTAATATCCTGTATCTGGGATAGGCAAAATGATAGTTGGTGTGGCCAGTAGTGGACAGGTGAGGGATAGTAGCAGCTGGTCTATCCTCCATGTATCATGCACATCATGACGTATAGGATAGTTCACTTTTTGCCCTGTGGCAATAGCAGGCAAAAATTTATTAGTCATTTTTAGTACAGTTAGTACGTTAATTTAGTAGTCAAGCAGCACTTGCTTGCCAACATTAATATTGTATTAAACTAGAGAACAGCAAACCGAGGAAGCTGCTGAAAGCGATAAAGTCTTATGATCTGATATAGGCTCATTGATATGACTCAAGTTGTAGAGAATGATTATTGAGCTTGTCAATAGCAGTGGAAAAAAATTATAATTCAGTACGTTTCGGTCCGTGGACCTTCATCAGCTGAATGAGAACAGTGCACTGATACAGCTAGATTTAGATAGACAATACTTAGATAGACAATACTTGCATATAAATCTAGCTGTATCAGTCATTCAGCTGATATTTGTACTGCAGATGTATGCATGTTTTCCAAATCACAAATTGGGGCCAGATATGCACTGGCAGCTGGTACGTATATAATAATATACTCACTACCACAGGGATATCAATATCATGATAATTATTATTGCCCTAATATCCAGTACATTGCCCCAGTGGTAGTTTTGATCTATGTCATAGGTGGGATATTTAAAGGCACAAGAACAGCCCTGCACAAAATTATTAGTTATAGCTACAATGTCACCATTCAGGACTGCACTTGAACCGGGCCATGTTCACAATAATAGCTATTACATGCCGTCTTCACGAGTATAATGAACTTACCCATTAAACTCATGTGATTGATCTTTGTGTAAGTACATGTACCAAGCACATAATATCGGAACATTTGATTTAGTAAGCACAATACATGTCTATTAGTTATTAAGCAATGCGAGGTAGGATTAATTTGGGCGTAACCTGGGTCATTGATGGCAGCTGGGTAACTTGACTGTATGACTGTAAGGTCAAGGTCACTGTGTTTGAGTACCAGCGTGGGAGTCCTGCCATTGAGGCCAGGTACCAACTGGTGAGTAGGCTAGTACTAGCGTGGGAGTCCCAACCTGAGTCAGGTGCCAACTGGCAGCTAACGCCAGCGTGGGAGTCCCGACCGTGAAGTTGAGTACCAACTGGAACTAGGACAGTGACATCCAGCGTTAGAAAACAAAGATATTGCTGGCGTGACCGATAAGTTACTTGTGACATTCAGCCACCAATCAATTCCCCCTATCTATTCTAACGTGAATGAATATACATGTGTATTGTGTACTTGTTCAGGCCATAGCCTGATACAAGAGACAGATCCATGTAGCTACTAGCTATTCATGCATTGAGTGACTAATTTGTTACATGCTCTTTGTGCATTGACTGACTAATTGTTTTGACCAGCCTGGGTGTAGGGCCCTGGCTGCAGTGTTGCCAGATCAATTTTCTAATTGTTCATGCAAGGAAATTATTTTGTTCATAGATTTGCCAAAAAAGTTCATAAAATTAGAAGAACAGGAAATATCAACAATAGACATGCACAACAAAGCAGAATATTAGCTAAATGTTAGAAAGATGCATGATGTCAGGCTCCATGAAACAACTACAGCCTTGTCGGACAGCTAGGTATCAGAGTCTGAATCGGAAACTACATATAAAATATCGGCTGCCATTCGTGCTTTAGCACCTGGAGGTGGAGTGAAGTTCACACAGCTTCCTTCCTTTGCAATGCCGCGCTTAACCTTCAACAATGCTCCCACTGTTTTGGTGTGTAGCCTGTTTCTTATTTTTGTTTTTATTAGGTTTACAGATGAAAATACACGTTCCACATCAACGTTAGCATGGGGCAAACACAACAGTGACCCCATGAATGTAGAAAGAGTAGATGGCTTGGTGGTTAGCTAGACTACAGTTGACAAATGACCAGAGTTGTGATTGTTACTACACAGCTAAATGAATTTCCAGACTACATGTAGTGAACTCACTCATGTCAACCAGATTGCAGAGTGTATTGGTGCATGAATACCTCTATTACATGTTGGGTATGGGGTGTGGGTACTGTATGCACTGCTTTCAGAATGGTTCATAAAATAGTTCACAAAAATTGATGAATGTTCATGGACAGTTCATAAATACTTTGTAGTTCATAAACAAGTTCAGCAAAAGGTGGAATGTTCATAAATTTATGAACTTTATTCACAATCTGGCAACACTGCCTGGCTGGCTTTTCTGTTTTGTTGTAAGCCTCTCATTGGTCAGGATAGTCACCTGACTAGGGGGTATTTAAGTTCGTGTTCTATGCCATATGTGTTGTCAGTCAATTTTCCCCTTCACTCTTAAGCCACTCAGCCACTACGTGACAGCTAGTCTTGGTTTGCGTGGGCCGCTAGCCAAGAAGAGGACAGCCGGGGCCTGTAGGTCTGTGGAGTCAGGAGGCCTTACAACCCTCCCCCCTGATCATTGTTATCAGAAGCCGGCTGGCGCCTCCATTCTGGCCATCCTTGTCCCCTCTTCGGCCATTCTTGACGGTGGGGTGCCGGGTTGGCTCATACAGTACTACCTATAGATTGATTGGCGTAGTGTGTTGGACTGAATATAAACTTGTCAGGGTGGGAGAGGTGGGAGATTTTCCACTGCGATGTTGTTCTTGCTTGCAGGAGTTGTTGCGCAGTTAGAGTGTGCTTTATTTACTAGTGTGGCGCATGCGCCATACGTCATGGGCAAACATGCTCTTTACGTCGGCCTGATGCTATTAACTATAGTTTATGCATGCATAAATATCATGTATGAACTTTTCCTGCTGCCATCATTACAATTGCAATGTTAAATAGCTACCTCGACCAATGGGATTTGGGCTCTTATTAAGTTAAAAGACCCTCAGGCCTTTAGTAGTACCCACATTGCGCTTGGAAGGCTATATAATTATCACCTTGATGTCATTATCAGTGGCTTTGTCAAGCACTGGCGTAAGAACCAGGGGGGCTGGGGGGGGGGGGGGGCAGAGCCCCTCTGATTTTTAGATGGCTGTACAAGCCAGGGGGTGGGGCTCACCCTCTAAGGTTTGCACTTTTTTTTTCATCTGTTGCCACAATCAGGGTTGAGTTATTCATGATTGTGGTGTATCTTAGCCCCACGGTGTAGATATCAACAATTGTCACTGTGTCACATGTGAACACAGATAAGTAATCACTACTGATCTGTGTTCACATGTGACAAGCTAAGAGTCCAGAATGTCCTCGAAAATATACTAGAAAAGCTCTCAGAAGATCTAAAACTCCAAAATTTTCCTGGGAGAGCATGCCCCCAGACCCCGCTAGCTTTCGTGCGCTACGCGCACGTAAAGCGAGTCTTCACCTGCTTACATTCAACCCCTCTGCTCAAAAACATCTTCCTACGCCACTGTCAAGGGGTGCATGTGGTTTGATCTGCACCCAATCTGCCAGGCCATGGTAAAGCAATCGGTTTTATATCAGCACAAAAACCACCAGAACCTCAAGGTAGCATTAAAGTGCGTGGGCGTGAGCGTCAGGATTGGCTAATTCAATTAGCGAATCGTGAAGGGGCGTGGCCGAAGAGGCCATACGAGTGCTTTTGGTCGAAGGTGGGCGTGTCTAGAATCGGCCAGGGATGATTATGCGCGTGTAATTAGCGACCGGAAGTGGCCCCTGAAGAAAACACCGGTAATTGCCCACTTCAAAGCAAGATCAAAGCATTGTTTCTTAACTATTAACCGCAACGACTTAAAAAAAAAAAGCCTTATAAGGCCTAATTAAGCATGTGGGCGTGTTCCTGGCACTGTGTGGAGTGTGTGCGTGTGCGTTAATGCAGGTTTTATTGCTTCCGATTGGGCGTGGCTTCACGGGCCAGTGCTTGGATATCGGCGCCTGGGACTTGGCCTCGGCGATAGGTGGGCGTGTCCCGGAAGCGGTGGTGACCTTTGAACCCGTCCAGGAGGCTTTGGGGGCGTGGCAGGAGGTCAAAGGTGAGGCCATGTCTGTTAATGAGGCACTGTACGCCGGTGCGATGGAGGGGACCGTACGGCTGGACGGAAGCTGACGATGGTTTGAAGCGGATGTGGTTGCGATGACGTGTTGTTACTCCGCCCACACAGGAAATGAGGTGAGCTCTTGCGTGGGCGGTGTGGCAGAACGGCCTCCAAGTGTTTGTGTGTGTTTTGGCCTTGAGGAAGCTGTGTGTTTTAATTGGGATTGATTGTGGGCTTCCGGTGGACATCCGGTGGTTAGTAGGCACTTGATTGAGAATGGTGGTCCTTGGGGAACAGGGTGGGGCTGTTTTGGGCGTGGCCTTGCCCCTCCCTTCCGGCTCGGCTTCCGGTCCATGGAGGATATTAAATGAACACTTCCGGCTCTAGCAGCCACACCCCTGAGACCTGTGCAATTAAAAGGGCGTGGTTACACAACATGCACCTTACTAATGACTTTGATGTGGTTTAGGTGTCATATCCCCCACCTCACGCCCACGCAATTTAATGGTACCTCAAGGTCTAGATATCTGAGTAGCTAATGAATCTGTCGAGATCTTCGAAAATCTTACTTCATTAGTGTGCAGATAGATGTAGTTTGCCGGGTAGGTATGTGCTGATCTGTAGTCCTTAGCTTAGTATGTATCCTTATATGTGACCGTCCACGAGAAAACCATGCATAAATGCGCCGAAAAAATTTTTTGAGTAGTAAGGCCACCATTACCAACTACAACCTTTGAACTATTGCTCCAGCAAATTTGAAGTCTCTAGCCCGTGTAGTCATGGAGATATGAGCAAAAATATACCTGGATCGCCCGTGCTAAAGTATTGCAAAAAATTGCAAATTATGAACGTTGCAACGTACGTTGAACGCGGAAGTCCGTATACTCGCCGTTTATGGTAAATACGTGGCCCCGCCCACCAAGTCAATGAACTAGCTGGCTGCCAAAACGCTCGAACGAGAGCAGCAGCCAACGTTTCGATGGAAAAGAACAAGAAGGCAAGCGTGTCTAAAGATCGTTGGCACAAAAATTCGAAGAAAGAAGTGACTGGAGAGTGTTTTCTGTGCAGCTGCCGTGCTTGCCTACCTGCAACTATGGCAACGGCTCCGTATCATGGACGGCCAATGTTAGCTACACGGCCGACTTCTTCGAGCAATAACTCGGCAAGTATAGAGTGGATGCTTGTATTATGAGTCAGCATGTATTATGGGTCATCCATACTAACAAATGAGGAAGTGTCCAATTGTTAGGTCACTAAACTGTACCTTACAAGGTCTATTATCTGATAAATTGTCTCCGCTACCTGATGTATTTTCATGTGAGTTTACACATGCTTTGTGTTGAATTTATAAAAAGAAGGAATTTCCGTTTTTGCTGTCCTACCTAAGCAAAATGTATCATTCTTAGCCCATCCAAGTGCCATTAGTTTGTATTCACACCATGCCTCACATCTAGATGGCTGCCATGGACATACCATCACTTGAAAGAACCTTGTGACTGCTGATTTACATGCCAGTTAAGGTGGTGACTCATAATACCAGCAGGCGACCCATAATACATTCAGTAATATGGCTGACAAAATAATTTTGTGATTGTTTCTACATGCAATATCGTTCGCAACCCATGCAATAGACACCTTGGGAAGAAGCCAGAATTGTCTGTATCTACTCGCAAAACTTATGCATGGACTCCTATAGCAGCTAGAACTAGAGTTAGGATGGCCAATGTTACTTAGTTCAGGGTGCATGCTCGGATTAGCAATACTTTAATTGCTATTCATGTATCCTTTGCCAATATGAGCAAGAATTATTATAGAGAAAAAAAAAAATCTATAGAGCAGTACATAGTACATTATAACTATCTGTTATTATAAGCACTAGCTAATTGACGGACTGGCAGATTAGTGTTCCGGCCTGCTGGCTGGTCTAGAGTGCAGTACTAAGAATGCATAATAATTATGTTTACATCCCTCAAGGATATTAAACGCATGATTCCAGGAGTATAATAATTATTATTAAATATGATTAGAAAGGGAACTATCATGAATCAGTATTAATTTTGGGACATCATTTTTAATAGCTATTATTTGGCAGGGGGGGACCTGAGTGAAAAATTTGACCAAGTCATAAACTTTTATCACAAAGTATAAAAACCTCATGTAATTACCCCAAAAATTATGTCCCATGGCCAAGAACTTTGACAGCTAGTGGCATAAGATGTTTTGGAGTTGGGGGTTGGGAGTGGTAATCGAAAAAATACATGACATTGTGTAGCTCTGGCAGGCTATGCCTGCCACAAATCTAGCTAAGGTATGCTCCCCCAGGAAAATATTAGACCTCTACATCCTCTTAGAGCTATATATATAATAATATTATTATCCTGAGCATAAATGTGATCTGCTCTAAGAAAAGAGACCATTAACAGTATCCATTTAAGATCCGGAATATTTTTTTTCCGGATTCTGTAAAAATTTACACTTTAAAGAATCGAGGGTGGCTTAGGATCTAAGCCACCCTTGGCTTAGGATCTAAGCCAGTACCATCAGCTTAGGATCTAAGCCACGCTCCGCTTAGGATCTAAGCCACCCTCCGCTTAGGATCTAAGCCAACCTGCGCTTAGCTTAGAATCTAAGCCAGTACCATCAGCTTAGGATCTAAGCCACCCTCCGCTTAGCTTAGAATCTAAGCCAGTACCATCAGCTTAGAATCTAAGCCACCCTCCGCTTAGGATCTAAGCCAACCTCTGCTTAGGATCTAAGCCACTCTCCGCTTAGCCATTTTCAGCTTAGAATCTAAGCCAGTGCCATCAGCTTAGGATCTAAGCCACCCTCCGCTTAGGATCTAAGCCAACCTCCGCTTAGCTTAGAATCTAAGCCAGTACCATCAGCTTAGGATCTAAGCCAACCTTCGCTTAGCTTAGAATCTAAGCCAGTACCATCAGCTTAGGATCTAAGCCACCCTCCGCTTAGGATCTAAGCCACCCTCCGCTTAGGATCTAAGCCAACCTCCGCTTAGCTTAGAATCTAAGCCAGTACCATCAGCTTAGGATCTAAGCCAACCTTCGCTTAGCTTAGAATCTAAGCCAGTACCATCAGCTTAGGATCTAAGCCAACCTTCGCTTAGCTTAGAATCTAAGCCAGTACCATCAGCTTAGGATCTAAGCCACCCTCCGCTTAGGATCTAAGCCAACCTTCGCTTAGCTTAGAATCTAAGCCAGTACCATCAGCTTAGGATCTAAGCCACCCTCCGCTTAGGATCTAAGCCACTCTCAATCCGCTTAGCCATTTTCAGCTTAGAATCTAAGCCAGTGCCATCAGCTTAGGATCTAAGCCACCCTCAGCGTAGAATCTAAGCCAACCTCTGCTTAGAATTAAATCATGATTGGCTTAGATCCTAAGCAGAGGGTAACTTAGATCCTATTTATGGCGCTGGCTTGATGGTGGCTTAGATCCTAAGCCGAGGTTGGCTTAGATCCTAAGCTGATGGCTCTGGCTAGATTTTAAGCTCAGAATAGCGCTACATGTAAGTGGAGAGTGGCTCAGATCCTTTGAGTAGGAATTACAGCTTAGGATCTAAGCCACCACTGATGTTGGCACAATAGCTTACCTTATAAGCCACAAACTACTTGAGCATAACCACTTTGCCTACTTGAGATACAAGCCACGTGGTCAGCAGCTCACCACCAAGACCATTAAACTATTATTATTCGTGTTTGTGAGACAATTTTGTCACAAATCATCTTGTTTCAATCCACTTTTTTTGTTCATTTGCATTTATTATGATAATATTAAATATTTTCAAGTTATGTTGTATTAAACATACACATATTTTGGTACGTTTTAATAATTAAATCCCCTTTCTTGAAATCAGTCCAGTACAGCTAGTACACACCTTTGTTATGGTAACTTTTTGGTCTCATTTATACACCCAACACTTTCTAGGTAACAAAATTAGACCAGTACCTTTGTTTTTGTGCCTATATTCATAATCTAGAGTGGTGTAAACAGTAGACATGGCATTGGTGACTTCTGTGTCTGTGTATTCTAAATTTCTATGTACGTACATATACGTACATTCACAGTAATCGGTACAATTTTTATAGCTTTTTAGCCCTCAATTCTTCACACATGATCTCTGAAGTTCCAAACTTGAACAGTACCTTTGTCTTGATGTTAACAATCATAATTCTAAGTTTCATTGACTGGCGATGTGGTTGAAGCATGTTCTGCACATGCAAGTATGAGAATTCATGTGCACATGTATGTATATTATTCGGTAAAATTTTCATAGTTTTTTAGCTCTCAATTCCACATACAACATCTCTGGAGTACAAGACTTGACCAGTAGCTTTGTTCTTGTGTCTATAATTATAATCTAGAGTGGTGTAAACAGTGGACATGGTATTGGTGACTTCTGTGTGTGTGAGGATGAGCATTTTGTGTGTATACTACTTCATATTAATCGGTACTACACGTACACATATTGTAGCTTTTTGGTTTCACTTGTACACCCCACACTTTCTAGGTACCAAAACCATACCAGTACATTTGTTCTTGTTTCTATAACCTTAATCTAGAGTGGTGTAAACAGTGGATATGACATTGGTGACTTCTGTGTGTGTGAGGATGAGCATTTGTGTACATACTTCATGTTTACTTAATCGATACCGTACACATCTTGTAGCTTTCTTGGTCTCATTTGTACACCCTACTTTTTCTAGGTACCAAAATCAGATCAGTACATTTGTTTTTGTGTCTATATTCATAATCTAGAGTGGTGTAAACAGTGGACATGGTATTGGTGACTTCTGTGTGTGTGAGGATGAGCATTTTATGTGTACTTCATGTTAATCGATACTGTACACATGCATCTCGTAGCTTTCTTGGCCTCATTTGTACACTCCACACTTTCTAAGTGCCAAGGTCAGACCAGTACTTTTGTTCTTGTGTCTATATTCATAATCTAGAGTGGTGTAAACAGTGGACATGGTACTGGTGACTTCTTTGTATGTATTCTAAGAATTTTCTATGCAATCAGCTACATGTAGTACGTATATACACATTCTTGCTTTTGAGCTCTAAATTCTTCACACGACATCCCAGAAGTTCCAAATTTGATCAGTAACTCTATCTCAATGTTAACAATCATATTTCTAAGTTTCGTCGACTGGCGATGTGGTTGAGGAATGTTCTGCATATGTGAGTATGAGAATATCCTGTGCATATGCATTCACAGTAATGGGTGCAATTTTTAGAGATTTTTAGCTCTCAATTCCACATGCAATATCTCTGGAGTACAAGACTTGATCAGTACATTTGTTCTTGTGTCTATAACCATAATCTAGAGTGGTGTAAACAGTAGACATGGTACATTAGTGACTTTTGAGTGTGTGAGAATGAGTATTTTGTGTGTACTTCATGTCAATCGGTACTGTGCATATCTTGTAGCTTTCTTGGTCTCGTTTGTACACTCCACACTTTCTAGGTACTAGTACCTTTCTTCTTGTGCCTATAAGCTTAATCTAGAATGGTGTAAACAGTGTACATGATATTGGTGACTTACTCTGCGTGTGTATTCTAAGAATTTTCCATGACATTGTGTGTACACACATTCACAGTAACCAAAATAAAACTTTCATAGCTTTTTAGCTCTTAATTCTTTCAACATCATCTCTAAACTTCAAACTTGAACAGTACCTTTGTCTTGATGTTAACAATCATACTTGTGAGTTTCGTTGACTCGCGATGTGATTGAGGTATGTTCTGTACATGTGAGTATGAGAATATCCTGTGCACATGCAATCACAGTAATCGGTACAATTTTTATAGCTTTTTAGCTCTCAATTCCACATACAACATCTCTGGAGTGCCAGACTTGATCAGTATCTTTATTTTGATGTCTTTTATCATAACCTAGAGTGGTGTAAACAGTAGGCATGGCATTGGTGACTTTTGAGTGTGTGAGGATGAACATTTTGTGTGTACTTCAAGTTAATCGATACTGTACACATCTTGTAGCTTTTTTGGTTTTATTTGTACACCCCACACTTTCCAAGTATCAAAACCAGACCACTACCTTTATTTTGATGTCTATATTCATAATCTATAGTGGTGTAAACATTGGACATGGTATTGGTGACTTCTGTGTGTGTGAGGATGAGCATTTTGTGTGTACTTCATGTCAATCGATACCGTACACATCTTGTAGCTTTTTTGGTCAAATTTGTACACCCCACACTTTCCTAGTATCAAAACCAGATCAGTACCTTTATTTTGATGTCTATATTCATAATCTATAGTGGTGTAAACAGTGGACATGGTATTGGTGACTTTTGTGTGTGTGAGGATGAGCATTATTTTAGTGTGTACTTCATGTCAATTGATGCTGTACACATCTTCTAGCTTTTTTGGTCAAATTTGTACACCCCACACTTTCCTAGTATCAAAACCAGATCAGTACCTTTATTTTGATGTCTATATTCATAATCTATAGTGGTGTAAACAGTGGGCATGGTATTGGTGACTTACTCTGCGTGTGTATTCTAAGTTTCCATATTATGTGCATACATCAGTATTTGGTACAATTTTCAAAGCTTTTAAGCTCTATATTCTTCACACATCATCTCTGAAGTTCCAAACTTGATCAGTACCATTGATTTGATGTTAATAATCATTTTTCTGACTTTCGTTAACTAGCGATGTGGTTGAAGCATGTTATGCACATGTGAGTATGAGAATTACCTATAGCACATGCATGCATTCACAGTTACTGTAATCGATGCAATTTTAGTAGCTTTTTAGCTCTCAATTCCACATACAACATCTCTGAAGTACAAGACTTGATCAGTACCTTTGTTCTTGTGTCTATAACCATAATCTAGGGTGGTGTAAACAGTGGACATGATATTGGTGACTTCTGTGTGTGTGAGGATGAGCATTTTGTGTGTACTTCATATTAATCGATACTATACACATCTTGTAGCTCTCTTGGTCTCATTTGTGCACCCCATACTTTTTAAGCATTTAAACCATACAAGTAACTTTGTTTTGATGTCTATATTCATAATCTAGGGTGGTATAAACAGTAGACATTGTATTGGTTACTTCTGTGTGTGAGAGGATGAGCATTTTGTGTGTACTTCATATCAATCGATACTGCATGTACATATACAAATTTTGGGAGAGTTTGCCGCCAAAAACTCATGACAAAGCCCATTCCTCAAACCAACCCCCCACAAACCGGCTCTCTAAGCATCCCACCGGACCACTCCTCACAAGCCACCTTATCCAACCTAGGCAACGCCCCCTTCGTCCCAGCTCCACGAATCAACATCCTAGCAACCACACCGTACGGCCAAGCCTATGTCGAAGTCCTACCAGACTCAGGAGCCGACATTTGCGCCGCAGGCCCCCTGTTAATACACACGCAGAGTAAGTCACCAATACCATGCCCACTGTTTACACCACTATAGATTATGAATATAGACATCAAAATAAAGGTACTGATCTGGTTTTGATACTAGGAAAGTGTGGGGTGTACAAATAAAACCAAAAAAGCTACAAGATGTGTACAGTATCGATTAACTTGAAGTACACACAAAATGTTCATCCTCACACACTCAAAAGTCACCAATGCCATGCCTACTGTTTACACCACTCTAGCTCCAGAGATGTTGTGTGTGGAATTGAGAGCTAAAAAGCTATAAAAATTGTACCAAGTACCGTGAATGCATGTGAACAGGATATTCTCATACTCAGATGTACAGAACAATCATCAACCACATCGCCAGTTCACGAAACTCAGAAATATGATTGTTGACATGAAGATAAAGGTACTGTTCAAGTTTGGAAATTTATAGATGATATGTGAAGAATTAAGAGCTAAAAAGCTATGAAGATTAATTGTACCTTGGTTACTGTGAATGTGTGTACACACCTGGAAAATTCTTAGAATACACACGCAGAGTAAGTCACCAATGTCATGTCCACTGTTTACACCATTCAAGAGTAAGGTTATAGACACAAGAACAACTGTACTGGTATGGTTTTGGTACCTAGAAAGTGTGGGGTGTACAAGTGTGACCAAGAAAGCTACAAGATATGTGCACAGTATCGATTAATATGAAGTACACACAAAATGCTAATCCTCACACACACAGAAGTCACCAATGCCATGCCTACTGTTTACACCACTCTAGATTATGGTTATAGACATCAAAATAAAGATACTGATCAAGTCTAGTACTCCAGAGATGTTGTATGTGGAATTGAGAGCTAAAAAGCTATAAAAATTGTACCGAGTACCGTGAATGCATGTGAACAGGATATTCTCATACTCAGATATACAGAACAATCCTCAACCACATCGCCAGTTCACGAAACTCAGAAATATGATTGTTGACATGAAGATAAAGGTACTGTTCAAGTTTGGAAATTTATAGATGATATGTGAAGCTAAAAAGCTATGAAGGTTAATTGTACCTTGGTTACTGTGAATGTGTGTACACACATGGAAAATTCTTAGAATACACACGCAGAGTAAGTCACCAATGTCATGTCCACTGTTTACACCATTCTAGATTAAGGTTATAGACACAAGAACAAAGGTACTGATCAAGTCTGGTACTCCAGAGATGTTGTATGTGGAATTGAGAGCTAAAAAGCTACTAAAATTGCATCGATTACAGTAACTGTGAATGCATGCATGTGCTATAGGTAATTCTCATACTCACATGTGCATAACATGCTTCAACCACATCGCTAGTTAACGAAAGTCAGAAATATGATTATTAACATCAAATCAATGGTACTCACCAAGTTTGGAACTTCAGGGATGTTATATTAAGATATTAGAGCTGAAATGCTGTGAAAATCGGACCTATTACTGTGAATGCATGCAGGTACACAGGAAATTCTCATACTCACATGTACAGAACATGCCTCAACCACATCGCCAGATGACGAAACTCAGAAATATGATTTTTAACATCAAGACAAAGGTACTGATCAAATTTGGAACTTCAGAGATGATGTGTGAAGATCTTAGAGCTTAAAAGCTATGAAAATTGTACCAAATACTGATGTATGCACATAATATGGAAACTTAGAATATACACTGTTTACACCACACTGTTTACACCACTATAGATTATGAATATAGACATCAAAATAAAGGTACTGGTCTGGTTTTGATACTAGGAAAGTGTGGGGTGTACAAATTTGACCAAAAAAGCTACAAAGATGTGTACGGTATCGATTGACATGAAGTACACACAAAATGCTCATCCTCACACACACAGAAGTCACCAATACCATGTCCAATGTTTACACCACTATAGATTATAAATATAGACATCAAAATAAAGGTAGTGGTCTGGTTTTGATACTTGGAAAGTGTGGGGTGTACAAATTAGACCAAAAAAGCTACAAGATGTGTACAGCATCGATTGACATGAAGTACACACTAAAAATTAATAATGCTCATCCTCACACACACAGAAGTCACCAATACCATGTCCACTGTTTACACCACTATAGATTATGAATATAGACATCAAAATAAAGGTAGTGGTCTGGTTTTGATACTAGGAAAGTGTGGGGTGTACAAATTTGACCAAAAAAGCTACAAGATGTGTACGGCATCGATTGACATGAAGTACACACTAAAATAATGCTCATCCTCACAAACACAGAAGTCACCAATACCATATCCACTGTTTACACCACTCTAGATTATGGTTATAGACATCAAAATAAAGATACTGGTCTGGTTTTGATACTAGGAAAGTGTGGGGTGTACAAATTTGACCATAAAAGCTACAAGATGTGTACGGCATCGATTGACATGAAGTACACACAAAATGCTCATCCTCACACACACAGAAGTCACCAATACCATGTCCAATGTTTACACCACTATAGATTATGAATATAGACATCAAAATAAAGGTAGTGGTCTGGTTTTGATACTTGGAAAGTGTGGGGTGTACAAATAAAACCAAAAAAGCTACTAGATGTGCACAGTGTCGATTAACTTGAAGTACACACAAAATGTTCATCCTCACACACTCAAAAGTCACCAATGCCATGCCTACTGTTTACACCACTCTAGGTTATGATAAAAGACATCAAAATAAAGATACTGATCAAGTCTGGCACTCCAGAGATGTAGTATGTGAAATTGAGAGCTAAAAAGCTATAATAATTGTACCGATTACTGTGAATGCATGTGCACAAGATATTCTCATACTCACATGCACAGAACATGCCTCAACCACATCGCCAGTCAATGTAACTCAGAAGTATGATTGCTAACATCAAGATAAGGGTGCTGATCAAGTTTGGAACTTAAGGGATGCTATGTGAAGAATTGAGAGCTAAAATGCTTCGAAATGTGTACTATGTATACATGTAGATGATTGCATGGAAAATTCTCAGAATGCACACACGCAGAAGTCACCAATACCATGTCCACTGTTTACACTACTCTAGATTATGGTTATAGACACAAGAAGAAAGGTACTGATTTGATATTGGTGCCCAGAAACTGTTGGGTGTACAAATGAGACCAAAAGCTACAAAATGTGTACAGTATCGATTGACATGAAGTATACACAAAATGCTCATCCTCACACACTCAAAAGTCACCAATGCCATGCCCACTGTTTACACCACTCTAGATTATGGTTTCAGACACAAGAACAAATGTACTGGTATGGGTTTGGTACCTAAAAAGTGTGGGGTGTACAAATGAGATCAAGAATGCTGCAAGATGTGTACTATACCGAAATAGTTACACTCAAAATCCTCATCTATATGTGTACATTGAACAGATTTAATAAGCACTGGATTTATTCCTTAGTTATTGATTAGCATCATTCAACATACTAAATCTTGCAAGTTTTAATATAATTATTATGGTAGTTATCATAATTGTCCCCTATTGTATCATCATGCATTGCCAATTGACTGATTTCAAGAAAAGGGATTTCACCAAAATAGGTGTATGTTCATAACATAACTTGAAAATACATTATAGTAAATGCAAATAAACAAAAAAAATCCCTGCATAGAAGTCAACAGCATACAATGTAACAATAGTGCTCAGGTACACTGAGGTACATACTTTAATTAATGGTCTTGGTGATGAGCTGCTGACCACGTCACGTGGTTTGTATCTCAAGTAGGCTAGTGGTTATGCTCAAGTAGTTTGTGGCTTAATTATAAGGCAAGCTATTGTGCCAACATTGGGGGTGACTTAGATCCTCAGCTGTAATTCCCAAGTCATGACTGGCTTAGACCCTAAGCTGATGGAACTGGCTTAAATGCTAAGCTGAGAATGGCTTAGATCCTAAGCTGAGGTTGTCTTAGATACTAGTGGCTTAGATCCTAAGCAGCTGAGGTTGGCTTAGATTCTAAGCCAAGGTTGTCTTAGATATTAGTGGCTTAGATCCTAAGCAGCTGAGGTTGGCTTAGATTCTAAACCAAGGTTGTCTTAGATACTAGTGGCTTAGATCCTAAGCGGAGGTTGGCTTAGATCCTAAGCGGAGGGTGGCTTAGATCCTAAGCTGATGGCACTGGCTTAGATTCTAAGCTAAGCGGAGATTGGCTTAGATCCTAAGCGGAGGTTGGCTTAGATCCTAAGCTGATGGCACTGGCTTAGATTCTAAGCTAAGCGGAGGTTGGCTTAGATCCTAAGCGGAGGGTGGCTTAGATTCTAAGCTGATGGTACTGGCTTAGATTCTAAGCTAAGCGGAGGTTGGCTTAGATCCTAAGCGGAGGGTGGCTTAGATCCTAAGCTGATGGTACTGGCTTAGATTCTAAGCTAAGCGGAGGTTGGCTTAGATCCTAAGCCGAGGGTGGCTTAGATCCTAAGCTACCCTCGGTTCATTAAAGTGTAAATTTTTACAGAATCCGGAAAAAAAATATTCCGGATCTTAAATGGATACTGTTCATTCATGGTAGTAGTATGAAACACGACTAATTTTATCATGACAATGGCCAGTTTGCTTTCTTCAGATGTAGTAGTGAGTATACTTGTATCAGTGTATAGACACCAACAAAGAGCGGATACACCCACAGTACATTAATTTATGTATTGTATACAATGTCATGTATTGTATACTCCATACACACGTTTACAATACGCTACATACAACAAACACCAAAGGGTCCCTTTCTCATAGCTGGTCATAATTGTACCGGTAAAAGCCTAAGGCTCACCCAAACTATAGTAATTTAATATACCAGTACTAGTAGAGGACATATAGCTACCTTAAGATTATTACTGAGTAGAGGAATTTCACTGGGGAGGGGGCTAAGCCCCCCTATATTTTGAACCAGGAGACTGATGTTCCCCGTAGTCCCCCTAGTTCTTACACCTCTGTTTGAAAATTATTGTGATACCCTAGCTACCCCCCTACCCTACAGTGCACCCACACTTGACCTGCTGTATTTAAGTTACTGAGTTCTGTTGATTGAGTCTCACTGATGCGTGCATGTCTGTGCATGCACCTTCGCAGGATATCTCACTCTTCTTGAAGAGCACTTACCTCTTGGTTGTTGTCCCATAAACTGTAAAGATAAAATATATGCCCCACAATGAGACTGTTGCCCTTTTTCTTCGTCTTGATATTTGGATCAATTTACATCAGGCTAACTGAGTGTAATGTCTACTATGTTAAGCCAGTAAAGCATCTTATCTCTTGCCCTGGAAACAGCAGCTGCCCGCCTGGTCAGCTCTGTCACACAATGGACTACTTAGCTGAGCACAGTAGTGAGTTCTTTTCACCAGACAATGTCAATGTAACACTGATATTCATGTGTGGAGTCCACAACTATACAAAGGACTTGACTGTACAAAACCTCCACTCATTTGTCATGAAAGGAGCTGCAGAATCCAGAGAGAATGTCATCATTGACCATCATTTTGTTGGTGAACCCAAGTGCACAGTTATTCGATTCTTCAATGTCAGCTTTGTGAACATCACAACTCTGACGATGAGATGTCCTGCGATAAATCTTAAAGAGAGCCATATTGCAGTGAAGAGTTCCAACCTCAATGGCTATCCTGGCATACATGAAAGCTTATCCTTCATCTACATTGCAGGCAGAGGCTCACAAGCTTTACTGGACAATTGTACATTCAAAGAAAACTGCTTTATTAGTAGTAATCTTAGTGATGGGATAATTGTGAGCAACAGCACATTTGAGTCCTACAGACATCGATCACATTCAATTATTGCTGCCCTTTCTAGTGTAGTAACATTAGCAGGAAATGTAAACTTTACCAACAGTACTAAAGTTATCCACTCTTCATCAGGTACAGCAGTGATTCTAAAAACCACTCACCCTGAGCTCAGATCTTCACTTAACATCACAACAGGTGCATCTGTGTGCTTTATCAATCTAACATGCCGTGGACATGGCGGAGCAGTGTATGGGCTGGGTGCAGTGATGCACATTAGTGCTAAAGCAAGGGTGATCTTTATGAATAATACTGCTGGTTATGGTGATGGTGGAGCGGTGTACATGTGGGGTGGAATGATTACTATAGATGCTGAATCATGTGTAATATTTACATACAACCGTGCTGAATTCAGTGGAGCAATTGGGATCTTGAGTGGAAAATTGATTGTTGACCGAAAGGCAAACTTGACTTTCAGCCACAATTCTGCACATGTTGCAGGAGCTATAAGGTTAGTGAATTCAATTATTCATGTGAACTCAAGTGGGATTGAATTTTATGACAATAGAGCATCAAATAGAGGAGGAGCAATGGTTTTTTTTTATGGAAGCATGATTATTAGGACTAAAAAATTAGTAAAGTTTGTTGTGAATTCAGCACAAGTGAAAGGTGGTGCAATTGTTATAGAAGAAGGTATTCACCCCTCTATCATTGTTGGTGATTATGCCAAATTACTCTTTTTCAACAACTCTGCATTTCAAGGAGGTGCTCTCTATAGTAGTATGCCATCATTACTCATGACCACAATGGGATATCAGTCAAGTATTCAGTTTATCAATAACACAGCATTTGATGTTGGTGGAGCAGTCTATTCCCAGTCTTCACAACCATGTATATTCATGATCACAGACTACTCCGCTGAAATATCTTTTGTCAGAAATTATGCACAACGTGGTGTCGGACACCACATGTATGGAGCAAGTGTAAGGGATGGTTCATGTTCTAGAGATAAAATAATTTTTGTGAATCGACAAGGAAAGCCTCACTGTTCTTATATAGATGAAGAACCTAAAGAGTATGTTAACATCTCCTTTGACCCTGGCCTCAATGAGACCCTATCTCCAGTATCCTCTGCTCCTCTGCGTGTGTGTCTCTGTGACTCCAATGGTAAACCACAGTGTGCTAATATCTCATATATTTTCACTAATACCAGCATTTATCGTGGTGAAACCATCACATTACCTGCATGTATAGTGGGTTATGACTTTGGCACTACAGTTGGAACGATCCATGCCAGATTCCTTTCTCATAATTCTTCGAAACGAGACAAATCGCAACTTGTAATCGACAGTGGAAAGTGTTTTCCTTTTAACTATACAGTTCACTCAAGACGTGATTATGAATTATTGTTGTTGCAAACATCATCTCGGCCAGTATCTGCTGTCAGTAGCAATGAATCAACAGAACATGATATCTTCAACTATGAACATATGATCAAGCATGAAATACCTGATTATGTTTCGCATAATCAGTCTGGTTGTATAAAGCCTGAACTCCTAACAACCCCAATATTTATAAATATCACCTTACTCCCAGGCTGCCCTCCAGGACTAACTCTAAATCATGACGAAACCACATGTAGCTGTTATCCTGTCTTGGCTAACAATGGCTTCACTTGTTTAGTAGAAAATAAAACTGGACTCCTGCAGTGGAACGGCACTGTGTGGGTGAATGCAACCTTCAATGAGGGTCATAGCACTGGTATCATGTACAACAAATTCTGTCCCCTACTTTATTGTAAGTCAGGCAACAAGACAGTCAATATTAGATATGATCCCAGCAAGCAGTGTGCCTCCAACCGAACCGGCATCCTGTGTGGTGCCTGTAAGGACAACTTTAGCCTGGCAATTGGATCTTCTCGGTGCATTGAATGTCCCAACAGTCATAACGTGGCACTCCTGATTGCCTTTGCTGCTGCTGGTGTCTTCCTTGTGTTCTTTATCCTTGCACTCAACCTCACTGCCACTCAAGGACTTATTAATGGAGTCATCTTCTATGCTAACATTGTATGGGCCTACAAGATAATACTCTTTCCCACGGACATTGGAGAAAATGTTTTGTTCACTTTTTTTCAATTTTTTATTGCCTGGCTCAACTTGGATTTTGGAATTGAGACTTGCTTCTTTGTTGGACTGGATGCTTACTGGAAGACGTGGCTGCAGTTTTTATTCCCATTCTACGTGTGGGCCATTGCTGGTGTTATTATTATTGCTTGTCGCTACTCCTCTCGCCTCACTAACCTCATCGGTAGCAGAGCTGTTCCTCTTCTAGCCACACTCTTCCTTCTATCTTACATGAAGCTCCTTCGTACTGTAATAGATGCCACCTCAGTTGCAGTGATAGCACAGTACCCACAGAACACCTCCTATGTTGTGTGGTACCTCGATGGAAACCTACACTACTGCCAACACCCTCACATTTACCTTTTCTTAGCGGCCATTGCTACTCTTGTGTTCCTGTGGCTTCCCTACACACTCCTGCTTCTGTTCATTCAGCCTTTGAGAAGAGTGTCTCATCTAAGGCCACTTAAATGGATCAATAAACTAGCCCCTGTCTACGATGCTTACCTCGATCCTTTGAAGGATAAGCACCGACACTGGTTTGGAGCAATGCTTCTTGTTCGAGGAGTACTCCTGGTTCTACTGACAGTAACTTCAGTGGACAATCCAGAACTGAATGTCTTTGCACTGTTCCTATTCATAGCTCTCCTATTTTCCTTCACATCTATTAAGAATGTTTACAAGCGAATGAAGGTGAGAGTTCTAGAAAGCGCTACCTTGCTGAACCTTATTGTCTTGAGTGCTGGAACTCTGTACAGGTGGAAATCTACTGACTCAAGGTCAAAATTGCTTATGGTTTCAAATGGATCCACGTTTGCTCAATTCTGTGTCATTGTTGTGTGGAGTTTGATCAAGCCTTGTCTCAGTGCTGGTTGGAGGTGCAGACAAAATCAAGGCCATGACATCATTGACGATGATGACATCGCTCATGAGCGAATTGAAGATCCTGAACTTGAACCGCTGATCAATGATACCCCTCGGCCCATTACCATGCCAGCTTCTGCTAATGATCGAAGTAGATACCAAAAGACACTTAAACTGCAATTAAATTTTGAGTGATAACTTTTCAGCTACGCATTTACTTTAGATCTCTATTAATTAGCAATTAGCAAACAGTTTTATTCGTGCAATTGTAATAGATCTAGATTAGTAATTAACTGTTGAATCTTCACCCCTTTCGAAATCATTATCATTATTAGTACTGTAAACCAAGTTATGAGGAGTAATAGTTATTGCGTGGTTTTGTAAAATTGATACATCAGATTCTGTTAGCTATGCCAGAGAATGGAATCAGTGGGCAAAAAACTTTCACAGTCTAGCAAATCATAGAAATAACTAGCAAAATTTTCCACTTACAATTTCATGCATTTTAATGATGTTGTTATGTTACTACTTAGCACTAACTAACTTTCCAATTAGCACAAGTGACAGTATCAATGTTAATTTTTACTGTTGTAGCTACAATCCAGAATCACTTATTTGAAAATGAAATTGAGAAGAGTTTGAATGGACTGAGGAGGAGTAGCTCCTGTCACAGTTTGCAATAGCAGCTGCATGCCCACCTGGTCAGCTCTGTCACACAATGGACTACATAGCCGAACATAGCGGTGAGTGATCAACAGGCTAGCCCCTGTCTATGATGCTTACTCATCTCCTTTAAAGTATAAGCACCAATACTGGTTTGGAGCAATGCATCTTATTTGAGGAGTATTTCTGGTTCTATTCGCTGAAACTTTAGTAGAAAATCCAGAACTGAATGTGTTTGCACTGGTCTTGTTCATAGCCTTCTTACTTTATTTCATATTGATGTTTACAAGCAAAAAAATGTGAGAGTTCTAGAAAGTGCTACCTTGCTGAACCTTATTGTCTTGAGTGCTGGAACTCTGTACAGGTGGGAATCTACCGAATCAAAGATCAAAGTTGCTTATGATGTCAACTGGAATCACGTTTGCTCAATTCTGTGTCATTGTTGTGTGGAGTTTGATCAAGCCTTGCCTGAGGAATAATAATGATTAAGTGGTTTATTAAATTCGTGCATCAGATTGTGTTATGCCAGAACATGGAATCAGTGGGAGAAAAATTTTGAAGGTCTGGCAAATTACAGAAATAGCTAGCAAAGATTTTCATATACAATTTCATGCATTTTAGTAACAAATATTGTTATATTATTATTGATTAGCACTAACTACTTAGCATAGGTCACAGTGTACTATATCAACATTATAATTGCATGTAGTCAATTATTAACACTGGTGAGGGTAGCTATCGACATTAAATTTCATTGTTGTAGCTGCAATCAAAGAACACTTCTTTGAAAATGAAATAGAAAAGTGTTTGATGGGATCAAGATGTGGAGTAGCTACTGTCACAGTTTGCTGACAGGCCTTATAGCCCTCGTCCTTCAAAAGCACTCAGCAGCACCTCTTCTAGTGTGCCTACTAGCTATCCCGATATTAATAATTATGTAGAGCAGTATACACTGTCAGTATACATTATAATTATCTATTAGTAAGTACTAGCTAACTGACGGACCAGCATATTAGTATTCCTGCTGGCTGGCATTATAATATTATTATAGTGTAGTAATATTAGTATGTTTTAATACATGTATCCTATGGAAGATTTGAAGGATATTAAAAGCATGGTTCTAGGAGTATATTAAAGATGTGACTGCAGCTTTGAGAAAGGGGACTATCAGTTACTCTAAAACATCTTATGCCACTATTAAAGTTCTTGGGCATGGGACATAATTATTCTTTTAGGAGAGTTTGGGTAATTACAAGAAATTCAATTAAAGTTTTATAATTTTTCACTTGGGTTCGCCCCCATGAAAAGTTTCAAAATTAAATAGTATTTAAAGCATCTTTAGATACAGTTAACACGTACTGGAAGGGGCCACTCCCGTGGTAGGCGGTAACAAGGTGGGAGTCAGTCAAGGACTGCTGCACATGCGTGGCACCATAACTGCCTCGTGCTCTTACTGAGTGAGTTACTGTGCAGTGAGTGAATTTTTGAGTCTTCTTCTACGCTTCCTACCTGCTCATCGGCTTGTAAACATGCCCAAACCCAAGTCTACGCGTCGCTCAACTACCACTGCATGGCCGCGGAGTGGCTGGGCCTTCCACAGCCACTGTTCGACGATCGGCCTGATCTTCCACGGCCGCGAGTACCGCTGCTGCTGGCTCCACTTCTTCCCAGCAGCTACCTCCTCCGTCGTCTACCCCTGCCGCCCCTCAGCTATCATCTGCCGGAGAGTCCTTATCGGAACTCCTGGAGCTTATCCGAACCCAGGTCAGAGCCGAGCTGCAGGCACAGCAATTAGCTGGCCAATCCACCAACACCGCAACCGCTGACATCACTGTGACGCCCAACACCGCCCCTGGAGTGACCGCTGCTGCTAATCCGGAGCCATGCCAATAGCAAGTTATATGTTATATTTGTTTCTGTTTGGGTTTGGGTTTGGGTTTGGGTGTCATGCATCTTCCCTCCAGCTGCTCCTATGGGTCTCATGCACATACACATGATACATACACCCTTTCTGTACATACTTATTACATGGGTAGAGCTGGCAAGCATGCACCCGGCCCCCTTTTGCGCACCTCAACCCCCCTCATGCACATACACATACACACACCCTATTGTTTGTGACCCCATGTCCCATCTACCACCTACCTGGTGGCACAGCTTGGCGTACTTCCCCCGCTTAGTCTGCTGACCTCGGTGGCACTTCTGGCTAGCACTCAGGCCGCTCCCTCAGCAACTCGCCTGACCTCGCAAGAGATCAGCTCGCGTATGCCCAGCTCATCATCAGGGACCACACCCTCCAATGGAATACCCTCCTCCCCGGACTGCAGGCGGCAACTATATCCTTGGGCACAGACGGGGGCAGGGTTCAACATTTTGTACCCTATGCAGAGGTGTTGATCACATTCGGTCCCAGTGTGCCTTGCTCTACCTTCAGCCACCTCCTAGTGGGACCACACCTCCTGATCAGTGGCGGATCCAGGATTTCTTGAAGGGGGTTTCTGTTACACGATTGCGCGCGAAGCGCGCGCAAATTTTTAGAAGCCACGCCCATTTTTGAGCGAACCCCGCCCATTTCGATCGTTTTGAGCGAAACTACCAGCCCAATCGATCTGATTTTGAACAACTTCTCTGCTAACACATGCTAAGGTGAGCCATAGCAGCAGTTTTCTTAGATCTGTAGCCAGAGAGGGGGTTCTGTTTCCTGAAAATCATAGCCACTCCATAAACTGCTCGTATTTTAAGTCTGCCAAAAGGGGGTTTCCACGGAAACTATGGAAACCTGTCTGGATCCGCTACTGCTGATACTGTCGTAGGCACCAAGCGGACCATCTGTATGTTCTGGAACAAGGGCGCGTGCATCTTCCCCTCCAGCTGCTCCTATATGCACATATATATATGCGCTACCTGTCGGCTCCAGCACAAGGCAAAAGACTAGTAATATTAGTATGTTTTAATACATGTAGCTATCCTATGGAAGATTTGAAGGATATTAAACGCATGGTTCTGGGAGTATATTAAAGATGTGACTGCAGCTTTGAGAAAGGGGACTATCAGTTACTCTAAAACATCTTATGCCACTATTAAAGTTCTTGGGCATGGGACATAATTATTCTTTTAGGAGAGTTTGGGTAATTACAAGAAATTCAATTAAAGTTTTATAATTTTTCACTTGGGTTCACCCCCATGAAAAGTTTCAAAATTAATAGGGGGCTGGGAATGGTATGCTCTCCCAGGAAAATTTTATATATCTTCTAAAAGCTGAGCATAGGCGTGATCTGCTCTAAGAGAAAGGATCATTCATGGTAGTAGTATGAAACACGACCAATTTTATCATGATAATGGCCAGTTTGCTTTCTACACATGTAGCTAGTAGTGAGTCAGCATATAGACACAAACAAAGAGTGGATACACCCACAGTAGCTACATTAATAATTATTTTTGTACCATATACAAAGTCGTGTATTGTATACTCCACATGCACTAAAAGCTGAGCATTATTGGGTAGAGTAATTTCACTGGAGAGGGGCTAAGACTTCTATATTTTGAGCCTTGGGGCTGAAGTCCCCCTCCCCTCAGCCCCCCTGGTTCTTAGGCCTCCTGGTTTAAAAATTATCGTTATACCCTACCCAACCATGCTCCCACGCTTGATCTGCTATATTTAAGTTGCTGAGTTTCGTTGCGCTAGTCAGATTGAGTCTCACTGCTGTGTGTCTGTGCATACACCTTTGCAGGATCTATCACTCACCTTGGTAAGCACTTAGCTACCTCTTGGCCATTGTCACATAAACTGTGAAGATAGAAAATATACACTTGCTGAACAATGAGGCTGTTATATTATCTTTTCTTCGTTTTGATATTTGGATCAGTTTGCATCAGGCTAACTGAGGGCACGGTCTACCATGTAAAGCCAGTAAAGCCTCTCATCTCATGCCCTGGAAACAGCAGCTGCCCACCTGATCAGCTCTGTCACACAGTGGACTACTTAGCCGAGCATATCAGTGAGTTCTTTTCACAAGACCATGTCAATGTAACACTGATATTCATGTGTGGAGTCCACAACTAGCTACACAAGGACTTAACTGTACAAAATCTTCACTAATTTGTCATGAAAGGAACTGCAGAATCCAGAGAGAATGTCATCATTGACCATCTATCTCGTATGGAAGGTAGTAAACCCAAATGCACGTTGATTCAGTTCTTCAATGTCAATTTTGTGAACATCTCAACCCTGACAATGAGATATTCTGCAATAAATCTTACCGAGAGCCATATTATAGTAAAGAGCTCCAACCTCGGTGGCTATCCTGGTGTAAATGAAAGCTTATCCTTCATCAATATTACAGGCAGAAGCTCACGAGCTTTACCAGACAACTGTACAATGTCATTCAAAGAGAACTGCTTTGTTAGGAGTTATTCTAGTGATGGGATAGCTAATTGTGAGCAGTAGCACATTTCAGTCATATGCATATAGGCATGAATTTAAATCAATAATTGCTGCCCTTTCTAGTGCAGTAACATTAACTGGAAATATTTACTTTACTGACAATATTATCATGATGGATGATTCATCAGGTACAGCTATATATACTTCTAGAAACCACTCAGCCTGAGATCAAATCTTAACTTAAAATCACAACTGGTACAACTGTGTACTTCATCAACTTAACATGCAGCAGTAATGGAGGAGCAGTATGTGGGTGGCGAGCAACGATGCACATTGGTGCTAAAGCAAGGGTGGTCTTTATGAATAATGTTAATACTGCTGGTGTGGCTGGTGGAGCAGTGTCCATGTCAGATGGAATGATCACTGTAGGTACTGAATCGTGTGTGACGTTACATACAACCATGCAACCAGAGAAGGTGGAGCACTTTTGCTCTACAGTGCAACATTAATAATTGTTAAACCTGATTTTCAGCCACAATTCTGCAGTTCTTGGTGGAGCTCTAGAATTATCATTAATATTATTGTTTTGAGTGCTGTAAACTTTTAAGGAATAATAATTATTGCGTGGTTTTGTAAAAGATGTGCATCAGATTCCGTTATCATGGAATCTGTGACACAAAGGAGTTATTATTATAACTAGCAAATTAGCACAGGTGACAGTATGACATTGTTGTATACGTGGCTGCAATCAAGTAACACTTCTCTGATAACGAAATAAAGAAGAGTTTGAATGGATTAAGATGGAGCAGCTACTGTCACAGTTTACTGACAGGTCTTACCCCTCGTCCTTCAGAAGTGCATGCAGAAGGAGAGAAAATAGCTACATATATTTTCACCAGGGATCTTGATAATATTCATCAACCATG
The DNA here is from genome assembly GCA_963930775.1 of Cliona cf. orientalis. Taxonomy (NCBI): domain Eukaryota; kingdom Metazoa; phylum Porifera; class Demospongiae; order Clionaida; family Clionaidae; genus Cliona; species Cliona cf. orientalis. The sequence goes on along the minus strand of OZ005694.1, from coordinate 1,977,649 downwards.
AAAAGTGTGTACTTTACATGAATTATTGTGTATACGGATGCTTACCATAACAAGTTACGAAATTGGGACTATGCATTTACTCTTGGCTATACTATATATACAGGTGTGGGAACCCCATACTTAAAATTTCTGACAATTATTGAATCATAGCCATTGCCAATAGATCAGGAGTCCCTTTATCAAACCGTCTTCTTATTATAATATCCCTCCTGTGTAATGCTGATTATTAAACATCAACTTGCCGATCTTCACTCTTTTAATTGGGTAGCTCCTTCAAGTCCTTGTTTCTCAGAAGTATGATCACTTGCATGACTAATCCCGGCCCTGTGGGTGGCCAGCACTTCATCCTTTATACCACCAACTTGGATTATACACCAACTGAAGACAATGGAGCAATGAAATTGTAGTATAGCTAGTTGTGTATAATTATTATTGCTAAAATTAATAATATTTAGCAGTGGGCCTAGAGACGTGATAGTGTTTTGTGTGGGGAGTGGTGGCTACAGCTACTAAGCTAGAGGGAAAACAAGAGCTCTGTAGAGCACATACCCCGCGCGCTCTGCCACTGTAGAGTTTAGTATTGCAACACTCTACGGCAGTTTTATGACTTGACGACCCTTTCCAACATTGAGGTTGAGCATGCGCAGTCACAACAGCATACTATAAGAGTGGGTGTGGTCGATAAACCACAGGCATGCTGAACAGAAAATGCACGATTTATAGCACTAGTAAGCCGTTTTGAGCAATTCGAAGCACGTACAAACCAGTTTTTCGCTGATATCTACCTATTGGTTGTGCCTACAGCTCGCATAGATGCCTAGAACGTGAGATCTGGCGATTTTCGTGCCGACAACGACAACAGACAGACAAACCGATTGCTTTACCCCTTGCGCATGCGCGCGGGGTAACAATGTTTTCTGAGTTGTTAGCATAAAGATAGTAAGATGGTTCTGAATCAGCTTCTTCTCCGCCACGGAGCATACATTGAGGTGAGGACCTTTGAGAACCTTCACTCACCTCCAGCTCAAAATGGCATGCCAGTAGATGTACGTGCACGTGGGATGATAGAGATTTTATATCTGGTGATTTAGAAATTGCCAAAAAGTATTCACAGCGTTGCATTTTGTAGAAAATAATATTATTATTAATAGTCTAGCAGCACTTCCTTGCCAATGTTGTATTCAAGTAGAGAATAGCAAACCAAGGAAGCAACTGAAAGCGATAGTCTCATGTGTGTGTATGTGTACGTGCATGCATGCATCACGCAGCGTGCATGTGTGCAGTGCGTACGTGTTTGTTCATGCATTGTGTTTTTAATACATACATACGTGACCAACTATGGTATGGACTACTTGAGATTCTCCGTTGGTAGTACCAGGAGTACATTACTAGGAGTGTGCAACGCACACAATAGTAGTACAAACATCTCTTTCCAGATTTGACATCACAACCACCCTTGTACATGGACCTGAATATCATTAGAAGATACTTAAGTAGCAACCACTGAGTTACATTCTGTATAGCTGCAGCTGCAGCTAGTTACTGATAGGACAGTACAGACATAACCTTCATGGCTTCATGGTTTTAGTGGTTGCATATTAATGATATTCTGTGATGTCAAATCTGGAAAGAGATATTTGCACTACTATAGTGTGCGTTGCACACTCCTAGTAATGTACTCCTGGTAGTACCCCCGGTATATAACTTGTTTTATGAATTTGTACTGTTGTATAATTATGTAACATGATCTACTCCATGTTTGTTCCTGTTATTACATACATAGGTACAAGTATGCTCATAACTATGTTAATTTTGTAGAAAGTATATATATATGTTGGATGTTTTCAAAATTTTAATATTTAATATACTACAGTCTGTAGCTACTCCAAGCAGATCCCTCTAGCTTTCAGTGCGTGCATGTTTTCTGTGTGCATTGTGTTTTTAATACAGTTATACATACGTGACCAACTATGAGAAAAGCTATATGGCTACTCAATTGAGACTCTTTGTTGGTAATATACTATATGTACCTTGTTATATGAATTTGTACTGTACATGTAAATCTACTCCATGTTTGTTCATGTTGGTACAAGTAGCTAACGATGCTCATAAAATTAATTTTATAGAACATATGCTGGATGTTTTCAAAACTTTAATTATCATACTATAGTCTGTAGCTATACTCCAAGCGGTCCTCTGGTGAACGGCCTTGGAATATACTATACCCCGATCATGCATGATATACTATTGTATACATGTTACAGTACCATGAATCATTATGATGACAGTATCTTTATAGAAATTAAGGTACACAGCACTGGTGTAGGAAGCATGGGTGCACTGGGTGCTGGTGCACCAATGAAAATTAATTTCTGAGTGTAAACTGAACACAAACATTGTTATATTTCGCTCTGAAGTGCTTAGCTACTTTTATATTATCAATAATTAGTGTAAACATGCATAGGCACCAGAGCACCCATTTACCAAATCTTCTTCCTACGCCTCTGCACAGTGCTCCATGGTTTTATATTGAATGTTTTGGATGCAATTGTGGATTTCAACCTCTGCACCATTGATAGGGTTTACTGATACCAAGAGTATAATAATTATTATAATGAATACTGATACTAAGGGAACCTCGTTTGACCAGCACCCCTGAGAGCGTTATTAAGTCTTGATGCATACCAATTATAGTGGTATGCCACTATAATTGTTATAAAGTAGTTCACCCTATAGCACCAATTGACAGGGCCCCCTTCACTAAAATTGACAAAATGTGACCAGCAGACCATGCAGAGACTGCAGCAATTTTAATCATTTCTAAGTCTGTTTGTTCTATAGATGTATACATAATGGAATAATGTACAGCAGTGTAGCCAGTCAGTTTGTGCCTATCCACTGATGCAGGTATATTATTATTATAATAATTTTACTCACTACTATATTTTGTACAAAGCAACAAAATCATCATGACCATAATTATTAAAAACTTCAATGTGGGGTCTTCGTGCAGTCAGACTGCTTGGCGGCAGGCTACCTACCTTACCATGCATCCATGCATGACATACTGTATTTAAGTCACTGAGTTCTGTTGCACTAGTCAGTTTGAGTCTCGCTGCTGCATGTCTGTGCATGCACCTTTACAGGATCTCCCACTTTTCTTGAGAAGCACTTATCTCTTGGTCGTTGTCACATAAACTGTGAAGATAGAAGATATACACTTTCCAACAATGAGATTGTTATATTATTATTCCCTCGTCTTGTCAATGATATTTGGATCAATTTGTATCAGGCTAACTGAGGGTATGGTCTACCATGTTAAGCCAGTAAAGCATCCCAGCTCTTGCCCTGGAAACAGCAGCTGCCCACCTGGTCAGCTCTGTCATACAATGGACTACTTAGCTGAGCATAGCAGTGAGTTCTTTTCACCAGACCACGTCAATGTAACACTGATATTCATGTGTGGAGTCCACAACTATACAAAGAACTTGACTGTACAAAATCTCCACTCATTTGTCATGAAAGGAGCTGCAGAATCCAGAGAGAATGTCATCATTGACCATCAATTCAGTATGCAAGTTGGTAAACCCAAATGCACGTTGATTCAGTTCTTCAATGTCAGCTTTGTGAACATCAGAACCCTGACAATGAAATGTCCTGCAATATACCTTGAAGAAAGCCATATTACAGTGAAGAACTCCAACCTCAATGGCTATCCTGGCAAAAATGAAATCTTATCCTTCATCAATATTACAGGCAGAGGCTCACAAGCTTTACTGGACAACTGTACATTCAAAGAAAACTGCTTTATTAGGAGTAATCTTAGTGATGGAATAATTGTGAGCAACAGCACATTTCAGTCATACAGACATCGATCATATTCAATTATTGCTGCCCTTTCTAGTGTAGTAACATTAGCAGGAAATGTAAACTTTACCAACGGTACTATAGTGAGCCACTCAGGTACAGCATTGCTCCTAAAAACCATTCACTATAAGCTCAAATCTTCACTTAACATCACAACAGGTGCAACTGTGTGCTTTGTCAACCTAACATGCGGTGGTCATGGAGGAGCAGTGCACGGGTCTTATGCAATGATACACATTGATACAAAGGCAAACGTGGTCTTTATGTATAATACTGCCAGAGGTTATGGTGGAGCGGTGGAATTGTGGGATGGAATGATCACTGTAGGTGCTAAATCTTGTGTGGTATTTATATGCAACGGTGCTGGATTCGGTGGAGCAATCGGGCTCTGGTATGGAAAATTGATTGTTGATAGACAAGCAAACCTGACTTTCAGCCACAATTTTGCAGATGTTGGAGGAGCTCTAAGGTTAATGAAATCCATTGTTCATGTGAAGTCAAATAGTATTGAGTTTTACGACAATAGAGCATCAAATGGAGGAGGAGCAGTAGGGTTTTTTTATGGAACAATCATTATTAGCACTAAAGGATCAGTAAAGTTTGTTGTAAATTTTGCACAAGTGAAAGGTGGTGCAATTTTAATAGAAGCAGGTATCCGCCCTTCTATCATTGTTAGTAATTATGCCAAATTACTCCTTTTCAACAACTCTGCATTTCAAGGTGGTGCTCTCTATAGTACCATGCCATCATTACTCATGGCCACAGTGGGATATCAGTCGAGCATTCAGTTTATCAACAACACAGCATTTGATGTTGGTGGAGCAGTGTATTCTCAGTCTTCACAACCATGTATATTCACGATCAGAGACTACTCTGCTGAAGTATCTTTTATTGGAAATTGTGCACAACACGGTGTCGGTCAACACATGTATGGAGCAAGTGTAAGGGATAGTTCATGTTCTAGAGAAAAAATAATTTTAGTGAACAAACAAGGAAAACCTCACTGTTCGGATATACATAAAGGTCTCCACGGTGAACTTAACATCTCCTTTGACCCTGGCCTCAACGAGACTCTATCTCCGGTATCCTCTGCTCCTCAGCGTGTGTGTCTCTGTGACTCCAATGGTAAACCACAGTGTGCTAATATCTCATACATTTTCACTAATACCAGTATTTATCGTGGTGAAACCATCACATTACCTGCATGTATAGTGGGTTATGACTTTGGCACTACAGTTGGTACGATCCATGCCAGATCCCTTTATTCAGATTCTTACTCAAAACAAGACAAATCCCAACTTGTAATCGACAGTGAAAAATGTGTTCCTTTTAACTATACAGTATACTCAAAAAGTGATTACAAACTTTTATTATTGCAAACATCATCTCTGCCAGTATATGCTGTCATTAACAATGATTCAACAGAACATGATGTCTTAAACTATAAAAATGTGATAAAGGATGAAATATCTGGTTATTTTTCGCATAATCAGTCTGGTTGTATCAAGCCTGAACTCCTAACAACCCCAATTTTCATAAATATCACCTTACTCCCAGGATGCCCTCCAGGAGTGACCCTAAATCATGATGAAACCACATGCAGCTGTTATCCTGTCTTGGCTAATAATGGCTTCAGTTGTTTAGTAAAAAACAAACATGGTCTTCTGCAGTGGAATAGCACTGTGTGGGTGAATGCAACCTTCAATGAGAGTGATAGCACTGGTATCATGTACAACAAATTTTGTCCATTATTTTACTGCAAGTCAGGTAACAAGATACTCAATATTGGAGATAATCCCAGCAAGCAGTGTGCCTCCAACCGAACCGGTATCCTGTGTGGTGCCTGCAAGGACAACTTTAGCCTGGCAATTGGATCATCTCGGTGCGTTGAATGTCCGAACAGTCATTACGTGGCGCTCTTGCTTGCCTTTGCTGCTGCTGGTGTCCTCCTTGTGTTCTTTATCCTTGCACTCAACCTCACTGCCACTCAAGGACTCATTAATGGAGTCATCTTCTATGCTAACATTGTATGGGCCTACAAGATAATACTCTTTCCCTCAGACACCGGAGCAGATTATTTATTCACATTTCTTCAAGTTTTTATTGCCTGGCTCAACTTGGATTTTGGAATCGAGACTTGCTTTTTTGTTGGACTGGATGCTTATTGGAAGACATGGCTGCAGTTTCTATTCCCATTCTACATCTGGGCCATTGCCGGTGTTATCATTGTTGCTTGCCGCTACTCCTCTCGCCTCACTAACCTCATTGGTAGCAGAGCTGTTCCTCTTCTAGCCACACTCTTCCTTCTATCTTACATGAAGCTCCTTCGTACTGTGATAGATGCCACCTCAGTTGCAGTGATAGCACAGTACCCACAGAACACCTCCTATGCTGTGTGGTACATCGATGGAAACCTACACTACTACCAGCACCCTCACATTTACCTTTTCGTAGCAGCCATTGCTACTTTTATATTCTTGTGGCTTCCCTATACACTCCTGCTTCTATTCATTCAGCCTTTGAGGAGAGTATCTCATCTAAGGCCACTCAAGTGGATCAACAAGCTAGCCCCTGTCTACGATCTCCTTTGAAAGATAAGCATCGATACTGGTTTGGAACAATGCTTCTTGTTCGAGGACTACTCCTTGTTCTATTGACAGTAACTTCAGTATATAACCCAGAATTGAATGTGTTTGCACTATTTCTGTTCATAGCCTTCTTATTTTATTTCATATCAATCAAAAATGTTTATAAGCGAGTAGACGTGAGAGTTCTAGAAAGTTCTACCTTGCTGAACCTTATTGTCTTGAGTTCTGGATCTCTGTACAGGTGGGAATCTACCGAATCAAGGTCAAAATTGCTTATGGTATCAATTGGACTCAGCTTTGCTCAATTTTGTGTCATTGTTGTGTGGAGTTTAATCAAGCCCTATCTCAGTACTGGTTGGAGGTGCAGACGAAATCAAGGCCATGGTATTATTGATGATGATGACATTGCTCATGAGCGAATTGAAGATCCTGAACTTAAACCGCTGATCAATGATACTCCTTATTGACCCATTACCATGCCAGCTTCTGTTATATACACAAAATAAAGCACATAACCAAACTGTACATATTTTTGAGTGATAATTTTCTGCTACAAAATTAATATAAATTTACTTTTTCATTGATCTGTAATATAATTATTACTAGGTAGCTACTAAATAATTTTGTGTGACTAGTTGTTAGTGAATCCTCCCCCTTTCATGAAGCAATTTTTATTTTTACTACTGTGTATAACTTAGAGTTTTGAGGAATAATAGCTAATTGCATGCTTTTGACGATGTTTATGCATGCATAAACTATAATTAATAGCATCAGGCCGACGTAACTTGAAGAGCACGTTTGCCCATGACGTATGGCGCATGCGCATACGTCACACTAGTATACAATTATTCTAAATGAAGCACACTTAACTGCGCAACAACTCCTGCAAGCAAGAAGAACATCGCAGTGGAAAAATCTTTGAATCGCCTTGCCACCAAACAGTTACGAACGGCCAACGCCATGACCAGAACCTAATAAGACAAGCTACCGCCATGGTCAAAGCAGGAGACGATCCTTCCTTCCGAAGTTATTGATAAATTCTCCAATGGCTTGTCACGAGCCGTTTCAGCCGGCGGAGATCCTGAAGGGCCCTTTCACAGCGCAGTGCACGACTTGAAGTGACCATGCAGTCACAGCCACCTTTGCTGAACTTGACCGGACTACAACATGACAATGCGGTAGTGTTCAAGTACACACACTACAACATCACCAATTCAACCGGTACCTTTCTATTCCTCAAATGGTCCGTAAGTTAACCATTAGAGTTCATTAACTTGTGATGTCCGCTGGCGGCATGCATGGCCATGACAGATACTTTAGATTGAAATTCAAAGCAGTGGCTAACTTGACTGTAGACCTGAATACGTATGCCTTTTTTTGTACTTACAGCCTGGCCAGTACCAGGTACGTACATATCTTTAGGCAGCATGCACAACTCAGACTCAGTGCCTCGGGTTCACATGCGGGAAGCCATCTATTTTTAGTATTCCCAGCATCTACAGTCCCGGTTCCACAAGGAATTTAATTCCACTTCCGCTGCCTGTTTGTACTCCTCATGGCCATGTAGCCCGCTGTCCTACAGAATTCCCAGTCACCAATTACCATCTGGTCAAATAGACCCGATTGCAGTACTACACAATAGGACATGCAAAACCAATCAGAGGGTTCATGTTACTCTGTAATATCAAATGCCCACATGTCCACTTGTAAGGGACAACTATTCCGAATCTGCAAGACTTTAAATTTAGACTATCATGTTCTTGTATTTTACAACATCAGGAGGTCACGGGTGTACATCAACCTCATGTTGAAATAGCCAATCAAGCAGAGGCTTTGACCTCCAACCACAAAGGTTCTTAATTATGTAGAAATATGGAGTATTCCCTAACATGTATTGTTTTGAGCCAAACAATCTTGTGTCACCCATGATCCCCCCACTTCCTAGCATGCAAATCACAGTATGCACACTGGGTTCGGGGGCTAAATACGACACATTTAGACAAATGCTGTCCACTTTACCTCGATACGACTTACAGATTTACATGTAACATCACTGCACACATATGCAGTGATTTATTCCATTTACCATGGTCACATGGGCTGCAGTCCACAGTATTTTGCACAACATCCTGCTCCATTTTAATATGGTCACATTATGATCTGCTCTGCAGTTTCTGAATTATATTCCTTACATATGCAGTGACCTGCTCCAATTAAGGTAATCACACTCTGTTATCCAATCTATCCAACATCATTGCACATATGCAATAATGTGCCCCAATGCAATGTGGTCATACATGCTGAAGTTGATTTTATGTTTAATCGGCCTTCAAGACATGTCTAGATCTGTTGTATTAGCTGTTAACACATTTGCTTATATAGATTCTCGTCAGCATCATCCCATGCGCACAAAACAATCAGAACCCTCATAAATATAAATGTCTGACATGGATTCAGAATTAAGCAGACAGCGTTACTCAAAAATTACACTGAGCACTCCCACTCCTATAACAGTAAGATGACTCTATGACAGACCCTTTCCTACCTATCTACGAAGCTACATGTACAACAGCACCAGACTACTTATAAGCGTCTCACTCTCACCAGCTAGCACTGGTTCATTATACATTCCCATACCTCTAGGGAGCCCAAAAACTAATAGATCTGTCAACACAGACCAGACATGATTGTCCGATGATGTACCCATCAGTACTAACCGAGTTTTAATAGATCGTTTAAAATGTCAACAACATGTACACAGGTTTCAGCAAACAGTGTTTTATACTACCTGTTCCATGTAATCATGCATGGACCTATGTATTTCTGGTTAGAAGATGGTACATATACAACTAGGGAAAACAGCAGTACTGATATGTAACAATACGTTTAACTCTGCTGCTAACATACATGTATGATGTAAACCACAATAAATCATGCATTGCTATAGCTCTTTTGCTGTCACAACCCCCAGCTGCTATACTCCACTTATTGACACTGCTAGTGTAATATAACCTGCCACTGGCATCAATTTCAGCAGTCATAGTTCACAAACCACTCTACTATGCTGCTATATGCACGTTAATTCTGCCACTGGCACAACCCCTGGGAGCCTTGACTCATAAATACAACAATTTATAAGCTGCCGCTGGCATAAACTGTTGCAATCATAACTCATTAATAGCATTGCGAAATTATTATAGTGTACACTTCCTCTAACTCTGATGCCGGCATAAACCTCATCAGCCTTAATTCACTAATTACACTGCTGCACAGCTTCATACATGTAACCCTGCCGCTGGCATAGACCTCAGCAGTCATAGCTCTTTAAACACACTGCTGTCTTGCTCCAGTATACCCTTTTAATTCCACTAAAAAGAAAGACGTTAGTAGCAACAGTCCAACTAACTGCTCTGTTACACTACTACAGTGTCTACAGTATACAGGCGTGTACATGCACCCGCCACTGGTAATAACCTCATAGCCCCCTAATTGCTCTACTATGCGGCTACAGGGCACGTGCACTCACCTACTGACACTGACCTCAGCAGCCATGCATAGCCCTCTAGATGTGTAGTAAATTCAGTTCAACAAGCCGTTTCGTTCGTAAGTTATAATTCGAGCGGATTCTAACGGATAACTCCCAACACCTCGGCACAGCCAGATCCCACTAACTGGTTTGTCATGCTGCTACACTGTATGTGCACTCTGCCACTGGCATCAATTTCAGCAGTCATAGTTCACAAACCACCCTACTATGCTGCTATATGCACGTTAATTCTGCCACTGACACAATCCCTGGAAGCCTTGACTCATAAATACAACAATTTATAAGCTGCCGCTGGCATAAACTGTTGCAATCATAACTCATTGTGAAATCATTACAGTGTATACACTTCATCTAACTCTGATGCCGGCATAAACCTTATCAGCCTCAATTCACTAATTACACTGCTGCACAGCTTCACGCATGTAACCCTGCCGCTGGCATAGACCTCAGCAATCATAGCTCTTTAAACACACTGCTATCTGGCTCCAGTATACCCTTTTAATTCCGCTAAAAAGAAAGATGTTAGTAGCCACAGTCCAACTAACTGCTCTGTTACACTACTGCAGTGTTCAGGCGTGTACATGCACTCCGCCACTGGTAATAACCTCATAGCCCACTAATTGCTCTACTATGCTGCTACAGGGTACGTGCACTCGCCTACTGACATTGACCTCAGCAGTCATAGCCCTCTAGATGCTCTGCTACGTCGCTACAGTACATGTGCACCCTGCCTCTGGCATTGACCTTGGCAGCCATAGCCCACAAATTGCTCTGCTACGCTGCTACAGTGCACGTACACCCTGCCTCTGGCATTGATCTAAGCCATAGCCCAAAAGTTCCTCGGCTACACGGCTACAGTGTATCTGCACTCTGCCACTGGCAGTGACCTCAGCAGCCATAACCCACAATGAGCTCTTCTACACTGCTACATGGTATGCACATGCACTCTGCCACTGGCATTAACCTCACTTATAATCCATTTCAGTGCACTTTACCTCAGTTAGGTCAATCCGAGCAGTCACTATACCGACACAATACACTATGTAAATTTTACAGTCTGTATAAACCTCAGCAGCCCAGTATCTACTACAACACTGTACTGCTACATTGTACTTAAATTCTGCCGCTGGCATCAACTTCAGACATTAGCAGCTACCTCTTACAAAATACACTACTATATATCATTACCACAATAGCCATAGGCTGTGGTCTTGCCTCACAGACTTGCCCATGTCAGGTGATTAAATGCAGAATATCTGGCATACATGTCAGCATCACCTACCTCATTGCACCTAGCAGGCAAGGCAATATCATGTGGACAATATCTAGTATCTTCCGTGCACTAATTTGGGGGTAATTTGGGGGGAATTGATTGGTGGCTGAATGTCACATGTAACTTATCGGTCACGCCAGCAATATCTTTGTTTTCTAACGCTGGATGTCACTGTCCTAGTTCCAGTTGGTACTCAACTTCACGGTCGGGACTCCCACGCTGGCCGTAGCTGCCAGTTGGCACCTGACTCAGGTTGGGACTCCCACGCTGGTACTAGCCCACTCACCAGTTGGTACCTGCCCTCAATGGCAGGACTCCCATGCACGCTGGTACTCAAACGCAGTGACCTTGACCTTACAGTCATACAGTCAAGTTACCCAGCTGCCATCAATGACCCAGGTTACGCCCAAATTAATCCTACCTCGCATTGCTTAATAACTAATAGACACGTATTGTGCTTACTAGATCAAATATTCTGATATTATGTGCTGGGTACATGTATACTTACACAAAGATCAATCACACAAGTTTAATCGGTAAGTTCAGTATACTCATGGAGACGGCATGTAATAGCTATTAACACAAAGATAAAAGAAGAATTTGTTAGTCATTATTAGCAAAGATATTGTATTCTACCATAAATCATGAATATTAAAATACTTTATGCGATAGTTTTTCGCGTTAAAAAATTTTTGAACAAGCGACCCTGTACCACATTGTCGTTAATATTGCATACGTATTTCGTGCGTTTGAATAAACCATGCTATCCGAAAATATTTTAACATTGAAATTTAGTAGTCAAGCAGCACTTCCTTGCCAACGTTGTGTTGAAGTAGAGAACCGCAAACCAAGGAAGCTGCTGAAAGCAATAGAGTCTTATGATGTGTGTGTATGTGTGTGTGCATGCATACATGCATGCATATTTGTATGTGCATGCACGTTATGTTTTTAATAATAATACGTATACGTGACCATCTCTGAGAAAGTTATGGACTACTTATAAGTAGTATAGCTATATCCTGCAAATTATATAAAAGCTGAATATAGCTAGCTACAATATCACCATTATTATGTTCCAGTCAGGACGGCACTTGAACCACCCTCACAAGATCTTACATTATTTTTTATGCCGTCATGGTTACAGTCGCAATGTTTTTAATACTTCATCCAATCATGAACGGGATCTACACTCTTAAGAGACCCTCAGGCCTTTACAAGCACCTTCAATGCACTTGGAATGCTATCACCTTTATGTCATTAATAGTTGCATTGCCAAGGTGAGATCAATGATGATGACATCGCTCATAAGCGAATTGAAGATGCTGAACTTGAACGGCTGATCAATTACCGTAGACTCTGGTTAATAAGTGCATGCGCTTATAGCGGTAAACGAGTATGCGCAGGATATGCGCTTATATGGCACATAACCACGTCCACTAACGTTTGGGCACGTGATGGATGCGAGGCCCGCTAGCGCTATAGCACTACTAGCGCTCGATCGATCGAGCACTTTAACGTTTACAGTTACCGCTCAAGATGACGAGTGCTGGCGATCTGTCGATCTTCTTGCATGATAACGTTATTCGTGGCCATCATTTCTCCAAGGATAGCTGGACTCCAAATACTTTCCAGCCGGTCAAGGTCAGGTTCATAGAACGCCACGCCTATTAAGCGCATGCGCTTAATAAACAATAGCTTATGACAAGAAGATGGCATGCGCTTAATAAATAATGTGGGCTTAATAGCGAGGTGCGTTTAATAACCAGAGTTTACGGTATACTTTTCAGCCCATTACCATGCCAGTTTCTGCTAAATACACAAAATGAAGCAGATACTAAAATAAACTCTATAACTGCAAATATTTGAGGGATAATTTTCTGCTACAAACTTCATTTTACTTTCTTATTGATATCTATAGTATAATTATTATAGTATATAGGTATAGATACTAAATAAGTTTATGTGACTAGTTGATAGTGAATCCTCCCCTTTCACTACGTAATTTTGTTTTCACTAGCTAACTGTGTATAGCTTAAAGTTTTGAGGAGTAATAATTTTGTGGTTTTGCACAAAAGATAAATATTTGTTAGTCAGTATTGACACATTTAATTTAGTAGTCAAGCAGCACTTCCTTGTCATCACTGTACTGAAGTAGAGAACAGCAAACTGAGGAAGCTGCTGAAAGCGATAGAGTCTAATGGCATACATTGTGTACGTGCGTGTCACGCGTGCGTTCATATTTGTGTGTGCATGCACATTGTATTTATCTATATACGTGACCAACTATGAGAAAAGCTACCGTAGATCGGGATATTTTCGCCGGTAAAATATTTCACTTGTAAATTTTTCGTGTAGTCTAATTTTCGCCGCCAGGCTGAACTTGGTACAGGTCGTCATACAATATTTCGCGCGTGTAATTTTCGCCACCTAAGCAACTGGCGAAAAAATTTTAACGGTAAAAATTTCCCGATCTACGGTATATGGACTACTAAGTCTTATTAAAGACTCTCTGATAGTAGTGTGTATTAATTTGTAATATAGATGTATGTTTTTCAGATCACAAATTGGGGCCAGATGTGTACTGGCAGCTGGTACATATACTCACTGTACCACAGGGATATCAATATCATGATATTATTGCCCTAATATCCAGTACATTACCCTGGTGGCAGCTTTGATCTACATCATAGGTGGAATACTTCAAGGATGCTTGATGCTAAGAACAAAAAATAACAGCCCTGCACAAAATTATAAAAGCTGAATAGCTATAGCTATAATCATAGAGTCGATAGACTCTATAAGTAGGGATGGCACGGATACTCCATATATATAATACATTATAAAAATCCAAATATCTCAACAGGTAACTTTATGAGATTTCTAAGTGTCAAAATCAGAATCTACAGCAAATTATCTATCTAATAAGACCAAGATCATCCATCAACTCAATTGTATATGCCAGAACCAGATGTTCAAAAAAATAGCCATTTGTCAATCTTTCTTTCTTCTTTCTTTCTTTCTTTCTGTTTTCCTGGGCTAACTCAAGACTACCATGACCGCTCACCTTAGTTCGAGTATAAATCCACTCCATTTTGGAGCGCGCACGTCTGTGGCACGCTCGTTTTGTGTTATCAGGATAGCGATTTAATTGTGGGTGTGTACAGCGCGCGTTTTGCGAGTGTCCAATTAGCCATTTTGTCATAATGCGCATGCTCATTTGGTGTTGCCATGGTGAAGTCATGTGACCGATGTAAATGGTGCGCGTGCGCCGGCGCAGCCGGATCGTCTAGGACCTGCTCGTGGGATCGAGCACGAGCATTCAGCTGATCAGCTCAGTGAGCTGTCGATCATAGTGGCTACTTACAAATAGTAAGCTTACTGGCCTATAAAATATGCTCCTGAAACAGAATTTTTTCGTCGCTACTTGGCTTAAACTTGTGACAGCCTTCTTTCACTGAAGTTTGCCGGTTGAGTCAGCCAGCTTCAGGATCGAGATAACGAGGGGCGTGGCTTCACTCGCAGATCAGCTAGTTACCTGAGCTGTCTCGAGAACCCCACTGATGCACGTTCAATAGTGTGTGATGCATCCTAGCAAGCTATCAAAGACTGCCTGGGATTTGCACTTACAGGAGTATTCAAGTTTGAACTCACAGTGTGTTGGGGTACCATAGCTGCCTGACTCATGCAAAGGCTAAGATCACACAAACATGGTGTACTTGCTTCCCTATAGTAATATTGTATTTATTGCTGGAGCACAGTTTGATGAGCTATGTAGCTAAGTCCAGAAAAAAATTTTTGAAGTAGCTAGTTCCATGCATTAAATTTTTAATCTTAAACAATGAATAGACAAACTGGTCGCCATGAGTCTCATGCCCCCACGAGATTAGTTAGCTAGGTGGCATTGATGAAAATTAATAACTACCAGGCCCTGAGGGCACTAAAAAAAGAACAGTAATAAGTATAAAAAACAATTGAATAAAATTGAAGGATGAAGTAGGGATGGCAGTGCCAAAAAGTACACAAACAAGATTCGTAGGGATAATGTATCACATCCACTATACATCCCTACGCTTGTTTTTGAGTAGCCGTGCACACACATAATATTATATATGGGGCACATGCATGCAGGAATGGAAAATCAATACTGTATACCCAGGGATCAATATCAATAGTAGTGACACTTTTAAATTACATGCTGAATCAGATGTGTATGAGAAAAGCAAGCGTAGGGATGTATAGTGGATGTGATACATTATCCCTACGAATCTTGTTTGTGTACTTTTTGGCACTGCCATCCCTACTTCATCCTTCAATTTTATTCAATTGTTTTTTATACTTGTATACAATGTCACCATTATTGCTTTCAAATTAGGACCCTGAGACAATCTAATGCTAGGCTGGAAAATCTACTCAAAATTTGTGTGACTTTCCTGACACTCCCATCCAGCAAAGAGATATTGCTTATGTCAACAGATAGCCATTTTAATTTTGTAACTCGTACTTATTTGTACTCCCTCCATAGGTTATATGCTAGTTTTAGGTATCGCCAGCTATTCATACTGTTCTATTTTGAGCAGAAATTATTATAAAAAAGGACTGTACTTGAAGCACTTTCATAATAATAATATTATTATGTTTAAACTTTTCATGCTGTCATGGTTACAGTCGCAATGTTTTAAATAACTCATCCAATAGGATCTACGGTCTTAAGAGACCCTCAGGCCTTTAGCACCCTCAATGTACTTGGGATGCTATCACCTTGATGTCATTGTCAGTGGCGTCGCTAGGGGGTTGATCTGCAACCAATTCGCCGAGGCAGAGTAAAGCAATTAATTAATCGAGCACAAAAATCGCCACACCTCAAGGTCTAGGCATATGAGTCACTAGTGAATTAGTCGAGATTTTTGAAAAAAAATTTACTTCATTATTGTGCAAATAGATTCAGTGTGCCGGGTATGTGCTGATCTGTAGTCCAGACTAAGCTTAGTAAGTATCCTAAACCCCACCACCCCATGCACCCCCCACAAAACCATGCCACTGCTTGTTATGGCTTCTTAATCTCTCTACCAGCTGTACTTAAGTCAATGCTACTGAGCCACACTAGCCAGTATCTTCTACCATTAGCAACGAATCAACAAAATATGATATCTTGTACTATGAAAATTTTTTTTTATCAAGGAACAAATATCTAATTGTGTTTCATATAATCATCATGGTTGTATCGATACTGATCTCCTAGCAACCCCAGTTCTCATAAATATCACCTTACTCCCAGATTTCTCTCCAGGAATGACTCTAAATCATGATGAAACTAAATGCAGCTATTATCCTGTCTTGGCTAACAATGGCATTAGTTGTTTAGTGAAAAACAAAACTGGTCTCCTGCAGTGGAACGGCACTGTGTGGGTCAACGCAACCTTCAATAAGGGTCATAGCACCCAGTCTGGTATCATGTACAACGAATTCTGCCCCCTACTCTACTACAATTCAGGCAAAAAGACAGTCAACATTGGAGATGATCCCAGCGAACAGTGTGCCTCCAACCGAACCGGCAACCTGTGTGGTGCCTGCATGGACAACTTTAACCTGGTAATTGGATCTTCTCGGTGCATTGAATGTCCCAACGGTCATAACGTGGCGCTCATGCTTGCCTTTGCTGCTGTTGGTGTTTTCCTTGTGTTCTTTTTCCTTGCACTCAACCTCACTGTCACTCAAGGACTCATTAACAGAACCATCTTCTATGCTAACATTGTATGGGCCTACAAGATAATACTCTTTCCCGCAGACACTGGAGAAACTACTTATTCACATTTCTTCATGTTTTTGTTGCCTGGCTCAACTTGGATTTTGGAATCGATACTTGCTTCTTTATTGGACTGGATGCGTATTTGAAGACATGGCTGCAGTTTTTATTTCCATTCTACATCTGGGCCATTGCTGGTGTTATCATTGTTGCTTGTCGCTACTCCTCTCGCCTCATTAACCTCATCGGTAGCAGAGCTGTTCCTCTCCTAACCACACTCTTCCTTCTATCTTACATGAAGCTCCTTCGTACTGTGATAGATGCCACATCAGTTGCAGTGATAACACAGTACCCACAGGACACCTCCTATGCTGTGTGGTACCTTAACGGAAATCTACGATAATCCGAGCACCCTCATATTTACCTTTTTATAGTGGCCATTGGTACTCTTGTGTTCCTGTGGCTTTCCTACACACTCCTTCTGTTCATTCAGCCTTTGAGGCGAGTGTATGATCTGAGGCTGTTCAAGTGGATCAATAAACTAGCCCCTATCTACAATGCTTACTTCTTTCCTTTGAAGGATAAGCACCGATACTGGTTTGGAGCAATGCTTCTTGTTCGAAGAGTGCTCCTGGTTCTGTTGACAGTAACTTCAGTGGACAATCAAAAACTGGATTAATGTATTTGCACTGTTCCTATCTATTGTCTTCTTAATTTATTTCATATCAATCAAAAATGTTTACAAGCGACTAGACGTGAGAGTTTTAGAAAGTTCTACCTTGCTAAATCCTATTGTCTTGAGTTCTGGAACTCTGTAGCTACAGATGGAAATCTACTGTCTCAAGGTCAAACTTGCTTATGGTGTCTACTGGAATCAATTTTGCTCAATAATTATTCTGTGTCATTGTTGTGTGGAGTTTGATAAGGCCTTGTCTCAGTGCTGGTTGGAGGTGTAGACAAAATCAAGGCCATGATGTCATCGATGATGATGACATCGCTCATGAGCAAATTGAAGATCTTGAACTTGAACCACTGATCATTGATACTGCTCAGCCCATCACCACATCAGCTTCTGTTAAATACACAAAATGAAGCCGATACCTAAACCGCAAAGTTTCATGCTGTGTCATTATCTCTGTATATAGTTGTTCAGGATCCTGAATCCTTCCCCTTTACTACATAATTTTTTTCACTACTGTGTAGCTATAGCCAAAGTTTTGAGGAATAATAGCTAATTGCATGGTTTTGCGCTAAAGATAAAAAAATTCTATCAGCTACACCTTAATACATTTGTTTAAATGTACGTGCCATGGATTTCATAGACGAAAATCTTTCACAGTCTAGCTAGCAAGATTTATTTATACACAACACAGCAATAGTAGGCAAAAATAATATTCATCCACATGCATGCATTTTAGTGATGGAGAGAGTTTCTATTATTTATTAGCACAGGTATGTATTGTAGTAGCTATATTTACATATACCCTTCAAGCATATATATATATGGCACTGTGTGCTGTTGCTATTAGCTACGTACAGTTGGTCATGACCTGAAGCCCCAGAGAAGTAAGGGAAGGTGAATGCAGACCTCAAATAGGAAGAGTGACTATGTGATGTTATGGCTGGCTGGTGAATGAGCAAAAACACAGCCTAATATAGTTAATTGGGCATCGCCCATGAAAGGGTTGATTTCCTTCAGTGGCTATAGCTGACAGTAGGGCACTCTCATGTTTCCAGATCACAAATTGGAGGTGTGCTATTGGCTGCCATACTATGTGTATCGTCCTTAATTAGCTAGCTCTGCTTCTTTCTCGGCATGTGTGCATATTACATCACCTGCCCTACC
This sequence comes from Cliona cf. orientalis, assembly GCA_963930775.1. Classification (NCBI taxonomy): domain Eukaryota; kingdom Metazoa; phylum Porifera; class Demospongiae; order Clionaida; family Clionaidae; genus Cliona; species Cliona cf. orientalis. Next base: position 1,958,785 of record OZ005694.1, on the reverse strand, counting down.
ATTCACTCGTGCATGACCTACAGTATTTAAGTCACTGAGTTCTGTTGCACTAATAAGATTGAATCTCGCTGCTGCGTGTCCCTTCATGCACCTTTGCAGGATCTCTCACTCTTCTTGTTACCTCTTAATTGGTTATTGTGGTGGACATAGCTAGCCTGTGAAAAATATCTCGATAATGAGGCTGCTATCTCTTCTCTTAATTTTGATATTTGGATCAATTTGTGTCAGGCTAACTGAGGGTACAATCTACCATGTCAAACCAGTAAAGCATCTCAGCTATTGCCCTGCAAACAGCAGCTGCCCACCTGGTCAGCTCTGTCACACAATGGACTACTTAGCCGAACATAGCAGTAAGTTCTTTTCATTAGACCACGTCAATGTAACACTGTTATTCATGTGTGGAATCCACAACTATACAAAGCACTTATTTGTACAAAATCTACACTCATTTGTCATGAAAGGAACTGCAGAATCCAGAGAAAATGTCATTATGGATCATCAGCTTTTTGGTAAACCCAAGTGCACAGTTATTTGGTTCTTCAATGTCAGCTTTGTGAACATCACAACCCTGACGATGAGATGTCCTGCAATAAATCTTACAGAGAGCTACATTACAGTGAAGACCTCCAACCTCTATGGCTATCCTGGCATAAATGAAAGCTTATCTTTCATCAATATTACAGGCAGAGGCTCACAAGCTTTGCTGTACAACTGTACATTCAAAGAAAACTGCTTTGTTAGGAGTAATCTTAGTGATGGAATAATTGTAAGCAACAGTACATTTCAGTCCTACAGACATTAATTACATTCAATTATCGCTGCCCTTTCTAGTGAAGTAACATTAACAGGAAATGTAAACTTTATCAATAGTACTGTAGGGATTGGATACCCTTCAATGGGTTCATCAGGTACAGCAGTGTATCTAAAAGGCACTCACCCTGAGCTCAAATCTTCACTTAACATCACAACAGGTGCAACTGTGGGCTTTATTAACCTAACATGCGATGGTCATGGAGGAGCAGTGTATGGGAATAATGCAATGATGCACATTGGTGTTAAAGCAAGAGTGATCTTTATGCATAATGCTGCATATTGGGGTGGAGCGGTGTTCATGTCACATGGAATGATCACTATAGGCACTGAATCATATGGTGCTAAAGTAAGGGCGGTCTTTATTAATAACAGTGCCACTGATGTGAACGATGGAGCAATGGCCATGCTTGGTGGAATGATCACTGTGGGTGCTGAATCATATGACATTGCGATATTTGGGTACAACCATGCCACACACGGTGGAGCGATTATGCTTGACAATGCAACATTAATTGTTAACAGTGAAGCAAACCTGATTTTCAGCCACAATTCTGGAATGCTTGGAGGAGCTCTAGAGTTATTGGATTCAACTGTTCATGTGAACACAAGTGGTATTGACTTTTACAACAATAGAGCATCATATGGAGGAGGAGCAATATATTCTTTTTATGGAACCATGATTATTAACACTAATAAGTCATTAAATTTCACTATGAATTTTGCACACTTGAAAGGTGGTGCAATTTATATAGAAACAGGTGTACAATGCTCTATCATTGTTGGTAATTATTCCAAATCACTCTTTTTCAACAACTCTGCATTTCAAGGAGGTGCTGTCTATAATATGATGCCATCATTACTCATGACCACAGTGGGATATCAGTCGAGTATTCAGTTTATCAATAACACAGCATTTGATGTTGGTGGAGCAGTGTATTCTCAGTCTTCACCACCTTGTATATTCATGATCACAGACTACTCCGCTAAAATATCGTTTACAGGAAACTATGCACAACGCGGTGTTGGTCACCACATGTATGGAGCAAGTGTATAAAGGGATACTTCATGTTCTGCACAGTACATAGAATTCCTGAATGAACAAGGAAAACCTCACTGTCTTTTTCTAGGCGAAAATTCCCACCATGAACTTAGCATCTCCTTTGACCCTGGCCTCAATGAGACCCTGTCCCCTGTATCCTCTGCTCCTCAGCGTGTGTGTCTCTGTGACTCCAATGGTAAACCACAGTGTGCTAATATCTCATACATTTTCACTAATACCAGTGTTTATCGTGGTGAAACCATCACATTACCCGCATGCATAGTGGGTTATGACTTTGGCACTACAGTTGGTACGATCCATGCCAGATCCCTTTATTCCGATTCTCTCTCAAAACGAGACAAATTGCAAATGGTAATTGATAGTAAAAAATGTGTTCCTTTCAGCTATACAGTTTACTCAAAACGTGATTATGAACTTTTATTGTTGCAAACATCACCTCTGCCAGTAATTGCTATCATTAGTAATGAATCAACAGAGCACGATATCTTCAACTATGAAAATAATTTTATCAAAGATCGAATATCTAATTGTGTTTCATATAATCATCATGGTTGTATCGATATTGACCTAATAGCAACCCCAGTTCTCATAAATATCACTTTACTCCCAGGTTGCCCTCCAGGACTGACTCTAAATCGTGACGAAACCACATGCAGCTGTTACCCTGTATTGGCTAACAATGGCTTCAATTGTTTAGTTAAAAACAAAACTGGTCACCTGCAGTGGAATGGCACTGTGTGGGTGAATGCAACCTTCAATGAGAATAATAGCATTGGTATCTTGTACAACAGATTCTGTCCACTACTCTACTGTAAGTCAGGTAACAAGACAGTCAACATTGGAGATGATCCCAGCAAGCAATGTGCCTCCAACCGAACCGGCATCCTGTGTGGTGCCTGCATGGACAGCTTTAGCCTGGCAATTGGATCTTCTCGGTGCATTGAATGTCACAACAGCAATAAAGTGGCACTCCTGCTTGCCTTTGCTGCTGCTGGTGTCCTTCTCGTGTTCTTTATCCTTGCACTCAACCTCACTGCCACTCAAGGACTCATTAATGGAGTAATTTTCTATGCTAATATTGTATGGGCGTACAAGATAATATTCTTTCCCTCGGACATTGGCCATGGAACATTCACATTTCTTCAAGTTTTTATTGCCTGGCTCAACTTGGATTTTGGAATCGAGACTTGTTTCTTTATTGGACTGGATGCTTATTGGAAGACATGGCTGCAGTTTCTATTCCCATTCTACATCTGGGCCATTGCTGGTGTTATCATTGTTGCTTGCCGCTACTCCTCTCGCCTAACTAACCTCATCGGCAGTAGAGCTGTTCCTCTTCTAGCCACACTCTTCCTTCTATCTTACATGAAGCTCCTTCGTACTGTGATAGATGCCACTTCAGTTGCAGTAATAACACAGTACCCACAGAACACCTCCTATGCTGTGTGGTACCTCGATGGAAACCTACGCTACTGTCAGCACCCTCACATTTACCTTTTCGTAACAGCCATTGCTACTCTTGTGTTTCTGTGGCTTCCCTACACACTCCTGCTTCTGTTCATTCAGCCTTTGAGGAGAGTGTCTCATCTAAGGCCACTCAAGTGGATCAACAAGCTAGCCCCTGTCTACGATGCTTACTTCTCTCCTTTGAAGGACAAAAACCAATACTGCATGGTTTGGAGCAATGCTTCTTGTTCGAGGAGTACTCCTGGTTCTATTGACAGTGACTTCAGTAGACGATCCTGAACTGAATATATTTGCACTCTTCCTTTTCATAGCTTTCTTATTTTTCTTCACATCTGTTAAATATGTCTACAAGCGAGTAAATGTAAGAATTCTAGAAAGCATTATCTTGCTGAACCTTATTATCTTGAGTTCTGGAACTCTATACAGATGGGAATCTATCGAATCAAGATCAAAATTGCTTATGGTGTCGATTGGAATTACCTTTGCTCAATTCTGTGTCATTGTTGTTTGGAGTTTGATCAAGCCTTGTCTCAGTGCTGGTTGGAGGTGCAGACAAAATCAAGGCCATGATGTCATTGATGATGATGATATCGCTTATGAGCGAATTGAAGATCCTGAACTTGAACCACTGATCAATGATACTCCTTGGCCTATTACCATGCCAGCTTCTGCTAAATACACAAAATGAAGTAGCTACCAAGATAAGCTGTAACTGCAAATATTTGTCATGAATAATTTTTTGCTATAAAGTTATAATTTTACATTTTCATTTAGTAGGTAGCTACTAAATAATTTTATGTGACTAACTATTGTTAGCGAGTTCTCCCCCTTCCATCACGTAATCTTGTTTTCACTGCTGTGTATAGCATAAAGTTTTGAGGAATAATAATTATTGCGCGCTTTCACAGTCTAGCTAAATTTGCAACACAGCAATAGCAGGCAACAATTTATTAGTCATTTTTAGTATAGTTAGCACGGTACGTTTAATTTAGTAGTCAAGTTGCACTTTCTTGCCAACATTAAATATTGATGAGCCACTTAATTTATTTATAACACCACCACTAGGGTAATATTAGATAATCCAATAATAAGTAGGTGGTGTCACAAAATTGGGCGTGGCAACACAAGCCCCCCCCCCCCCCCCCCCCCCCCACGACGAAAAAGTTATCTACACCCATGCATACCATCATTATTCGTGACCACAGTGGGATATCAGTCGAGTATTCAGTTTATCAACAACACAGCATTTGATGTTGGTGGAGCAGTGTATTCTCAGTCTTCACCACCTTGTATATTCATGATCACAGACTACTCCGCTGAAATAATATCTTTCAAAGAAAATTATGCACAACATGGTGTTGGTCACCACACGTATGGAGCAAGTATAAGGGATACTTCATGTTCTATAGATTTCATAAGTTTAGTGAATGAACAAGGAAAACCTCACTGATCTGATATATTATATGAAGGCCTTAATGGTGAACTTAACATCTCCTTTGACCCTGGTCTCAATGAGACCCTATCTCCGGTCTCTCATATTATAGAGTGTATCAGTTGGCATACATTTGCTAGTAAAAGTATCAGAAAAGCTATAAATTACTCAATTGAGACTCTACATGTTGGTAGTATAGTATGTATTATAGCTATACATGTAGCTAAGTCCATACCCGGAGGCCATGTTTATTCCTGTTATATTATAGCTATGTATGCATTAATTGGTACAAGTATGCTCATCAACTATATTACTTTTGTAGTAAATATGTTGGATAATTTGCTTCATACTAGCTACAGTGTAGCTACTCCAAGCAGTCCCATTTCTCATATAAGGCCAATGTAGTTATTCAGGATGAATGGCCTTGCAAGTTGGAATGATATTATACCTGAGTCATGCAGGATACTATTGTATACAATGTCATGTATATACAGGAGCATGCATATGAGTTGCCGAAGGCTTGCCACTATGTAACATTTCAAATAGTTTACCCTATAGCACTACTAAATTGACAGGGTCCTCTTCACTAAAATTGACAAAATGTGACCAGCAAACCATGCAGAAAGCATTTCTAAACCTGTTTGTTCTATAAATGTAGATAAAGTAACGTACAGCACTGTAGCCACTCTGTGTATGTGCCTATCCACTGATGCAGGTATATTATAATTAATATATTCACTACTACATTAATTTTTGTAGATATAGTCGTAAATATTTATATAATATTATGTGTGTCTTCATGCAGCCAGACTGTTTAATAATATAACAGTCATTTCAACCCAGTAGTTGGTTATCTCAATTTCATTTTGACATATAATAGAGTTCATTGGAAACTCACTGGTTACTTAGTTTATTTTTTCAGTAAGAAAATTGCATGTATACATGCAGAGGAGCTAGGGTAAATTATTCTTACTATGATGGTCAATTAAATCTTTTAGGTACTCATCTTTAGTGTATTGCTACACTTATAGTATATATTATTATTGTTTATATGTGACGTGCTATGAGAAAAGGGACCACTCGGGATATTTTATAAGAAATGAGTTTTTGGCATGGATTGATTGCTCTATGTGTACTGAATCCAATGGTGCAAGTTTCATGAAAAAATAGCCGAGTTACGGGTAGGTATATTATTTGTTTTTCGGAAAATGCTCATTTTTAATTGAAATTTACGCGCCCAAGTAAATAAGAATGCCCATAACTATAGTTTAAAAGTTGAACATAGCATATCACTGTGAAGCCAAAAATCTACATTTTCTAATAGACCAAAAAAACAGAAAAGTGAAAAATAATAATCTTCTACACATTTTAGCAATTATTAGAAAACGAAAAAAAATATCCCAAGTGGTCCCTTTTCTCATAGCGGGTCACATATTATTGTAGTCTATGATTGTATCTGCATGACTCCTCCACATAATTAACTACTTTCCACGAAAAGTTGTTTACAATTGTTAGGAATTTGCAATATTCAGTTAATGAGATTTTCTAATGCCAAATTAAATGGTTAATAATCTAGAAAGTGGCATGAAATCAAGACAACCACAAAATTACATGTGCAGATAGAGGGTTGGACACCTATTTCTATATAAAAACAGTATCCATTTAAGATCCGGAATATTTTTTTTCCGGATTCTGTAAAAATTTGCACTTTAAAGAACCGAGGGTGGCTTAGGATCTAAGCCAACCTCGGCTTAGGATCTAAGCCAGTACCATCAGCTTAGGATCTAAGCCACGCTCCGCTTAGGATCTAAGCCACCCTCCGCTTAGGATCTAAGCCAACCTGTGCTTAGCTTAGAATCTAAGCCAGTACCATCAGCTTAGGATCTAAGCCAACCTCCGCTTCGCTTAGAATCTAAGCCAGTACCATCAGCTTAGAATCTAAGCCACCCTCCGCTTAGGATCTAAGCCAACCTCTGCTTAGGATCTAAGCCACACTTGGCTTAGGATCTAAGCCACTCTCCGCTTAGCCATTTTCAGCTTAGAATCTAAGCCAGTGCCATCAGCTTAGGATCTAAGCCACCCTCCGCTTAGGATCTAAGCCAACCTTCGCTTAGCTTAGAATCTAAGCCAGTACCATCAGCTTAGGATCTAAGCCACTCTCAATCCGCTTAGCCATTTTCAGCTTAGAATCTAAGCCAGTGCCATCAGCTTAGGATCTAAGCCACCCTCAGCGTAGAATCTAAGCCAACCTCTGCATAGAATTAAATCATGATTGGCTTAGATCCTAAGCAGAGGGTAACTTAGATCCTATTTATGGCGCTGGCTTGATGGTGGCTTAGATCCTAAGCCGAGGTTGGCTTAGATCCTAAGCTGATGGCTCTGGCTTAGATTTTAAGCTCAGAATAGCGCTACATGTAAGTGGAGAGTGGCTCAGATCCTTTGAGTAGGAATTACAGCTTAGGATCTAAGCCGCCACTGATGTTGGCACAATAGCTTACCTTATAAGCCACAAACTACTTGAGCATAACCACTTTGCCTACTTGAGATACAAGCCACGTGGTCAGCAGCTCACCACCAAGACCATTAAACTATTATTGTTCGTGTTTGTGAGACAATTTTGTCACAAATCATCTTGTTTCAATCCATTTTTTTTGTTCATTTGCATTTATTATGATAATATTAAATATTTTCAAGTTATGTTGTATTAAACATACACATATTTTGGTACGTTTTAATAATTAAATCCCCTTTCTTGAAATCAGTCCAGTACAGCTAGTACACACCTTTGTTATGGTAACTTTTTGGTCTCATTTATACACCCAACACTTTCTAGGTAACAAACTTAGACCAGTACCTTTGTTTTTGTGTCTATATTCATAATCTAGAGTGGTGTAAACAGTAGACATGGCATTGGTGACTTCTGTGTCTGTGTATTCTAAATTTCTATGTACGTACATATACGTACATTCACAGTAATCGGTACAATTTTTATAGCTTTTTAGCCCTCAATTCTTCACACATGATCTCTGAAGTTCCAAACTTGAACAGTACCTTTGTCTTGATGTTAACAATCATAATTCTAAGTTTCATTGACTGGCGATGTGGTTGAAGCATGTTCTGCACATGCAAGTATGAGAATTCATGTGCACATGTATGTATATTATTCGGTAAAATTTTCATAGTTTTTTAGCTCTCAATTCCACATACAACATCTCTGGAGTACAAGACTTGACCAGTAGCTTTGTTCTTGTGTCTATAATTATAATCTAGAGTGGTGTAAACAGTAGACATGGTATTGGTGACTTCTGTGTGTGTGAGGATGAGCATTTTGTGTGTATACTACTTCATATTAATCGGTACTACATGTACACATATTGTAGCTTTTTGGTTTCACTTGTACACCCCACACTTTCTAGGTACCAAAACCATACCAGTACATTTGTTCTTGTGTCTATAACCATAGTCTAGAGTGGTGTAAACAGTGGACATGACATTGGTGACTTCTGTGTGTGTGAGGATGAGCATTTTATGTGTACTTCATGTTAATCGATACTGTACACATGCATCTCGTAGCTTTCTTGGCCTCATTTGTACACTCCACACTTTCTAAGTGCCAAGGTCAGACCAGTACTTTTGTTCTTGTGTCTATATTCATAATCTAGAGTGGTGTAAACAGTGGACATGGTACTGGTGACTTCTTTGTATGTATTCTAAGAATTTTCTATGCAATCAGCTACATGTAGTACGTATATACACATTTCTTGCTTTTGAGCTCTAAATTCTTCACACGACATCCCAGAAGTTCCAAATTTGATCAGTAACTCTATCTCAATGTTAACAATCATATTTCTAAGTTTCGTCGACTGGCGATGTGGTTGAGGAATGTTCTGCATATGTGAGTATGAGAATATCCTGTGCATATGCATTCACAGTAATGGGTGCAATTTTTAGAGATTTTTAGCTCTCAATTCCACATGCAATATCTCTGGAGTACCAGACTTGATCAGTACATTTGTTCTTGTGTCTATAACCATAATCTAGAGTGGTGTAAACAGTAGACATGGTACATTAGTGACTTTTGAGTGTGTGAGGATGAGTATTTTGTGTGTACTTCATGTCAATCGGTACTGTGCATATCTTGTAGCTTTCTTGGTCTCGTTTGTACACTCCACACTTTCTAGGTACTAGAACCATACCAGTACAGTTGTTCTTGTGTCTATAACCTTAATCTAGAATGGTGTAAACAGTGTACATGATATTGGTGACTTACTCTGCATGTGTATTCTAAGAATTTTCCATGACATTGTGTGTACATGTACACATTCACAGTAACCAAAATACAACTTTCATAGCTTTTTAGCTCTTAATTCTTTCAACATCATCTCTAAACTTCAAACTTGAACAGTACCTGTGTCTTGATGTTAATAATCATACTTGTGAGTTTCGTTGACTCGCGATGTGATTGAGGTATGTTCTGTACATGTGAGTATGAGAATATCCTGTGCACATGCAATCACAGTAATCGGTACAATTTTTATAGCTTTTTAGCTCTCAATTCCACATACAACATCTCTGGAGTGCCAGACTTGATCAGTATCTTTATTTTGATGTCTTTTATCATAACCTAGAGTGGTGTAAACAGTAGGCATGGTATTGGTGACTTTTGAGTGTGTGAGGATGAACATTTTGTGTGTACTTCAAGTTAATCGATACTGTACACATCTAGTAGCTTTTTTGGTTTTATTTGTACACCCCACACTTTCCAAGTATCAAAACCAGATCAGTACCTTTATTTTGATGTCTATATTCATAATCTAGAGTGGTGTAAACAGTGGACATGGTATTGGTGACTTCTGTGTGTGTGAGGATGAGCATTTTGTGTGTACTTCATGTCAATCGATACCATACACATCTTGTAGCTTTTTTGGTCAAATTTGTACACCCCACACTTTCCTAGTATCAAAACCAGATCAGTACTTTTATTTTGATGTCTATATTCATAATCTATAGTGGTGTAAACAGTGGGCATGGTATTGGTGACTTACTCTGCGTGTGTATTCTAAGTTTCCATATTATGTGCATACATCAGTATTTGGTACAATTTTCAAAGCTTTTAAGCTCTATATTCTTCACACATCATCTCTGAAGCTCCAAATTTGATCAGCACCTTTGTCTTGATGTTAACAATCATATTTCTGAGTTTAGTCAACTGGCGATGTGATTGAGGATTGTTTTGTACATCTGAGTATGAGAATATCTTATGCACCTGCATGCATACATTCACAGTAATCGGTACTATTTTTATAGCACTTCAGCTCTAAAATCTTAATATAACATCCCTGAAGTTCCAAACTTGGTGAGTACCATTGATTTGATGTTAATAATCATATTTCTGACTTTCGTTAACTAGCGATGTGGTTGAAGCATATTATGCACATGTGAGTATGAGAATTACCTATAGCACATGCATGCATTCACAGTTACTGTAATCGATGCAATTTTAGTAGCTTTTTAGCTCTCAATTCCACATACAACATCTCTGGAGTACCAGACTTGATCAGTACCTTTGTTCTTGTGTCTATAACCATAATCTAGGGTGGTGTAAACAGTGGATATGATATTGGTGACTTCTGTGTGTGTGAGGATGAGCATTTTGTGTGTACTTCATATTAATCGATACTATACACATCTTGTAGCTCTCTTGGTCTCATTTGTGCACCCCATACTTTTTAAGCATTTAAACCATACAAGTAACTTTGTTTTGATGTCTATATTCATAATCTAGGGTGGTATAAACAGTAGACATTGTATTGGTTACTTCTGTGTGTGAGAGGATGAGCATTTTGTGTGTACTTCATATCAATCGATACTGCATGTACATGTACAAATCTTGTAGCTTTCTTATGGTCTCATTTGTACACCCCACACTTTTTAGGTACCAACGCAATACCAGTACCTTTATTCTTGTGTCTATATTCATAATCTAGAGTGGTGTAAACAGTGGACATGACATTGGTGACTTCTGTGTGTATGTATTCTAAGAATTTTCCATGTGTACACACATTCACAGTAATCCTACAATTTTTGTAGCTCTTTAGCTCTCAATTCTTCACACAACATCCCTGAAGTTCCAAACTTGATCAGTATCTTTATTTTAATGTTAATCATCTTATTATTTCTGAGTTTCATTGACTGGCGATGCTGTTGAGGCATGTTCTGCACATGTGAGTATGAGAGTTTCCTGTACACATGCATTCACAGTATAATTAGTACAATTTTTATAGCTTTTTAGGTGTCAGTTCCACATACAACATCTCTGGAGCACCAGACTTGATCAGTAACTTTGGTGTTATGTCTATAACCATAATCTAGAGTGGTGTAAACAGTAGACATGGCATTGGTGACTTCTGTGTGTGTGAGGATGAGTATTTTGTGTGTACTTCATATAATATTATTAATCGGTACTGTACACATAATATTATCATTGTAGCTTTCTTAGTCTCATTTGTACACGCCACATTTTTACTTTACCTCTGTATGTGCTCACATGTTGTGCTAAATAGGCTGTGAGAGAGGATGTTAATTTCCAATTAAGCTATGAAGTGCGTGCATGTGTGTGTGAGTGTGTTTGTGTGTGTGTGTGACGTGAGTGGGTTTGGGTTTGGGTTGGGTTTGGGTTGGCTTTGGGTTAGGTTTGGGTTTGATTTAAGGTATGTACATGTACACACATACCTTACTTTCACACTCATATCATATGCATGTATATTACATGTGCATGTGCTGTGCACATGCACATGTAATTCTGTCTATAGATACACTACATGTGTACATATACACATGTATACATATTTACATGATCATGTAAACGATCAATGCCCTCTAATTAACACCTACATGTAACCAAAAGGTAGGCATACTAAGAAGTAAGTGATAGGGAAAATGAACCAGCCATAATAATAGCATGTATGGTGGTACTGAGCTAGTGATTGGTAGTAGTTTTCCTCTGTGCAGTACTTCATAATTCCACAGAGCATATGCCCCTCTTAATACTATGATTATGATATTGTGGTCACCACAGAGTACACGTTGATGCACACACATGGCGTAGTTCAAGTGCCTTATACAATTAGGTGAAGTACACACTAGTAAAACCACATAATGTATAGATGCTCAATCACAATAGTGTATGATCTAACGCTGGACCTACCATATTATATGATATTATTATAATACACGTATTATAATTTAAGGTTCAAAGATTTATTAATTTGATTTTGAGTTGTATGAGGTTGCTTGTGTTTCCTATCTCGTAACATACTGACAAAAAAATTCTCCATTGATTAGAATTCTCATACATAAACCATCTTTCCTTTTGACTACTGTTTACACCACTTTAGATTATGAATACAGACATAAAAACGAAGGTACTGGTCAGGTTTTGGTACCTAGAAAGTATGGGGTGTACAAATTAGACCAAAAAAGCTACAAGATGTGTACAGTATCGATTGACATGAAGTACACACTAAATGCTCATCCTCACACACACAGAAGTCACCAATACCATGTCCACTGTTTACACCACTCTAGATTATGGTTATAGACATCAAAATAAAGATACTGATCAAGTCTGGCACTCCAGAGATGTTGTATGTGGAATTGAGAGCTAAAAAGCTATAAAAATTGTACCGAGTACCGTGAATGCATGTGAACAGGATATTCTCATACTCAGATGTACAGAACAATCATCAACCACATCACCAGTTCACGAAACTCAGGAATATGATTGTTGACATGAAGATAAAGGTACTGTTCAAGTTTGGAAATTTATAGATAATATGTGAAGAATTAAGAGCTAAAAAGCTATGAAGGTTAATTGTACCTTGGTTACTGTGAATGTGTGTACACACATGGAAAATTCTTAGAATACACACGCAGAGTAAGTCACCAATGTCATGTCCACTGTTTACACCACTCTAGATTAAGGTTATAGACACAAGAACAAAGGTACTGATCAAGTCTGGTACTCCAGAGATGTTGTATGTGGAATTGAGAGCTAAAAAGCTACTAAAATTGCATCGATTACAGTAACTGTGAATGCATGCATATGCTATAGGTAATTCTCATACTCACATGTGCATAACATGCTTCAACCACATCGCTAGTTAACGAAAGTCAGAAATATGATTATTAACATCAAATCAATGGTACTCACCAAGTTTGGAACTTCAGGGATGTTATATTAAGATATTAGAGCTGAAATGCTGTGAAAATCGGACCTATTACTGTGAATGCATGCAGGTACACAGGAAATTCTCATACTCACATGTACAGAACATGCCTCAACCACATCGCCAGATGACGAAACTCAGAAATATGATTTTTAACATCAAGACAAAGGTACTGATCAAATTTGGAACTTCAGAGATGATGTGTGAAGATCTTAGAGCTTAAAAGCTATGAAAATTGTACCAAATACTGATGTATGCACATAATATGGAAACTTAGAATACACACACACAGAAATCACCAATACCATGTCCAATGTTTACACCACTATAGATTATAAATATAGACATCAAAATAAAGGTAGTGGTCTGGTTTTGATACTTGGAAAGTGTGGGGTGTACAAATTAGACCAAAAAAGCTACAAGATGTGTACAGCATCGATTGACATGAAGTACACACTAAAAATTAATAATGCTCATCCTCACACACACAGAAGTCACCAATACCATGTCCACTGTTTACACCACTATAGATTATGAATATAGACATCAAAATAAAGGTATTGGTCTGGTTTTGATACTAGGAAAGTGTGGGGTGTACAAATTTGACCAAAAAAGCTACAAGATGTGTACAGCATCGATTGACATGAAGTACACACTATAATGCTCATCCTCACAAACACAGAAGTCACCAATACCATGTCCAATGTTTACACCACTATAGATTATAAATATAGACATCAAAATAAAGGTAGTGGTCTGGTTTTGATACTTGGAAAGTGTGGGGTGTACAAATTAGACCAAAAAAGCTACAAGATGTGTACAGCATCGATTGACGTGAAGTACACACTAAAAATTAATAATGCTCATCCTCACACACACAGAAGTCACCAATACCATGTCCACTGTTTACACCACTATAGATTATGAATATAGACATCAAAATAAAGGTACTGGTCTGGTTTTGATACTAGGAAAGTGTGGGGTGTACAAATTTGACCAAAAAAGCTACAAGATGTGTACGGCATCGATTGACATGAAGTACACACTAAAATAATGCTCATCCTCACAAACACAGAAGTCACCAATACCATGTCCAATGTTTACACCACTATAGATTATAAATATAGACATTAAAATAAAGGTAGTGGTCTGGTTTTGATACTTGGAAAGTGTGGGGTGTACAAATTAGACCAAAAAAGCTACAAGATGTGTACAGCATCGATTGACATGAAGTACACTAAAAATTAATAATGCTCATCCTCACACACACAGAAGTCACCAATACCATGTCCACTGTTTACACCACTATAGATTATGAATATAGACATCAAAATAAAGGTACTGGTCTGGTTTTGATACTAGGAAAGTGTGGGGTGTACAAATTTGACCAAAAAAGCTACAAGATGTGTACGGCATCGATTGACATGAAGTACACACTAAAATAACGCTCATCCTCACAAACACAGAAGTCACCAATACCATGTCCACTGTTTACACCACTCTAGATTATGGTTATAGACATCAAAATAAAGATACTGGTCTGGTTTTGATACTAGGAAAGTGTGGGGTGTACAAATTTGACCATAAAAGCTACAAGATGTGTACGGCATCGATTGACATGAAGTACACACAAAATGCTCATCCTCACACACACAGAAGTCACCAATACCATGTCCAATGTTTACACCACTATAGATTATGAATATAGACATCAAAATAAAGGTACTGGTCTGATTTTGATACTAGGAAAGTGTGGGGTGTACAAATTTGACCAAAAAAGCTACTAGATGTGTACAGTATCGATTAACTTGAAGTACACACAAAATGTTCATCCTCACACACTCAAAAGTCACCAATGCCATGCCTACTGTTTACACCACTCTAGGTTATGATAAAAGACATCAAAATAAATTAAAGATACTGATCAAGTCTGGCACTCCAGAGATGTAGTATGTGAAATTGAGAGCTAAAAAGCTATAATAATTGTACCGATTACTGTGAATGCATGTGCACAAGATATTCTCATACTCACATGCACAGAACATGCCTCAATCACATCGCCAGTCAATATAACTCAGATGTATGATTGCTAACATCAAGATAAGGGTGCTGATCAAGTTTGGAACTTAAAGGATGCTATGTGAAGAATTGAGAGCTAAAATGCTTCGAAATGTGTACTATGTATACATGTAGATGATTGCATGGAAAATTCTCAGAATGCACACACGCAGAAGTCACCAATACCATGTCCACTGTTTACACCACTCTAGATTATGGTTATAGACACAAGAAGAAAGGTACTGATTTGATATTGGTGCCCAGAAACTGTTGGGTGTACAAATGAGACCAAAAGCTACAAAATGTGTACAGTATCGATTGACATGAAGTATACACAAAATGCTCATCCTCACACACTCAAAAGTCACCAATGCCATGCCCACTGTTTACACCACTCTAGATTATGGTTACAGACACAGGAACAAATGTACTGGTATGGCTTTGGTACCTAGAAAGTGTGGGGTGTACAAATTAGACCAAGAAAGCTACAAGATGTGTACAATAACATTGAAGTATAATTATACAAATGCTCATCCTCACACACACAGAAGTCACCAATGCCATGCCTACTGTTTACACCACTCTAGACTATGGTTATAGACACAAGAACAAATGTACTGGTATGGGTTTGGTACCTAAAAAGTGTGGGGTGTACAAATGAGACCAAGAATGCTGCAAGATGTGTACTATACCGAAATAGTTACACTCAAAATCCTCATCTATATGTGTACATTGCACAGATTTAATAAGCACTGGATTTATTCCTAGTTATTGATTAGCATCATTCAACACACTAAATCTTGCAAGTTTTAATATTATTATGGTAGTTATCATAATTGTCCCCTATTGTATCATCATGCATTGCCAATTGACTGATTTCAAGAAAAGGGATTTTATTAAAATTCACCAAAATAGGTGTATGTTCATAACATAACTTGAAAATACATTATAGTAAATGCAAATGAACAAAAAAATCCCTGCATAGAAGTCAACAGCATACAATGTAACAATAGTGCTCAGGTACACTGAGGTACATACTTTAATTAATGGTCTTGGTGATGAGCTGCTGACCACGTCACGTGGTTTGTATCTCAAGTAGGCTAGTGGTTATGCTCAAGTAGTTTGTGGCTTAATTATAAGGCAAGCTATTGTGCCAACATTGGGGGTGACTTAGATCCTCAGCTGTAATTCCCAAGTCATGACTGGCTTAGATCCTAAGCTGATGGAACTGGCTTAAATGCTAAGCTGAGAATGGCTTAGATCCTAAGCTGAGGTTGTCTTAGATACTAGTGGCTTAGATCCTAAGCAGCTGAGGTGGCTTAGATTCTAAGCCAAGGTTGTCTTAGATATTAGTGGCTTAGATCCTAAGCAGCTGAGGTTGGCTTAGATTCTAAACCAAGGTTGTCTTAGATACTAGTGGCTTAGATCCTAAGCGGAGGTTGGCTTAGATCCTAAGCGGAGGGTGGCTTAGATCCTAAGCGGAGGGTGGCTTAGATACTAGTGGCTTAGATCCTAAGCTGATGGTACTGGCTAAGCTAAGCGGAGGTTGGCTTAGATCCTAAGCTGATGGCACTGGCTTAGATTCTAAGCTAAGCGGAGGTTGGCTTAGATCCTAAGCGGAGGGTGGCTTAGATTCTAAGCTAAGCGGAGGTTGGCTTAGATCCTAAGCGGAGGGTGGCTTAGATTCTAAGCTGATGGTACTGGCTTAGATTCTAAGCTAAGCGGAGGTTGGCTTAGATCCTAAGCGGAGGGTGGCTTAGATTCTAAGCTGATGGTACTGGCTTAGATTCTAAGCGAAGCGGAGGTTGGCTTAGATCCTAAGCTGATGGTACTGGCTTAGATTCTAAGCTAAGCGGAGGTTGGCTTAGATCCTAAGCCGAGGGTGGCTTAGATCCTAAGCTACCCTCGGTTCATTAAAGTGTAAATTTTTACAGAATCCGGAAAAAAAATATTCCGGATCTTAAATGGATACTGTTTAAATTGCACCATGCACCTTTCACTTTTGCAGAATTCATAGTGAAATTTACTGATTTATTAGTGTTGATAATCATGGTTCCATAAAAAGAATCTATTGCTCCTCCAACTAACGCCCTGTTGTTATAAAATTTGATACCACTTGTGTTCACATGAACAATTAAATTATGTAACCCTAGAGCTCCTCCAGTTCTGCAGTATTATGGCTGAAAATCAGGTTTGCTTCACTGTCAATAATTATAATGTTGCACTATCAAGCAAAACTGCTCCACCAGGTGAGGCATGGTTGTATGTAAATATCACAGATGATTCAGCAGCTACTGTGATTATTCCATCCGACATGCCCACCGCTCCACCCCCACTAACAGTACTAGTATTATTCATAAAGATCACTCTTGCTTTAGCACCAATATGCATCGATCGTTGCACCATCCCCATACACTGCTCCTCCCCCACCGAAGTTTGTTAAGTTGACAAAGTACACAAAATTTTCCACATAGCTAGCTACAATTTCATGCATTTTAATGATGGAAAAATTTAATATTGTTATGTTATTAGTTAACACTAACTAAATAGCCAATTAGCACAGGTGATAATATCGACATTAAATTTCATTGCTGTAGCTACAATCAAGGAATAGCTACTTCTTTCAAAATGAAATAGATAGCACTTCTTTCAGCATGCCTACTATAGTGTTAACTTCAACATCTCCTGCCTAAGGAGAAAAAGAGAATAAAAATGTACACAGTACATTTCCACCATGGACATTAATTTTAAAAGTAGCCATAGCATTCCCCACTTTTAATGCTTGACAGAACTATATGGGTAAATAAATGTTATAGACATCGTACATACTTTATCCCCTTGTAGATAATGGGCGGGGGGGGGGGGGGGGGGGGGGGGGAAGTGGAGCTCCCCCTCCCCTCCCTTCCCCCCCCCCCCCCCCCCCCCCACAGATTTTTCACCATCAATTATGTACTCCCTAATTTATTTAGCTATAGCTAACATCGCTGCCACGATGGCAGTCCAATAATAAGTATGAGTGGTCACAATTGGGCATGGCAACGCAAGCCTTCCCCCCCTCCCCTTCCCACTGCGAAAAAGTTATCTAGCTACACCCTTAAACCATCAAACATTCTCCCACCACCGACATTCTTCCGATCCCTCCTAGCTAGTAAATGTGAGTTCTAGAAAGCATTAGCTATCTTACTGAACCTTATTGTCTTGAGTTCTGGAGCTCTGTGCAGGTGGGAATCTACTGAATCAAGGTCATTAAATTGCTTATGGTGTCAATTGGAATCACTTTTGCTCAATTTTGTTTCATTGTTGTTTGGAGTTTGATCAAGCCTTGTATCAGTGCTGGTTGGAGGTGCAGACAAATCAAGGCTATGATGTCATCGATGAGATCATTGGTGATGATGACATCACTCATGAGCGTATTGAAGATCCTGAACTTGAACCGCTGATCAAATATGCTCCTCGGCCCATTACCATGCCAGCTTCTGCTAAATACACAAAATGAAGCACATACTGCAAATATTAATTTTTTTGAGTGACAATTTTCTGCCACATGCAAATATATATTTACTTTTTCATTGATCTCTGCAGTATAATTATTAGTAGGTAGCTACTAAATAATTTTATGTGACTAGTAACTGTTGTTAGTGAATCATCCTCCTTTCATCACATAATTTTGCTTTTTCCAGCTAATGTGCATAGCTTAAAGTTTTGAAGAATGTGGTTTGCACATGTACAAAAGATAAAAAGATTTGTTAGTCATTATTAGCTCAGAATGAGATATTATATTCAATTAGTAGTCCAGCAGCACATCCTTGCCAACATTTTACTGAAATAGAGAACAGAAAACCGAGGAAGCTGCTGAAAACGATAGAGTCTTATGACATAATATGTGTGCGTAAATATGTGTGTGTATGTGGGTGTCACGCGGCATGCGTGTGTGTGTGTGCATGTATGTGTGTTTGTGCATGTGTGTTTGTGTGTGCAGGCGAATTATGTTTTTACGTGACCAACTATAGACTATGGGAAAATCTATGGACTACTTAAGACTCTCTGTTGGTAGTACGTTTGAATTTGTACTGTAGATGTAAATCTACTCAATATTTGTTTGACATAATAATTGGTACAAGTAGCTCATTTTGTAGAAAGTATGTTGGATGTAGTCAAAATTAAGTTTGACAAGGATTCCCCCACTAAATCACTAATGCCAAGAACAAAAGCCTTCAAGAACCTAAATTTTGTCAAGGTTAATTGTGATCATCTTCCTAAATTTCCTCTCAGTGGGTAGTAGATACTGTATAGCAGGACACTTGGAGTAAACATTGGTCAAAATATTTCCCAGATCACAAATTGGGGCCAGATGTGCACTGGTACATATGGACTACATAAGACTCTCTATTAGTAGTGTGTATGAGTTTGTACTGTAGATGTATGTTTCCTAGATCACAAATTAGGGCCAGACGTGTACTGGCAGCTGGTACATATACTCACTGCACCACAGGGATATCAATATCATGACATTATTGCCCTAATTTACAGTACATTGGTCTAGCTGGTGGTAGCTTTGATCTGCATCATAGGTGGGATACTTCAAGGATGCTATAAAAAATAACATTCCTGCACAAAATTATAAAAGCTGAATATAGCTATATACAATGTCACCATTATTGCTTTCAAATCAGGACCCTGAGACAATCTAATGCTAGCCTGGAACATCTACTCAAAATTTGTGTGACTTTCCTGACACCCCCATCCAGCAAAGAGATATTACTTATGTCAACAGGTATACCAATCCCCTGCAGTTAGTCAACATCCAGACTAGAACCAACCAGTTTTATAATTCTTTTTTTCCAAAAACTATTGATCTCTGGAACTCTCTTCCCTCATCACTTCTGTCATCTATCTCCCTAAATTCTTTTAAATTCGGCCTCAGATAGCTATTTAATTTGGGCCAGCTATACTTAAGTCAATGCTACTGAGCCACACTAGCTGCGTGTCTGCATGCTTCTTCTTGATAAACATTGTATTGACAAAATAGAGCTGATAGTACAATGAATAAAATGAAGACTTTCTTTCTCTCCTCCATCTTAATATTTGGATCGATTAATGTACTAGCTGAGACTAAGGAGAATGTGATCCATTACGTCTCACCAACAGAGCCAGGCTCTCAGCTCTTGCCCTGGAAACAGCAGCTGCCCACCTGGTCAGCTCTGTCACACAATGGATTACTTCGCTGAACATAGCAGTGAGTTCTTTTCACCAGACCATGTCAATGTAACACTGATATTCATGTGTGGAGTCCACAATTATACAAAGGACTTGGCTGTACAAAACTTTCACTTATTTGTCATGAAAGGAGCTGCAGAATCCAGAGAGAATGTCATCATTGACCATCAGTTCGGTATGGAAGGTAGTAAACCCAAATGCACATTAACTCAGTTCTTCAATGTCAGCTTTGTGAACATCACAACCCTAACAATGAGATGTCCTGCAATAAAGCTTAAAGAGAGCCACATTACAGTGAAGAGCTCCAACCTCTATGGCTATCCTGGCAAAAATGAAACCTTATCCTTCATCAATATTACAGGCAGAGGCTCACAAGCTTCACTGGACAACTGTACATTCAAAGAAAACTGTTTTATTAGGTGATGGGATAACTGTGAGCAACAGTACATTTCAGTCCTACAGACATCAATGACATTCAATTATCGCTGCCCTTTCTAGTGAAGTAACATTAGCAGGAAATGTAAACTTTACCAATAGTACTATACTGATTCACTCTTCATCAGGCACAGCAGTGTACCTAAACGGCACTCACCCTGAGCTCAAATCTTCACTTAACATCATAACTGGTGCAACTGTGTACTTTATCAACCTAAAGCGTAACAAATTTGGAGGAGCAGTGTATGGGTATTATTCAATGATGCACATTGGTGCTAAAGCAAGGGTGGTCTTTATGAATAATGCTGCATATTATGGTGGAGCGGTGTTCATGTCACATGGAATGATCACTATAGGCAATGAATCATATGGTGCTAAAGTAAGGGCTGTCTTTATGAATAACAGTACCAATGATGTGAACGATGGAGCAATGGCCATGCTTGGTCGAATGATCACTGTGGGTGCTGAATCATATGATATTGTGATATTTGCATACAACCATGCCACACGAGGTGGAGCGATTAGGCTCTCGAGTGCAACATTGATTGTTGACTGTGAAGCGAACCTGATTTTCAGTAACAATTCTGGAAAGCTTGGAGGAGCTCTGCAGTTAATGAATTCAACTGTTCATGTGAATACAAGTGGTGTTGAATTTTACAACAATAGAGTATCGTATGGAGGAGGAGCAATACATTCTTCTTATGGAACCATGATTATCAACACTAATAAGTCAGTAAATTTCACTATGAATTCTGCACAATTGAAAGGTGGTGCAATTTACATACAATATGTTGCTCACCCCTTTATCATTATTAGTAATTATTCCAAATTACTCCTTTTCAATAACTCTGCATTTCAAGGAGGTGCTCTCTATAGTATCATGCCATCATTACTCGTGACCACAGTGGGATATCAGTCGAGTATACAATTTATCAATAACACAGCATTTGATGTTGGTGGTGCGGTGTATTCTCAGTCTTCATATCCTTGTATATTCATAATCACAGACTACTCCGCTAAAATATCTTTTACAGGAAACTATGCACAACGCGGTGTTGGTCACCACATATATGGAGCAAGTATAAGGGATACTTCATGTTCTGCACAGTTCATAGAATTCCTGAATGAACAAGGAAAACCCCACTGTCTTTTTCCAAGTGAAAATTCCTACCATGAACTTAACATCTCCTTTGACCCTGGCCTCAACGAGACCCTGTCCCCTGTATCCTCTGCTCCTCAGCGTGTGTGTCTCTGTGACTCCAATGGTAAACCACAGTGTGCTAATATCTCATACATTTTCACTGATATCTGTGTTTATCGTGGTGAAATCATCACATTATCTGCATGCATAGTGGGTTATGACTTTGGCACTACAGTTGGTACAATTCATGCCAGATCCCTTTATTCAGATTCTCTCTCAAAACAAGACAAATTGCAACAGGTAATGGACAGTAAAAAATGTGCTCCTATCAACTATACAGTTTACTCAAAACGTGATTATGAACTTTTGTTGTTGCAAACGTCATCTCTGCCAGTATCTGCTATCATTAGCAATGAATCAACAGAGTATAATATTTTCTACTATGAAAATTATTTTATCAAGGAATGAATATCTAATTGTGTTTCATATAATCATCATGGTTGTATCGATATTGACCTCCTACCAACCCCAGTTCTCATAAATATCACCTTGCTCCCAGGCTGCCCTCCAGGACTGACTCTAAATCATGACGAAACTACATGCAGCTGTTATCCTGTCTTGGCTTCAGTTGTTTAGTAAAAAATAAAACTGGTCTCCTGCAGTGGAACGGCACTGTGTGGGTGAATGTAACCTTCTATGAGGGTCATAGCACTGGATCAGGTATCATGTACAACAAATTCTGTCCACTAAGTTACTGCAAGTCAGGTACGAAGATAGTCAACATTGGAGGTGATCCCAGCAAGCAGTGTGCCTCCAACCGAACCGGCATCTTGTGTGGTACCTGCAAGGACAGCTTAAGCCTTGCAATTGGATCTTCTCAGTGCATTGAATGTCCCAATAGTCATAATGTGGCGCTCCTGCTTGCCTTTGCTGCTGCTGGTGTTTTAGTTGTGTTCTTTATCTTTGCACTCAACCTCACTGCCACTCAAGGATTCATTAATGGAGTCATCTTCTATGCTAACATTGTATGGGCTTACAAGATTATACTCTTTCCTTCAGACATAGGAGCAAATAATTTATTCACATTTCTTCAAGTCTTTATTGCCTGGCTCAACTTGGATTTTGGAATCAAGACCTGCTTCTTTGTTGGACTGGATGCTTATCAGAAGACATGGCTGCAGTTTCTATTCCCATTCTACATCTGGGCCATTGCCGGTGTTATCATTGTTGCTTGTCGCTACTCCTCTCGCCTCACTAACCTCATCGGTAGCAGAGCTGTTCCTCTTCTAGCCACACTCTTCCTTCTATCTTACATGAAGCTTCTTCGTACTGTGATAGATGCCACCTCAGTTGCAGTAATAGCACAGTACCCACAGAACACCTCCTATGCTGTGTGGTACCTCGATGGAAACCTACGCTACTGTCAGCACCTTCACCTTTACCTTTTCTTAGCAGCCATTGCTACTTTTATATTCTTGTGGCTTCCCTATACACTCCTGCTTCTGTTCATTCAGTTTTTGAGGAGAGTATCTCATCTACGGCCACTCAAGTGGATCAACAAGCTAGCCTCTGTCTACGATACTTACTTCTCTCCTTTGAAGGACAAGCATCGATACTGGTTCAATTGGAGCAATGCTTCTTATTCGAGGAATACTCCTGGTTCTATTGACAGTTACTTCAGTGGATAATCCAGAATTGAATGTGTTTGCACTATTCCTGTTCATAGCTTTCTTACTTTCCTTCATATCAATTGAGAATGTTTACAAGCGAATAGATGTGAGTGTTCTGAAAAGTGCTACCTTGCTGAACCTTATGAGTTCTGGAACTCTGTACAGGTGGGAGTCTACTGACTCAAGGTCAAAATTGCTTATGGTGTCAATTGGAATCACCTTTACTCAATTCTGCGTCATTGTTGTGTGGAGTTTGATCAAGCCTTGTCTCAGTGCTGGTTGGAGGTGCAGACGAGATCAAGACAATGATATCATCGATTATGATGACATCGCTCATGAGCGAATCGAAGATCCTGAACTTGAACCGCTGATCAATGATACTCCTCACCCCATTACCATGCCAGCTTCTACCAAATACACAAAATAAGCACATACCCATACTGTAAATATTTTTGAGTGATATTTTTCTACTACAAATATTTTTATTGATCTCTGTAGTATTATTAGGTAGCTACTAAAATTAATAATTTTGAGTGACTAATTGTTAGTGAATCCTTCCCCTTCCATGAAGCAGTTTTATTTTTACTACTATATTATGACATTGTATAACTTAGTTTTGAGGAATAATAATTATTGCGTGCTTTTGTACAAAGATAAAAGATTTGTTAGTCATTATTAGCACAGATATTAAATTCTATTTAGTGGTCGAGTAGCACTTCCTGAAGTAGAGAACAGTAAGCCAAGGAAGCTGCTGAAAGCGATAGAGTCTTATGACGTGTGCGTGCGTGTTTGAAAGAAAAGAAGAAGGTTGGGAACGGTGTCTGTCCCCGGTCTATTGAGTGGAGACTATTACTCTCATATTGTTTTACTTGGGCTATGACAGTGTATTTCCTATTGATTTAGTATACAACTCCATATTTTCATGCATCATGTGATAAGTCAAATTTTAACATTATACTACAGTCTGCAGCTGTAGCTACTCCAAGCAGATCCCTCTTTCAGTGTGTGCATGTTTTCTGTGTGCACTGTGTTTTGCATTGTGTTTTTTATAGTTATACTCCATATTTTCATGCATCATGTGATAAGTCACTTCGTTCAGTACATGCAATTAATATAGCTAGCTACTTCTAAGGCAGGATGCATTGGGGTGCTGGGTGCCTGACGTTGAGAATCAGGAATGGTAAGTTAATGGAGCTCTTTGTCCCCGGAGGAACTCTCCCTACTCACCCAGACTGCTCCCCAAGTTTACTAGTGGACCAGTTACATGATGGATTTAGTCACAGTTATGGTCTACACATACTATTAGATCATACATTAATTTTTATGTAAGATACCTGATAGAGAAGATGGTGCCATTCTGATTGCTCAAATTTAGTATAGAAATTTTGTAATCTATTTTATATATCCCTTCTAAACCCTTTTAGAAGGCTGCTAGATATTATAACTAGTGGTTAACACATAACAAGCTCCAGGCCTCTTCCCACTACTTTTTACCCTAGGGATTCCCTTGTGGCTGTTAGTAAATAGTGTAATTGCATCCAATTAAGTACTAGACTTGTGTGTGTGTGTGTGTGTGTGTGTGTGTGTGTGTGTGTGTGTGTGTGTGTGTGTGTGTGTGTGTGCGTACATGTGCATGCGTGCAGTGCGTGCATGCATGCATGCATGCACGCATGCGTGTTTGTATGTGGATGCACATTCTATTTTTAATAATAATATAATATTATGACCAACTCTGAGACAAGTATGGACTAGCTACTTATACCTGTATATTATAGTAGTATAGCTAGCTATGTTTTTCAGATCACAAATTGGGGCCAGATATGCACTGGCAGCTGGCACATATACTCACTCTACCACAAGGACATCAATAATTATCATGATATTACCCTAGCTGGTGATACTTTGATCTAGGTCCCTACTTCAAGGATACTTGATGCTATGCACAAAAATTTAGTAACAGCCCTGCACAAAATTATAAAAGCTGAATATAGCTGCAATACCACTCAGGTTATTATGTTCCAATCACTTGAACCACATTCACAAGATATTATAGTTTTTGAACTTTTCATGCCATCATGGTTACAGTCGCAATTTGTTTAATAACTACTTCATCCAATCATGAATGGAATCTACATTCTTAAGAGACCCTTAGGCCTTTAGAAGCACCTTCAATGCATGCACTTGGGATGCTATCACCTTTAAATCATTATCACTTGCGATGCCAAGGTGGTGCATGTCGGTTGATCTGCATCCAATCTGCTGCATTGGCCAGAGTAAAATAATCACTTTTAACTCAGCATAAAAATTGCCAGACCTCATGGAAGGATCTCACTTGCACCACACAAGTGCAATTGTAGCTATAGGCCATGTATAATAGTATTAAACTTCAGCCTAGTAATTGAAATTATCTCCGTACTCAATAAAAGGGCTGAGAACCATAGTGGGCTAACCCACAGATGTTGAATTAACCCCCCGAATCATGAAAATAATACTATGTTAAAAATGTGTCTCATGAGCTGCAGAAAATTCACATTTCTGAAAATTTTAGTAACTTGGTAGAGTACAATGTATGGTTCTTAGTCCATTTTTGGGCATTTTAGACAATTCTCCACATTTAATTTGGGGTTAGCCCACTATGGTCCTCGGCCCTTCGAATTAAATTTTAATTTAATTTTCTACAATGTCATGCAAATCAAGCGCAGTATGTATGAATTGTAATTCTGTACGTTGTGTACACAAAGACATACACTTTAGCCCGAGATGGTTGAGTACACATTTAATTTAATGTCCTGTAACTGATTTGTTTGCTGTTTCATCATCGTGTAGCTATATACATTTGTTCAAGGTCTACGCATCTGAACAATTAATGAAATGTTAATAAATCTACTTTATTATAGTGTACAAATAGATGCAGTGTGTCACGTGTGTGCTGATCTGTAGTCCTTAGCCTAGTATTACAGCTGGTCAAGCATGGGTGGTAGAGAGTTAAAGAAGCCAAAACCATAACACTGCTTATTGTGGCTTCTTAACCTCTCTACCACCCATGCTTGACCAGCTGTACTTAAGTCAACCTCACTAGATATATAGCTGCGTGTCTGTGCATGCTCCTTCTGCATGACAAAATATAGAGCTGATAAAGTGAAAAAATGAAGACTTCTTTGTCTCGCCTATCTTACTATTTGGACTGATTTATGTGCTAGCTGAGACCAAGAAGGATGGGGTGTATTACGTCTCACCAACGGAGCCTCTCAGCTCTTGCCCTGGAAACAGCAGCTGCCCACCTAGTCAGCTCTGTCACACAATGGACCACTTAGCTGAGCATAGCAGTGAGTTCTTTTTACAAAACTATGTCAATATAACACTGATATTCATGTGTGGAGTCCACAACTATACAAAGGACTTGACTGTACAAAATTTTCACTCATTTATCATGAAAGGAGCTGCAGAATCCAGAGAGAATGTCGTCATTGACCATCAATTTGGTATGCAAGTTGTTGAACCAAAGTGCACACTTATTCAATTAATCAATGTCAGCTTGGTGAATATTACAACCCTGACAATGAGATGTCCTGCAATAAAGCTTAAAACGAGCCACATTACAGTGAAAAGCTCCAACCTCTATGGCTACTCTGGCATTAACGACCTCATTTCTTTTATTCTTATTATAGCCAGAGGCACACAATGTCAAGCTTTACTGGATAACTGTACATTCAAAGAAAACTGCTTTATTATAAATAATCTTAGTGATGGGATAATTGTGAGCAATAGCACATTTCAGTCCTACAGACATCAAAGTCAATCAATTATAATGGCATATTCTAGTGTAGCTACATTAACAGGAAATGTAAACTTTAGTGACAGTATTTTAGGGATCCTCTCTTCAAAACTATCGTCAAGTACCGCAGTGTATCTAGAAACCACTCACCCTGAGCTCAAATCTTCACTTGACATCACAACAGGTGCAACTGTGTACTTTGTCAACCTAACATGTAACAATTATGGAGGAGCAATGACTGTGTGGAATGCAATGATACACATTGATGCTAAAGCAAGGGTGATCTTTATGAATAATATTGCCAGACATAATGGTGGAGCGGTGGCCATATATGATGGAATGATCACTATAGGTGCTGAATCATGTGTGATATTTAAATACAACCATGCAGCTTATGGAAGAGCTCTATCATTAAAGAATTCAATTGCTCATGTAAACACAAGTGGTATTGAATTTTACGACAATAGAGCATCAGCTGGAGGAGCAATGTATTTTACATAATTATTAACACTAATAAAACATATTAAAGTTCATCACGAATTCAGCACAAGTCAATGGTGGTGCAATTTACATAGAAGCAGGTGTCCACCCCGCTATCATTGTTAGTAATTATTCCAAAATATTCTTTTTCAACAACTCTGCATTTCAAGGAGGTGCTCTATATAGTAGCATGCCATCATTACTCGTGACCACAGTGGGATATCAGTCGAGTATTCAGTTTATCAACAACACAGCATTTGATGTTGGTGGAGCAGTGTATTCTCAGTCTTCACCACCTTGTATATTCATGATCACAGACTACTCCGCTCAAGTATTTTTTACAGAAAACTATGCACAACATGGTGTTGGTCACCACATGTATGGAGCAAGTGTAAGGGATCGCTCATGTAGTGTACATTTCGTAGATTTTGTGAATAAACAGGGAAAACCTCAGTCTCTGTCCAGGCAATGATCACGATGACATCTCCTTTTACCCTGGCCTCAACGTAAGAGCTAAGTCATGTTCTGCATATTTCATAAGTTTTGTGAATGAACAAGGAAAACCTCACTGTTTTCTTCCAGATGAAGGTTCCCACCGTGAACTAAACATTTCCTTTGACCCTTGCTTCGACGAAACCCTATCTCCAGTATCCTCTGCTCCTCAGCGTGTGTGTCTCTGTGACTCCAATGGTAAACCACAGTGTGCTAATATCTCATATATTTTCAGAAACACCAGTGTTTATCGTGGTGAAGCCATCACATTACCTGCATGTATAATAGTGGGTTATGACTTTGGCACTACAGTTGGTACGATCCATGCCAGATCCCTTTATTCAGATTCTCACTCAAAACAAGATAAATTGCAACTGGTAACTGATAGTGAAAAATGTGTTCCTTTCAATTATACCATTTTCTCAAAACATCATGATTATGAACTTTTATTGTTACAAACATCATCCCTTCCAGTATCTGGTTACATTAGCAATGAATCAAAAGAATACGATATCTTCAGATATAAAAGAATCAAATATCTGATTATAATTTGTATAATCAGTCTGGTTGTATTGATATTGACCTCCTAACAACCCCGATTTTCATAAATATCACCTTATTCCCAGGCTGCCCTCCAGGACTTACTCTTAATCACGATGAAACCACATGCAGCTGTTATCCTATCTTGGCTAACAATGGCTTCAGTTGTTTTGTAAAAAACAAAACTGGTCTCGTGCAGTGGAACGGCACTGTGTGGGTGAATGCAACTTTCAATGAGAGTAATAGCACTGGTATCATGTACAACAGATTCTGTCCACTACTCTACTGCAAGTCAGGCAACAAGACAGTCAACATTGGAGATGATCCCAGCAAGCAGTGTGCCTCCAATCGAACCGGCATCCTGTGTGGTGCCTGCATGGACAGCTTTAGCTTGGCAATTGGATCTTCTCGGTGCATTGAATGTCCCAACAGCAATAAAGTGGCACTCCTGCTTGCCTTTGCTGCTGCTGGTGTCCTCCTTGTGTTCTTTATCCTTGCATTCAACCTCACTGCCACTCAAGGACTCATTAATGGAATAATTTTCTATGCCAATTTTGTATGGGCCTACAAAATGATACTCTTTTCCACAGACATTCAAGCATTCATATTTCTTCATGTTTTCATTGCCTGGCTCAACTTGGATTTTGAAATCGATTCTTGCTTCTTTGTAGGACTGGATACTTATTGGAAGACATGGCTGCAGTTTCTATTCCCATTCTACATCTGGGCCATTGCTGGTGTTATCATTGTTGCTTGCCGCTACTCCTCTCGCCTCACTAACCTCATCGGTAGCAGAGCTGTTCCTCTTCTAGCCACACTCTTCCTTCTATCTTACATGAAGCTCCTTCGTACTGTGATAGATGCCACCTCAGTTGCAGTGATAGCACAGTACCCACAGAATACTTCCTATGCTGTGTGGTACCTTGATGGAAACCTACGCTACTGCCAGCACCCTCACATCTACCTTTTTGCAGTGGCCATTGCTACTTTTATATTACTGTGGCTTCCCTACACACTCCTGCTTCTGTTCATTCAGCCTTTGAGGAGAGTGTCTCATCTAAGGCCACTCTTGTGGATCAACAAGCTAGCCCCTGTTTACGATGCTTACTTCTCTCCTTTGAAGGATAAGCACCGATACTGGTTTGGAGCAATGCTTCTTGTTCGAGGAGTACTTCTGGTTCTACTCACAGTTACTTCAGTAGACAATCCAAAACTGATTGTAGCTATTTGCACTGTTCCTGTTCATAGCCTTCTTATTTTATATCATATCAATCAATAATGTTTACAAGCGACTAGACGTTAGAGTTCTACCTTGCTGAATCTTATTATTTTGAGTTCTGGAACTCTGTATAGATGGGAGTCTACTGACTCAAAATCAAAATTGCTTATGGTGTCAATTCGAATCACGTTTGCTCAATTCTGTGTCATTGTTGTGTGGAGTTTGATCAAGCCTTGTCTCAGTGCTGGTTGACGAGATCAGGGCCATGATGTCATCGATGATGATGATGATGACATCGCTCACGAGCGAATTATAGATCCTGAACTTGACTTGCTGATCAATTTTACTTCTCAACCCATTACCACGCTTCTATTAAAACGAAATGATCGAAGCAAATGTAAACAGTAAAGATTAACTTAAACTGCAAAATTGAATATTTGAATGATAAGGCCCCTCCAAATCAATTAGTAGTTTTTCATCCCCTCTGAGCTCAAAATTGATGCGGGCGGGCGGTGGTAATGGTCGTCAATATGTGTAATTTTTGATGGAAATGGTCGTCAAAATCGCTTGGAAAAAAGAGGCGGTATACTTTTGCATTGTGCTCCTAATCACAAAATGCATGCGGGCGGAAATTAAGGGGGATGAGAAACTACTAATTGATTTGGAGGAGCCTAACTTTTCAGCTACACATTTTCGTTAGATCTCTATTAGCTAATAATTAGCTGTTCTATAATAATTATGCGTGCAATTATAATAGATCTAGTAATCAATTGCTCTTAGTGAATCCTCGCCCCTTTAGAATTCATTATCATTAATTTTATTAGTTTATTAGTACTGTGAATGTTCGACGAGTGGTGAGGGTTCTGCACTCCTGTGCATTCATTACCCCGCGCGCATGTACCCCGCGCCCCCGCGCACATGCGCAAGGGGTAAAGCAATCGGTTTGTCTGTTGTCGGCACGAAAATCGCCAGATCTCGAGTTCTAGGCGTCTGTGCATGCTATAAGCACAACCAATCGGTAGATATCGGTGAAAATTTGTTTATAGGCCCTTCGAATTTCTCAAAAAGGCTTACTAGTGCTACAAATTGTGCATTTTCTGTTCAGTATGCCTGTGGTTTATTGACCACACCCACTCTTTTAGTATGCGGATGCGACTGCGCATGCTCAAGCACTGTGTTGGAAAGGGTCGTCACATCATGAAACCGCTACATGAGTGCCTCAATACTACGCTGGCTACAGGGCGCGCGGGGCAAGAAGTTGGGGAAATTTGCTATACTTACTAATGTGAAAAAATTTCCACCTTTTGGCGCATATGCTGTCTAGTTTATACAGGAGTCTATGGACATAAGCAGCTAAATCTGGCTTAAAATGGCCACAACAACCTTGTCTTATGTCTGTATGACTTTTTCCCCTGGATTATTCAACTTTGATCCTTTGGAAACGCAATGACCAAAAAATGTTGCACAAACGTCATTGTCTTCATCCGTCAAAACAGATAAATACCAAGTGCATTACGTCATTTAGCCCAATACAAAACATATGGAGGGGACCCGCCCTCCTGAATGAAGCATCGTCATAACTTTCCAACTATTCAATGGATTTACTTTTTCCGCTGGAAATAAGTAAAGCGCTTCAACAAGAATGGAATAAGTTGACAACTGTATCTATTCGAGGTCGTTAACATCCGTCATTTTTGATGTTTAAGTCTAGCCAACTTGGGTCAATGGAGACTCATCGACCTGCTAGACCTACTAGCTAGTGAGAATATGTGTTAATTCGTCTACTTTTTGAACATTTTAGCGCCTTGCATAGGTGTCTAAATTTCTCTTTTCAGCCAAAACCTCTTCATATGTGCTCTACAGAGCTCTAGTTGCAGGTGCAATCAAGTAATACTTCTTTGAAAATGAAATAGAGAACAGTTTGAATAATTAATTGAGACATCTTCCTTAACTTCTCTCACTGAGTGGGTATAGTAGACACTAGCTGTGTAGCAGGGCATTAATTTGGAGTAATTCAAAACATCAATTGGTCATATATACTTCCCAGATCACAAACTGGGGCTAGTACAATGTCATGTATCAATAATCATGATAATATATTGCCCTATAGCCACAGGGCTTATATATAATAATGATTATGTATTGGCTGGCAGTAGCTCTGATCTACATCATAGGTGGGATACTTTAGGATGTTTATGCATGATGCTATTACCGTACCCTCGCGAAAGAGGGCCCACTACGGAATGTCCGCCCACCCCCCCCCCCCCCCCCCCCCCCCCCCCACTTTGGGCTCAATTTCCTGCTATTAAAGGTCTAGTGTTTACTCAAATATGCGCCCATGTGTAGCTGCCCTTGAAAACGCAGCTCAAATGGCTGGTTTATGAGGACTGAACTTCGTATGATCGATAAGTAACGTGCTAAACAGCTGTAAAACTAAGCCTAGCTAGCTTTATCCCACGTTTCAGCAGAAATAAACTAACGCACACGGCTAGCGATCGTAGCCACGCCCACTTAATAGAGCTGCACTCAATGACACACGGTGAAGAATCGCGGCTGCCCTTGCTCTGAATTGGTAACCGTGCTTGAATAAGGCTGAAATCAATAGTAGGCGCTGCTACTATTCATACTATGAAGCCAGCGTGGGTAACTTACCTGGGCGCTCTTTCGCGTATAAATGCGATACTGATACCTCGAATATCGGCCCACCCCCCATTCTTGCCCCAATGTAAGGTGCACCGCCCATGGGCCCTCTTTCGCGAGGGTACGGTAATTATAAGACCACTGTAACTTGATTCATTGTTTCCCATCACCCACCCGCATGCTTATTTTGTAGCCGACTCAAAATTCATTATGCATTGCTATAGCTAGCAAGCCAACTATAGTTATAGTCTTGGCTTAATATTATACTTTCTTTTTGTGTAATAGAAAACCATACTCACAGTAAGTTGAACTTTCATGCTTTTATGGTTATAGCTAGCTAGTTACTTTTCAAATAGGTTAGATACCTCATCCAATGGGATCTACACTCTTTTAAATTAGAGACTCTCAGACCCTTAGAAGCACCCTCATTGTGCTTGGGATGCTGTCACCCCTTGTTATTATCAGTAGCGTCGCCGGGTTGATCTGCACCCCATCTGCCGGGTAAAATAATCGGTTTTGTCTCAGCATAAAAAGCGCAGATCTCAAGATCTAGGCATCTGAGCGACTCATAAGCACAATGAATCAGTTGAGATCTTCACAAAACTTACTTCATTAGGGTGCAAATAGATGCAGCATGCTGGGTATGTGCTGATTTGGAGTCTTTAGCTTAGTATGTATCCTTAACCTCCCCCTCCAACAAAACCACGCCCTGCATATTGTGGCTTCTTTAATGGAGCGTGTGACGACTTCACCAGAAAATTTGTGCGAAATTTAATTATTTTTGGCTTGCATTCTATTAGCATGAATACGGCAAGTCTTAAATCAGTTCTTATCACAAGATATGAAATTGAATTCATCGTGACTACAGTGCAACCAAGCAAGAGAGCAAAACTTTTTTATTTCAGAATTTGAGCCTATTTTGACTCATAAAATAAAATCTATTATAGATAAGAGTTTGAAATTTGGTACCAATCTTCTTCAACATAAACTCTACATAGGATTTAAATTATGGGATGTAACCATGATTATTTCCATTTTTATGGCTTCATGAGATAATATGGCTCTCCAAAATATGTTAGGCACATTAAATGAGTATTGTTTTCGGTTAAGGGTGTGCGCTCTACCCAGTCATGCACATCCATATAAAGTTCATTGGACATGAGTGTAGAGGCTGTGCAGTGTTTTGCTAACCAGATATTGTCCTAAAATCCCTTTCGGAGGGCCAAATATGTTAGGCACATTTTTTCCTATTTAGTTCTAGTTAAGAAATTCCACTTGGTGGGCTGATAGCACTTGTAGTAAAGTTACTAAATCCCAAATTTGAAGTCTTGACTCCTTACCACTTCCAAGATACAGCCACTTTTATCCAAAATCAGTGAAAAATCTATGAAAACGGGCCTGCACATATGTGGCTTCTGTATTAGCTATATATGGGAAATTTGCAATTTTGTAAAACACAATAAAAATGATTGTTGTGGCCATTTTGATATCAAGTAGGTCTGTCTGTGTAGTTTTTAGCCCAAAAATATGGTTTTAAAAAGTTTTGCTCTCTTGCTTGGTTGCACTGTAGCATATCTTGTTTATCAAAAAATTACCGAATTCTCCTAAAAGTGTATGCCCCATGGCCAAGAAGTTTGACAGTGGTGTAGGAAGATGTTTTGGAGTAGGGGGGCTGGGAATGGTAATCAAATTAATACATATCTGTGGCAAGCTATGCCCACCACAAATCCAGCTAAGGTATGCTCCCCCAGGAAATTTTAAATTTTCAACTGTGGTAGCTAATTGTCTTTCCCAAATGGTCCCTTTTCTCATAGGAGGTCACATAATATCCAATTTACTTTCTACGAAGAGTATACATGACTATCAGTGTATATATGGACACAAATATATACTATGGAGCAGAATAAAAGTCCCAAATGGTCCCTTGTCTTATAGCTGATCAACTTTGTAGCTAGCTAGAAAGCTTAAGCAAATTCATGATAATTAGCTATTTCATAGCTAGCTACTAGCGTAAACTGCCAATTATCGACATACGGTTTTCTCCCGCGTGTGCTGTTGCTTAGGAACATCGCCTGAACTTCGAATTTGGACCAAAAGGTAGGGGGTCGCCAGGGCTACAAGTACCTAAAGTCTCAGGGGGCTGCCGATCAAAATACGTCTGCAATGGCAATTTTAGCTTATAATTGCGAATGCCAATTATCAACAGTCGGTACGTATCGGCACACCGTATACTTTCAATACAATCAATTATCGTCACTTGGAGCTTTGTCATCACAGTGCATGCAATCCAAGAGTAAGAAAATTATATAAAAAATATTAGCAGGTGCATAATCATGAGCTCTAACTACTGAGACAACTTCATGTTCATAGGTGAGCTTGTTCGATCTTTATCGTTTTTTCAATCCTGGCAGAAGCGCCTCGGGAACGGCACCATCGCGTCTTTGCCCCTGTATTGAGAAAGTAAGACACTGTGAGGGTCATCTTATCACAAATGAAGCAAAAGTTACCTTCAAAAGTCCAGCCTGAAGCACAGAAGCGAGTCGCGATCGACCACGCGAAGTTATTATTAAACGCGCCACGCCCACTGCCTATACTAAGGCCCTATGTCGATAATCGATACCCGTACTTCCGATAGTTGATACCTGTCGGTAATTGGCACATTACGCTACTAGCTATCTTTCCCATTTTCTCATAGCTGGTCACTATTTCCAAACAGCTGATGAATGTCATTATGATAATACCATAGTGACCCGGGTATAAGCATCCATGGACACTTAAATAAGTACATGCATAACTCTTGATTTTGGATGTTTGGATTTGGTGGACTGGAATGATGGAATGGAGTGGTGGAATGATATAGAGGACCTGTCAGTACTCTAATGTCTATGGTCAGCCACGCACATAGCTAATTCACAGCTCAAGTCTCAATCGTATTGCAAGCCATGTAAACAACATTCTAGTATGCATGTATATGGGGGGCACATGCATAAAAGAGAAAGTGTAGTCCTTTTTATGAAGGGGTTGGCTACATAGGTACACCAGCACTGTGAGTATACACTAGTAGTAAGGGTGTGGTTGATCCAAGTGGTCAGCAAGGTTATCCCTATTTGTAGTTTTAGCTACTACCTTCAGGTGATAATAATGAAATTATGTTTAGTGCATGCTTATTATTCATCACACGCCTTGAATATCTCACTCTCATCCATGTAAATGTGGGTGTGATTAAAAATTGCTGATTGCCCTACATAATATGGAGCTGTATTTAATTGCTATACCCGAGGGCATCTATTATTGTGGTGCATGCATGTATATTCATGCTGTACTAACTTAGCACCTGCTAGCTATAGTGTGCGTGGCTGATGTATTGTGTTGTCACTTATGTCATGCAATCACTTATTATGCTATGAATTAGTGTATGTGTGTTATGTCAGGTGTTATTTCACGATAGTAACATTGAAGTATGTTTAATGTCATAATCATGGGATAGTGTGGCTAGCATGCATGATCATCTATTAACAGTACATAGTTCATGCACAAACAGTATCCTGCCTGGGCAAGATTGTCCATTGGTACCGTGCGCATGCGCAGATGGAGCGGTTGCGGAGGCCACACCCCTTAGCAAAGCAAGCAAGTGTGCTATGGCAACGTTCTCGCTCTGCTCGAACGTTACTACCGACTACTGACAGGTATGAACAGACCTCGTCTCTCGCTTCGCTCGAGGCTTGGTGGCTAGCGCCAGCACCTGCTTAGCAGGCCTTTCGAAACGCGCGGCGCTTCGCCCCGATCGTTCGATCGCGTCGCTAGCTGTAGCTATGGCCCGAGGCATTAAGGTACCATTAAATTGCGTGGGCGTGAGGTGGGGGATATGACACCTAAACCACATCAAAGTCATTAGTGAGGTGCATGTTGTGTAACCACGCCCTTTTAATTGCACAGGTCTCAGGGGTGTGGCTGCTAGAGCCGGAAGTGTTCATTTAATATCCTCCATGGACCGGAAGCCGAGCCGGAAGGGAGGGGCCAGGCCACGCCCAAAACAGCCCCACCCTGTTCCCCAAGGACCACCATTCTCAATCAAGTGCCTACTAACCACCGGATGTCCACCGGAAGCCCACAATCAATCCCAATTAAAACACACAGCTTCCTCAAGGCCAAAACACACACAAACACTTGGAGGCCGTTCTGCCACACCGCCCACGCAAGAGCTCACCTCATTTCCTGTGTGGGCGGAGTAACAACACGTCATCGCAACCACATCCGCTTCAAACCATCGTCAGCTTCCGTCCAGCCGTACAGGCCCCTCGATCGCACCGCCGTACAGTGCCTCATTAACTGACATGGCCTCACCTTTGACCTCCTGCCACGCCCCCAAAGCCTCCTGGCCGGGTTCAAAGATCACCACCGCATCCGGGACACGCCCACCTATCGCCGCAGCCAAGTCCCCGGCCCCGATGTCCAAGCACTGGCCCGTGAAGCCACGCCCAATCGGAAGCAATAAAACCTGCATTAACGCACACGCACACACTCCACACAGTGCCAGGAACACGCCCACATGCTTAATTAGGCCTAATTAACCTTTTTTTTTTTTTAAGTCGTTGCGGTTAATAGTTAAGAAAGAATGCTTTGATCTTGCTTTGAAGTGGGCAATTACCGGTGTTTTCTTCAGGGGCCACTTCCGGTCGCTAATTACACGCGCATAATCATCCCTGGCCGATTCTAGACACGCCCACCTTCGACCAAAAGCACTCGTATGGGCTCTTCGGCCACGCCCCTTCACGATTCGCTAATTAAATTAGCCAATCCTGACGCTCACGCCCGCGCACTTTGATGCTACCTTAAGCTTTTTACTATGCCATATACTGTGTACAGTAGATAAGTTTTAAGCAAGAATGCTTTGATCTTGCTTTGATGTGGGCAATTACCGGCCTTTTCTTCAGGGGCCACTTCCGGTCGCTAATTACACGCGCATAATCATCCCTGGCCGATTCTGGACACGCCCACCTTCGACCAAAAGCACTCGTATGGCCTCTTCGGCCACGCCCCTTCACGATTCGCTAATTGAATTAGCCATTCCTGACGCTCACGCCCACGCAATTAAATGGTACCTTAAGGCTACTCTTCTTTGTGCACACGGCCCTTACAGTTCTGACCAATCCCGAGCCTTGTAGTGCGGCTCGTTCATAGCAACCGGGCGCTTCCAAGACGCGTATCCATGCCCTCATGTAATGACACGGACTATAATATTATAAGAAAATTGTCGCTCTGAAAAATATTTTTCGTTGTATATGTAATAGTTATTACCCAAGAAGTGGTGCAACATGGGTTATGTTGCACAAGGGCTGGATGTTGTCACGAGGGCGTAGCCCGAGTGAAACATCAGCCCGAGGGCAACTAACCCATGTTGCAACATTTCTTGGGTAATAACTGACTTGTTGTATTTCCCTTCTGGCAAAAACATGAGGGCATTTCAACCTTATTTCTATAGGAGTGACTGCATTTTACCCTTGGGCAAAATATGTTGCATATGCAACATCACTTCCTGTACAACATCAGTTATGTTGTTATTCATATCAAGAAGTTTGGGGCTGTATTGGACATTGGCCTAGAGAGTGTGAATGACACTTGCCTTTGATACCCGAGGTGTAAAATACCAGGAATGTGTCTTCTCCTTGAGCTTCTGTACTAGCTACTATGGCCATACTCTCTCAACCAAGTGGCCGACTTTGAAACAAATCGGCCCAAACAGTGAACGTCCAGGCAACATGACAAGCACTCACAAGCTTAGTTCCATCCTCCCAAATACTGGCTGTGACCTCTAATTTTTCATTTTCTTTGTGTATTTGGAGTATCAACCTCTCAAAGTGCATGACCTTTGCTATTCCCATATATGCGTAGTACAAAGAGTGGCCAGCACAACTTTGGAATCGGCCCATGGTGTTTCCAGCATAATTTTGGTACTGCTGAGATGGGAAAGACATGGAGAATACAGTGGTGACCTCTAATTGTGCTTAAATGGTAATATCAGAGAGATATAGTCCAAAATGGGCTTTTCCATTAATAAAGGATACACCCCCACGGAAGACCAATAATTACTTCCTGACGGTATAACCTATAAAATTTTAATTACTTTCTTGATGGATATTTAGCCACTTTATATTAATTCTTGATGGTCAGCTAATGCAATTTTAATGATTCCAAACGGTGTTGTTAATAGTTGGAGGTGTAATTAATTGACAGGGTATCACTAGAAAATGTTTTTCTTTACATGATCTATATGTGACATTGTGCAGTTAATTGTCTAATTAATGCTATCATGTGATGCATAGTGGAGTAGGAAGCAATTGTACATGGGGGGGGGGGCCAAGGTACTCGGCCATGCGCGATGCAGGGACGTAAATTAGTCATAGCCAGGGTTTTACTGGCCCAAAAATTTAGGGGGGGAAACATGGGAGAAGTTGAAGTAATGGGCCGCCTTGGCGGCCCAAGGGGGTGGGTGCAGGAGGGGGATGTGCCCCCTTCCGCGCAAAGCGCGGTAAGCTAAAACATAAATTAATATTAATGTTCCCATAAAGGCACCTAAGTAACACTTCAACATAATTAGTCCAGGTGATATAACATTATGTGCATTTAATTGTGAAATCTCATGAATTTTAATTAATTTTTTGTAAATTTTTTGGGGGGGAAACACATCCTGCTGGGCTCTATGCAGATAAACCCCAGATAGCAGCTAGTTTCTAAAAGCCTACCTTTTTTAACACATGTTACTGACATTAATCAGTATGCTAAAATTTAGACATTCGAGACCTTATCCTACTAGCTAATAAACTAAAGCCCCGTTTACACGCAGTGTTTAACGCGGATTGGAACGCGCGTTAATTTAACTCGCATACGTATAAACGCGCTAACGCGCATTGGAAGCTGGATTATGTAACCCACCTCAGGATGTGGGTTGAACCCGGATTGAATCTGGATTAGGCGCGAAATGTGTGCGTGTAAACAGCTGACGCGAGTTAAAGGAAGCGGGTTGAAGCAGCTAGCCACCACACAGTGACCACAGAGCAATTATGGCAACCCCAAGCACTTCTCATGGCTCCTCATGGTCAGACAATGAGGTCAGGACCCTTATCAGCATCTGGGGAGAGGATAACATCCAAGACCAGCTTGATGGAGCAGTGAGGAATCAAACAATATTCAATAACATTGCTACTAAGATGCGTGAGAAAGGATATGAGAGAGACTGGCAACAGTGTAGAACAAAAATAAAAAATCTTAAGAAAGAATACAGACAGACAAAAGATCATAATGGGCAAACTGGGAGAGGGAGGAAAGTATGCAAATTTTATAGAGAGCTTGACGATATCTTGGGTCACCGGCCAGCATCAGTGCCAGCAGCTTTGCTGGACACCGGGACCACCACCAGCAGCAATATGTTATAAAATTCACTGAATGATGGTACTGAAGAAAGAGAAGAACTTGTGACAAATGGTAAATAATAACATTACATATAGGGTATCATTACTTACATGTACATGTACTATCACACATTGCTTTCTTCAAAATAGATGGAGATGATGTTCACGCAAATTCACCGCTGGACAGTGCACTTATTTCACAGGCAGCTGGAGGTACACAGAGCACCACAGACGACAAAGAACCTGGGGATGTAACAGGTGTGGGTGTGTCAAAGTGTGATAATATAATACTATGTTATGTACACATGCTGCAAGCTCCCAAAATCCATTTAACGTTATCGCATGTATGTACACACACACCCACAAAACTTACAATGTCTACACCTTCACTAGCTATCCCACCTACAAAGAAACGAAGAATACAAAAGAAAAACAAAGCGGAGAAAGCCCTGGAGAAGGCGATGGAATCTTTTGTGACGTATCAGCAAGCAGCAGAGGAGAGATACCAGAAACAGGACAATGATCGCTGGAAGGAAGCAAATGAGCTTGAAGAAAGGAGGAGGAAGGAAGATCGAGAACATGATATGAGGATGATGATGATGCTGGGGGAGATGTTTCAGGGTGGAACCTACCAGAGCGGCTACACAGGGCAGTATGATTTTTGATCACCATGTAACACCAACCAACAATACTAACTATGGAATACATACAACAGCATAGTCTGCATAGTCCAAGTATAGAAATTAGCTGTTACATACTGATACATATACGTGATTGTTAGCTGCTAACGCTGTAATATTTATGTATACATGTGTTATCGATGTCTTTGTACATATTCTGTGCAGTTATATCCCTTAAGCAGCAAAGTGTGTAGTAAATGCATCTCTTATGGCAACTGCAGTAGTTAGCGGCTGTGCAACACCTGTCATAGCTGATCCATTCTCACTCGTTTCACTCTCCACTCCTTCTAACCACTCCTCGTCGAACATTTCTTTATGTGTTTCACAGATGTTGTGCAAAACACAACAAGCAGAGACTACCTTTGGTACATCACAGGTATCTACATCCAGCCGTTTGAGCAAGCATCTCCATCTTCCTTTCAATCTACCATAACAGCACTCGAGCTTTGGAGAGTCGATAGTTAAACCGCTTATGCTCACGGGTCAGATGTCCATTGTTAGGATAGGCTTTCATCAGCCATGGCAACAGTGGGTATGCAGGGTCACCAAGTATGACAATTGGAACATCCTCCCCGGCTATTTGTTCCGTACAGTCAGGAAAAAGACTACCGTTTTGTCCTCGTTGGTACAAACTGGAATTGGAAAAGACACGGGCATCATGCACTCGACCAGGCCAGCCTACATAAACATCAATGAAACGCCCTCGATGGTCGACAGTTCCCTGCAAAATAATGGAGTGCCAGCCTTTACGGTTACAATAATCAGCTGGACACTCCTGTGGAGAAATGATGGGGATATGGGATCCATCGACTGCTCCTGCACACTGGGGAAAGCCAAGATCGTTTCTGAAACCACTGACTATCTCTCTCAAAGCAGCTCCCGTTGGAAACATGATATACTGAGGTAGTAGAGTCTCGATAATAGCAGAACACACATCTTTTGTAACCAAACATACAGTCGATTTTGAGATACCAAACAGATGACCAACAGTACGATAATCGGCACCAGTCGCTAAAAACCATAGCGTAAGCGCGACACGCATGTCAGTAGGTACTGCCCTTCTCATTTCGGTATCCTTTTTTTCAATGGAGGACCGTAGTTTATCACACAAGTATATAAAGGTATGCTGCGACATGCGAAAGTTCTCCAGCCAGTCCTGTGGTGTGAACGTGGACTTCACGACTTGCTCCCACCATTGGCTACTTCTCTCCTTCGTCCAAATCATCCTTTCTGGCGATAGATTGCAGCAAGTCACGGACATCAAAACAACAAACATTAACCGCTCCATAGCCTGCCTCCTCACAAATGCTTGTCTGTGCCTTCTCCTCTCCTCTTTCATTCTCTCCAGTCTCTTAGCAGCCCTACGCTTTCTCTTCAGTGCAAGGGTCCGAACTACCAAAGCAGCAACAAGTCGCTTATTCATTGTCAAGTCAGTCCCACTTCGTAGCTACTACTTGTAAGTTTTGAAGTGGTTACTAGGCAATCGTACTCCCTGCGCGCATGCTCAGACCCCATACACACAACAATACGAACAAATACTTACCTGCCAACCTGTTCTTGTGTGTTAAACGAGCCATCGAGCCCTCCTCTTCGTCTTCTGAGCTTCTTTGTTGCCTTTTCCAAATATTGAGCACCTCAGGTGACTGGTTAACTCGTGTCACAATCCACAATTGCGTTTACATACCACTTCCTTAACGCGGTTTGTGGTTTCGTGTGTGGACAGAGATAACGCGCGTTAGAATGCGCGTTAATTAATCTGGATTAGTACGTGTAAACGGGGCTTAAGACTTTCTGGTCTTCTATCCTTGCTAAGTATAATTAGCTATTCACCCTTTTATTGGAGGGGCCAGGGCCCCCCCCCCCCCCCCCCCTTCTACAGGATTGGGGCGGGGGGGGGGGGGGGGGAGGGTGGGGGCCACTGGCCCCCCCCAGCCCCCCCGGTTCCTACTCCACTGATGCATATATGGCAATTTAACACACATTCAGAAGGGGGGTTGGGGGGGGGGGGGTGAGGGAGAGAACTATAGAGAGACTCCTAGAAGTTATAGGAAACCAGTTAGCTCACTTTAATTAATATGACAGTGGATTCAACAATCCCATGGCCACATCCCTAGCTCATTACTACTATGTTTATTTCCCTCTTGTAAGTCTATTATTCCTTTTCATGTTTCCAGGCCATGCGTAGGCCACTTAACAACTTATCCTAGGGTAGCCTCGTCCCCAGTCTCCCTGATGTTGTCTTTGCATGCAACATTGAATAGCTGGGAATATAGGGCCTGGGAATGAGGTATATACCC
This sequence comes from Cliona cf. orientalis, assembly GCA_963930775.1. Taxonomy (NCBI): domain Eukaryota; kingdom Metazoa; phylum Porifera; class Demospongiae; order Clionaida; family Clionaidae; genus Cliona; species Cliona cf. orientalis. The sequence goes on along the minus strand of OZ005694.1, from coordinate 1,915,732 downwards.
TAGGGGAAATATACTACAATATCTATGTCTTACGGGGCTATCAAAGAATTATTATGGGCACATGTTGAGGGGAATAAGTAAAGGACTAAAGTGGGCAGCTCAAAGTGTATGTGATTGGGTATGTATAGGAGGGATCGATGAGATGAAGTGATTAGAATGATTAATCACATCCTTCTGAGTGCAATTTGGAAATAATCACACGAGTAACTGCCAGTTGGAAAGCTTGAAATTGCATGAGATGAAGCCAAGTGCAATTTAAATTGCTTTACAACTGGCAGTTACGAGTGTGATTATTTCCAAATTGCACTCAGAAGGATGTGATCAATTACTAATCATATGAAGCGCTTATGTAAGGACGCCTATCTACTTGACTAATAGACCACCAGCAGTAGTATAGGTCCACTAAGTAAACAGAAGCCTGGCTACCCCCACAAGGTGAAGGGATGCTTTGTAGAGCTTGTGTAGCATCAGCAGGTTTAGTGGCTTTCTTCTTGACCTTGCAGCTGTACTAACAAAACGAAGGGTGATTTTACCCAATCAGCATGTGATTAGGTGCAAACTGTAATTAAATCAACACTGTATATCTAATCAGTGAGCGATTACACTTGCACTGTTAGATACAAGAATTATTGCCTACTTCTCTATGGGAGTTTACTATAGTGACTTAGTACATCATATTATGATTAGGGTGCATAGAAGATGAAATGGGTAATGTGATGGGAGTATGCATAATATTATGATGAAGTGATCAGTGGGTGGGAATGAGATGCATTTTTGTATGAGAGGGATGAAATGATCAGGACATAATTATAAATGATTAGGGTATGTGTATGAGAAATGAAGTAATAGGCCAGTATATATGAGAGATGAGTGGGGATGAAATGATTAGGACATATGTATAAGAGATGAAGTAATTAGGGTATATGTATGAGAAATGAAGTAATAGCTAGGGCTATACACAATTGTAGTATAATATGACACACAGTAGTGAGATAGCCAGGTATGTGTCGAATGGTTGCATGGGGTATGTGCTTAATTAAGACATGAAATGATTAGGATAATATGTATGGTGTATGTGTGTACCAGTGCTTGTGATTGGGGTATGTGCATGACAACATAAGTGATTAAGGTATGTATATAAGAGATAAAGTGACAGGGATTGGAATATGTGAGAGGTGATGTGATTAGGGTATGTGTAGTTAGGGTATGAGAAATGAAGTAATAGGGCAGTATATGACACACAGTGAGATGGGTATGTGTATGAGAGATGTGAGTGGTTGCATGGGGTATGTGTTAAAGACATGAAATGATGATATGTGTATATGTATGTGCATACCATGCAGTGCTTGTGTGTGTATGACATTATGAAGTGATTATAATTTAAGGTATGTATATGAGAGATAATTGGAATATGTGAGAGGTGATGTGATTAGGGTATGCGTGATTAGGGTACGCGTGGTAAGGGTATGCATGATTAGGGTATGCATGCTTAGGTGGCTATACCATGCCCAAAAGTCTAGTGAGCCTAGTACTGAAAATCAGCAGACACCCACAAGCAGTCTAGTGGGGTAACCACTACTACTGCACTGTAAAAACAAAATAGTGAATTTCACTACAAATTAGTAGTGAAATACCTGCCACAGATATCACTGATTTTGCTGTGGTGATGTTCACTACATTGATTTATCACTACTACAATAGTCAGTGAATGGCACTACGCAAGTTGTATTGAGCATGCATTGCTGATTGTGCACTTCGACCATGCACCATGCATGTAGCTGAATTACTATGACAATAGCAATAATTATTACAATAATATTATCATCACAATGACGAAGAGCAACATAAATTATAACAAATAATAACTAAAGGTGTGTAGCCTAAAGGTAACTTGAGTCAAAATCTCTTCCAGAAATAATATTAATAATAATAAACAGCAATTATAATAATATGTATGCTGAAGCCAAGGCCAAAGGCGTAATATACTGTATATAGCCCATGTAGTCTACATGTATAAGAATGAAGCCTAACTCTATAATAATACTATATTATAATATGATACCAGGGCTGATTAGGCCAGTTACAACAGAGCCTGTAGCTGTGATGCTAGTGCAGAAAGCCTTGGCTTCCTTGGAGGAACTTTCCTGTTTAAGAAAAGTACCTCCAGCAAAGTAAAGAAGTTGCAACAGCCATGTGGATAATGCACATTAAAGGCATAGTATGACGAAAACAGTACCAACAAACAGCTTTTGACAACTGAAATTTTCTTGATCAATGGTGAGCGTTCAATAACCAAGAAGGCATCTTTAACATTGCCATCACTTGCACGTGCCACAATGCAGGGCTGAGGAGATGGTACAGCTCTGGCTACTGCCTTCACATCTGCAGTATCCTAATAGGAAAAATATAATTCAAGTTAGTAGCCACATTCTAGTCTCATCCCCAGATCCCACCCTCAAGGAGGGTCTGGTATATAGCGACACACTGAGCACTTTGTCTGGGGACACACTGTATGTAGCATGTCATACCGTATAGCGGAAAATTTTTGTATGGTGCTAATTTTTGTATATTTCGTATGCTCCATCCCTTATACGAAAATAAAAACCGAGAAAATTTGAACGTGCGATTTTTTTCTTTTATGCGCGACCTATACGCCTACCACGGCCACATGCGGTCGCTAGCAGCAGGTGTTAAATGCAAGGCTAGCTCACTCAACGATGTTTCTTTATCGGTTCTTTGCCAAGGCGTCGAAACGGAGTGACCTTTCTGATCCCAGTGGATCGCTATCAGCATCGATTAGCTATGATCATGCAAGGAAGCCAGTGATGCTAGCGTTTAACCATATTATACTGCACGTAAGTGTGAGTGCTATCAGCTGCGCATGCGCACAATCTCCCGCAGCAAGCATATGAAATTAAAAAAGTACGAAAATTTATTCTAAGGGTGTTTTGGTCAATCATACGAAAATTAGCACCAACGAAAATTTCCCGCTATACGGTATGCACATGATTGTCATGACAATTATCATTTGGGTATGGCAGACTCCACATACAGCAAAATTTAATGATAATATGACCAGATTTGGGAAAATCCTCCATATAAAAATCGAGTTTAATGTGTGTTTGATAGGTCCAACTACAGAGCTAACCCATGTTCAAGTTTTAGGCCAATCGTGTGCTTCGATGTGGAGACAGTGCTTTGTTTGTGATCGTACCATCAAGAGTATATAATAGAGAAGGAGGGAGAGTATCCTACTTAACTATGGGCCTGTGTTACAACCCTTTACGGGGGTCATGACCTTTTCACATACAAAGTGGTTTCACAGATTGTCCTACAACATCACATAGCAGCTGCATTAGTGCTCTACAGTACAGCTATACATGCCCACAAACGGCTAGAACTGGGGCCTCAAGCCTGTGAATATCATTATAAAGGTCATGACCCCCATAAAGTGTTGTAACACAGGCCCATAGTGAAGTAGGATACTCTCCCTCCCTCTCTATTATATACTCTTGGTACCATGTAAGGACACAAATGCGATCGCAACCCGATCATGATACGCCGGTACATACATGTATGCTGCCGCGATCGCTGGATGATACGGATGGGAGGGGCTGGGATGCGAATGGTTAGCAGGGTTAGTGTGGGAGGGGCTAGGAGGTCTGGGGATGGGTTGCAAATGGTTAGCAAGGTTAGTCTCTAGGGTTTGTCTATAGGTTGATTGTACGGATAGGAGGGGCTGGATTGTGTAGAGTTTATCTATAAAGTAACGTCTACTAGCAGTGACAACGGTGGTGGCCGAGTGCTTAGGCTCTTGTGTATGATACGAAATAGAGCGGGTTTAGGTGTACCAAGCTCCCCCACCCAAACATTGAATTAGCTAACATTTCACACACGGGTGGTGAACCTGATTCAACGACACAAATCTTATTTAAGTGCACCCACATTATGATAGTTCTTTTAGGTAGCCATAAAATTAGTTTCTCATCCTGGTTCTTGGTAAAGTAGTTATGTAATGGGAAGATGAACATGAAAATACACCGATCTCATTTAGTCTGTAGGTGTGGCCATGCTAATTTAATAAAAATTAGTATCCCAAAAGTAGAGGATGAGAAACTAACATTAAAAGAATTAAGTTAACGCACCTCAACGAAAGTAATTATCCTTGTGTGGTCTTGTGATGTCCTCACATCAGGTATCATATAGTAGAGAACGCTGATGGCCACAATACTTTTGTACTCTGCAATTGTATCAATGTATCTTATCACACACACACACACACACACACAACAGATCTACGGTTTACAATATTATAGAGTTACGCTGTGAACACAAGTGCAGGCATATCTACCTTCGGAAAAATGGTCAGCTCCCTCTATCATATTATTAATGGCAGAACAACTTTCATTTGCAGCCAATTCCAGGATAGTCGGAACAAGAGTCTCCCACGTCTGAAGAATTGATTTGCTCACAGCAGCCTCATTGATTCTGTCAAACTCACGAACAATCTTAATAATGAAGAAGTATTTTGTGCATAAAAATGTGCCTAGAATGAAAGAGTTAATGTATTACCTCATCTGGAAATTTCATTGCTGGATAGTCAGCCATCAGCTGTTCAACAGAGATAGGATTCTCAAGGAGCATTTGGCGACGAAATGAAAATGTTCGCTTCATGAGATCTTGGTACGTATACTTGTTCGGATTGGCTTTCTTGCATTCAGCCTTGAGTAGGGTGACGTGCCTTTTATGAGAAGCTTCATCCTCTCCAATACCAGGAAGGGGAGCGGCCGGCGCAGCAGGCATCTGAGGTTTCTTCACTTTATATGGCTTTTCACTCTTCTTGCCTCTTTTGCAGTCATCCGGTTTTCGTTTGTATGCAATTTTTTCCTTCAAACCAACCACAAGATAACCCTAGAAACATTGGCATAAAGTTCAGACAGGAATAGTTATATGAAAGTGCCAAGTTTGTTCTCTGCCCCCTCCCCCATACACAATACTTTAAGTAATTATCCCTTTAAGCTCAGTACAATCTACTGGTCCCATGTAGTATTGCTTAGCATAATGAAATTATGGTTGCCAAATCATCCTCTAGCTGTTAGATGTGTCTCTCCCCCCCCCCCCCCCCCCCCACCACCACCAACATCTTACTATAGCACACTACTTACATAATTGCCTCCGTTGCTGAGGAAAGGCCATTTCTTCACCATTTGTTGAGTGACATGTGTATATTCGTCTTCTGTTGGATAACTCTTAAACCGGAATATGGAGTCAGCGATTACTTGCAGGAATTTACCCCGAACTTTTCCAGAAAGGGCTTCCTTTTTCAAGGCGTCAGCGATCGTTGGATTAAAATTGTCGGGCAGTTGGAACGGTCGTGGTAGTCTAGGTTCCTGCTTCTTCTTGGACATTGGTGTCGTAGATACTGGTAGCTTAATAACAGCTGCAGGCTCTAATTTTATTTTCTTGGCTACGGATGATTGCTACAAAACCAAAGTAGCAAAAAAAATCTGATTATGGTGCCATAATATTTTATCATATGTATAGCTAACATTGGTAAATTACATTTACAACTCTAGCACCATCTTCCTCACTGTCCTGGTCACTCAGCTCAGGATTCGCTTCTCTCTCAGATTCTTGATCAAAGCTGTCATCTTCAAAATCACTCATGCCACTAAGAGTACCTTCCTTGGCAGCTTCAGGCTATAATATTAAGAAGATAGAGCTAGCTTGACAAACTTTTACATTTGTGTAGGCAGGGGATTTGTCCAAGACCTCAAATTATATGGAACAATGAGCAAAAATATTAGGTCTTACTCTGTATTTACCTCTCCTACAGTTGCCTCAGTGCTAGCCTCCTGACTGATAGAAGGGCTGGCTTTACTCCACGTGGGAGGCTGAAGTTATAAGAAAAGCACATGTGACTGTTAATTACGTGGCTCACACATATATACCCACAAAAATGATGTGACTCTGGTATGGATCAAGCTTTAAATTGATCTTATAATGACAAATTCAAACACCACCCCCCCCCCCCCCCCCCCCCCCCCCCCCATGCAGGCATGATATTATACTCTCCGTTGGTCTACTATAAAATCAACTACTAAGCAACTACAGCATACCAGAAGAGATGAGCTGCCAACATCTTCAGGGGAAGTTTCTCCAAGAGCAGTAGAGATGTCCTGTAACAGTAGAAATGAAAGCTATGAGTTTTTTTACAGGCGGACGGACACGTGCATGATAGAGACTGTAAATGTACATGTATGATTCTAACGTGGCCAGCTGCCTATTAAGTAGCTATAATATTATTATTATCATGTCAATAGCTCTGTTGTGGGCTGTGATGATCACATAATATTGTGTTCACCTATGATAGGACAGATCACCTATCAAAGGCTTGTTGATTAGTGGTCAACTAAGGCTCCAGCAAGCTGTCTAGGATAATATGCAAAATTTGCTCATTCAGATGCCACTCTTGATTAGTTGCCCTCACAAATAGTTGCCACACCTCTGGAAGTGCTAAAAGAAATGGTCGCCTCACTTGAATAGTAGTCGCACCACAAGCAGCACATAATTATGCACATGAATAAACCTCGTGACTCTATTATTATTACGGTATACCCCACTACACAAGGTTGTCACAAAACACACTCGGTGGGCATGATTATTCCACTATTCCATTCCATTCCATCATTCCATTCCACCGTTCTATTCCACTAAAATTAATAAAGACACCCCTATTAAAACTCAGCTCAGAGTCAAACACTACTTTTATAGCCATACATATTAAATTAATACATAGCTATCATATTAAATTAGCTATATAAATGGTGATACAATGTCTACCTATACAGCAATTTGTACCTGAGAAGGCGTGCTCGATGTTTTCAGCCTCAGGAGATTACTCCGCTTCAGTAGCAATTTCGTTCGTGGACCCACAGCTTTTACCAAATCCTTCACGTCCTCTTTTGTGAGCAGAAGGAAGGCCTCCCCATCGATTTCATTTTCTGTCAAAGAGAAAAAAACCCGCATGCTTGTTAATCATCCTTACAGACCCAGGCATTCGCTACGACTCGTATATAGCCTTAGAAATCAGACTTACTAGCAAAAATCTCGACCACACTTTCGCCAAATCCTTCTTTCTCCAACCATTCCCCAAGCTCTTTAATGCTTTTATCTCCAACTGCCATTCTAGCGGAAAGATAGCTTAGCGCCTCTTCAGCTTCTCTCTAGCTTTTAGCTCTGTCTTGCTCTTCAAAAGTTTTGCAGCTGCCAGATAGCCAGCTGCAGCTGCAATGGAGCTAAATGCGCATGCGCATAACAAAGCATCTTCATTTTGAGCGGGAAGATTCGGAAAGGAGAGAATCAGAATGTTCGTGTGTACGATATGCGATCAATTTGCTGGCAGAAGTTTTGCTTCTGTTCTCCGCCATATAGGTTCGATTCATCGCTTTGATCCTGGATTATCCATTAGATGTGGCATTAAAGCTTGTCCTGAAACCTATACCAATTTTGAGTCCTTCAGATCTCATGTATACAGAAAGCACAGGGATATCTTACACCTGGATGATTCCCATGCAGAGCACTCATACTGAAAGTATCCATCGGAACCTCTCTACAATGTTGGATAATCCTATTGACGATGATATTACTACACGAAATGATCCAATCACAAGTGATCAGCAGTCCAGCGGTACGGGTGTCAATCTACAGCTTAGTGAAGCCAAATTTCTTCTCCAAATCAAGGAGGAATGTAAGCTTACACAAGCATCTGTGGATAAAATTGTTTTCAGTGTCAGAGGATTATGGAGTGAAGCAATGTGTGGCTTACAGGAACGTTTGAAACAATCCTCACCTGATGTAGAGCTTAATATCGATAAATCGATTTTCAACAATACCCCGTTTGATGGTCTCGAGACACAGTATTTACAACAGAAGTATTACAGGGAGCACTTCAGCTATGTGGTATGTACTAATTAATAATTATTTTCCAATGACGTTTCAATAATATTATAGGAACCAGTTGAACGTGTACTTGGCCGTTATCTTGGAGAAAAGAATGGGAAGTCAATTGAAATCAAAGACTGCTGTTACGATATACCTTTGCACCAGTCTTTACAAGCTCTGTTGAGAATGGATATTGTTAGAGAGCAGGTATATAAGCTCGATTATGTCATCTTTTGTATAATTTTTAATACGCACACTATTATGGTTGATAGGTGATGAATTCACATTCATTACGTGATGGCTTATTGGGTGATTACTGTGATGGAACCCTTTATGCTAATAATTTACTGTTCCAAGAAGATCCTTGTGCATTGCAGATTCAGCTGTACTATGATGAGCTTGAACTTTGTAATCCACTTGGGTCCAAGAAGCATAAACTTGGTAAAATAATAATAATTAAATTATTATAGTTATCAAACCTTCTGGATAATTATTAATAGGTTTCTTTTACTACACTTTGGGGAACCTTGATCCCATTCTTCGATCATCTCTCAAAAATATACATCTTCTGTGTGTAGCGGCTTACGACATTATCAAAAAATATGGAATTGAAGAGGTCTTAGAACCCATTCTGGACTCAATTTTAGACCTTGAAAAGGTATAATTAAATCTAATTAATTTTGTCCATTAGTATAAAGTTTATATAGGAAGAGGGTGTGGTGTTTGACTTTGATGGGAAGAAGGTGGCTTTCCGTGGAACCCTGACTGTCGTCTCAGCAGATAATCTTGCTGCATGGCCTCTGGGAGGATTTAAAAATCTTGCGTCTGCCTTTCGAAAATGCCAATTCTGCATGGTCACAATGGAAGGAATGCAGACTAAGGTGCATATACTGTGGCTGCGATGTTTATTGTATTATGTGTTCTGGCATTTAGTTCAAAGAGCAAGATGTTCAGCTTCGTACAGAGGAAATATATGCTGCGCACTGTGAGGCACTCACAGGAGCAGGTTCACTTCAAAGCCACATTGCAACAACATATGGAGTGACTAGGAATTCTATTCTAAATAACTGTCAATACTTTCATGTCGTCCGTGGACTAGTACCTGATGTAATGCATGATATTCTTGAAGGTTAGTTTTTACTATGATTGAAAAAGTTACTTATTAAATTTATGCACCATCAGGTAGTTTATCGTTGTGTATCAAACACCTATTGATACACTACGTAACAGAGGAAAGGCTATTTAGTCTAAAGCGTTTGAATGAACGCATTGGAGCATTCAGCTTTGGATCAGTGGAATGCAAGAACCGTCCCTCTGAGATAGCAGCTCATCATATATCACCAAATGGAGAATTGAAACAAACTGGTATGGCAATTGTATAATTAACTTTTAATTTTAATAATGTTTGTATAGCCTGTCAGATGTGGTGCCTAGGACGATTCCTCCCTACGCTGGTTGGAGACCTAGTTCCAGAGGGAGACGAGTACTGGGAAAACTTCTTGCTACTTTTAGACATTGTGGATGAGTTGTTTGCTCCTGTAACCACTCCTGAAAGGGCGGACTATGTTGCTATGTTAGTGGAAGACTTCCTAGAAACATTCAAAGAGCTGTATCCATCAAGACAATTGACACCAAAAATGCACTACATGGTGCACATGCCATCATGGATGAAACGGTAAAAATTAATTATTTTTTCGGATGGTATGAAATTCACAATAATTATTTTAGCTACTCGAGTCTATCATAGAAATTATTATTGGTACAGGTGTGGTCCTCTTGTACGCCTATGGTGTATGAGATATGAGGCGAAGCATAGCTACTTTAAGCATCTTGCAAGAGTCACTGGGAATTTTATAAATATCCCCAAGACTCTAGCAACTCGCCATCAGAATTACATTTGCTACCAGATGATGGACCCTTCCACATACATGAAGTCAAAATCATCATACACAGGAGGTTAGGTTTGTGTAAATTATCCTGTATGTGAATTCATAGCTATTGACTACCTACCTCACATTGTATCAGCTCAAGGGTCTGTATTATTCAAGTGAGAGGGAGGGGGATTACAATTCAAACTACTTAATTAATTTAATTAGGGCTCCATTGTACTTTATCTCACGTAGTTATGTTCGTGGTATTATACCTATTAGGCCACTTCAACTTAAGTACTTGTTTAATTAATTCCTGATGCTTGGAAATTATTATTCATCATTCCATATCCATTCTAATTAGTTTTTCCTGATAAAATTTAATTCCAATTAGAGTGGTACTGTATATACTAACTTACAGTCGGTATACCACTGGCTTAATTAGTACTGGAAGCTATGTTTTCCACATTTTCGCTCTAAGCCGATGGGCACTTACCTAGGACACTATGGTATGCACCACCCATGTTTGATAATTATTTTAAGTGGCACGATAATTAGAACGGATACGTATGCAGCATTAATATTCAAAAATAGTTATCTACTTCCTGTGATCGACCATAATAATTATACCAAAATTGGCAATGAACTTTGAGGTGGCTAAAAGATATACATATGTCCGGACAGATTACGGGAAGCACATGTGTGCTATCTGTACTTAAGTCTTATTCTAATTAATTCACGGTTTTTAACCAAAAGCACTGCTGTAAAAGATTTGGATATTGCTGTTGAGCTGCAGCTTGCTACTGAAGAGCTATCTGAAGATACTGTAGTATTCAGGTAATATCATTATTGCTTCCAACTTACGACACTAATAATTATATTATGACAATAATACAACAGGGTTCGATCAGCCACCATCAATGGAACTACGTATCAGAAGGGGATGGTGCTTATCTATGCCATGGAAGATGACCAGCCACTATTTGGAAAGATAGTAGACTTAATCATTACTCCAAATCAGGAGTGCCTATTTATTCTTTCAGCTCTAATCACATACCGCAACTACCACTTTCATTCATTTATGGTTAGTGCAATTGTTCAAAGCTCTGTGCTTGTACATAGGTATCATGGGCTTATTGACCACCATCCACTATGTCTAGCTAGACATTTTGGACCAAATGGAAGATTATCCATATGTCTTAAGTATCATGTGTTAAGTAGGGAGTGATGTTCTTCATTGTGTGAATGTATTGATCATTATACGACAATATCTGAACATGAGAACACTTGATTATTTAGAAAAAATAATGTATAAAATCAGTGCTGAGCTAGCTACAATAGAGTCATGTAGTACCACTATAAGTGTTTCACAATAATTGCTAAAAGCAGCAATACTTCTCTCCCTGGTCTATAGAATGGTTCCCTGCATTGAAGAAATGAACAAACATGAATAACACAACTGTGCATGTATTCAGATCAGCTAGTCTTGTACCCCCCCCCCCCCCCCCCATATATACACACGCAAGAAAGCCTGATTAAAATGGTCATCCTTTCTCGTCTTTGACATAATTATTATGACATTGTATTATTGTGACTCCGCAATCATTAAATTTCAGAAGCATACATTTCCTACTCCCATGGAATGTAATTACATATGATCTGTAGTTTAATACGCATATGCCTGGCACTGTATGGAAGTGGCAATTAGTTGCCAAGTATTATTGCAGCATAGGCGTAGGAACCATTGGGGCTCCGGGGGCTGGTGCCCCCCTATGTTTTCTGAAAGTTACATAGCTAGGCTCAATTTTGTACACACTGATCATACTCCCCTTGCCTATAGATCTATAGAGCCCCCTTTACCAAACCATCTTCCTACGCCTCTGTCAATGCATTCCAGCTGTCCACATTATACCAGATGAGGACACAAAACTTTCTATTAAAAGCACACTCTACTGCACTTGGTGGCAGCACACAGACTTGCACATATCGTTGTCTTTTGTGTGTGTGGAGAGGAGGGGGGCTTACGTTTATTCCACCTATGATCGATTAGTCCACCCGTCGATATGCGATCATGATCATCTAGTACAGTGTACATGTCAGTCTCGCAAGCCGCACCCTTCAGCCAGTTACAGTGATGTAAAAAAATGGGTGTGGTCCATTTAACTAATGGACACGCCTACTAACATTGTTAACACAGCTCACGGATCGGACCGGACCAGCCCTCGGAGTGCGCTACTAGCCGTCATACCAGCAGACATACAGACCGTGGTTCCTCTGTCGTTAGTACCCAACTATTGACTCATTTTAATAAGTGGCCCAGAGACGATATGGCACTACTCGGGGCCATAGCTAAAACTTGCACAGGAGCCGCTTAGAGTCGTAAATATCATCAGAGTCATGAGTAGCTGAGTCGAGTCCACTCCTGAGTCAGAGGGTGCACTGTGACAACCTTAGAAACGGCCAGAAAGTAGCTAAGACTGATCTTGAAGCAGAAAAGGCCACGTACTTCTGTTTTTGGTAAGAGGCGCAAGCCTGCAAATAGTGATACATAGACAATCGTGCCGAGTACGTGCCAGTTACTACAATTGCTTGTAGTGAAAGGCGTGATGCATAGTGATTATCACTAAATACTGATTTCACTACCTAGTAGTGAACTGAATTATAGTGACAATCACTTCATCCTGTAGTGAATATCACTAGCCAGTTTTTACAGTGTGCCACCTGGGTGGTGATGGTGGTTTCACACCTAGATGTGTTACCACATAGTGCTGTAACTTGCCTGGGCATGTTTCAGATCTCTGCACAATTAATACACCACAAAAACACTCTAGCTCTGGCCCTCTGACTCAGTAGATTTCATCTGCACACACCCATGCTTGCTCTCAGATTAACTCTTGCTTGAAATTTGATTCCCACCATGATCTTGCTCATCCATACAAGAGACAATTTATAGCCCTATGGTCCTCTATACATGTGTGCCCAACTGTCACTGATGACTTACATTCCACTAGTTTGAATATGAGAATAGCATGCTAAGTTAGCCAAGAGCGCATATTAAGAACTATGCGCTCTTGGTTAGGTATAATGTTGTAGAGAGCTACTTTCAGGGGCATGCATGAACCTATAGCTAGTACATGCATATAGGACCTGTGAATGCATCAAGTAAAAAGGAAACTTTAGGCATGGTATGTATGATTATAATATTATTTGACCAGCTATGAGAAAAGGGACTGTTTGCATGGGATTGTTTTGTTTCTGCATGTATATAGCATGTATACAATGTACTATTACAGCTGCAGTCTGCCTCTGTGTTTATGCATGGCTAAAGCTACACTGGTCTGTTACAAGTTCACTCACAACTACATTATAGTACTATTAAACTGAAGTAGTAGTTTGTAGTGTGTAGCTTTAAACATTATTATGTACCATGCAATGTATTCTATGTGTAGTGGGTTTACTCTGTGTTTGTGGTAATAGCTACTCTGGTACAAGCATGCATACTCACTAGAAAGCATGCAAGTTGGATATTGAGACAATAAACAGAAATGGTCCTTTAACAGTAGCTGTTGATTTTCTAATAATTGAAACTGTGCTTTAAGTTTCCTTTTTATTTGATACATTCACAGGTGTATACTATAACATGTAACAGGTATAAATGCATGTAGCTACCATGCGTATACATTTTTATGCTTAGTGTGGTACTAGGTTGTTTCTACAAACATTATTGCAAACCATTTGTAGCAGCATGGTGGGCCAGTCTGACCTTCAGGACATACTACTGGGATGATGTATACACATGCATGAGCTATTATAAGTAACTGGAAAAGGTAGGGGTGTATATACTACTTTCTTAATGAGAGCTCAGCTAGGGATCTAAGCAGGTTGTGTCCCTTGTCCAATAATACACAGTGCTGTCATACAAATTAAGGTAAAATAGTGGTACGGGGAAAACTTCCTCAATAGTACCAAAAATGTTTAGCAATGACAATGATCTATGAGTATCAATGTACCACACCAAGTCTGATCTGTTGTTGATATTAAAATAATTTTCCTATAGGTTTGTGCTGTGGTTGGCACCTTTTTCCAACCACAAGCATGCACAGAAAATTACTAGGACCACTGGCATCGTTAAAAATAGTTTCCATAGCAAATTAGCAAAGGTCTATTGTGCAATGTTGGGCATCAGTTGTTCATATGAAATGATTATCCAATTAAAGCTATGCAAGGGTTAGCCTCGTGCACCAGGCCTACCCTCCATACTACACATTGTCACGCTATACGAAAAATAGTAGTGTGCATAGTATTATTGAGAGTATAGGCCTGGTACACGAGGCTTGCAAATTTAAGGACCATGGTTTTCAATAAGAGCCGGGACGAGTGATTCCATGCTACAATGTCTTGGAGGCATAATAGTTAATGTTATGCAAGCTGGAGTGTAATAAACAATTAGCTACCTACCAATAGAAGTTCCTCTAAATCAGTGAAGTGTAACCAACCCAGGGTTAAAGATACTAGTACTGGGAACTCAGATCTTATTAATAGTGTCTGATGGATAGCTAAAATAACCTCTTTGTAACAGGACAATGTTTATTTTTAGGGGAGTGAGTAGCTTGGAACAGCGCAGTATGTATGTAGATAACACTATTGAGGAGAGAGAAAGGGAGCTGTATTTGATACTGAATTTGTCTTCTGGGGATGGTAGCTATGTCATATTAATAATTGTGTCATAAGTACACCAAATTACACTCATAGGGGGTGTATGATTACTAGGTATTGGTGAATTGTGCTCAAAATCTGTCCTATTATGCTATGCTGGCAATGCTAGTAAAACCCTTCATGCTCACCACAATGCCTTATAATTAGCAAAGGTACCGCTGCACTGAACAACAAAGGTTGCTGACATGCAGTCAAATATAGAAGGCAATTAGCATATTATGTATTATTATGCTCCAGTACCTTGGGCTCCAATAAGGATTCATGCAGCACAAAGAAATGGTTGAAGGGAAACCTAAATAAATTATAGAATCTATTATGCTAGCATATGCCCATGTGCTAATGGAATCTATTATGCCCAAAATTAGCCTCGTCCCCAGGCCTCCACCCATTCTGCGTGCAACACTGAAGCTGGGTGGAGGCTTGGGGACGAGGCTATAGCTCCAAATTATACCAGCATAATTTGCCAATGCCTAATGGTTACAAAATGAAATAGCTAGCCCAATATACAGGCCAGCTCAGATGCCTTTAATACCCGTATTACTTTGATGTGGTCACAAACCACACCCTCCCATTACTTTTCCTTAGGTGAACTCTGAGCCCATCAATGCAAAGTTAGCTAATATCCTTACGATGAGGATACCACTTGCAAGGGACGGAAGACCATTAATGACTTCTTGATGGTCTCAATATTCTAGTTAATTAATTCTTGATGGTTCATCGGCCTATAATTAGATCTAGGGGTCATATGCCAATTTCACTCTTCCGTGGGGGTGTATCATTCATTAATGGAAAAGCCCAATATAACTTTCTAATACAAATCTCTATAGACATGAAAGGTGCAAGGTAGTGACAAAAACATGCTATGTCCTCAAACGTCTTGATATGTGCAGAGTCTATGGGAATGAGTCTTAAGTATACAACAAATATAATTATGTCTGTGTGTGTAGTCAGTCTATAATATGTTGTTGACCCTTGCACAAGTAGGGTCCCTTTTCATACAGCTAGTCACACTCAAAATACAGTAATTTAAATGCCGGTACTAGGGCACATAATATTATTGGGTAGAGGAATTTCACTGGGGAGGGGGCTAAGCCTCTCCCCCTCTTATATTTTGAACCATGGGGCTGAAGTCCCCCCAGCTCCCCTGGTTCTTATGCCATTGTTTGAAAATTATCATGATACCCTAACCTACCATGCACCCACGGTGGACCTACTGTATTTAAGTCACTGAGTTCTGTTGCACTAGTCAGACTGAGTCTGTGCACTCTCACTCTTCTTAAAAAGCACCTATAGCTATCTCTTGGCTGTTGTCATATAAACAGTCAAGATAGAATATTAGCTATATATATGCCCAACGTTAACAATGAGACTGGTGTCCCTTTTCTTCGTCTTGATATTTGGATCAATTTGCATCAGGCTAACTGAGGGTAAGGTCTACTATGTCAAGCCAGTGAGGCATCTTATCTCTTGCCCTGAAAATAGCAGCTGCCCACCTGATCAGCTCTGTCACACAATGGACTACTTAGCCGAGCATAGCAGTGAGTTCTTTTCATCAGACCACGTCAATATAACACTGATATTCATGTGTGGAGTCCACAACTATACAAAGGACTTGACAGTACAAAATCTACACTCATTTATCATGAAAGGAGCTACGGAATCCAGAGAGAATGTCATCATTGACCATCAGTTTGTTGGTAAACTCAAGTGCACAGTTATTCGGTTCTTCAATATCAGCTTTGTGAATATTGCAACCCTGACGATGAGATGTCCTACAATGGAGCTTACTGAGAGCCATATTACAGTGAAGAGTTCCAACCTCTATGGCTATCCTGGCATAAATGAAAGCTTATCCTTCATCGATATTGTAGGAAGAGGCTCACAAGCTTTACTGGACAACTGTACATTCAAAGAAAACTGCTTTATTATGAGTATTCTTAGTGATGGGATAATTGTGAGAAATAGCACGTTTCAGTCATACAGACATCAATTTCTTTCAATTATCACTGCCCTTTCTAGTGAAGTAACATTAGCAGGAAAAGTGAATTTTACCAACGGTACGATCCACTCTTCATCAGGTACAGCAGTGTATCTAAAAGGCACTCACCCTGAGCTCAAATCTTCACTTAACATCACAACAGGTGCAACTGTGTGCTTTGTCAACCTAACATGCAATGGTTACGGAGGAGCAGTGTACATGTCAGAAGGAATGATCACTGTAGGCACTGATTCATATGTGATATTTACATACAACCGTGCTACACTCGGTGGAGCAATTTGGCTTGGCAATGCAAAATTGATTATTAATAGTGAAGCAAACCTGATTTTTAGCCACAATTGTGCAACTTCTAATGGTGGAGCTCTAGAATCAATTAATTCAACTGCTCATGTGAACACAAGTGGTATCAAATTTTACAACAATAGAGCACCATATGGAGGAGCAATAAATTTTTTTTATGGAACCATGATTATCAACACCAATAAATCAGTAAATTTCACTATGAACTCTGCACAAGTGAAAGGTGGTGCAATTAATATAGAAATAGGTGTCCACCCCGCTATCATTGTTGGTAATTATTCCAAACTACTCTTTTTCAACAACTCTGCATTTCAAGGAGGTGCTCTCTATAGTACCATGCCATCATTACTCATGACCACAGTGGGATATCAGTCGAGTATTCAGTTTATCAATAACACAGCATTTGATGTTGGTGGAGCAGTGTATTCTCAGTCTTCATATTCTTGTATATTCATGATCACAGACTACTCCGCTAAAATATCGTTTACAGGAAACTATGCACAACGCGGTATTGGTCACCACATGTATGGAGCAAGTGTGAGGGATAAATCATGTAATTCAGGTTTCGTGGGTTTTGTAAATGAACAAGGAAAACCTCACTGTATTTATCGACATGAGGAACCTGAAGAGTATAATATTATTAATATCTCCTTTGACCCTAGCCTCAATGAGATCCTATCTCCAGTATCCTCTGCTCCTCAGCGTGTGTGTCTCTGTAACTCCAATGGTAAACCACAGTGTGCTAATTTCTCATACATTTTCACCAATACCAGTGTTTATCGTGGTGAAACCATCACATTACCTGCATGCATAGTGGGTTGTGACTTTGGCACTACAGTAGGAACGATCCATGCAAGATCCCTTTATTCAGATTCTTTCTCAAAACAAGACAAATCGCAACTGGTAATTGACAGAGCAAAATGTGTTCCTTTCAACTATACAGTTTACTCAAAACTTGATTATGAACTTTTACTGTTACAAACATCATCAGTATCTGGTTTCATAAACAATGAATCAACAGAACATGATATCTTAAATTATAAATATGTGATCAAGGATAGAATATCTGATTATGTTTCATGTAATCAGTCTGGCTGTATCCAACCTGACCTCCTAGCAACCCCAATTTTCATAAATATCACCTTACTCCCAGGCTGCCCTCCAGGACTGACTCTAAATCATGAAGAAACCACATGCAGCTGTTATCCTGTCTTGGCTAACAATGGCTTCAGTTGTTTAGTGAAAAACAAAACTAGTCTCCTGCAGTGGAACGGCACTGTGTGGGTCAACGCAGCCTTCAATGAGAGTAATATCACTGGTATCATGTACAATAGATTCTGTCCACTACTCTACTGCAAGTCAGGTAACAAGACAGTCAACATTGGAGATGATCCAAGTAAGCAGTGTGCCTCCAACCGAACCGGCATCCTGTGTGGTGCCTGCAAGGACGGCTTTAGCCTGGCAATCGGATCTTCTCGGTGCACTGAATGTCCCAACAGTCATAACGTGGCGCTCCTGCTTGCCTTTGCTGCTGCTGGTGTCCTCCTTGTGTTCTTTTTTCTTGCACTCAACCTCACTGCCACTCAAGGACTCATTAATGGAGTTATCTTCTATGCTAACATTGTATGGGCCTATAAGATTATACTCTTTCCCGCAGATATTGGAGGAAATTATTTATTCACATTTTTTCAAATCTTTATTGCCTGGCTCAACTTGGATTTTGGAATTGAGACTTGCTTCTTTGTTGGACTGGATGCTTATTGGAAGACATGGCTGCAGTTTCTATTCCCATTCTACATCTGGGCCATTGCTGGTGTTATCATTGTTGCTTGCCGCTACTCCTCTCGCCTCACTGACCTCATCGGTAGCAGAGCTGTTCCTCTTTTAGCCACACTCTTCCTTTTATCTTACATGAAGCTCCTTCGTAGTGTGATAGATGCTACCTCAGTTGCAGTGATAGCACAGTACCCACAGAACACCTTCTATGTTGTGTGGTACCTCGATGGAAACCTACGCTACTGCCAATACCCTCACATTTTCCTTTTCTTAGCGGCCATTGCTACTCTTCTATTCCTGTGGCTTCCCTACACACTCCTGCTTCTGTTCATTCAGCCTTTGAGGAGAGTGTCTCATCTAAGGCCACTCAAGTGGATCAACAAGCTAGCCCCTGTCTACGATGCTTACCTTGCTCCTTTGAAGGATAAGCACCGATACTGGTTTGGAGCAATGCTTCTTGTTCGAGGAGTACTCCTGGTTCTATTGACAGTAACTTCAGTGGACAATCCAGAACTGAATGTGTTAGCACTGTTCCTATTCATAGCTCTCCTACTTTCCTTCACATCGATTAAGAGTGTTTACAAGCGAATAAATGTGAGAGTTCTAGAAAGCGCTACCTTGCTGAACCTTATTGTCTTGAGTGCTGGAACTCTGTACAGGTGGGAATCTACCGAATCAAAGTCAAAATTGCTTATGGTGTCAAGTGGAGTCACATTTGCTCAATTCTGTGTCATTGTTGTGTGGAGTTTGATCAAGCCTTTTCTCAGTGCTGGTTGGAGATGCAGACAAAATCAAGGCCGTGACATCATTGATGATGATGATATCGCTCATGAGCGAATTGAAGATCCTGAACTTGAACCACTGATCAATGATACTCCTCGGCCCATTACCATTCCAGCTTCTGCTAAATATACTAAATAATCGAAGTAGATACCAAAATAAACTTAAACTGCAAAATTGAATATTTGAGTGATAATTTTTCAGCTACACATTTACTTTAGATCTCTATTAGTT
Source organism: Cliona cf. orientalis (assembly GCA_963930775.1). Taxonomy (NCBI): domain Eukaryota; kingdom Metazoa; phylum Porifera; class Demospongiae; order Clionaida; family Clionaidae; genus Cliona; species Cliona cf. orientalis. Next base: position 1,896,115 of record OZ005694.1, on the reverse strand, counting down.
AGCAGTTAGTAAACAGTTTTATTCGTGCAATTGTGTATAATAGATCTAGATTAGTAATTAACTGCTGTTAGTGAATCTTCATCCCAACAGACAAGAGACAAGAACTATAATATTATTAAAACCACCAACCAAAAGTGGTTATATTCCATAATTCGTAGTCAATAACACTGGAATAAATTATCATGATCACTGATAGCTCACTCATAAAAATACATTGTCATATATTATTCCAAATTATTATTATTATTAGTACTGTAAGCTTATGAGGAGTAATAGTTATTGCGTGGTTTTGTAAAATTTATGCATCAGATTCTGTTGTGCCAAAACATGGAATCAGTGGGCAAAAAACAGTCTAGTAAATCATAGAAATAACTAGCAAAATTTTCCACATACAATTTCATGCATTTTAATGATGTTGTTATGTTACTACGTAGCACTAACTAACTAGCCAATTAGCACAAGTAACAGTAATATCAATTTTAAATTTTACTGTTGTAGCGACAATCATGAAACTCTTCTTTGAAAATGAAATAGTAAAGAGTTTGAATGGACTGAGGTGGAGTAGCTAGCTGCTGTCACAGTTCACAACAGCAGCTGCCCACCTGGTCAGCTCTGTCACACAATGGACTAGCTACTTAGCCGAACATAGCAGTGAGTGATCTATTAATTGTGAAACGTAGAAAAACTCACAATTCGCAATTAATAGATACTCGCAATTAAAACCCAACCTACGGTAATATTATTATTGGGTAGAGTAATTTTCACAGGAGAGGGGCTAAGACCTTCTATATTTTGAGCCTTGAGGCTGAAGTCCTCCCTCCACCCCCCCCAGCCCCCCTGGTTCTTACGCCATCTGGTTAAAAATTATCGGAATACCCTACGTATACCCAACCATGCACCCATGCCATTGATAGGTAGCTAGCTGCTTCGATCATTTGCTTCTGCTAAATATAGCTACACAAAATGATCGAAGCAGCTAGCTAGGTATCAATGGCAAAGGAAATGCGTAGCTGAAAAATTATCACTTAAATAATGAATGCACAGGAGTGCAAAACCCTCACCGCTACACGCATGCATGACTCATGCACATGTAGATCTATAGTTGGGGCGAGCCTGAGCGAGCCCCACATAGACGAGATGAACGCTCGCAATCCATATATTATGTATGGTACGTCCGTCACGCGCGAACCGCCATGGACATTGTACAGCGCTGCGCGGTATATTTCAAAAGGCAGCATGAAAACATTTGCGTCAGCATAGTCACGTGTTTTTTTTTTGACACATTGAAGCGAAGAGAGAGAAAAGGCTTCAAAGAAGGCGCGAAAGAGAGAGAGCGCATCGTGCGCCGTACAGAAGCAAGCAGAAGGCTCCAAAGGAGGACACTCTGAGCGAGATAGAGCCTGTCATCAGCTCAATAGCGCAAGGACCAGCTAAGAATACGATAAAGATAGACTAGACGTACTGCTCACTGATGATTCTGGTAAAACTTTGTATTGACTGTCGGTACTGAAGGATGGAAGGGGACTATCATGCAGCTGTAGACCTACAGGCCTACACGGCACTATGAGACTGTCTGTCATTGTTTGCTTGGATCTGTACCAGTAGTCTTCAAGATTTATCGTGCTATGGCTTTATTAAAGTTTTTGAGTCGCAGCTACTGACAGAGGCTCAGCTCAGGCTCGCCCCAAACAGGCCCTGCATGATTTTTGTCCGTCCGTCCGTCCGTTTGTTTGTCCGTCCGTCCGTGTGGTAAGGGTCGTCTGAGAGAAAGTATGGAATTCCATAGCTAGCTAACTAGTGACATGCAGGGCCTGTTTGGGGCGAGCCTGAGCTGAGCCTCTGAAAGTCCCTGTCAGTAGCTGTGACTCAAAAACTTTAATAAAGTCATAGCACGATAGATCATGAAGACCACTGATTCAGATCCAAGCAAACAATGACAGACAGTCTTATAGTGCGGTGTAGGCCTGTAGATCTACAGCTGCATGATAGTCCCCTCCATCCTTCAGTGCCTGACAGTCAATACGTACAACGTTTTACTATTGCATATGTTATCAGAGTCATCAGTGAGCCTCAGCATCACGTGTAGTCTATCTTTATCATGTTTTTAGCTGGTCTTTGCGCTATTGAGCTGATGACAGGCTCTATGTCGCTCAGAGTCTCCGCCTTCTACTTGCTTCTGTACGGCGCGGTACGGCAGCTTGCTTGATCACTAAAGCTCGAGTGTAAATTTGCAATTCGCTAAATTAGAACGGCGTATATACGGCCCGTGTCCCAGGCACGAGAATGCGCAATAGAATATTTCGCGTTTATGTCTGTAGAGCTATACGTGAGTGACGGTCGGACGTACCATAATTGGGGCGGGTCTGGGCACGAGACTACATTGATCAAGCGCCGTACAGAAGCAAGCAAAAGGCTCCAAAGGAGGAGACTCTGAGCGAGATAGAGCCTGTTGTCAGCTCAATTGCGCAAGGACCAGCTAAGAACATGATAAAGATAGACTAGACTGACTGTCGGGCACTGTAGGACGCCGAGGGGACTATCATGCACAGTGCCTCCAAGCTGCTCTCCTGTCTTTCAGTATAAATATTCCCATTTTTCAGTATTATGCATACATTTTCAGTATTTTACAAAGAGCCCCATATATGATGTATGTACTAAATTCTCCCAGTTTTCAGTATTTTTGAAATTTTATCAGTAGCTATTTATGGTCAGAATTCAGTAAAAATACTGATAAATCTGTATACTTGGAGGCACTGCATGCAGCTGTAGACCTACACGGCACTATAAGACTGTCTGTCATTGTTTGCTTGGATCTGTATCAGTGGTCTTCAAGATCTATCGTGCTATGGCTTTATTAAAGTTTTTGAGTCACAGCTACTGACAGAGACTTTCAGAGGCTCAGCTCAGGCTCGCCCCAAACAGGCCCTGCATGTCACTAGTAATAATATATACTAGTATCATGCAGGGCCTGTTTGGGGCGAGCCTGAGCTGAGCCTCTGAAAATCTCTGTCATGCAGTAGCTGCAACTTGAAAACTTTAATCATAGCCGCACAAATAGCTATCTTGAAGACCACTAATACAGATCCAAGCAGGCCATGCAGGCTCAATGACAGACAGTCTCATAGTGCTTGTGCCAACAGAATAATTTTTAGCTGCCTCGAGCTGTTGTCAGAGTCGGTGAGCAGCACGTCTATCTTTATCGCGTTCTTAGGTGGTGCTTGCGCTGTTGAGCTGACGATGAGCTCTGTCTCGCTCTCTCCTCCTTGAAGCCTCAGTTACTTCTGTACGGCGCCACACGGTAGCTTGCTCGATCATACAAGTAGCGTAAAACCTCGATTATCGACCGACTTGTGTTATCGGCCGAGCGTACATCGATTATCGACCACTATTTTACCGACGTTTACGCGTTTATACGGAAAAATTTACAAAGATGATGCGGAGCTCCGTTTATGCTCGAAGACTGGATCAGAGGTTTTAGACTCGTTTGAAGACACCAGGTAGGCTTAACTTACTTCTACAACTTAAATACAAGGGAGAGAAGGGTATAGAATGGTGTTGAACCAATTTGAATGGGCGGAACATGGCGTGCTGAATGGTGGCAGATCGTGAGGGCTGGAGGCTAGCTACATCGCCTAATCTGATATTAGACACTTGACTTACTTTTATCCAGATCAGAAGAAAGGAGACAGTACTCATATGAACCCCAGAAAGCATCGCCGAAGTTAATATTAGCATTTATATCATGTCATTATCAATCATAAAATGTATTGTATACAATGCAGTAATAATTATTCATAGCTCGTATTCAGCAATACTGCATAAGAACGAGTTAGTTGTAATTGGTAAAGGGTAATCACACCTGCTGGTTTCAGTACTGTTGACCAGGAGTGGCAATTTTGAACAGGTAAGAGTCGACAGACAAAAAGGCTCGATTTAGCCGATAATAATTGTACTGCATGTGTATGTACAGCCGATAATACCAGGTGGTTATCGATAATACAGGCCAGCGAACAGGAGTTTCAAGAGATCGCTGTACTGTGTCTGTTGTTCAAAGGTACATTATTTTTATATCACTGTGTAGAGAACCATAAGACCAGTCTGTAGGTCTTTGAAGTAGAGCCTAGAACCGTTCCTACTTCGAGTTACGCCCGGAGGCGAAAAACATGGCCGATAGTCGAGGTTTTACGCTAGAAGCAGCAGATTGAGTGTTAGTAGAACTCATACTAAAACAGTAGCAAAGAACAAGTATAGTCGTAATAAAGTGGCCAAAAAAAAAGTGGCGAAATTCACTGAAATAATTCAATGTGTCAAAAAAACACGTGACTATGCTGACGCAAATATTTTCATGCGGCCTTTTGAAATATACCGCGCAGCGCTGTACAATGTCTATGGCGGTTCGCGCGTGACGGACGTACCATACATATATAATAATAAACATAAAAATATATGGATTGCGAGCGTCTATGTGGGGCTCGCTCAGGCTCGCCCCAATAAAATGAACTCAAATCACACCATTTATTATACTAGTGACATGCATGGCCTGTTTGGGGCGAGCCTGAGCTGAGCCTCTGAAAGTCTCTGTCAGTAGCTGCGACTCAAAAACTTTAATAAAGCCATAGCACGATAGATCTTAAAGACCACCGATACAGATCCAAGCAAACAATGACAGACAGTGTCATAATGCCGTGTAAGCCTTTAGGTCTACAGCAGCATGATAGTCCCCTCCATCCTTCAGCCAGCGGCCGACAGTCAATACAAAGCCGGTCACCAGAGTCATCACTGAGTGAGCAGCACGTCTAGCCTATCCGAGTTTATCGTGTTCTTAGCTGGTCCTTGTGCTATTGAGCTGATGACAGGCTCTATATAGAATCTCCTCCTTTGGAGCCTTCTGCTTGCTTCTGCATGTTCTGTACGGCGCGGTACGGTAGCTAGCAATGCAACACAAGCTCGAGTGTAAATTTGCAATTCGCTAAATTAGAACGGCATATATACGGGTCGTAGTGTCAGGCATGAGAATGCGCAATAGACTATAATTTTCGCGTTTATGTCCATAGCTGGCTATTATACCGACGTGATCGACGTACCACATATATATATACAATTCGCGCATGGATGTACCGTTTATGTGGGGCTCGCTCAGGCTCGCCCCAATTAAACCCTCGCCGCAAAGCGTAGGCGGAGGGTTACAGCAATCGTTTGGCGATTTTTGTCCGTCCGTCCGTCCGTCCTTCCGTGTGGTAAGGGTCGTCTGAGAGAAAGTACGCATCTGAGGATTACCAGGCATCAAGGAAGAGTGGTCACATTAAGTCCTCATAGGCTCCAACTGTCCCTGAATCTCAGGGACAGTCCCGGATTTTTAGCAATTGTCCCGCGTCCCGGAAGGCTCTTCTATAAGTGTATTATTGGTCCCGGAAGAGGTCCAGACACTAGCATAAACACTGTAGTAGTAGTACAACTAATCACTTATTGGTGGTAAAATGAACAAGCTGCTTGTGGTAGTGCCTTACAAACTTTGGTTTTTACAGTAGCAACCTACAAGAGGTCTATTAGGCTTGCAAATTCATTCTCTAGAAAATATATTCTGGGCTTTGTGGTCATCAAATTCAATCAAATTGGGTGTGGTGTGGGTGGAGTTTAAATTAATGATGGACAGATCTAGTGGGTGTGGTCCATGTCCCTGGAGCTGTTCAGGAAATGTTGGAGCCTATGAGTCCTGCCCAGTGGTATAATAGTGTGCAGCTGTGGTTGCCATTCTGTGTTGTCAGTGCAGTGACAGTGTAAACAGGCAGTGGCTCTCAATTGGGTGCATAATTGAGTTTAAGTAGTCACAGAGGCTTTCAATTATTATAGTGACATAGGCAGGTGCATCCCCCCTAGCCTACTGACTCTGAAGAAAACTGGACCACCTCAGGTGCATGGTATATAGTATCGAACTAGATACATACTACCATATTATTATGGTAGTATGTATCTAGTTCAATACTCCTTATATTGAGCAGGCATACACACAGAGATATGCTAGCTACTATAGATCTACATGTGCATGAGTCATGCATGCATGTAGAGGTGAGAGTTTTGCACTCCTGTGTATTCATTATTTAAGTGATAATTTTTCGCATTTCCTTTGCCATTGATCTTTATTAATGAGCAGATACTAAACAGTTTTATGCATGCAATTGCAATAGTTCTAGACTATAGTAATTAACTGCTGTTAGTAAATCCTCCCCCCTTTAGAATTAATAATTATTTTTGTTTCAGTACTATAAACTTTTGAGGCCTTTGAATAACAAAATTCGTGCATCAGATTCTGTTTTGCATATGCTAGAACATGGAATCAGTGGAAGAAAAATTTTTGCAGTCTAGCAAATAGCAAGCAAAATTTTCTACATAGCTACAATGTCATGCATTTCAATAATGGAGAGAGTTGTTATAGCTAATAATCATAGCCAATAATAATTTACACAGGTGAGAATATCGACATTAAATTTTTATTGTTGTAGCTGTGCAGTCTAGGAATAGCTACTTCTTTGAAATAAAATAGAGAGAAGAGTTTGAATTGATTGAGATGGAGTAGCTGCTGTCACAGTTTGCTGACGCAGGCCTTAGCCCTCGTCCTTCAAAAGCACTCAGCAGTGCCTCTTCCAGCATGCCTATCATAGTGTAAACTTCAATATCTTCTGCAGAAGGAGACATAGAGAATAAAAAATGCATGCATTTTCACCGGGGATCTTGATAATGTTCATCAACCTTGAAAAGTTACATAGTTTTCTGTACTTCACATTAATTGTTCTGCATACTAGTAGATGCTTATAATAACAATATAATTACAAAATTAGGACTGTACATTTATACTCTTGGCTATATTAGTACTACACAGGTGTGGACCCCCATAGCTACTTAAAATTTCTAACTATTGCATCATAGCCATTACCAATAGATCAAGAGCTCCTTATCAAACCATCTTCCTAGTAGCTATAATATCCATGGGCACCCGCGGATTTTTCTGAATAGATATTATAGCTATGCATGAGCGGTCGATCTGTTTGGAGGGAGGAAAGGGTGAGGAAAAATTGACAGAAAGGTCTTTACAAAGAGAGTTCTGTTGATAGAGAAGAGAGGAAAGAAAATAAGAACATGACCGATCATGAGGTAGAAGCAGAGGGTGGAGCCTTGGATGAACTGGGAGGAATTTTACTGGTGACAATCTGTCGAAGGGAGAACAGCAAACTGAGGGAGCTAGCTACATGTATGTATGAATTGTACATAACCATGATTGGTGTAATTTTATTATGAACATTGTATAGCTAATTAGCTATTCTTTAGGAGGACATCATTGCAATCAGCATCAAGGAGTGCCGCGATCCTCCCCTTCTCCGGCTCCATCATCTCCCTCTTCTCCTCCTTGAGCACTAGCTACACCTCCTGACTCTGCCCACATCCACTCAGTGGTCGCTATGGCAACAACTCAATCCACAGAGCCTCCTACTTCTGCAAACAATACTTCAGTGGAAGTTGATTCTACTTGCAAAAATCCAAATTCTAATCATAGTTTTGATGATGTTTTTGAAGCGGATGTTCAAGACTACGAACTATCACTTGACAAGTCGCTACGTATGTTATTACTGATTTTGCAGATTTCAGTGACTAGCTACAAAGAGAAGAGGGATGATGGAGGGACAAGTGGGTGTGTTTCCCAGTCACTGGTCCCTCCCACCTCTGGGACTGGTTTAAATCTATCAGGTAGCGACGAATGGATGGTGCTATAAACAGTGAATTTCAATGTTATTATCACATTAACACAGGGTGTTGATCTGTTATTAAAAGATCCAGATCAAGATTTTGGGTGAGTGCCTGTGTGTGGCTGCCAATGTAGCTAGCTACCACCTATACTAAGCACCCGTGTGGACTGAAATTACAAGTTATTCAAGTGCCCAGAAGACATGACCAATGCTCTTTGTGGGTGTAGCTAAGTACACGTTGAGTGATGAACTACGGGCTCTTAGCTATGCCTTGGCCAAAATGGATCATGAGTGACCTTTTCTGATCATGTACACAGCTGGCCATGACCATACTGCAGTGGCGGGCCCAGGAGGGGGCCAGGGGGGGGCCTGTGCCCCCCCAAATGATCCCTATCATCACTGTACTGGTCTTTTTTATTTGATTTGATGCCATGCATCCACGTTGTTTGCAGCTATTAAAATTTAAATTTTGGAAGTTCATCTTACTGACATGCATGTACTAACTAGTCAATTTGCAGTAATTTTGGCAGCGAAATTTGTATAAAAATGGATGTGGCTAAAATTTGCACACGCGCAAGCGCGAACAGTCTTACTCCTAACACTCCCAACAGGTCTAGGCCCCCCCACTGTCCAGCCTCTACACCCGCCACTGCCATACTGTGCATGCAGGTATCATTTATAGGCTAGGACCAGGTGAGAAATGTAGACACTAGCTACAAAGAGCGCCCATGACATGGAGCCCTTGCGATTAGATAAGGGTGGCAGCTAGCTACACGCAAAAAAGTGTCCAGCCACTATATATTTTTGCTCATATCCCATGACTAGTTACACAGGCTAGAGACTCAGTTCACGTTTGCTGGAGCAACAATTGAAAGGTTATACTTTGTAATCATGGTGGCCATAACTGTTTACAGTGCATTATGCATGCATGGTTTCTCGTGGATGGTCACATTTGTCTAAGCTACATTGTAAATCTTAAGGGAGTGACATGTAAGCTTAAACCGCCAGCAGGGGATGATTGCCCTCCCCCCCCCCCCCCCTGCCCCTAAATGCAGCCCTGGATGGGCACGTATATAAATTGTAGTTGATACAGTGAAAACAGGCAGTGGCTCTCAAGGGCATACTACAATGAATGATTCAGTTTAGGTAGTCACAAAAGCTTTCAGTTTGTATAGTGACATAGTCTGGTGCCTTCCCCTTACTCCTAGATCATGCACTGACTCTGAAGAGACTTGAATAGTACCATAAACATGTTCAGGTGCAGGGTATTAATATTATAGTTCAATATTCCTGATATTGAACAAGCATGCATACACAGTGAGCCATGCTATACATGTGCATGAGTCATGCATGCATGTAGCGGTGAGCTCGAGGGTTCTGCACTCAAGTGCATTCATGAATCTGTGACAAACCTCTTCTGGTAGCATTACATCTCTGTTGGTATTCAAAACTTCAAATCCCTTGGCTTGAGTGAATTGGGTTTGGAATTTCAAGTACGTTATTCCTCTTTCTAGTATTAGCTATTTTAGCAATCTTGGTCATGGTATTGATAGTTCAAGTTCTTTAGCTTGTCGTACATTCAATCATGGTTTCAAGTTCTTTATTTTGCTTCTCCTTGTATAATTAAACATGGCCTTTGAAATTTCAAGTCCTTATAGATTAGTTTGTTTTCCTTGTATACACTGGCTTTCGATTGTAGTGTTTGAAATCAATTTCAAGTCTCTTATTTTCCTTTCTGTTGGTCTCTGGAGTCAGGAGCTATTTGTGGAGGATCACAAAAGGAAGGCTGACTTTTTTGTTCGTTGACTTTTTATCGTTATTTTGCTTGATTTTGGAATGATCTTTTTGGGAAAAAAGAACCGAATTTTATACTGTTTTATTTGCAAATGTATTGATCACTATTCCATAATCGATCACTTTCAGGTTCATAATTATTTGGATACTAGTACTGAATGTATGGGATGGTATTGCATTAATTTTTAAAGCATCACACTGACCGTTTGCAGGATTGATGCATAAACTGATCCCAAACTAATAAACAAATTACAGGATTGCATGGGAAACGGTGCAAAATGCTCCCATTTTTTGTCTGAATGATGATAAAAGAAAATTCCGATAAAAATTGGAAGCTGTTTGTACAATTATCTTAGGTAAGCAGCCATGTGGACAAAATTGCAAGTCATTCAAGCCCTGTCATGATTCCCAGATCACCAATTGGGGCCAGATGTGCACTGGCAGCAAAACCACGCCTAGCTTGTTGTGGCTTCTTAATCTCTCTACCATCCACGCCTTGACCAGCTATATATTATTCACTGCAAAAACCAGCCTGGGTCACATATTAACCTAACATGAGTTGCACTTGCTTCTAGTAGACAAAAAGTGCCGACAAGAATCATCAGAGATCCTTTCCTCGCCATTGTTACATGATAGCACTTGTTTTCATAGTATTGATCAGTAATCACATGCAATACTGCAGTCCATAAATTAAATTTTAGTTCTAAAAAAACATGTGAATTATTTCAAGATAAGCTATGTGTATTTAAATTAGATAATGCCAAATAATAACAATAATAGAAAGCAGTATTGCACACTGTAATAAATGAATAGTGAACGTCACTACATGGTAGTGACATCTGAGGCAAAATATAGTGACTGTCACTACATTTTGCCTCAGATGTCACTACCAAGTAGTGATATTCATTTTCATTTTTTACAGTGATGCATGCATGCATGCATGCTTATTGATCAATACTACGTACAGAGACAATCATTGTCATGTAACAATACATGGTAAGTGAACAAATGTATATTATTATGGTGATTTCTTATCAGCATTTTGTTGATTCGCATGTGACTATAGAAGTTAGTGCTGAGATAACCCACGTTAGGTTAATACGACCCACCAGTTTTGGCAGTGGTACATATTATATACACTGGAGTGGCGGTACTGTAATTAGAACTTCTATCACTACAAAAAAATGAATAATGAGTGTCACTACTTGGTAGTGATATCCATGGTAAAATGTAGTAACAGTCACTACATTTTACCATGGATATCACTACCAAGTAGTGATATTCACTAATTTTATTTTTTACATGCAGTATAGTAGAGTCTGATACTGCGCAGCAGGGCATTTAGAGTCAGTAAACATCCGTCATGTTTCCCAGATCTAGATCACCAATATAGGAGCCAGATGTGCACTGGCAGCAATAGATATTTTACATATTATTTTTTTTTATATATAATAGCTAGCTACAGTTGCATACGTGTCTGTGCATGCTCCTTCTGTATTGACAAAAATTAATAAAGCAGAAAAAATTAAGACTTTCTTTCTCATCCCCACGGTTTTAATATTGTTTTGGCTGATTTATCTACTAGCTGAGACCAGGAAGGGTGCAATCTATCATGTCTCATCAACAGAGCCTCTCAGCTTTTGCCCTGGAAACAGCAGCTGCCAACCTGGTCAGCTCTGTCACACAATGGACTACTTAGCCGAACATAGCAGTGAGTTCTTTTCACCAGACCACGTTAATATAACACTGATATTCATGTGTGGAGTCCACAACTACACAAAGGACTTGACTGTACAAAACCTCCACTCATTTATCATGAAAGGAGCTGGAGAATCCAGAGAGAATGTCATTATTGACCATCAGTTTGTTGGTAAATCTAAGTGCACAGCTATTCGGTTCTTCAATGTCAGCTTTGTGAACATCACAACCCTGACAATGAGATGTCCTACAATAAATCTTACAGAGAGCCATATTACAATGAAGAGCTCCAACCTCAATGGCTATCCTGGCATAAATGAAAGCTTATCCTTCATCAATATTACAGGCAGAGGCTCACAAGCTTTACTGGATAACTGTACATTCAAAGAAAACTGCTTTATTAGGAACTATCTTAGTAATGGGATAATTGTGAGCAACAGCACATTTCAATCCTACAGACATCAATTACAATCAATTATCACTGCCCTTTCTAGTGTAGTAACATTAACAGGAAATGTAAATTTCACCAATAGTATTAAAGGGATCCACTCTTCATTGGATTCATCAGGTACAGCAGTGTTTCTACAAACCACTCACCCTGAGCTCAAATCTTCACTTAATATAACAACAGGTGCAACTGTGTACTTTGTCAACCTAACATGTGACAATTATGGAGGAGCAGTGTATGGGATGAATGCAAAAATGTACATTGGTGCTAAAGCAAGGGTGATCTTTATGAATAATACCGCTGATTACAGTGGTGGAGCGGTGTCCATGTCAGATGGAATGATCACTATAGGCACTGATTCATATGTGATATTTACATACAACTATGCTACACTCGGTGGAGCAATTATGCTTGCCAGTGCAAAATTGATTATTAATAGAGAAGCAAACCTGATTTTCAGCCACAATTGTGCAACTTCTAATGGTGGAGCTCTAGAATCAATTAATTCAACTGCTCATGTGAACAAAAGTGGTATCAAATTTTACGACAATAGAGCACCATATGGAGGAGCAATAAATTCTTTTTGTGCAACCATGATTATCAACACCAATATATCAGTAAATTTCACTATGAACTCTGCACAAGTGAAAGGTGGTGCAATTAATATAGAAACAGGTGTCCACCCCGCTATCATTGTTGGTAATTATTCCAAACTACTCTTTTTCAACAACTCTGCATTTCAAGGAGGTGCTCTCTATAGTATCATGCCATCATTACTCATGACCACAGTGGGATATCAGTCAAGTATTCAGTTTATAAACAACACAGCATTTGATGTTGGTGGAGCAGTGTATTCTCAGTCTTCACTACCTTGTATATTCATGATAACAGACTACTCCGCTAAAATATCTTTTACTGTTTTCTTCCAAATGAAAGCTCCTACCGTGAGCTTAACATCTCCTTTGACCCTGGTCTCAACGAGACCCTATCTCCAGTATCCTCTGGTCCTCAGCGTGTGTGTCTCTGTGACTACAATGGTAAACCACAGTGTGCTAATTTTTCATACATTTTCACTAATACCACTGTTTATCGTGGTGAAACCATCACATTGCCTGCATGTATTGTGGGTTATGACTTCGGAGCTACAGTTGGAACGATCCATGCCAGATTCCTGTATTCAGATTCTTTCTCGAAACAAGACAAATCACAACTGGTAATTGACAGTGCAAAATATGTTCCTTTCAACTATACAGTTTACTCAAAACCTGATTTTGAACTTTTACTGTTACAATCATCCATTAGCAATGAATATGGTATCTTTACATATTATCAAAATATGATCAAGACTCAAGTATCTTATTATAATTTATGTAATCAGTCTGGTTGTATCTACAATGAACTCCTAACGACACCAATTTTAATAAATATCACCTTACTCCCAGGCTGCCCTCCAGGAACTGACTCTTAATCATGATAAAACCACATGCAGCTGTTATCCTGTCTTGGCTAACAATGGCTTCATTTGTTTAGTAGAAAATAAAAATGGTCTTCTGCAGTGGAATGGCACTGTGTGGGTGAATGCAACCTTCAATGAGAGTATTAGTACTGGTATCATGTATAATAGATTCTGTCCACTATTCTACTGCAAGTCAGGCTACAAGACAGTCAACATTGAAGATTATCCCAGCAAGCAGTGTGCCTCCAACCGAATTGGCATCCTGTGTGGTGCCTGCAAGGACAGCTTTCGCCTGGCAATTGGATCATCCCAGTGCATTGAATGTCCCAACAGTCATAACGTGGCGCTTTTGCTTGCCTTTGCTGCTGCTGGTGTCCTCCTTGTGTTCTTTATCCTTGCACTCAACCTCACTGCCACTCAAGGACTCATAAATGGAGTCATCTTCTATGCTAATATTGTATGGGCCTACAAAATAATTCTCTTTCCTGTAGATATTGGAGCAAATTACTTATTCATATTTCTTCAAGTCTTTACTGCCTGGCTCAATTTGGATTTTGGAATTGAGACTTGCTTCTTTGTTGGACTGGATGCTTATTGGAAGACATGGCTGCAATTTTTATTCCCATTCTACATCTGGGCCATTGCAGGTGTTATCATTGTTGCTTGCCGCTACTCCTCTCGCCTCACTAACCTCATTAGTAGCAGAGCTGTTCCTCTTCTAGCCACACTCTTCCTTCTATCTTACATGAAGCTCCTTCGTACTGTGATAGATGCCACTTCAGTTGCAGTGATAGCACGACATCCACAGAACACTTCCTATGCTGTGTGGTATCTTGAAGGAAACCTACGCTACTGCCAACACCCTCATATTTACCTTTTCATACCGGCCATTGCTACTCTTGTGTTCCTGTGGCTTCCCTACACACTCCTGCTTCTGTTCATTCAGCCTTTGAGGAGAGTGTCTCATCTAAGGCCACTCAAGTGGATCAATAAACTAGCCCCTGTATACGATGCTTACTTCTCTCCTTTGAAGGATAAGCACCGATACTGGTTTGGAGCAATGCTTCTTGTTCGAGGAGTACTCCTGGTTCTACTCACAGTAACTTCAGTGGACAATCCAGAACTGAATGTATTTGCACTGTTAATGTTCATAGCCTTCTTATTTTATTTCATATCGATTAAAAATGTTTACAAACGAGTAGATGTGAGAGTTCTAGAAAGCTCTACCTTGCTGAACCTTATTGTCTTGAGTTCTGGAACTCTGTACAGGTGGGACTCTACTGAATCAAGGTCAAAATTGCTCATGGTGTCAATTGGAATCACCTTCGCTCAATTCTGTATCATTGTTGTGTGGAGTTTGATCAAGCCTTTTCTCAGTGCTGGTTTGAGGTGCACACGAAATCAAGGTGATGGTGATGATGATGACATCGCTCATGAGCGAATTGAAGATCCTGAACTTGAACCACTGATCAAGTTTACTCCTCGGCCCATTATCATATCAGATTCTGCTAAAGACACAAAATTATCGAAGCAGATACCAAAATAAATTTAAGTGCAAAATTGAATGTTTGAGTGATAAATTTTTCAGCTACATATTTACTTTTGATCTCTATTAATTAGCAGTTACTAAATAATATTATGCGTGCATAATTAACTCCTGTTAGTGAATCTTCACCCCTTCCAAATTCATTATCGTAAGTTATTGTTTTTAGTACTCTAAACTTTCGAGGAATAATAATTATTGCGTGATTTTGTAAAAGTCATGCATCAGATTCTGTTATGCCAGAACATGAAATCAGTGGGAGAAAAACTTTCACAGCCGAGCAAATTACAGAAATAGCAAGCAAAATTTTCCATATGCAATGTCATGCATTTTAATTCGAAATCGTTATGTACAGATATTATCTGTACATAACGATTTGTGGTGTGGTTATGATGCAATCACGTGTGCGTATAGTGTATAATAATAATATACACAGTATGGATGGGAGGGGCTGGGGGGTTTGGGGATGGATTTCCAATGGTTAGCAGGGTTAGTCTCTAGGGTTTGTCTATGAAAGGGGGGAAATAATGATTGGCAGCAACAACGGCAGTGGTGTAGTGGTTAGGGCTCTTGTGTGTGGAACAGAATGTAGTGGGTTCAAATCTCACTTTATGCTTTGATTCTTTTTTTCACTCAAAATTTTTCTAAGTTCTCATACGATCTCTGTACATAACGAGGTCCATTTTAATTATGGAGATAAATGTATTATCACTATAACTGGCCAATTAGCACAGGTTATAGTTGCTATCAATATTAAATTTCATTGTAAAGTGATCAGCAGCACCTCTTCCAGCGGGCCTAGCTACTAGTGTAAACTTCAACGTTTCCTCAGAAGGAGAAACAGAGAACAAACAATACATACATTTTCACTGGGGATGTTGATAATATTCATCAACCATGAAAGTTAACATAACATTAAGTACTTTACGTATACAGATGCTTATCAAAATTAGGCATTATGAGAGTACAGTTTCTCTTGACTAAGCACTGCGCAGGTATAGAAACTACGGGCATCATACCATATAGCCGAAAATATTGGCGGGAATTAAATTTGGCAGTTGAGCCCAAAATCGCTATTGCATGCAAGAATATTGGCGGATTTAAATTTGGCGGTTCGGTACGGGATCGCCATACGTATATATGCAAGTAGGAAATTTTGGCGGATTTTTATTTGGCGGTTGTAATAATATTATAGACATAGCAGCAAACAGTTTCTGGGGGGGAACATATGAGAGAACGTTCTTTGACGTCCGAGTGTTCAATCCCCATGCCCCGTCGAATAGGCATACTACCCTCTCATCTTGCTACAGAAAACACGAGCAGATAAAGAAACGTGCATATGAACAAAGATGTAGAGAAGTGGAACACACTTCTTTCACTCCTTTAGTGATTTCTGCCGCAGGAGGTCTCGCTAACGAAGCTAGCACTTTCTACAAGAGATTGGCTTCTATGCTTGCCTCCAAATGGGATCATCCCTACAGTAGCACACTGTGCTGGCTGCGTTGCCGCCGCGGGTTTTCTCTGCTACGATCTGCCATCCAGTCTATCAGAGGAGCTAGATCTTCATGCGGGCACGCCATCAGGATCTCCACTGCGGTCGACCTTGTAAACATCGAGTCAAATATCTCATCCACTGTTTAACTCTGAAACTCATTGTACCCCTTTCTTTATCCTTTATACATGTATAAACCATTATTATTATATATTAAAAAAAAAAGATTAAAACACTAAACACTAAACACTAAGTAGAAAAAAAAGCAAATTTAAATAATTAAATAATCTAATTCATGGAGGGTTTGGGAGTACTTGGGGGGATAATTTTTACATGGGCACGCAGAATGGGTCAAAACTAGAATTTTGATGGCAGGAAATTTTGATTCACACCTTATAATTAAAGTTATGGCCCTTTGAAGTTTCCCCATGTTTGTATAGGAAGCCATGTATTTGCAATGTTTCCGCCCACGCGCACATTGACTTGACGACCTTTACCCAATTTGGTCTAAATTGAAGCATAGATTGCCTGCTTGCATTGTATGGTTCCACTATGCATCCAGCTCAACTATGTGGTGGTTTCCAGACAATTTTTTTTCTGCTTAGTGTTCCGGTCGCCTTGAAAAAAAAAAATAAAAGCATAATAATATTATAGACCGCCAAACCGCCAAATTTTTCGGCTATACAGTATATACACACTTCATAGCCCCAGGCCCTGCCTACATTGAGCTCCTTATATCAAACAGTAACACATTCTTCTGGTCCCTCCTAGCTAGCCTGTGTAGCTATATAATGCACCTATCAATGTAATGCCCCACTACCCCCCTTACGGGCAGCACACGGGTCAGGTTCTTCAAGAAATCTGTGCCCCACACAGGGGGATTTAACATTCCCCATCATCGTGACAAGTTGGCCACGCCCACACATTGTTAGCTAGCACCCCAAAACTATCACTTCCCTGGAAACTTACCCTCATAGCAGACACTGGCGAAAACTTTGTAGAGTAAATGATCAGATTTCGGACACCAGGTTAATTCGGACACCTGCGCAGCCGATACGAAAGACTTGGGGGAGTGGTCTTGGCATGATTACGTACCTTAGCCCGTATGGGGACTGTGCCCCAGCGATGGCCATCAAAGTCCTGCTAGTACTGGTGTGGCAGGCTCGAATTCATACTGTCCGAACTCATCAATTGTTGGACGCTTTAACTTTTCGTCGGACAGGCCGTAAGTCGATGTCCTTGGTCAACTTTTAGCGATCCTATGTGAAGTGCTCCAGATACCCTTCACGCGACGCATTCGACCTTTGACCCTACGGCGCGTGTATCGCGCTGTGCCTCTGAGCTAAACTCGATGACTAAAACACAAAAACTTCTAATCAACGGTTTTAATAATTTGGATGGTATTGATATGGGTCATAAAGGATATTTCTTACGTTTACTACAGCTAATGAGTTATAAAAACAAGCAAAGACAATGATGAACTCTTCTCCATGGGACAGCCTGATCCAGCCACCACGGAGGTGATATATCTCACACATCTTGTACCTTTTTTATCAGTCAGATACATTGTAAATTATCGAAAATAGCAGTTTTAGGTTGTAAAAAATCATTTAAATACCGTTCTGAAAATTTCTACCTGCTGGAGCTTGGTGGAGCAGCGCCGTTCGCAAGCTTCAGCGGTCAAAGGTCAAACGCGTCGCGTGACGGGCAGCGGGAGCACTTCACATAGGATCACTAAAAGTTGACTTAGGACATCGACGTACGGCCTGTCCGACGAACAGTTAAAGCGTCCGACCATTGATGAGTTCGGACAGCATGAATTCGAGCCTACCATACCAGTACTAGCGGGACTTCGATGGCCATTGCTGGGGCACAGACCCCATACGGGCTAAGGTACGTAATCATGCCAAGACCACTCGCCCAAGTCTTTCGTGCGGGCTGCGCAGGTGTCCGAATCAACCTGGTGTCCGAAATCTGATCATTTACTCTAGCTAGATTCGATTTATAATACCAAGAAGAGCTAAAGGCTAGCTATAGCGCTATAAGCGCGCTAGATCTATATAACTGCTGTGCTACATGTAGTACCGTATACTTTCTAATTTAGGCGCCCCTAAAAAAATAATTACAGATCACGCAGGCGCCTCCAATTAGAACCGAAAACTTCACGAGCAGGTCAAAGGGCGCCTAAATTAGGGAGGCGCCTAAGCGCTGCAATTAGAACGGTTCTGGAAGTTTTGCCCGAGCTCAAGCGCTATCACTAACCAGTACTATTTAGTGGCAGTGAATATGATAGTGGCAAAAGCAACAAAATATGGTTTTAGTTTCAGTTCTTTTTGGAAGTTTCACTCTGATCACTGAATCATGCTCGAGTTGCTGGTACCGTAGCCATCAGAATGGTTGTCTCTGACTCCAGAAAGACATCAAAGCAGTAGGTAAGTACCCATATAAATGTAAGTGATAGCTTAGTTTGACATCCAAACTGCTATATAGCTTGATAGATCAGTCGACGATACGGTGGTATTATGGTATTACATGTGGCAATACGTTCCAATTAAATAGGCGCCGCCTAAAAATAATTGATGTCCGGAAAGGCGCCTTAAATTAGAACCGAAAAAAATGCGCAGGTCTCAAAGGGCGCCTAAATCAGGGCGGCACCTATATTAGAACATAATAGCTATACGGTAGTCTTCCATGCGCTTCACTGGGAGGTCACAGGTCGAATTATATCATGGTAAGTCTCACCCATCATACTTGCAAGTCAAATCTCCTTGTTCCATGGTGGGGGTGGGTGGGGCAGTTGACAAAAAGAGGAAGCCCCTAGTAGGGGCAATTGATTAATTATTCTATCAAATCCCCTGTATTGCCCCACATGTCCCGTAAGGGGGATAGTGGGGCATCACATTGATAGGTGCATAATTGGTGGTTAAAGTATTGACTTGCCGACCTTCAATCCTTTGGGTAGCTCCTTCAAGTCTTCTTGTTTCTCCGAGGAATGATCACATGACTAATTCCGGTCCTGTGGGCAGCCAGAACCTTCTCCTTTATACTGTCAACCTGGAACATAGCTAGCTACACGAAGTTTACGACCGGCATCAACTAATGACACAAGTGCTCCAATTCCCCCCTTTTCCATCACCTCCCTCTCCTTCCACTCCTCCTCCCGGTAGCTACCGCACCAAGGGTGTAGCTAATAGGGTGGGGGGGGGGGGGGGGGGGGGGGCTAAGGGGCTGAAGCCCTCCCCCCAGAGATTTTTCATCACGAAATTAACTAGCTATGTGTAATACCCACCCACCATTTCATTTAATGGAACAAGTCACATGCAACTGCCACATGACAATGCAATGAATAGGAGGGGTCACAAATATGGGCAAAACACAAGCCCCCACTATGAACAAAAAGAATATCTACACCCCTGCATGCCTCTTGACTCCACCCACATCCACTCGGTGGTCGCCATGTTTCAGAGTGGGCACGTTCGTAATATCGGATTATTCAGGCTACCTGGAGCCACACGGAGTTACGGTGTCATGATGGCTTTTGTCAATCCAAGTCAAAATGCTCCTGATAAAGCTAACCATGCCTGGCTAGGAGTGAACCTAGATGGCACAGTGATCACAGCGTCACTGTACATGTATGGCTGGGTAAGTAGGCCGAGGCCTAAATAATTTATTCCATGTACTGTTATGACTGATGAATGTTTCAGTTTGACAGGCTAGGGGAGGGGTGCTCACATGCCGCTATCCTTTTCAAGATAGAGTGTGCCAGATACACTTCATTACATCCACTCTCTGTGGATAGAATCAAGCGTTCACAACTAAGGTAAGATATTGTATGATTAATCATTAGGTTTAGCATCACAATGTTCATTACTATCATTGTCTTTAGCACGAGCCTGCTAAGATCATCGACATAAATTTCTCCCAACCAAAAGTGGGCAACAATGATCCAGCTGCTGAGGAAGGTACCCAGGACGATTTGCTTGCTGTCAATTCACTTGCTGTACCACCTACAGCGGAGGAAAGAAGAACGTTTGTGACTGGGCTTCACAATCTTTTCCCCAAAGCAGCTGTGTTAAAGCTAGTTGTCTTCTTCCCAAAGAAAAATCCAGACTGTCAGCCAACAACAAAGAAACTTTCTCGTACAGTCATATCGCTCTAGCATCCACGATTCCAGAAATTAAGCCCAAGTATGCTTGTGCAAGAGAGCCAACATGTGTTCGAAAAGGAGCTAAAAGTTACGAATGCCGAAACAATGTACCTCACGCAGTGTACCCGCCTACGGGCTCAGTCTACGGTGTGGTTCGAGCACAGAAAGGGCCATCTTACTGCATCACGGTTCAGAGCCATCTGCCATACTTTAGTCGACAAACCAGTAAAATCGTTTGTAGTTCAACTTCTCCAGAGAAAATCGACCGCAAAGTGTGCTGCCCTAACATGGGCAATTGAGAAGGAGTCAAAGGCTAGACTGGAGTAGCTAGCTATGAGGGAGTAATGAAAATCTCACATACCTCTTTCAAAGTGGAGAGCACTGGACTACACATCAATCTGAAGTATCCACATCTTGGTACTAGCTGTATCTACTGTGGTGCTCAGTGCAGTTAATTGTAGCTACATTGTAGAGTTTGCCATAGTGGTACAGGGTGAGTGCCCATGTGCCAATGTAGCAGCTGTATAATAATATTATATAATAATTATCCTGGGTAATTAGCACCCATGTGGACAGTAATTGCAAGTTGTTCAAGTGCCCTTGGGCACTTCTTACACAGGATACTACTATGAATACTATAATTATCTACAGTCGAGCCTCTGATAACGGACCCTCCGAGAAGCGGACAACCTCTCTAAAGCGGACAAGTGCCGCGTTACCGATTGAATTTAGCATAGTTATAGTACATTAGCAACCTCCGAGAAGCGGACGCTTCTCGATTCCGGACAGCGGACAAGATCCAAGCTCCCAACGTGACTTTTCAATGCAAAACTGCCTCTAAATAGCGGACATCCGGAAACCACGCCCTTAAATTAACGATGCCACGCCCACCTTTGTCGCAATCTAGGCGGTCGCGATATTACGCTGCACGCGCGATAATAATAATTAGCCTTGAATCCAGATAACGATTTTGGAGTATAGCCAGTACTTTAGGCAAAAAATTCAGCCTGTGCTATGTTGATACTGATACCAACCACTTGATTATCATCTCTACTGCTCTTATTATGCATTTCAGTGCATTTACTAACTTGTTATTAGGAAAATACAATCAAAATGGGTTGAAAAATCATGAACCTCTGAGATAGGGACAACCTCCGAGCAAAGGACAAGAGGCCCGTTCCCAAAGTGTCCTTTGTTCGGAGGCTCGACTGTAATTGCATGATAAGGGCTCCTCACTAAATCAATAATGCCAAGATCAGAAGCCTTTAGGAATCTAAATTAATGACCAATGTAGCAGCTATAATATAATTATCCTGGGTAAGCACCCATGTGGACCGAAACTGCAAATTGTTCAAGTGCCCTTGGTGCCCTTGGGCACTTACACAGGATGCTATTATGACATTGTATGAATACCGTAAATCAAGAAATCTGTGTTGCATTTTCAGTGTCACTTTGATCAAATGAAAAATTAATGTCATCAAAATCATGCGAATTTCAACCTTGGGATACCTGCACAGAGTATTTATATACAGTCTCTCAATCAGAATCATGAATGGGTCACTAATTTTACTGATCTTTTCAGGACTGGACTTCTGTAGTATCAATTTACTGCTGTAATACTGCTGATGCTATACTTGTTAGCCTCCTCTGTTTCTCTCTGTCTGATTTCAGTCTGCTACTGATGTGTAGGCAGGGCTTCCATTTTAAAAATACTTGAGCAAACTCAGTGCTGGTATACTAGCTACAACACACTAGCACTACCATGCATTGGTGTGTGACCATATGGTTAACCACTAGCAGATCTAGATGTGTGTGGGTAATAATTGCATTGATTAAAAATGTAATTTTATTCATGCATACACATGAATGAGATACATGCAGCCAAACCCATACCCAAACATGACAAGGGCTCCCCCACTAAATCAATAATGCCAAGATCAGAAGCCTTCAGGAATCTAGTTCTTGGTTGAATTATCATGAGAAAAGCTAGGGACCACAGTATGGCAGCCAATACTACAGGCTGCCAGTGCACATCTGGGAATATGATGGATGTTTACTCCACCTACTCTGCTAAAGTGTCTACTAGGTACCCACTGAGGGGAAATTACAAAAGAAGATGGTGATTAATCGTGACAAATATTTAGTCATTAGTAACACCCTCATTGTGCTTGAGATGCTTGCTGTCATTATCAGTGCATGGCGTTGCCAGGGGGTGCACAGCAAGCGGTATACGTAAAGCAATTGGTTTTGTCTGTCAGCACAAAAAACGCCAGATCTCAAGATGTTATAGGTATCTGAGCGATTAATGAATCAGTTGAGATCTTCAAAAAACTTATTTCATTAGCGTGCAAATAGATGCTTTGCAGGATGTAGATGAAGTGCACCAGTTAATTATGACTTATGTGTTCTAGACAGTAGAGAGCTCCAGTTTTGATTATATCAGCCAGCTAGTTAGGTTAATGCATTGTGCACATTTTTACTACCAGTACTGATCTGCAGTCATAAAATTTAATACTAGCCCCCCCCCCCCCCCCCCCCAAAAACCACACATATGCACGTGCTTGCTGTGGTCTCTACCACCCACGCTTGACCAGCTGTATTTAGCTTAAGCATACTAGCTACAGTAACTGAGCCTGCTATCTGCGTGTCTGTGTATGCTCCTACAATCTCTCACTGTTCTTGATAATAAGCATAGAGTTGATAGGATCGATAAATGAAAATGAAGAGTTACTTTCTCTCCCCTGTCTTAACATGTGGACTAATAATTATTTATATGTGCTAGCTGAGACCAAGAAGGATGTGGTTTATCACGTCTCACCAACAGAGCCTCTCAGCTCTTGCCCTGGAAACAACAGCTGCCCACCTGGTCAGCTCTGTCACACAATGGACTACTTAGCTGAGTATAGCAGTGAGTTCTTTTCACCAGACCATGTCAATGTAATACTGACATTCATGTGTGGAGTCCACAACTATACAAAGAACTTGGTTGTACAAAATCTCCACTCATTTGTCATGAAAGGAGCTGCAGAATCCAGAGAGAATGTCATCATTGACCATCAGTTTGTTGATAAACCCAAGTGTACAGTTATTCGGTTCTTCAATGTAAGCTATGTGAACATCACAACCCTGACGATGAGATGTCCTGCGATAAATCTTACAGAGAGCTACATTACAGTGAAGAGTTCCAATATCTATGGCTATCCTAGCATAAATGAAAGTTTATCCTTCATCAATATTGCAGGAAAAGGCTCACAAGCTTTACTGGACAACTGTACATTCAAAGAGAACTGCTTTGTTAGGAATAATCGTAGTGATGGGATAATTGTGAGCAATAGCATATTTCAGTCATATAGGCATCAACTTAAATCAATTATTGCTGCCCTTTCTAGTGTAGTTACATTAACAGGAAATGTAAACTTTACTGACAGTACTACAGGGATCCCCTCTTTAATTAATTCAGTTGGTACAGTAGTGTATCTAAAAGCCACTCACCCTGAGGTCAAATCTTCACTTAACATCATAACTGGTGCAACTGTGTACTTCATCAACCTAACATGTGGCAATGGAGGAGCAGTGTTTGGGGAGCAGAATGCAATCATGCACATTGGTGCTAAAGCAAAGGTGGTCTTTATGAATAATACTGCTGGTTGGAGTGGTGGGGCAGTGGCCATGTGGGATGGAATGATCACTGTAGGTATTGAATCATGTGTAATATTTACATACAACCGTGCCTTAACCGGTGGAGCCCTAGTGTTAATGAATTCAACTGTTCATGTGAACACAAATAATATGGAATTTTACAATAATAGCGCAGCAGGTTATGGAGGAGCAATATATTTTTTTTATGGAACCATGATTATCAACGCTAATAAATCAGTAAATTTTATTATGAATTCTGCACAAGTGCAAGGTGGAGCAATTCATATAGGAGATGGTGTCAGCCCCTCTATCATTGTTGATAATTATTCCAAATTAATCTTTTTCAACAACTCTGCATTTCAAGGAGGTGCTCTCTATAGTAGCATGCCATCATTACTCATGACCACAGTGGGATATCAGTCGAGTATTCAGTTTATCAACAACACAGCATTTGATGTTGGTGGAGCAGTTCATTCTCACCTTGTATATTCATGATCACAGACTACTCCGCTAAAATATCTTTTACAGGAAATTACGCACAACGCGGTGTTGGTCATCACATGTATGGAGCAAGTATAAGGGATGATTCATGTTCTGCGCCATTCATAACTCTCGTGAATAAGCAAGGAAAAGCTCACTGTTCAATACCAGACAAAGATTCTGATGGTTACATTAAATTAAATATCTTCTCCTTTGATCCTGGCCTCAACGAGATCCTATCTCCAGTATCCTCTGCTCCTCAGCGTGTGTGTCTCTGTGACTCCAATGGTAAACCACAGTGTGCTAATATCTCATACATTTTTACCAATACTAGTATTTATCGTGGTGATACCATCACATTGTCTGCATGTATAGTGGGTTATGACTTTGGAACTACAGTTGGTACGGTCTATGCCAGATCTCTTTATTCAAATTCTCACTCAGAACAAGACAAATCACAGCTAGTAATCGACAGTGAACATGAAGAATGTGTTCCTTTTAACTATACCGTTTACTCAAAACGTGATCATGAATTTATACTGTTACAAACATCACCTTTGCCAGTATCTGCTGTCATTAGCAATGAATCAACAAAATATGATATCTTCAACTATGAAAATGCAATCCAGAATCAAATATCTAATTATGTTTCACATAATCAGTCTGGTTGTGTCAAGCCTGACCTCCTAACAACCCCAATTTTCATAAATGTCACGTTACTCCCAGGCTGCCCTCCAGGACTGACTCTAAATCATGATGAAACCACATGCAGCTGTTATCCTGTCTTGACTAACAATGGCTTCAGTTGTTCAGTAAAAATCAAAACTGGTTTCCTGCAGTGGAACGGTACTGTGTGGGTGAATACAATCTTCAGTGAGGGTCATAGTCCAGGTATCATTTACAACAGATTCTGTCCACTACTCTACTGCAAGTCAGGTAACAAGACAGTCAACATCGGAGATGATCCCAGCAAGCAGTGCGCCTCCAACCGAACCGGCATCCTGTGTGGTGCCTGCATGGACAGCTTTAGCCTGGCAATTGGATCTTCTCGGTGCATTGAATGTCCCAACAGTCATAACATGGCGCTTCTGCTTGCCTTTGTTGCTGCTGGTATCCTTCTTGTGTTCTTTATTCTTGCACTCAACCTCACTGCCACTCAAGGACTCATTAATGGAGTCATCTTCTATGCTAACATTGTATGGGCCTACAAGATACTACTCTTTCCCGCAGATATTGGAGCATTCACATTTCTTCAAGTTTTTATTGCCTGGCTCAACTTGGATTTTGGAATCGAGACTTGCTTCTTTGTTGGACTGGATGCTTATTGGAAGACATGGCTGCAGTTTCTATTCCCATTCTACATCTGGGCCATTGCTGGTGTTATCATTGTTGCTTGCCGCTACTCCTCTCGCCTCACTAACCTCATCGGTAGCAGAGCTGTTCCTCTTCTAGCCACTCTCTTCCTTCTATCTTACATGAAACTCCTTCACACTGTGATAGATGCCATCTCAGTTGCAGTGAT
This sequence comes from Cliona cf. orientalis, assembly GCA_963930775.1. NCBI lineage: Eukaryota > Metazoa > Porifera > Demospongiae > Clionaida > Clionaidae > Cliona > Cliona cf. orientalis. Next base: position 1,870,157 of record OZ005694.1, on the reverse strand, counting down.
AGCTCAGTACCCACAGAATACCTCATATGCTGTGTGGTACCTCGATGGAAACCTACGCTACTGCCAGCGCCCTCACACTTACCTTTTTGTAGTTGCCATTGCTACTTTTATATTCTTGTGGCTTCCTTATACACTCGTGCTTCTGTTCATTCAGCCTTTGAGGAGAGTGTCTCATCTAAGGCCACTCAAGTGGATCAATAAGCTAGCCCCTGTCTACGATGCTTACTTCTTTCCTTTGAAGGACAAGCACCGATACTGGTTTGGAGCAATGCTTCTTGTTTGAGGAATACTCCTGGCTCTATTGACAGTAACTTCAGTGGATAATCCAGAATTGAATGTGCTTGCACTGTTCTTGTTCACAGCTTTCTTACTTTCCTTCATATCGATTGAGAATGTTTATAAGCAAATAAATGTGAGAGTTGTAGAAAGTTCTACCTTGCTGAACCTTATTGTCTTGAGTTCTGGAATTCTGTGCAGATGGGAGTCTACTGACTCAAAAACAAAATTGCTTATGGTGTCAATTGGAATCACCTTTGCTCAATTTTGTGTCATTGTTGTGTGGAGTTTGATCAAGCCTTGCGTCAGTGCTGGTTGGAGGTGTAAACGAAATCAAGGTAATGACATCATCCACGATGATGATGATATCGCTCACGAGCGAATTGAAGATCCTGAACTTGAACCACTGTTCAATGATACTCCTCGGCCCATTACCATGCCAGCTTCTGCTAAATACACAAAAATTTACTGATCAAAGCAGCTACCAAAATAAATTCAAACCACAAAATTAATTTGAGTGATAATTTTTCAACTACACATTTATTTTGCCATTGGTCTCTATTTATCTCCCCAGTAGCAATTTACTTTTCTGTGGTTATGAGGTAATTGTGGTGTAATCTATGATGAAATTATGATGAAATTATGATGCAACCTATGAGGTAATTATGAAAAAATCCAGGGCCTCACTGGAGCCTTTCTGGGACTTGAAAGTCAGTAAATATGTAGAGTATCTTACGCGTGTATCCAGCGAATAGATTACAAGCTGAGCGCTACTTTCTCTGAGAAGCACTGTTGGTTGAACTTCACGTGTTTTCTTGGCTTACGTAATGCGGTGGATAGCCTTGCGCTATATATAGCACGCATCATTGTCACAAGGGGCTGTCACAAGGGGCTGGCCCGCGGGAGACTGCAGCAGCGCGACCAACCTGAAGTTCGGAAGGAATACTCTGCTGTCGAGTTCGTCTCTGTGATTGAAGCATCGAAGCTTGTCGCTATCAAGGTTGAGAGTCGATCTTAGACGCCATCTCCTTGATTTCTGGGGCCAGCATCGATCAATGTGTACGCATTCTGTTGACGACCTTTTACCACATGCACCATTACACTGTGCAGCTACTGGGGAGATGGTCAAGGGTTCATAATTATAATAATATAGCAGATGCTAAATAATTTTATGCATGCAATTGTAGACTATTAATTAACTGTTGTTAGTGAATCCTCACCCCTTTCGTATTCATTATCATTGATAATTTTTGTTTCAGTACTACCGTAGACTCTGGTTAATAAGCGCATGCGCTTATAGCGGTAAACGGAATGTCAGTATGCGCTTGATATGCGCTTATATGGCACATAACCGCGCCCACAAATGTTTGGGCACGTGATGGATGCGAGGCCCGCTAGCGATAGCGCTCGATTGATCGAGCACTTAAGCGTTTACTGTTGCCGCTCAAGATGACGAGTGTTGGCGATTTGTCGATCTTCTTGCATGATAACGTTATTCGTGGCCATCATTTCTCCAAAGATACCTGACTCCCAATACTTTCCAGCCGGTCAAGGTCAGGTTCATAGAACGCCACGCCTATTAAGCGCATGCGCTTAATAAACAATAGCTTATGACATGTGTGATTTAAGGTACCATTTAATTGCGTGGGCGTGAGCGTCAGGAATGGCTAATTCAATTAGCGAATCGAGAAGGGGCGTGGCCGAAGAGGCCATACGAGTGCTTTTGGTCGAAGGTGGGCGTGTCCAGAATCGGCCAGGGATGATTATGCGCGTGTAATTAGCGACCGGAAGTGGCCCCTGAAGAAAAGGCCGGTAATTGCCCACATCAAAGCAAGACTTTCTTAACTATTAACCGCAACGACTTAAAAAAAAAAAAAAAAAAAAAAAAAGCTTATTAGGCCTAATTAAGCGTGTGGGCGTGTTCCTGGCACTGTGTGGAGTGTGTGCGTGTGCGTTAATGCAGGTTTTATTGCTTCCGATTGGGCGTGGCTTCACGGGCCAGTGCTTGGACATCGGCGCCTGGGACTTGGCCTCGGCGATAGGTGGGCGTGTCCCGGAAGCGGTGGTGACCTTTGAACCCCGCGAGGAGGCTTTGGAGGCGTGGCAGGAGGTCAAAGGTGAGGCCATGTCTGTTAATGAGGCACTGTACGGCGGTGCGATCGAGGGGCCTGTACGGCTGGACGGAGGCTGACGATGGTTTGAAGCGGATGTGGTTGCGATGACGTGTTGTTACTCCGCCCACACAGGAAATGAGGTGAGCTCTTGCGTGGGCGGTGTGGCAGAACGGCCTCCAAGTGTTTGTGTGTGTTTTGGCCTTGAGGAAGCTGTGTGTTTCAATTGGGATTGATTGTGGGCTTCCGGTGGACATCCGGTGGTTAGTAGGCACTTGATTGAGAATGGTGGTCCTTGGGGAACAGGGTGGGGCTGTTTTGGGCGTGGCCTGGCCCCTCCCTTCCGGCTCGGCTTCCGGTCCATGGAGGATATTAAATGAACACTTCCGGCTCTAGCAGCCACACCCCTGAGACCTGTGCAATTAAAAGGGCGTGGTTACACAACATGCACCTCACTAATGACTTTGATGTGGTTTAGGTGTCATATCCCCACCTCACGCCCACGCAATTTAATGGTACCTTAAAGATAAATTTGTGCACCAGATTCTGTTATGCATAATAAGGCGATGAAAAAAAATATTTAGTTTCCCAGGCCCGCCCGCATCAGTTTTTGGCTGCTGGGCCCTTTTTTTTTACGCCGTGGCTATTGATCCGGCAGTCCGTAATACATTGCCTATGGAGATCGTCACGCGACGCATGCGCAATCACGATTCGCTTGTATCTCGTTTTGTGAGCAGCGAGGCAAGTTCTAGACCCCAACGGTTAGCCTAAACCCATAATTTTACCCTAGCAGAACCCCTAACCCTACCCCAAACCCTAGTCCTACCCGGCTTCGCTTGCCGTCGACTGCCGGATCAATAGCCACTCCGTTTTTCTTAATTAAGTGGGTGTGGTAATTTAATTATAGTCGTGCTTACCGCTCGATCTCTTTGGCTGGCTGTGCTTGAGCATCAGCCTTGACACTCTCTAGTAGGCATCTGACTTCTCAAAATCGCTTCTCTGATGGCTATGCTATAATGGGCTTTTCCATTAATGAATGATACACCCCCACGGAAGAGTGAAATTGGCATATGACCCCTAGATCTAATTATAGGCCGATGAACCATCAAGAATTAATTAACTAGAATATTGAGACCATCAAGAAGTCATTAATGGTCTTCCGTCCCTTGCAAGTGGTATCCTCATCGTAAGGATATTAGCTAACTTTGCATTGATGGGCTCAGAGTTCACCTAAGGAAAAGTAATGGGAGGGTGTGGTTTGTGACCACATCAAAGTAATACGGGTATTAAAGGCATCTGAGCTGGCCTGTATATTGGGCTAGCTATTTCATTTTGTAACCATTAGGCATTGGCAAATTATGCTGGTATAATTTGGAGCTATAGCCTCGTCCCCAAGCCTCCACCCAGCTTCAGTGTTGCACGCAGAATGGGTGGAGGCCTGGGGACGAGGCTAATTTTGGGCATAATAGATTCCATTAGCACATGGGCATATGCTAGCATAATAGATTCTATAATTTATTTAGGTTTCCCTTCAACCATTTCTTTCTCATCTTGTGTGCTGCATGAATCCTTATTGGAGCCCAAGGTACTGGAGCATAATAATACATAATATGCTAATTGCCTTCTATATTTGACTGCATGTCAGCAACCTTTGTTGTTCAGTGCAGCGGTACCTTTGCTAATTATAAGGCATTGTGGTGAGCATGAAGGGTTTTACTAGCATTGCCAGCATAGCATAATAGGACAGATTTTGAGCACAATTCACCAATACCTAGTAATCATACACCCCCTATGAGTGTAATTTGGTGTACTTATGACACAATTATTAATATGACATAGCTACCATCCCCAGAAGACAAATTCAGTATCAAATACAGCTCCCTTTCTCTCTCCTCAATAGTGTTATCTACATACATACTGCGCTGTTCCAAGCTACTCACTCCCCTAAAAATAAACATTGTCCTGTTACAAAGAGGTTATTTTAGCTATCCATCAGACACTATTAATAAGATCTGAGTTCCCAGTACTAGTATCTTTAACCCTGGGTTGGTTACACTTCACTGATTTAGAGGAACTTCTATTGGTAGGTAGCTAATTGTTTATTACACTCCAGCTTGCATAACATTAACTATTATGCCTCCAAGACATTGTAGCATGGAATCACTCGTCCCGGCTCTTATTGAAAACCATGGTCCTTAAATTTGCAAGCCTCGTGTACCAGGCCTATACTCTCAATAATACTATGCACACTACTATTTTTCGTATAGCGTGACAATGTGTAGTATGGAGGGTAGGCCTGGTGCACGAGGCTAACCCTTGCATAGCTTTAATTGGATAATCATTTCATATGAACAACTGATGCCCAACATTGCACAATAGACCTTTGCTAATTTGCTATGGAAACTATTTTTAACGATGCCAGTGGTCCTAGTAATTTTCTGTGCATGCTTGTGGTTGGAAAAAGGTGCCAACCACAGCACAAACCTATAGGAAAATTATTTTAATATCAACAACAGATCAGACTTGGTGTGGTACATTGATACTCATAGATCATTGTCATTGCTAAACATTTTTGGTACTATTGAGGAAGTTTTCCCCGTACCACTATTTTACCTTAATTTGTATGACAGCACTGTGTATTATTGGACAAGGGACACAACCTGCTTAGATCCCTAGCTGAGCTCTCATTAAGAAAGTAGTATATACACCCCTACCTTTTCCAGTTACTTATAATAGCTCATGCATGTGTATACATCATCCCAGTAGTATGTCCTGAAGGTCAGACTGGCCCACCATGCTGCTACAAATGGTTTGCAATAATGTTTGTAGAAACAACCTAGTACCACACTAAGCATAAAAATGTATACGCATGGTAGCTACATGCATTTATACCTGTTACATGTTATAGTATACACCTGTGAATGTATCAAATAAAAAGGAAACTTAAAGCACAGTTTCAATTATTAGAAAATCAACAGCTACTGTTAAAGGACCATTTCTGTTTATTGTCTCAATATCCAACTTGCATGCTTTCTAGTGAGTATGCATGCTTGTACCAGAGTAGCTATTACCACAAACACAGAGTAAACCCACTACACATAGAATACATTGCATGGTACATAATAATGTTTAAAGCTACACACTACAAACTACTACTTCAGTTTAATAGTACTATAATGTAGTTGTGAGTGAACTTGTAACAGACCAGTGTAGCTTTAGCCATGCATAAACACAGAGGCAGACTGCAGCTGTAATAGTACATTGTATACATGCTATATACATGCAGAAACAAAACAATCCCATGCAAACAGTCCCTTTTCTCATAGCTGGTCAAATAATATTATAATCATACATACCATGCCTAAAGTTTCCTTTTTACTTGATGCATTCACAGGTCCTATATGCATGTACTAGCTATAGGTTCATGCATGCCCCTGAAAGTAGCTCTCTACAACATTATACCTAACCAAGAGCGCATAGTTCTTAATATGCGCTCTTGGCTAACTTAGCATGCTATTCTCATATTCAAACTAGTGGAATGTAAGTCATCAGTGACAGTTGGGCACACATGTATAGAGGACCATAGGGCTATAAATTGTCTCTTGTATGGATGAGCAAGATCATGGTGGGAATCAAATTTCAAGCAAGAGTTAATCTGAGAGCAAGCATGGGTGTGTGCAGATGAAATCTACTGAGTCAGAGGGCCAGAGCTAGAGTGTTTTTGTGGTGTATTAATTGTGCAGAGATCTGAAACATGCCCAGGCAAGTTACAGCACTATGTGGTAACACATCTAGGTGTGAAACCACCATCACCACCCAGGTGGCACACTGTAAAAACTGGCTAGTGATATTCACTACAGGATGAAGTGATTGTCACTATAATTCAGTTCACTACTAGGTAGTGAAATCAGTATTTAGTGATAATCACTATGCATCACGCCTTTCACTACAAGCAATTGTAGTAACTGGCACGTACTCGGCACGATTGTCTATGTATCACTATTTGCAGGCTTGCGCCTCTTACCAAAAACAGAAGTACGTGGCCTTTTCTGCTTCAAGATCAGTCTTAGCTACTTTCTGGCCGTTTCTAAGGTTGTCACAGTGCACCCTCTGACTCAGGAGTGGACTCGACTCAGCTACTCATGACTCTGATGATATTTACGACTCTAAGCGGCTCCTGTGCAAGTTTTAGCTATGGCCCCGAGTAGTGCCATATCGTCTCTGGGCCACTTATTAAAATGAGTCAATAGTTGGGTACTAACGACAGAGGAACCACGGTCTGTATGTCTGCTGGTATGACGGCTAGTAGCGCACTCCGAGGGCTGGTCCGGTCCGATCCGTGAGCTGTGTTAACAATGTTAGTAGGCGTGTCCATTAGTTAAATGGACCACACCCATTTTTTTACATCACTGTAACTGGCTGAAGGGTGCGGCTTGCGAGACTGACATGTACACTGTACTAGATGATCATGATCGCATATCGACGGGTGGACTAATCGATCATAGGTGGAATAAACGTAAGCCCCCCTCCTCTCCACACACACAAAAGACAACGATATGTGCAAGTCTGTGTGCTGCCACCAAGTGCAGTAGAGTGTGCTTTTAATAGAAAGTTTTGTGTCCTCATCTGGTATAATGTGGACAGCTGGAATGCATTGACAGAGGCGTAGGAAGATGGTTTGGTAAAGGGGGCTCTATAGATCTATAGGCAAGGGGAGTATGATCAGTGTGTACAAAATTGAGCCTAGCTATGTAACTTTCAGAAAACATAGGGGGGCACCAGCCCCCGGAGCCCCAATGGTTCCTACGCCTATGCTGCAATAATACTTGGCAACTAATTGCCACTTCCATACAGTGCCAGGCATATGCGTATTAAACTACAGATCATATGTAATTACATTCCATGGGAGTAGGAAATGTATGCTTCTGAAATTTAATGATTGCGGAGTCACAATAATACAATGTCATAATAATTATGTCAAAGACGAGAAAGGATGACCATTTTAATCAGGCTTTCTTGCGTGTGTATATATGGGGGGGGGGGGGGGGGGGGGGGTACAAGACTAGCTGATCTGAATACATGCACAGTTGTGTTATTCATGTTTGTTCATTTCTTCAATGCAGGGAACCATTCTATAGACCAGGGAGAGAAGTATTGCTGCTTTTAGCAATTATTGTGAAACACTTATAGTGGTACTACATGACTCTATTGTAGCTAGCTCAGCACTGATTTTATACATTATTTTTTCTAAATAATCAAGTGTTCTCATGTTCAGATATTGTCGTATAATGATCAATACATTCACACAATGAAGAACATCACTCCCTACTTAACACATGATACTTAAGACATATGGATAATCTTCCATTTGGTCCAAAATGTCTAGCTAGACATAGTGGATGGTGGTCAATAAGCCCATGATACCTATGTACAAGCACAGAGCTTTGAACAATTGCACTAACCATAAATGAATGAAAGTGGTAGTTGCGGTATGTGATTAGAGCTGAAAGAATAAATAGGCACTCCTGATTTGGAGTAATGATTAAGTCTACTATCTTTCCAAATAGTGGCTGGTCATCTTCCATGGCATAGATAAGCACCATCCCCTTCTGATACGTAGTTCCATTGATGGTGGCTGATCGAACCCTGTTGTATTATTGTCATAATATAATTATTAGTGTCGTAAGTTGGAAGCAATAATGATATTACCTGAATACTACAGTATCTTCAGATAGCTCTTCAGTAGCAAGCTGCAGCTCAACAGCAATATCCAAATCTTTTACAGCAGTGCTTTTGGCTAAAAACCGTGAATTAATTAGAATAAGACTTAAGTACAGATAGCACACATGTGCTTCCCGTAATCTGTCCGGACATATGTATATCTTTTAGCCACCTCAAAGTTCATTGCCAATTTTGGTATAATTATTATGGTCGATCACAGGAAGTAGATAACTAT